>JAEOAD010000001.1:108100000-108700000 GCA_036365145.1 Orientallactaga sibirica | reverse complement strand
GAAGAAGTATAGGACCACGGATCTGTGGAACACACAATTGGTTTCCCCATTGGCCAGGAGTAAGAGTTGCATTCAAATATGCCAGAAGGTGGGAGGGGCTGGAGAGATGGCTTGGTGGGTTAAGTGATTGCCGCCCAAGTCTGAGGACCTGAGTGCAGGTCACCGGCACCCACACAACACGCCGGTTGTAGTGGCGCCTTCCCGCAATCTCAGCACCAAGGCGGTGGAGACAGAATCGCTAGGGCACTCAGGCTAGCTCCACTGCTGAATTGGAGCCATAGGTTCAGCTAGAGGCACAGTTTTTTATGAGAGAGAATTAGCATGCCAGAGCCTCCAGCCACTGCAATCAAACACTGGACACGTGCGCCACCTTGCATGACCTTGGCATGTGCCACCTTGTGCATTTGGCTTATGTGGGATCTGGAGAGTCAAATATGGGCCCTTAGGCTTCACAGGCAAGTCTCTTAACTGCAAAGCCATCTCTTTAACCCGAGAGACATTGTTTTAAAGAACAAGGTGAGCCGGGTGTGGTGGCGCATGCCTTTAATCCCAGCACTCTAGAGGCAGAGGTAGGAGGATTGCTGTGAGTTTGAGGCCACCAAAAACAAAACAAAACAAAACAAAAAACAAGGTAGAAAGTGACTGAAAAAGACAAGACACCTGATGCTGTCGACCTCTGGCCTCCACCTATGTGCAGGTTGTAGTTCCTGTGTCATTGCACAGAGCACCCAACCGAAAGCAGCTGGTGGGAGGAAAGGGTTTCTTTTTGCTTACAGAGTTGAAAGGAAGCTCCATGATGGCAGGGGAAGCATGGTACTAGCAGAGGCTGGACATCATCTCCTGACCAACACCAGGTGGACAACAGCAGCAGCAGGAGAGTGTGCCAAACACTGGCAAGGGCAACCTGGCTATAACACCCATAAACCCACCCCTGACAACAACATCTCCAGCAAGATTGCAATTCCAAAATTGCTATCATCTGGGGACCTACTATTCAGAACCCATGATTTTATGGGGAACACCTAATCCAAACCATCACAGTACACATATGTATACACACACGCACACACATACACACAATTTTTGAGAGGATTTCAGAAAATATCTGAGGACCCATCACCTGCAAATGAACACGTGCAACCATCCTTCTGTTGTTTTACAAAAGGAGCCACTGTAAGAACAGCTGAAGACTCCCTGAGATGTCACCAAATAAAATCGAACAATTCTACACCTATTTCTGAGTGCCTTTTCTGGGCCAGGTATGTTGGGGATAGAGCAAGGAAGATACAGGGGTACATCTTTGCCCTCAGCAAGCCTGTGTCTGACCAGGGAGCATGTGACACATGGTACATGAGTATCTGATGAGGGCAGAGAGAGGAGGTTGGGGGCGGACAGGCGGGAAGGAGAACTCTTTGTATGAGGGTCACAAGCCTTGTGAGGTTTGATCAAAAAGGCCTCTGAGTTTGCAGAGGCAGCCAAGGCCCGGGCTCAGAAATGGAAAGGGCCTATGGGGACAGGTGAATCTGAGAGGGAGAGAGGGAAAGAAGGAGAAAGGGAGGGAGGAAGAGAAAGATAAAGAAAGAGACAAGAAGAGGAGATGGGAGTATGGGAATGAATGATGCTGGGATAACTAGCCAAGGAAGTGATCACGTGGCTCCAGGGCCTTGGAGACCATGAAAGGAGTTTGGGTTCTGGTCCAAGTGTGCTGAGAAGCTCTTGGAAGAACTAAAGGGTTTCTAAGAGGGTAATGTCGTGATGCGATTTACGAGTTAGAAGAATCTCTTGACTGTAGACAGACGAGATGAGAAGCCGGGAAAAGATGGCTGTTGCAGCCTCCGCTCCAGGGCTGCTGGGAGCTCAGCCTGGGGTTAGTAATGAGATGCAGTCAGACACCAGGTGCCCTGGGGCACAATGATGGGCCAGGGATGGGTGAGAGAGAAAAGTCAGGGAAGATTTGTAGGTATTTGTGCACTCATAATGCCCACTTACCTGGGTAGCACGGAGCTCCTTGCTGAGATGGAGAAGAAGGCTAGGGGAGAGGAGGGGAGGGTGCCAGTCCTTCTGTGGGGGGTATAAAAGGTTCCATGCGGGATACATTAACTCCATCATGCCTTTTGCTCATGTGAATATCACTACCTCCCCAGAAGTCCATTTAAAAAATATTTTTATTTTTATTTATTTATTTGACAGAGAAAGAAGGAGAGAGAGAGAGAGAGAGAGAGGGCACACCAGGGCCTCCAGCCACTGCAAAGGAACTTCAGATGCATGAGCCCCCTTGTGCATCTGGCTAATATGGGTCCTGGGGAATCAAACCTGGGTCCTTTGGCTTTGCATGCAAATGCCTTAAACCGCTAAGCCATCCCTCAAGCCCAGAAGTCCTTTTTTTTTTTTTTTTTTTTTTTTTTTTTTGTGGAAATGATGTTCATCCTGTCTTTACTATATGCTTTACCAAACATATTTTCCATGAATAATTCACTTTTTAATATTCTTTTTTATTTACTTATTTGAGAGAGAGAGAGAGGCAGATAAAGAGAGAGAGAGAAAGAATAGGTGGCCAGGGCCTCCAGCAACTGCTGACAAACTCCAGACACATGTGCCACCATGTTCATCTGGCTTACATGGGTACTGGGGAATCTAACCTAAAGATCCTTTGGCTTTAAAGGCAAGCACTTTAACTGCTAAGCCATGTCTCCAGCCAAGAAAAATTTTTTAATATATTTTATTTATTTATTTATTTGAGAAAGAGAGAGAGAGAAAGAGGGAGAGAGAGAGAGAGAGAGAGAGAAAGAGAGAGAATGGGTGTGCCAGGGCCTCCAGCCACTGCAAACAAACTCCAGATTCATGCACCCCCTTGTGCATCTGGCTTATGTGGGTCCTTGAGAATCGAACCGGAATCCTTTGGCTTTGCAGGCAACTGCCTTAACTGCTAGGCCATCTCTTGAGCCCAGAAAAGTTTTTTATCTATAGAAAAAATGATCAGATAGTGCGAAGTTCCCATATACTTTCATTTTTTTCTCCTATGATCAATATTTTGCTTTAGTGTGATTAATTTGCTTCAGTTAAGAAATTAGAATGTTAATAATGTTATAATATGAATACATTATTTCTAACTAAAGATTGCAGTTTGTATTAATGTTTTCTCTTTGTCATGAAGTTCTATGGAATTTAACAAATACATAAAAGCATTTTATCCTTAATATCTTTTTGTTGTTTTCAATTTTGAGACAGGTTCTTACTAATTTGTTTAGCTGGTGTCACAGTCAGGTTTGCATTGCTGGTAGATATCCTCTGACCAAGAGCAGTTTATGGGGGAAAAAAAGGTTTATTTTGACTTACAGACTTGAGGGGAAGCTCCATGATGGCAGGAAAAAATGACAACATGAACAGAGGATGGACATCCCCTCCTGGCCAACATCAGATGGACAACAGGAACAGGAGAGCGTGCCAAACACTGGCAAAGGGAAACTGGCTATAATGCCCATAAATCTGCCCCCAACAATATACTGCCTCCAGGAGGCTTTAATTTCCAATAGCCATCAGCTGAGAACCTAGCATCCAGAACACCTAAGTTTATGGGGGGACACCTGAATCAAACCACCACAGCTGGTCATGGTAATCTTCCTGCCTCAGCCTGCACGTAGCTGGGATTTCAGGCCTGGCTTCTACAAGTCATCTTACAGAACAGTGTCATGGCCCTAAACTCTCCCTTCTCCCCACACCCGCCCCTATGAACAGATGCTGACTTTTTTTTAACCTGTCTTCATAATTTTGCCATTTCCAAAACATGTTATAGTGGGAATACGGTTTTCCAGATGGTTTCTTTCACCCAACCATGTCTTTGCTATGGCTCATTCGTTCACTTCTTTCTGTTGCTGAACCGTTGTTTCGCTACAAAGATGCCTTAAGTTGCTTATCCATTACCCATTCCTTTTATGAAGGGCGCTTCCTTTCCAGGCTTAGCGGCTGCCTGTGTTAGAAGATTATGAATAAAGCTATAAATATTTATATTCAGAATTTTGGGGTAGAGTTAATTAAAAAAATATTTATTTATTGAGAGAGAGAGAGAGAGAGAGAGAGAGAGAGAGAGAGGGAGAGAATGGGCACGCCAGGGCCTACAGCCACTGCAAAGAAATTCCAGATGCATGCACTACCTTGTGCATCTGGCTTACATGGATACTGGAGAATTGAACGTGGGTCCTTAGGCTTCACCGGCAAGTGCCTTCACAGCTAAGCCATCTCTCCAGTCTGCAGACTTAACTTTTTAAGAATTTCATTGGCCACCTACATAAATAGACATAACATACTCCCACTACTCCCCTTTGTCCTCCCTCCCCACCACCCTTCTTCTTTCCAAGTAGTCCCAGTCTATTTTGATGTCATCATTTTTTTTTTTTTTTTTTTTTGGCCCTCATATTATGCAGGTCTTGTGTAGATAGTGTCAGCCACTGTGAGGTCATGGGTACCATGGCCACGTTGTGTCCTGAAGACAGTATTACAAAGCCCTCTTCCCCTATCTTTGACATTTTCCCCACCGCCTCTTCCACAGCGGTTTCTGACCCTTGGTGGGTATGATAGAGATGTCTCACTTAGTGTTGAACCGGCCACTGTCTCTTCTCAGCACTTTGATGAGTCTTGAGTCTCTCCAGAGTAGACCTTAATTTTGAACTCATTTGGGTGAATACCCAAGAGTGTGATTGTTGGGTTATGTTTTCTTGTTGTTGTTTGTTTTGTTTTTACAAGGCAGGGTCTCACTCTAGCCCAGGCTGACCTGGAATTCACTATGTAATCTCAGGGTGGCCTCGAACTCATGGTGATCCTCCTACCTCTGCCTCGCGAGTGCTGGGGTTAAAGGTGTGCGCCACCATGTGTGGCTTGCTTTGTTTTTTTTTTTTTTTTTTGTCTTTTTGGTTTGGGTTATATTTTAAGTCAACACTTAGCTTATAAAAGCTGCCAACTTATGTTCCGACTTGGCTCTACCATTTGCCATTCCCACCAGTCACGAGTGAAAATTCCTGCAGTTCTCCATCCTCGTCCGCACTTGGTGTTGCCCATTCTCTTCATTCTCATTCTCTCTTCTTTTCTTTTTGAGGCAAGGTCTTACTCAAGCCCAGGCTGACCTAGAACTCATTCTGTAGTTCTAGGCTGGCTTTTTTTTTTTTTTTGTAATTTTTTATGAGAGGAGAATTGGTGTGCCAGGGCCTCTAGCCACTGTAATCAAACTCCAGATGCATGTGCCACCTTGTGCATTTGTGCAACTTTGCGCACTAGCAACACCTTGTGCGTCTGGCTTATGTGGAATCTGGAGAGTCGACTATGGGTCCTTAGGCTTCATAGACAAGTGCCTAAACTGCTAAGCCATCTCTCCAGCCCTCCAGGCTGGCTTTGAACTTACAGCGTTTCTCTTACCTGAACCTCCCCAGTGCCAGGATTAGAGGCATGCACCATCACCCCTGGCTTGGTTTTGAACATTCTCATGTGTGTATAGTGTGTCTCAATGTTGCTGCATTTTACTTCGCAAATGCTATATGATATTGACAATCTTTTCGTATGCTTATGTCCTCTGCATGTCTTCTTTGGTGGGATGTTTTCGCATCCGTTTTAGAACTTGAGTTGTGTGCTTGCTAATTTTTTTTGGCATGTGTATGGTGTACTATGTGTCTATAAGTATTCATATGTGTCTGGATGCACATCTGTGTGCAGGTGCACGTGTGCTTGTGTGCATATAGAGGCCAGGGGTCTTTCTCAGTGGATCTCCGCCTTTGTCTTTGAGACAGGGTCTCTCACTGAATCTAGAGTGCACCAGTTCAGCCACACTGGCCATCCAGTGAGCTCCAGGGGTTCCCTGTCTTTGCCGTCTCAGTGCTGGGATTACAGGCATATGCCACATGACCTGGCATTTTATGTGGGTTCTGGGGATTTGAACTCGGGTCCTCATGCTTAAAAGCACTTTACACACTGAACTATCCCCCCATACCTCTTTGATAGTCTTTGCTTGGGTGATCTTCCTATCTCTGCCTCTCGGGGGGTGCTAGGATTAAAGGTGTATGCCATCATGCCTGGCTTTTTCTTTTTCTTTTCTTTTTCTTTTTTGCTTGGTTTTACAAGGTAGGGTTTCACTCTGGCCCAGGCTCTCCTGGAATTAACTATGTAGTCTCAGGGTGGCCTTGAACTCATAGCAATCCTCCTACCTCTGCCTCCCGAGTGCTGGGATTAAAGGCATGTGCCACCACACCCGGCTTATTTATTTATTCATTTTTAATAATTTTCATTTATTTATTTCAAGCAGAGAGTGAGAGAGAGAGAAGAGAAGAGAGACAATCAGAGAGAGAATAGGCATGCCAGGGCCTGTAGCCACTGCAAACGAACTCCAGATGCATGAGCCCCTTGAGCATCTGGTTTATGTAGGTCCTGGGGAATCGAACCTGGGTCCTTTGGCTTTGCAGGCAAATGCCTTAACCACTAAGCCATCTCTCCTAGCTCCCAGCTTATTTTTTAATAGTTTGTTTCCCTCTTGTTTTTTTGTTCTCTGGTTTAATTGACGTTCAGACCTGTCTTTGTTTTTAATTTCTTCTACTTGGCATTAAGTATGATTCTTTTCTTCTGGGAATACTTCTTTAATTTAAAAAATTTCTGATTTTTCTCTTATAATGCTTTCCATTCTCTCACTCATTCTCCTTTTGAACTTCTCTCAGACACAGCTTATTTCCTGCACTTCTCATCACTTCAGATGCATACTTTCCCTTTCTTTATGTCTCTGATGCACATTTCAGATCATGTTAAACACATGTCTTATTCATTAAATCTCTTCTTCTGTGTTCCATTGAACTCTGTTACTGAATTCTTATTTTAATGACTATATATTTTACTTTTAAAAGTCATATATGTTTAAAATATGGTGTTTTAATTTTTTTTATTATTTATTTATTTGCAAGCAGGCAGAGACAGATAAATGGAGAGAGAAAGAAAGAATAAGTTTAACAAGGTCTCTTGCCACTGCAAATGAACTCCAGATAAATGCACCACATTGTGCATCTGGCTTCACATGGGTACTGAGGAATGGAACTTGGGCACACAGTTTTTGCAAGCAGCACCCTTAACCATTGAGCCACCTCCGTAGCCCTCAAAATGTGGTGTTTTTTTTTTTTAAATATGGTGCTTTGTTTATTCATTTATTTATGTATTTGCAAGGAGAGAAAGATGGAGAGAAGAGAGACAGAGAGAATGGGCATGCCAGGGCCTGTAGCCACTGCAAACGAAGTCCAGATGCATGCCCCTTTGTGCATCTGGATTTACATGAGTACTGGAGAATCGAACCTGGGTTGTGAGGCTTTGCAGGCAAACGCCTTAACCACTGAGCCCTCTCTCCAGCCCGGTGGTTGTGGTTTGCTTGTGTTTTGGTGAGCTGCATCCGTGTGGCGTCTCCTTCTCCTCTACTTCAGTGACCTTAGTTAGCTTCAAGCCTCCTTTCAGGTTGGCTTGTCACATTCTCCTGTTGGTTGTTCCGTGGACTCAGTTCTGCTGTGTGCTTTAGTACTGCAGTTCCTAGGTCATCTTTGGTGACAGTGCTGTCCTGTAGGGTTCCTACATAGGGTCTTCAAGGCAGCTTTAGAAGTGAATCCATCCTTTCTGTTCAGTCTTCCAGGTTTCTTGAGTAGGAGGCCATTTTTTAAAGTTAATTCTTACTCCGTGGGTGGATTAGTATCCTTGGGAATCCACTCTTAAGGATTCCTTTTTCCTTCTGTAACTGGGCTCTGAGCCAATAAGCAGAGATCCTCTGGGCTTGTGTTCAATATGTGTGTCTTCTGGGCTTCTGGTTTCATGCTGGGAGCTTGTCAGAAGTTTCCTAGGTGAGGGTCTATCCTGTCAAACCTGCTCTCACATGGGTCTGTCACAGTGATCCTTTGGGCAGCTGGACATTGGAATCATCTGGGCACTCGTGCACCCTGACAACTGGATGTGCCCACTGAGATGTGGAATTTTTTAAAAAAGACTTTGGTATTCTATTTTATTTATTTGGGAGAGAGAGAAGGAGAGAGAGAATGGGTGTCTCAGGGCCTTCAACCACTGCAAGCAAACTCCAGACACAGGCACCACCTTGTGCATCTGGCTTATGTGGATTTTTTTAAATTTTTTTTTATTATTTTATTTATTTTTTGGAGAGAGACACAGAGAGAGACAGAGAGGGAGAGGGAGATAGAGATGGGCGCGCCAGCAGTCTCTCAGCTGCTGAGAATGAAATCTAGATGCGTGCGCCCCCTTGTGGGCAAGTGCGGCATTGTGCCCTTGCATCACTTTGCATCTGGCTAAACAAACGTGGGACCTGGAGATTGGAACCGGGTTCTAGGGCTTAGCAGGCAGGTTCCTTAACCGCTAAGCGATCTCTCCAGCTCTGAGATGTGGAATTTGAATGTGCAGTTCAGGATGAAAATTATTGCCTTGTAGGCATGTGCCCAGTTCTCTAGTTATTTCTTGCTTTCTAAATGGCTTTGGGTGTTTTGGCTTTTATTAGTTATATAACTTTTAGTGTTTTGTAGTTTAATTTGTATTTCTTCCTCTGGTGGGGGTAGTAGCTGTATACCTACATCATTTCAGGTTTCCATTCTGACCAGAAATGAGAAGTACCAACTTTTTAACCATTATGTATAGATAAAAGGATTTAAACAGAAGGTTTTCAGAAACCTCCCTGAATTATTGAATTCCTCATGTGATTTTTAATTTCTCTGCAAAAGATAACTCTTTTTCTGATGCCCTCCCCTACCTCATTCCTTTCAGCACGGGTGCTTATCAAATATCTTTAATTAAAATGAATTTATAGTTTGGGGCTGGATGTGAGTTAATGGCATTCTCTGCTTCTCCTTTGTGGTACAAATATTTGAATATATTCTGAAGCTGGAAAATGTATTCCAAAGTAAGTTATGTCAGGGGCAGAGGGAGCATACATGTAGCAAGGTTTAAAATGCCATGTAAAAATAATGGAATTTATTTTTCGGGAGAAGTAAAGTGGTTCATTCGAAAATCAAAATGAAAAGAAGTGCTATTTAGAAGGAAGGCAGTGTTTCTAGCTGACTTCAGAAAATGTTCCATGAGTATGTTAACATGCCTCCCTGTAGTAATCATTTCACTGTGTCAATGTGTATTGATACATGGTGTTACACATCTTAGATAAACAGTAAAAAGAAGGAAAACATATTTCATGTAAATATTGTTGCTGAAGATCACAGGGATTCATTTTATTTTTGTGTGTGTAGTATGTAGGATGTATGTGTGTGTGGTGTGTTTTGTAAATGGTGGATACACTTGTGTGCATTATGCATGGCCTGTGGCCAAGCATGCAGAGGCCAGAGAAGAGCACTGAGTTCCATCTTTCTATTGCTCATGTGCATGTTTCCTTGAGACAGAGTCTCTCTCTGGACCATCAACTGTTCTTTTCTTTTCTTTTTTTTTAATTATATTATTTATTTTTTGGAGAGAGACACAGAGAGAGACAGACAGAGAGGGAGAGGGAGACAGATAGAGATGGGCGCGCCAGCAGTCTCTCAGCTGCTGTGAACAAAATCCAGATGTGTGCACCCCCTTGTGGTCAAGTGCGGCATTGCGCCCTTGCGTCACTTTGCATCTGGCTAAACGTGGGACCTGGAGATTGGAACCGGGTTCTTAGGCTTAGCAGGCAGGCGCCTTAACCACTAAGCCATCTCTCCAGCCCCATCAACTGTTATTTTCCGTCAGACTGGCTGAGCAGTGAGCCCCTGAGATTCTGTGGTCTCTGCTGCCCATAGGACTGGAGTTACAGGCATGTGTGGCCACATCTAGCTGTTCATGTGAATGCTGGTGAATCAAAATCAGGGCGAATCAGGCCCTCATGTTTGTGCAGCATATGTTCTTACCTGCTGAACTGTGTCCTCAGCCCTTAGAGCACTTTTAGAAAAAAAAAACAAAAACGTTTTACTTTATTGGGGAAATTGTCATTACCTGCCTTAAGTGACTTTTAATAAGGAGATTGAGTTTAAAAAGAACTATCTGTTTATAGTTAGAGTTTCAAAATATGTCTGTAAAACTTGAGATTTGCCTCTGGTGGATGCTGGGCACTCCATCTGCATATAATTGTGACCATAGACTCTTGCGTCCCTAAATATGAGCATCTGCAAATAATTGCACTTGCGATTGCCAACACACAGGATGGGTTTTAGACTGTGCCTGAACAAGAATAGTGGAGAGATGAAGCAATTATCTGGATAACTCAAGCCAAAAAATAAGAATCCTCCACATTATATCTTCAATTTTCTGGGTATTCCAGTTGTGTGTGGGGGGGGTATATTTTGATTAAAATCACCTGGGTCATTGTCAGAGTTTTCCACTTCACGCTGTATGTGTAAACACAGCTGTTGTATGATTGGCAATTAAAAAAAAAAATCTCCCTTTTGGAAAGAAACCATTTCTCAAGATCTCAGCTCTTGGTCAGAGATTGCGTCCTTCAGCTGACTTTTTGGATGCTTGGCTGTTGCACACTGCTTTCCAGTGGCAGCGGCGGCTGGTTGGAAGGTCATTTCTCATGCACTTAGTGTTGGAGAAAGTTCTTTATGGATGTGGCGCTTTATCTCCCTAGTCTCTAGAACAAGCAGAGCGGCCATCCAGCCAGCACTGCCGAATCCTACACGTTACAACAGCAGCAAGGCCCCACCTGTGTCGGAAAAATTATAAAAAGCATGGCAAATAGTTCCATGTGTGGAAACGTATCTAATTTGACCATCCCATCAGTTCCAGATGGTACCTGTTTCTGATGAACCTCTGCTTGGTGCCAAAGCAGAACCTCAGCCAATGCATTTCCATTCCATTCCCAAACTCATCTGCATCATGTGGCAGTGAGTATTAATACCCAAGAGCCGTGGCTTGGAGCAGCCGGGGATGCGCATGTGGTCGAGGGAGACACTCATGTGGAGGCTTGAGGGACCCTGCATTTTTGCATCAGAATGAACAACTGTGAAATTGTGTGGTTGAGATTTGTTTTGACAGATTTGGTTCTCCAAGGCCCTTCTGTTTTCTCAGGCTCTTCCAAAGCAATTTGAAATGCTCGCAAGAGAGTTGGACGAAAGCACGGGGAACCATGAACCTCTTGGTGACAGGTTCTTGGAAAGGTGTGCCTTGGTGTTGTCTTCCCTGTTGTTGGTTTAGAAAGTTCTTTAGATTCTTCTGGCAAGGGACGCTTCAATACTTGAGGGTGTTATTTTGCAAAACCACATGCTTTAGAAATTTCCTGGGTTATGAAATTTCAAATTACCCACTGTGTGAAGTAGGTATGCCTTGAATAAGGCCCTTTCCTGTGAAGATGAGGCGCCGTCTCATCCCTCTGTTATGACTTTAGCACATGGTGGGGAGCATGAGGTCCAGTTGGTTGTAGCTGTCAGCTCCACAAGTCTTAGATGAGTCACTTGAACCTCTCCAAGCCGCAGGTCCACTAGCAGTTAATGGGAAGGTACTCATGGTGCCCACCTCATAGGTGTGTCATGAAGATTGAAATGCTTTGTGTCCTCACTAACTGGATTAGCACTCTGCATGCTAGCTGGAATTCATCGCGTGCCTCTTTTAGTCTGCAGACATTTGGTGTCCTGCATGCTGGGCACCAAAGTTGAGTCTCCCTCCTTCAGGGGAGGGAGCCATGCAGGGGCCAATGGGGCTTGCAAAGCACTCTGTTGCTGTATGGGGAGGGGAAAACAAACAGCACAGGGATCTGCTGGTGTACCCTTTTTTAAAGATTATTTATTTATTTATTTATTTATTTATTTATTTATTTATTTATGACAGAGGGAGAGAGAGAAAGAGTGACAATGGGCGTGCCAGGGCCTCTAGCCACTGCAAACAAACTCCAGACACATGCGCCACCATGTGCATCTGGCTTACTTGGGACCTGGAGAACTGAACCAGGGTCCTTGGGCTTTACATGCAAGTACTTAACCACAAAGCCATCTCTCCAGCCCCTGCAGTACCCTTTTTAGTGATCTCCCACAAATTTATTTGAGGAGCTTCTTTGTGAAACTCTGTCCACATGAGTATGAAAAGACGAGTCTGAAGGACAAACACCGTAAACAATTCATTTACCCTTTAGTTTCTCTGGATTTTGGAAAATAGTGGGACTCAGCCCCTTGATGGAATTCCTCATACTAGACAATGCCTCAGTGTCATGTGGTTCTGTGATACTGTATGAGAAAGGAAGTAGTCATTGGGCACCAAGGCTCACAGAAAGGGTGATACAGGGGTGACATGAAGCCACTACGTTTGGTGTCAGTTTCTCTGCCAGCAAGATCTGGAGCAGCTTGGTCACCAGGATGGGAGTAAGAGCCTAGTGTCTTAGGTCAGTGTGCGGAGAAACAGTGGGGCTTTGTCCAGAAGACTGTAGGATTATATCAGCTGCTTCCCAAAACTCAGGCGTCACTTGGATCTTCTTGGTGGCCAGACGAACCAGATACAGAATGTTAACATGCAGAGATTTCCCGTTTTTTATTTGTATTTTTTTTATCACACCATTGGGAAATCAGAGAGACACCTGCTTGTTGACATTCTCTTTTCCTCTATGAAGTGCTATGATTTCTTGGCTCCAGTTAAGCTCTGAAGTCCATGTGGTGACCTTACAATCCAGTGACCCTCACCTCCTGTGAGGGGCCATTTAACAGGGCTCAATTGTGCAACACATTCAAAATCACTTTGATAGTTTGGTTCAAATTGAACTCTCCAAAGTTTTTTGATAAATCCTAGGAGACTTGGCTCTCTGCTAAAAGGCTTTTGTTGTCATTGCTAGACTTAGAAAAAGGGGGAAAAAAGCAACTAAAGTATAAATTATCTTTTAATGAAGAGTAGCACCTCCTTTTGTTGGAGATGATAGTTGTCTATCACAAGATAAATAATAACTTTAATTATTATGGTGGCATGGGAAGGTACATCTTAAAAAGAATTTCATTCTAAATGTATGACAGGCTAAATTAGCGTTTAGGAAGTACTGAAAAGAATCCATTGTCAAGATACATTTTTATCTTCCATCCTATCAGGCTTTCTGTATTTAATTGAATGTTATTATTTTGGACCTCATAATATTTGCTGTGGGTAAAATAATAATAACTCATTAGATTCACTGCCTCTGCATGAGATCAATAACAAAATTTCCATTATTTATTTTCCCAAAGGCCTTTAGACATTGTACTACCAGGATAGTATAAAGGAAAGGGGTTTTATAATGATTTACTTTGAAAAGATTTCCCCCTCTGATATATATTCAGCACAACCCCACTAGAATTACACTGTGATAGTAATAATTATAAAACAGAAATGTCAAAAAAATTGTTCTGTCGTGATCTGCGTTGTGACTGTCAATGAAACTTGAGAAATACAAGGCTTACAAAACTTCACAGTGTTTTGACACAGGTTTATTGCAACAAAAATGTATCAACATGATATAGTAGGAAGAAACAAGCATAAACTTTTTTTACGTGTGTGTGTGTGTGTCTGATGTGTGTTATATTGTGTGTGCAGGTACATGTGTCCCATGCACATGTGTGTGCAATAGCCAGAGGACAACGTTGTGGGGGTTCTTTTATCTCTCATCCCTGAGTTACTTTGGGGATAGGGATCTCTTCCTCAATCTGGAGTTACTGTCCATCAGGGAGATCCAGAAATTCTCTGTTCTCTGCCCCTGTGGACTGGGATCACAGGCTTGTGTGGATGCATCCAGCTTTTTACTTGGATTCTGGGGAGTTGAACTTGGTAGCCCTCAGCCCAGGAAGCCCTCACGCTTAAGCAGCAAGCTCTCTCTCTCTCTCTCTCTCTCTCTTTTGAGGTAAGGTTATATTCTAGCCCAGGCTAACCTGGCACTCACTCTCTAGTTCCAGGCTGGCCTCCAACTCATGGTAATCCTCCTACCTCTGCCTCCTGAGTGCTAGGATTAAAGGCGTGCGCCACCATGCCCAGCTAGCAAGGTCTCTTAACACTGAGCCCAAACATAAATATTTGTATTGGAGACCCACAAACGAGGATGAATATGGCTGTTCACTGACTGCCTTCTTCCCCTTTCCCTCCTCCACTCCTTACTTTTCTCTGGTCATCGTGGTACATTGCATTTCCCTTTTTGTTTCTAATGTAGCTGGGCATGGATCATGAGATGGTTATTTTTAAATTTCTTTTCTACATATTTTGGTCTGCACCCAGTGTTGGGGACAGAAGAACAAACACAGAAGCTTTAGGAGTTTCTTAAGGTAGGAGAATTGCAAATGCTAGTTTTATAGCCGGCAAGCTAGCATTCAGCATGGGCAGAAATTATGGATTTTTGGAGGGTATCATGGCCTTTACAAGGAATGGCCATTTGTTTTGTATGTCAATAGCTGAAACTTAAGTGTGGGGAAAGAGATTTAAATATTCTGTCTCAGGAAAATCTGTAATGTCCGATAGATTTTTGGATTAAATGGACCCGATTAGAATAATTGCCGAGGATATTATCCCTTCATTGAGCAGATTACAACCAATTAAGCCGTAATCTTGAGCCCTTGTTAAATAAATACATCTTATTATCAGTCATGACAGCAGGGTGTCAGAAGAAAAGCAGGCGTGTGTTTCCCCATCAGTCAGTTTCTGGCGGCCTGGAAAGTCCCTGTGCACATACAGCATACAGAACCTGTGGACAGGGACCAGCCTGTCACACACACGTACACACACCGTGTTCTGAGTCACCTTAAACCTGGCCCTTAGACCTGAGGGCTGGAGGCAGATGGCGGAATTTGTTCTTCTGACACTTACAAGTCTGATGAAGTAAACCTTTCTGACACCTCGTGAGGTCACCGGGAGGTTACCTTGTCAGCGCTGCGCCTTCCCAGGGGCCGCCACATTGAGAAACAAAGCATCGCTGTCCCCTCCCCTAGCCGCTGCCCATGGGAAAGCGGGTGAAGTCAGCTGGGTTTGCCCACACTTCACTTTGTATATAATTCCCATGTTACATTGACTGGAAGGCTGAGCCTAATGTAAAACACAGTGTAAAAACAAGGTCCTGGGTCAGCTTTCTGGTACATTTGAAAGGAGCTGAAGATTCTTGGGGAAAACCTGCACTGGGGTCCTCACCAAAGAGGGAGGGCAAGCTGGCCGCCTCACCCTTGAGGCACGTGGAGTCCGGGGGTGGGCATAGGTACTCTGGACCTGCAGGAGTCCATTTCTTTCACTCTCTAGTGTCCCTGTCAGAACTGTGGGCTCTGGACTCTCAAGGTGACATTAGCATCCATTCTAGGATGGCCTTTATCTGGGATTTGCTTGGGATTAAATGAGTGTGTGTGTGTGTGTGTGGGTTGGGGGTGTGATGCAGAATGCCTGGGAAAGTCTTTGCTACTTTGACCCACCTGGAGGTGGGTACCTGCTAATGCAGATATCCCAGGGGGGAACAATTAGAGTGAAGGATGGAAGGAGGAGCAGAGGGGCTCATCTGGCTTTATTTACTCTGATTCATTAATCTTCTCACTGGTTTGTTAGTTTATTTATCTGTTCAAGTGTTTATCGACTATCTGGTGTCAGACAGCAAATATGGGAAATCACCTAAGAGCTTAGGCTGGTATCTGACCAATGTTACCTCTACTCCTTCCCTTACCACCTATCAGTTGTGTGATTTTGCACAAGTTATGTGACATCTTTAAGCCTTAGTTTCCTTGTCTATAAAATGTAATTGAGAAAGTCATATCTGCCCATTCAGAGACCTGTGGTTAAATATTTTTTGGTTCAGCCATGGAGTAGAATACTATACAGCTTTAAAAAGTGTGATAGGCCGGGCGTGGTGGCGCATGCCTTTAATCCCAGCACTTGGGAGCCAGAGGTAGGAGGATTGCCGTGAGTTCAAGGCCACCCTGAGACTACATAGTTAATTCCAGGTCAGCCTGGGCCAGAGTGAGACCCTACCTTGAAAAACAAAAACAACAACAACAACAAAAAAGTGTGATAGCTCTCTATGTAATGATCTTCACAATAAACATTTAAAAGGGCAGAACAATTTATTTTAATACTATGGAGGTTTATATAGTCATACAAACTCAAAAAACACAAATATACTAAAATGATAATTATAGATGAGTGTACAGGAACTTGGCATATCATGGGGAGAATTGGGAGAAGGATTTTTTACTGTTTGTCTTTTTTATGATTTTATAATTTTGAACCATATGTTACCTAAATAATATTAGTCCAGTTTTAGAGGTTTGTTGTGGGGATAAATGCATTTGAAGTTCTTATGCCAAGGCCTGACTGGAAAGAAATGCTCAGGCTACATCTTCACTAACAATGTTTGTTGTATTATTGAAAGAAGCTGCACAGAAGAAGCAAGTGTTTCCTGTTTAGGGGTGAGAACCATAGACAGTAAGATATAACCAGTGTGCCTGGAGAAAGAAGGCATAAGATGTGATCAGTGGAGGCCATACTTTAGCTTTTAGGGCTGAGGGTAGGACAGGGAGCCTGGCAGAGGTGGTGACTGGACTATACCTTATGATTCAGCTCCTTTCTGGATTAAAAGAATGTGTTCGGGCTAGAGAGATGGCTTAGCAGTTAAGGCACATGTCTGCAAGACTAAGGACCCAGGTTTGATTCTCCAGGTCCCACATAAGCCAGATGTGCATGGTTTCGCATGCATGTGGAGTTCATTTGCAGTGGCTAGAGGCCCTGGCGCGCCCATTCTCACTCTCTCCCCCCACCTGACTCTAATCAATAAAAAAAAAAAAATCTAAAAACAAAACAAAACAATGTGTTCTTCAATGCAAACTCTCGCCCCTACCCTCACATGGAAGTCAAACAGAGTAGTTCAGTTTGTATATGTATTGGGGATTTATTCCATATTTTTCATCAGTTACCTGCTTTGTATTGTGTTTCCCTAGTTCGGCTTTTCCTCAGATGGCGTGCCTCCTGGAAGGCAGGGTCCATATTAAGTTGACTTTTCTTCACAGTGATCTGTCTTCATCCACTTCTATAAATATGAGACAGTACAACCTTTCCTTCTTTTGTGCATGAGACTATACCAGCAACCTTCTTCTGGGATATGGAGGGAACATTTTCCACCTCAGGCTTCTTTTTCTTTTCTCTCAAAAAAAAAAAAAAAAAGAGTTTTTTGTTTGTTTTGTTTTTTTGAGCTCACTGGCTCAGGCTGACCTGGAATTCACTAGGTAGTCTCAGGGTGGCCTTGAACTCTTGGCGATCCTCCTACCTCTCGAGTGCTGGGATTAAAGGCATGTGCCACCACGACCGGCTTAAACAAACAAACAAAAAGAGTTCTTGTTCCTCCCTTGGGCCTGGCAGTTAGATTGCTCTCCTCCACAGGCACTAGAGGGTGCACATGCTTCCAGCCCTGAGTCCAAGGGAAGGTCGGTTCTGGTCACAACAGTGGTGACTTGTATTGCTTCAACCTTTAATGCTTTCCCTGTCCCTGTCCCTGTCCCTGTCCCAATGGGCAGCGACAGAACTCACAGAGATAGACTGTGTCTTGGCTTTCTTGGGCTATTCTAAATGAACCAGTGACAGAGGATGTGGCTTAAAGTTTAGAAATGTATTCTCGTTCTGGAGGCTGGGAAGTCCACCGTCAAGGGGCTGCAAAGCTAACTCCTATTCTGAGGTCTCTCCTATCCACTCGTCAGTGGCTGTCATCTTGTGGGGAGGGGGGTCATGTCACCTCCTTTTTGGTTTTTCAATGTAGGGTCTCACTGTAGCTCAGGCTGACCTGGAATTCACTCTGTAGTCTTAGGGTGGCCTCGAACTCACAGCGATCCTCCTACCTCTGCCTCCCGAGTGCTGGATTAAAGGTGTGCTCCACCACGCCTGGCCCTCACCTTTTTGTTCAGGCTTAGTGAACACTATGTGAGCACTTTTTATGAGGGCACTAATCACGTCATTGGGGGGGCTTCACCCTCATAACCTTATCCAACTATAATTTCCTCTAGGGCTTTAGTGTCCACTGCAGTGGGCGAACTTCAAAGCTGAGCCCATAACAGGTAGGATGGATGTTTGTCAGCTTTGGAGTGAGGGCAGTTGCTGGGCGGGAAGGTTTTGGCAGACATACTCTTCTCACACAATGTGGGGCAGCCAAAGGCAGGATCTTCCAGGGGCTTTGGAAGGTGGTGCTGTGGATTGGTTTAGGCACTCGGGGGTATGGAGGATCTGGTGCAGGATTCCAGCAAGGCATTTGCACAGCTGATCTGATGCAGACAGCACCATGTTACTCATGTTTTAAAAGAGAGCATATGCACTCCAAGATTCATTTTTTGAAATGTATATTTTTAACATTTTTATTTGTGTGTGTGTGTGTGAGAGAGAGAGAGAGAGAGAGAGAGAGAGAGAGAGAGAGAATAAGAGTGTGCCAGGGCCTCTTATCACTGCAAATGAACTCCAGACACATGTGTTACTTTGTACATCTGGCTTTACATGAGTACTAAGGAATTTAACCAAGGCCTTGTAAGGCTTTGCAAGCTAGCACCTTTAACTGCTGAGCCATCTCCCCAGCCCAACCAAAATGCCTTTCTTATCAGAAAAACATATCAAGTCAGATGTGGTGGTGCAGACTTTCAGTCCCAGCACTTGGAAGACTGAGGTAGGAGGAACCATTAGTTCCAGGCCAGCCTGGGGTGACTGAGTGGGTTCTAGGTCAGCCTGCTCTAGAGAAAGACCCTGTCTTGGAAAAACAAGCAACAAACAAACAAACAGAAACATATGGATCAGTAAAGGAAACAGCAGCAGCCAGAAAATCTTCAGGTTAGTCCTTTTGGGCCTATCACAGTGGCAGGGGCTGTTTGAATGACATGATCTTTCCTTGTAATCAGCCTTGGCAGACCAGCTCTGAGGTGCTCCTTGGTTTGCTGAGATGGGTGTAAATGATCTGGTGCTCCAGCGTTGAGTTTCCCACTGTCATACCTTTGTGGTGGAGGCCCTTGTTTCATCCTCTAGTCACGGGCCCCAAGGCATATATTTATGTATGTATAGGATGTAACTGACAGTACATAGTATTTGTAGTAGAGAGACAGGAAGATACCATGTGTGCACCCTGGGACCTCAGTGGTCTGAAGGCATGACAAGGTTTACAGGCTCATGTTTATGAAGAATTTCACTGCATTGATCAAGTGAATGGGTATCCTGGAGGGCAGAGGCTGTACATCCTGACACTGGTACCCTGGGGATTCAGGAACACCTAATGCAGATGCAAAGCGTGGGTTACAGTTCAGGGTTCGGGTTCTGGTTCCCACCCCTGCTGGAGCTCAGTACAGAAGGGCTCATGATGCTGTCCAGTTAAGAGTAGATTTGGGGGAGAAAAAAAAAAAGAGTAGGTTTGGGGCTGGAGAGATGGCTTAGCGGTTAAGGTGCCTGCCTGCTAAGTTCCAATCTCCAGGTCCCACGTTTAGACAGATGCAGTGACGCAAGGGTGCAATGCCGCACTTGCCCACAAGGGGGCGCACACATCTGGAGTTCGTTTGCAGCAGCTAAGAGGCTGCTGGCGTGCCCATTCTTTATCTGTCTCCCTCCCTCTCTCTCTGTGTCTTTCTCAAAAAAACAAAAAACAAAAAACAAACAAAAAAAGTAGGTTTGATCTGATCCAGCTGGATTTGCATAGCTGGAAGCCCTTCCAGGGACTTGACAAGATTCCCTAGAGGGGACAAAAAAGACAAGCTGGTTTTAGAGAAGATGTTGAGAAAAATTCCAGCTAGATGGTCTGAGGTCCAGTTTATCCCAGAAAGCCAGCTTTCATCAGGGTGGTAACTGTGAGGTGGGGTCTGCCTTCTGCTCAAGAGCAGGAAGGGTTAAAATACTCCTCAACACAAGAGCTGAGAGGAAAGAGACAAAAGGAGCCACACCCCAAAATGAATAGATAGGAAACAGCCTGCTCATGATTCCATGCAAGGACCATCAACAGTACAGTATAGTAAAGGACACACTTTTCCCCAAAGCCATGTTTGGTGGAGTCTAAGAAAAATACTTCTCTTTGTACTACATGTTTTTTTTTTTTCTTTTTAGTAAGATGGAGTATAAATTTGTTATTCCAGTGGGGGTGGGGAGGGTCATGGCAAACCAAATGTGCTAGGAAAATCAAATGTTAAAAGAAACCAAGCAAAGCATTCAGAAAGCCCTGTTTTGAGAGTGTGCTGGTTATGTAGAACAGATGCCACAGGAGCCAAACATGCTGATAAACTGGGAGTAACTGGTGGGTGACAGCCTGGGGGAGGTGGTGAGTAGGGGTAGGTGACAGGAGGGGTAGGTAGGTAGGCTCTGCTTCTATGGAGCTCTCAATGGAATGAAGGAAGTATCCCAGGAGAGGGAGTGAGCTGGGGCACTTAAAACAAGGGAATCCAGTATATGGGTGAGACCAGGACAGGCTGGTGTCTCTCTGAGCTTTTGAAACACTAACTGGATTATGCTTAGATGTGGGGGGGGATGAATCTTGAGGTTCCCTTAGATGGTGTGTCAGTGATTTTCCTTTCTGCTATGACCAACTGCCCGATGAGAAACAGCTGAAGGAAGGAAGGGTTTGTTTTGGCTTACAGCTCCACGGGATGCTTTCCACTGTGGCATGGACGGTATGGCTGCGGGAGTATGAAGCAGAGCTGGTCACACTGTGCCAGTAATCAGGAAGCAGATGGTGATTCGGAAGTGAGTCTAGGCTAGAAAATCTCAAGGCCTGCTCTCCCAAATCTTCCAGCAAAGGCCCCACCTCTTGAAGGTTCCACAACCTTCCCAAACTGCTGTGTCAGGTGGGGGACTGACTGGAGTGTTCAAACACATGAGCCTATTGGGGACAATTCACATTTCAACCACAACAGGCAGGGGATCCTATATTTTAATATGCTTTGATGTTTCCACATATACTCAGAAAGCTGCTTAGCTCAGTTAAAATAAAAAAAAAATCCTGTGTAAACAGCAAGAAAAAGCTAATCTCACAGAGACTTGCTAGAATGCTGGTTTAGGCATGAAGCTTCAAGTCACTGTTCTTTGCTCCAAATGCGTTTTATTTAATCAAAGGTTCAGAGACGTTAGTAGCCCCCAAGAAGGGTTCCCCAAACAGTTCAGCACATGAAAGGTGTTCCCGGCAGTTATGGTGCTCATTCAAAGTGGGCCTCCCTGCTGTCAAGGTGGAAATGCTGGGAAAATGTGAGGCTTTGAAGCCCTGGGACTACAGGCCGTTGCCATAACCCTTCTTTTTAACAGCTTGACGAAGGTTAATAGTTGAAATGTATTCCACTTCAGAAAACTTCAGAACAAGCTGTAAAAAGTAATTTGCAATTTTCCTTCTCTCTATATCTATGCTGAATGTGATGTTTAATTACTCTATAATAGCTTTTTGTTCAGGTGATTTGTTACAAAAATAGACAAGTCCTTTATCATCATTAAACATAGGGATTAGAATTTTTTTTTTTTTTTGTAAAATTAGGAATCACTTAAGTATCTTAAAAGGCTTAACGAAAAACCCAAAGAGAGCTTTTTTTTTTCTAGGTATGAAATTTTTAACAGAATGCCTTGATATTTACAGTAAATGGATTCATTCAAATGGTGTCTATTTAGAGAGAAGTCAAGGCACAAAAATATTCATCTTTTTAAATCACCCAACAGCCATTTAAGACAAGCTTCTGGAGGGCTGCCAGCATCTCACTCTGTAATGTATATTCCCCAGGAGGGTGAAATCATGGGCGATTTTGCTCATGTTATTTCTGAACAGTTTGGAGTATGTTTAATTTTTAACCTGTTTATTTGAGCATGATCTTGCAGTTCAGCCATCCTGGTTTGGATGGTTTACCTCAAAGGGAGACCTCAAACTCTCCCAGGATGCAAATATCAGATTCTTCACTGGAGAGGAGTGACTGAAGCCTTGGGGAAGAATGAAACACACACATCTCTCTCCTCTTTGTTCTCTATCCTCATGGCCCCCAAGTAATAACTTGTCCACTGGAGACAGGGCCACATTTAAAGGAAATTCTTTGAGGACAATCCCATTTGTGGAAGTCTTGTTGATCCACAGCTTGTGTGCTAAGGTCTTGATTTAGGTGTTGTGGAAATGTGAAGTAATGCCTGCTTCATGGCGTTAGCTTTTATATTGTAGTTAGAATTTAAGTTTATGAACATATTACAACAGACTACTTTTCTTCACTAAGCAGGTGAGTTGGGAAAAGTTGGGCAACTGCTTTTAGTTAAGACAAAAAGAGAGATCTAGAATTTGGGAAAGGAAAAAGGAGGAATACTGATTAAGGCTAGGCTAGGAAAGAAAAGCATTATCTAATCAATGCAGCACTCGGAGCAGGAAGCTTTACTGTGGATTTATCTAACGCATGCACATTAAAAAATGCCTTTTATCAATTATATAATCTGATCCACAATGAATCCAAGTCAGAGAAAGACTTATCTCTGTGTCTTAAAGGACACAAAGGAATAATTTCTATTATGTGTATAAATTGATGACTTTGAATGATAACATTTGGACCACATATCGGTTGCTTTCTCATTGCTTTGCGAAGAATTATTGGATCAGAAGCCACAAGGAAGGGAAGGGTTTATTCTGGCTTACAGTTTCAGAGGGTAGAGTCCATATATATGGTTTCTGTCTAATGACTGGTTAGTAAACATTTCTAAAATATCATCAAGTCTTGTTTAGATTGAGAACTCTCCCACGCACTACTAGAGAAGATAAACCCAAGAATAGCTTTTTTTTGGGGTGTATATGAGTGTCCCTTGGTAATCCTTTCAGCAGTTTCTGAGGAATGAGTGGTCCTCAGGTTAGAAGGACGACTCTGCAGAGGGGAAGGGCTTAGGCTTTGGTATGAGGCAGACCTGATTTTGAATCCAGTTTCTTTTCTTTTTTTAAAACATATTTATTTATTTGCAAGGAGGGGGGAGGGAGAGGAGAGAATGGGTGTGCTAGGGCCTCCAGCTGCTGCAAACAAACTCCAGATACATACACCATTATGTGCATATGGCTTTACATGGGTACTGGGGAATTGAACCTGAGTGGTTAGGTTTTGCAGGCAAATACCTCAACCTCTGAGCCATCTCTCTTCACTGTGATCTTGAGCAGGTGGCCAGTCATGGTTTCCTCAACTCTGAAATGGAATTGCATTGCTTATCTTTCAAGGTCTCCTTGAGAATCACTGTAAACATGAGGTGCTTGGAATGGAGGGGGTGGAGAGAATCATGGGTTAGGGAGGGTCCCTGAGGCTAGGCAGTGTGCTTCAGACACTGGCCTTGTTTGCCATTGGGTTGATGGGTGAAATCTTAACTCCAGAAAGCTATTCCCACTGGACTCTCTTGCACGTGGGTTGGTACTGCAAAAGTCAAAAGGGGGGCTGGAGAGATGGATTTGGTTTGCACTGGCCTGCAAAGTCAAGGACCTGGTATTCCCCAGGACCCACGTCCAGATGCTCTGTATCTGGAGTTCTCTTTGCTGGCTCTCTCCCTGGTGTCCATTCTCTCTCTAATAAAATAACTAAAAAAAAAAAAAAAAAAAAAGAAAGGTCAAAAGAATGTCCTTGACTACTACAAATCTGGAGGCAAAGACACGTAGGATTGATTCAGGGAAGAACCCAGGGAAAAGAAAGACGCCTAAGGAATGCTGGCAGGGGCTGCTCAGCACTGAGGGGGGAGTCTCCTCCGGTGGTCACTTGTGTCAGGAAGACAGGCTATATGATCTGTGGAGGAGGAAGGAGAAGGATGTAGGCCCATCCATTCCTCCAAGCACCAGAATACCAAATCTCAACAGTATATTTACTTGAAACACACAGAACATTAGCCAGATTTCATTATTATGAAAAATAGCCAACAGAACAACTTGAGGAAGGGAAGATTTACTTTGATTCAACATTTCAGAGGTTTTAGCTCATGATTGGCCTGCTCTGTGGCTTTGGCCTGAGGTAAGGCAGAATATCAGGATGGCAGGGACGTGTGACAGAGGAAGCAGCTTTCTTCCTGGCAGCCAGGAAGTAAGGAAGGAAGAGATGAGGCGTAAAACTACACTGGCGAGCTTCTTCCTTTATTCCATGCAGGCCCCCAACCTATTGAACGCTGCCGCCCGCATTCAAGGCGAGTCTTCCCCCATTGGCTCTGGAAATCCCCTAATCCATACCTCTAGAGGTGTGCTTTACTAATCTCCTGTAATCCGGTCGAGTTGACAGTCAAGATAAACCATCACAATGTATGATGCTGGTAAGACCTGCTTGTCCATAGAAGTGAGGGTCAGGAAGAAAATGACCTCTGCATCTTGTGAATATCCTTGGAGTTGTTCATTCTCCCCTCGGGTTTCCCTGAGCACAGCCCTGGTCATTTGCTTCATTACCTGTCCATTCCATTAACTAGTATCTGAATTTTCTATTGCTACTGTAACATACAGTACCTCTAGTTTAGTGGCTTAACCAATACAAACTTACTAATTTGCAGGTCTGTAGAAGTGTCGTACAAAAGTCTCTCTGAGCTCAAGGGAAGGTATCAGCAGGACTGTATTCCTCTGGAGGCCCTGAGGGACAATCTGTTTCCTTACTTTTTGTAGCTTTTAGAAGCAATCTGTACTTTGTTGGCTTGTGATCTCCTTCCCCCATCGTCAAAGCCAGAAATAACATCTGTCTAACCTTTCATCATCACAACTGTCTAGGGAAAGACTCTTCACTGTTAGAGATTCACGTGCTGAGGACACCCACCTGATATTCCACAAGAATCTCTCCATCTCAGCATCCTTAATTAAACCACATCTGCAATACTATTTTGGCTCTTGTGATCTTGGTAGGCATATTCAGAGGTTCCAGTGATAGATACTGGTGTGTGTGTGTGTGTGTGTTCATGGGGATCGTATCCAAAGTCTTTAGCTTGCTTGATAAACACTCTACCTTTGATCTACACCCTCAACCCAATGGGCATTTTAGATTTTCATTCTCACCACAGCCACAGACAGAGTGGTTGGATCCAGCTGGGCGTGGTGGCGCATGCCTTTAATCCCAGTACTCGGGAGGCAGAGGTAGGAGGATCACCATGAATTTGAGGCCACCCTGAGACTACATAGTGAATTCCAGGTCAGCCTGGGCTAGAGTGAGACCCTACCTCAAAAAGAGAGAGAGAAAGAGAGAGAGAGAGAGAGAGAGAGAGAGAGAGAGAGAGAGAGAGAGAGAGGAGTGGTTGGATCCCCAGCTCTCCTTTGGAGCTATCCTGGCTGCTTTCCTAGGAGCCCTAAGCAGGGAGGGGGTGACACACCTTTAAACTTCTTTATCATAGCCTTCAGATTTTACTGGCCTATAAAGACATTTCCGTCCTATCAGGTCACACCATCCAGGGTGTTCTAAGCTGGCCAATTGCTTACTGACTACCATGCCTGGGAGCTAATGGGAGGAGTGGGAGGAGAGTGGAAAATGAGGGCTTTGATTATCAGGCCCGAAAACGTCCATCTAGAAATAGCCATGTTACCGCCAGTTTCTTTGAAACGCTAAGTCAGGTACATTTTGTAACAACTGCTATAATTCGAAGATGTCTCCAGCCACAAACTGGCTGCAGAAATGAGCCTTGTTCTCTACAGTACATTTTGCCCACCACGTAGCCCTTTATAATAACCTGATTGGCTCTGAAGAACATCGTACGGGGCACAGATTGTGGTGTATTCATCCCTGTTTGTGTCTGTACCTAGCTGGAGCAGGGGCTAGCCTGTCCAGGGTGCTGGAACGGGTGTGGTGCCTGGTGCACTCTTGTTTCTGAGCACGTAGAGGAAACGGGTCTAATGGAACAGGAGGTGGAACGAAGCACTGTATTTCCCACCTGGACCTAGTGCGTGCCCAGAAGACATTAAAGACCTTGGGATATTTGCTCTCTGCTTCTATAATGTTTCCAATGCAGACACTTAAGTCAATGAAATGGTCTTCTATTCAGTTTGCTGGGGGATTCTGGATGCAAGATGGAGGATTTAAGAGGCAGGAATCTGGTTCTTATAGCTTTAAAAACTTCATCCTTCTATCCTTCTGTTCCCATGCTGCACGGAAGGGAGGGGCATTCGTGGGATGAAAGGATGACAGCGTAGTTCTGTGTTTACTAAGGGCTTTGGTTTTGGAATCAGGTAGATCCAAGTTTGAATCACAGCTGCTCCACCTAGCCAATTAGCATTGAATTTCTGGACACATTGCTGTACCTCTGCATCTTCTTTCTTAACTCCAAAAGACCAGAGTGATAGGGTCACTTGACAAAGACCTTTGGGCACTGGCCCAATAAGGAAGCACCCAGGCAGGTAGGTAGGGGCCGTGGCTCTGCTGCCGTGATAATTTCTCTGTCACTACAACCCGTCACCTCTCAAATCCATTTTTCCTTCCTCTCAGATTTTTTGTTTTAAATGAAGTTTTAGCAGGGCCACAGTTCATAGCTTGCCTCTGACTCATAGCTTGGTCACATTCTCATTGCCTTGGACAAGTGGATCAAAGAGGATGGCAAAGAAAGAGAACCCCAGGCCCCCTCAGCAGTGCAGGGTCCACATATGTGGGGGAAGAGGGAACCCTCACAGATGACATGCACGGTCCCTTCTAGATGAATTCCTTTGAGCAGCAGCTCCCTTCCGTGAGTAGCCATCTGTCATCTCATCTGTGAACTTTGATCGTGTCCAAAGGGCAACGCTTTGATCATGAATGTGAAAGAGTTTAGGCGAAGTTTCCTCTGCCTGCCTATTTGGGAAACATTTGTGCTTTGTGGAGACTCGGGCATGTGAGCGTTTAAAAGGGCTCGTGGAGCATCTTCCGCTGGGGAGACCAGGGAGCCACTTGGCAGTGGAGAGCAAACAAGGAACCTTTGTGCCTCTGTAATTACAGAGCAGCAGGCATTTTATAACTGCAGAGTGGACGTCCACGTTAATTACCGTTGAGAAGTCTGAATAAAATAATCCTCAAAAACATTGTGGATCGGGAAAATTTCAATATTTATTTCCTTTTGTCAAATTGATACTAGAGCCCAGAATGGTGCCGCACGCGTGACACACCTTTAAACTTCTTTATCATAGCCTTCAGACTTTTACTGGCCTATAAAGACATTTCCGTCATATCAGATCACACCATCCAGGGTGTTCTAAGCTGGCCAATTGCTTACTGACTACCATGCCTGGGAGCTAATGGGAGGACAGGAGAGTGGAAAATGAGGGCTTTGATTATCAGGCCCAAAACGTCCATCTAGAAATAGCCATGTTACCGCCAGTTTCTTTGAAACGCTAAGTCAGGTACATTTTGTAACAACTGCTATAATTCGAAGATGTCTCCAGCCACAAACTGGCTGCAGAAATGAGCCTTGTTCTCTACAGTACATTTTGCCCACCACGTAGCCCTTTAAAATAACCTGATTGGCTCTGAAGAACATCGTACGGGGCACAGATTGTGGTGTATTCATCCCTGTTTGTGTCTGTACCTAGCTGGAGCAGGGGCTAGCCTGTCCAGGGTGCTGGAACGGGTGTGGTGCCTGGTGCACTCTTGTTTCTGAGCACGTAGAGGAAACGGGTCTAATGGAACAGGAGGTGGAACGAAGCACTGTATTTCCCACCTGGACCTAGTGCGTGCCCAGAAGACATTAAAGACCTTGGGATATTTGCTCTCTGCTTCTATAATGTTTCCAGTGCAGACACTTAAGTCAATGAAATGGTCTTCTATTCAGTTTGCTGGGGGATTCTGGATGCAAGATGGAGGATTTAAGAGGCAGGAATCTGGTTCTTATAGCTTTAAAAACTTCATCCTTCTATCCTTCTGTTCCCATGCTGCACGGAAGGGAGGGGCATTCGTGGGATGAAAGGATGACAGCGTAGTTCTGTGTTTACTAAGGGCTTTGGTTTTGGAATCAGGTAGATCCAAGTTTGAATCACAGCTGCTCCACCTAGCCAATTAGCATTGAATTTCTGGACACATTGCTGTACCTCCGCATCTTCTTTCTTAACTCCAAAAGACCAGAGTGATAGGGTCACTTGACAAAGACCTTTGGGCACTGGCCCAATAAGGAAGCACCCAGGCAGGTAGGTAGGGGCCGTGGCTCTGCTGCCGTGATAATTTCTCTGTCTCTACAACCCGTCACCTCTCAAATCCATTTTTCCTTCCTCTCAGATTTTTTGTTTTAAATGAAGTTTTAGCAGGGCCACAGTTCATAGCTTGCCTCTGACTCATAGCTTGGTCACATTCTCATTGCCTTGGACAAGTGGATCAAAGAGGATGGCAAAGAAAGAGAACCCCAGGCCCCCTCAGCAGTGCAGGGTCCACATATGTGGGGGAAGAGGGAACCCTCACAGATGACATGCACGGTCCCTTCTAGATGAATTCCTTTGAGCAGCAGCTCCCTTCCGTGAGTAGCCATCTGTCATCTCATCTGTGAACTTTGATCGTGTCCAAAGGGCAACGCTTTGATCATGAATGTGAAAGAGTTTAGGCGAAGTTTCCTCTGCCTGCCTATTTGGGAAACATTTGTGCTTTGTGGAGACTCGGGCATGTGAGCGTTTAAAAGGGCTCGTGGAGCATCTTCCGCTGGGCAGACCAGGGAGCCACTTGGCAGTGGAGAGCAAACAAGGAACCTTTGTGCCTCTGTAATTACAGAGCAGCAGGCATTTTATAACTGCAGAGTGGACGTCCACGTTAATTACCGTTGAGAAGTCTGAATAAAATAATCCTCAAAAACATTGTGGATCGGGAAAATTTCAATATTTATTTCCTTTTGTCAAATTGATACTAGAGCCCAGAATGGTGCCGCACGCCTTTAATCTCAGCACTTGGGGAGGCAGAAGTAGGAGAGGACTGTCGTGAGTTTAAGACCAGCCTGAGACTGCATAGTGAATTCCAGGTCAGCCTGGGCTAGAGCAAGACACTACATTGATAAACCAAAATAAATAAATAAAAAAGAAATTGATACTAGATCTTAAAATCACTTTAAAGATCACTCAGTATTAGGCCAGTACTCTCTTATATAAATATAATGTGAGCCACATATGTAATTAAAATTTTTCTGATATATTAAAATTTAAAAAACACAAGTGAGGGCTGGAGGGATGACTTAGCGGCTAAGGCATTTGCCTGCAAAGCTAAAGGACCCAGGTTCGATTCCCCAGGACCCATGTAAGCCAGATGCACAAGGGAGCACACGTGTCTGGAGCTCGTTTGCAGGGGCTGGGGGCCCTGGCGTGCCCATTCTCTCTCTCTCCCTCTTTCTCTGTTAAATAAAATAAACAAAAATAAAACATTAAAAAAAAACACAAGTGAAATTAATTTTAATATTTAACTGTGCCCAGTTTATTGAAGTCATTTCAGGATATGATTCCATATAATACCATTTAATGAGATGTTGCACTTTTTTTTTGCTCACTAAAGTTGTTTAAATCTGGTGTCTGTTTTTATAGAGCACCAGGGCCTGCCATATTGGATATCCCAGTATATGGCCCCTTGGAGAGAGAGGGCGTGGTCTTTCATTTGGGTATAACATTGCTTTGTGCTCAGCATGGCATCAGGGGTCTGTGTGTTCTTGGGATGTGTTCATGGGACGGACAATGAGGATTTAGGGAGCCTGCCTGTGACTCGGAGAAAGGGGAATTAATCATTGGAAACAAATTCACCCTGTAAAGTGCACTGTTCAGGTATGTGAAGTATTTTCACGAAGTTGTTCCTGCACCATGCGGTCTTGGTTTAGACTATTTTCATTCCTCTACAAGAAACTCAGCAGCTCCTGTGATCACCCTGCTTCCCCCATGCCCTCATCTCCTCTAGCCCTTCACCTCCATTAACCTGTTTTCAGTCCCTAGATTTACATCTTGTGGGCATTTGATGTAAATGGAATCATGTAATATGTGGTCCGTGTGACTGGTTTCTTTCCTTTAGTAGAATGTTTTCAAGGTTCATCCATATTGTTTTTATTGTCCAATAATTATATTTTATCCATTCATTAACTTGTGGACATGTGTTTTATGAACAATGCTACAGCGGATATTTGCACACAAGGTTTTTTTTGCCTGTGTATGTGTCTGGTGTGCAGACATGCATGTGTGTGTATGTAGGTACACCTGTGTGTAGGCGTAAGCCGGAGGTTGATATCAGGTGTCTTTCTCAATCACTCTCCTCTTTATTTTCCTGAGGCAGGGTCTCTCACTTGAACTCAGAGCTCACCAATTCAGTGAGTGTAGCTAGCTGGCTTGTCCTGGGGATTCCCTGTCTTGGCCTGTCATGTGCTGGGGTGATAGGAAGCTGCTAGGTGCACCTGACATTTATATTGGTACTGGGAACCCAAACTCCAGTCCATATGTTTGAGCAGCAAGCACCTTAATAGCTAAGCCATTTCCTCAGCCCACTCATTTTTAAATTTTAAAGATTTTAAAAAGTCATCACATTTTGTGTGTATATGTGTGTGTTTAGCACAAGTGTGTCATAGAGCCCGTGTGGAGGTCAGAGGACAACTTTTAGGGCGGTCCTCACTTGTCCACCTCCCTCGAGGCAGGATTTCTCTCTATGCAATTCTGGCTTTTGACGTGGGGTCCAGGGACTGAACTTGTGTACTCTGGTTTGAGTGATGAGAAATTCACTGAGCCATCTTCTTAGCCCCCATTGTTTTTTGATGTGTGTATGGTGTGCATGCATGTATGTGTGCATGTTTGGTGTTTGGGTATATGTGTGTTTGCGGACTCGTGTGTGTGTGTCCTTGTGAACACTTGTGCATATGCACTTGGACACCAGAGGTTGACATTGTATGTTCTTCACAATCACTCTCCATCTTCTTTTCTTTTCTTTTCTTTTCTTTTCTTTTCTTTTCTTTTCTTTTCTTTTCTTTTCTTTTCCTTTCCTTCTCTTCTCTTCTCTTCTCTTCTCTTCTCTTCTCTTTCCTTTCTTTTGTTTTTTTCCTTTCCTTTCCTTTCCTTTCCTTTCCTTTCCTTTCCTTTCCTTTCCTTTCCTTTCCTTTCCTTTCCTTTCCTTTCTTTTCTTTTTGAGACAGGGTCTTCCACTAAATCCAGAGGTCACCGATTTGGACAGACTAGCTAGCCAGTGAGTCTCAGCTCATCTCTCTTCCCTGTGCTAGGATTATGGGTATGCACCACCATGTCCAGGTCTTTACGTGGGTGCTGGGGATCCAGTGCAGGTCTTTATGCTTGTTCAACAAACACTTTACTCACTGAGCATCTCCCCAAACCCATATGCAAAAGTCTTTAAAAAAATTATTTATTTATTTATTTGTGAGCAGAGAGGGCAAGGGAGAGATAGGGGAAGGGAGAGAAAGAAAGAATGGGCACCACAGGGCCTCTTGTCACTGTAAACAAACTCTAGATGCATGCACCACTTTGTGCATCTCGTTTTACATGGGTACTGGGGAATAGAACCCTGGGTGGTAGGCTTTGCAAGCAAGTGCTTTAATCACTGAGCAATCTCTCAAGCCCACCATATGCACAAGTTTTTATTTATTTCATTTTATTTTTAAACTATTTTTTATTAGTTATGGACATACTTAGTAGGGGAACAACACATGTTGGTGCCATCCTTTCCCTCATCCCTGCCCCTTTTCTGAAGGGCGCCTCCTTGTTGGGGATGCAGGTTGTCCCCGTGGGGATTGTGGGTACAAGTTTTGTTTTCTAGTTTTAGTTTTTATTTATTTACTTCTTAGAGACAGAGGAAGGGAGAGGGAGAGAGGGAGAGAGAGAGAGAAGAGAGAGAATGGGTACACCAGGGTCTCTAGTCACTGCAAACGAACTCCAGACACATGTGTCATCATGTGCATCTGGCTTACATGGGTACTGGGGAATTGAACCTTGAACCGGGGTTCTTAGGCTTCACAGGCAAGCGCTTAACTGCTAAGTCATCTCTCTAGCCTGGGTACAAGTTTTGATGTGGTCATATTTTCATCTTGTGGGGTGAAATTGTTGGATCATAAAGAAAAATTTATTTATTTAACCATTTGAGAGCCTGCCAAACTGTTTTCCAAAGTGATTTCAGCACATTGTGTTCTCATCAGCAGTGTGCGAAGGCCTAGCCGGTAAGCCTTGTTTTTATCTATCTTTCTTCTTATAGCTATAGGTCTCAGCCCATTTGTGCTAGGACAACAAATTGCATGATACTGGGTAATTTACAAAGAAGAGAGATTTATTTTCTTACAGTTATTTAAGGCCAAGGAGTTCAAGGGAAAGATACAGTTGTCTGATGAGGGCTCGTCATTCTTGTTCCTTGTTGCTGTGAGTTCTGAAAGAGCATCTCGGCCCACCTCTATGTAAAAATATTACATGCAAGCATGATACATACATTTATATATAATATATAATATGCATGTATGTATACATGGCAATAGACTTTGCAATATAATGGAATTCCCTACTCCAAGAATCTTCTGGAAAGACAGTTGTACAAAGCCTTTATGGAATGAGATTTATGTTTTGTAATTTCTGTTGAGCCCCTGAATATTATTGCACAGGTTCAGGAGAATCTTAAACCACTAAACGAACTTCCACTCAGTTTTAAAAGGGCTCTTAGCAGGGTGTGCTCTGTGAAAACACTTGTGGTTTCACAAGAATGAAATCGTCTTGAGATAGTGTCCGTTCACAGCTGCAGAGATCATTAGCAAGGTGGCTTCAGCTCCGAGGTGCCTGCCTGGTCATAGAAGAGCCCAACCCCGGGAGCACTCTAGCCATGTACAGTCGTGATGTGGGCAATGGGGGAGACAGAGGCATGACTAGCTTATCATGCAAGTGGGTGCTCCAATACATGTGTTGTCAGTGGTGAGGAAATGGCTGAGTATGTGCTAGGCAAGCATGAAGACCTGAGTTAGGACCCCCAGCACTCTCATGAACAACTGGGTGTAGTTGCATAGACTTGAAATACCAGCACAGGGGAGGCAGAGGCAGGGGGATCCTTAGGACTTGCTGGTGGGTTCATCTAGCTGAATTAGTTCAGTGTCTCAAAAAATAGTGCGAGCCAGGCGTGGTGGCGCACACCTTTAATCCCAGCACTCAGGAAGCAGAGGTAGGAGGATTGCTGTGAGTTTGAGGCCACCCTGAGACTACATAGTGAATTCCAGGTCAGCCTGAGCTAGAGTGAGACCCTACCTCAAGAAACTAAAAGTAATAAAATAAAATAAAATAAAATAAAATAAAATAAAATAAAATACTGCAGAGAGTAACTGAGGAAAACCTGGTTTACGTGGGTACTGGGGAATCAAACCTGGTTCCTTAGGCTTCGCAGGCAAGTGCCTTAACCGCTAAGCCATTTTTCAGCCCTCCAATGCCTTTATTTTATTTATTTTTAATTTAATTTATTTATTTGAGACAGGGTGAGAGAGAGAAAGAGAGAAAGATAGAGAGAGAATGGGTGCACCAGGACTTCCAGCCACTGCAAATGAACTCCAGATGCACACTCCACCTTGTGCATCGCTTATGTGGATCCTGGGGAATCGATCTGAGGTCCTTTGGCTTTTCAGGCAAGCGCCTTAACTGCTAAGCCATCTCTCCAGCCCCAATGCCTTTATTTTTAACACCATCTTTTTTCACATGAGTTAGAGTTAATCCCTTTTGGTCTTTATAGTCCACATCAGAGGTGTGTCTGGAGCCATATCAACACAGTGATGTAGAAGGATAAACAGTGTTCCTAATATTCCAATTTAGTGTCTATAGCTAATATAATTGATATGTAAACACATTTCTTTCGTGTAGTTATTAACTAAGCATATTCATAGCCATTACTTTATATGTCCAAGGTTGTAAAATACAATAATATTAATTCCACCTTCATAAATGTAGAAAGTTAGTTAACAGAAAACTTTGCTACCTTGCTGGAAGTCAAAAGTTTGTGAGTCTGGGTGTGGTGGCGCATGCCTTTAATCCCAGCACTCGGGAGGCAGAGGTAGGTAGGTGGATTGCTGTGAGTTCGAGGCCACCCTGAGACTACATAGTGAATTCCAGGTCAGCCTGGACTAGAGTGAAACCCTACCTCGAAAAAAAAAAAATAGGAGGAGGAGGAAGATGCAGTTTCAGGAATGTTCATTTTTAAGTGACCACACTGTACATGTATCCATATGGACTGCTTAGCAAACAGGAGTATACATATGTAGTAGGTGTTTTCTTTTCTTTCTTTTTTTTTTTATTTATTTGCAAGAAGAGAGAGAGAGGAGATAGATACACAGAGAGAAAGAGAATGGGAGCACCAGGGCTTCTAGCCACTGCAAATGAACTCCAGATGCATGTGCCCCCTTGTGCATCTGGTTTACGTGGATACTGGGGAATCAAACCTGGGTTCTTTGGCTTTGCAGGCAAACACCTTAACCACTAAGCCATCTCTCCAGCCCCTGTAGTAGGTGTTTTATGCAATTGGACCCCAAATATACAGATAATAAAATTATAGAAAAAGTGTGGTTGGAAGTTATAGGAATATGGGGATTATCACAATCCCCCAAAACACTGTGTTCGGTTCCTTCCTAAAACACTTCAGAAGGAGGGAGGCACACTCACTTGTTCACCCCGTCTTCTCTCTGTCTATGGGCCAGGCCTCCGTCGAGAGACAGTGTAGCAGGGTATACACGTTTGGGCTCTGAATGCTTTGTTCTAATCCCCGCTCACTTTCTTTCCTATGACCTTTGACAACTTAGTTAATCTTTGTGGGCCCATGCTTCCATCTCTGCAAAAGAATATATACTAAAGATATCTTTCAGAGTGATTGGGAACATTTACTTAGTCTATATGAAGAACTTACAATAGCACCAGATGTAAGAAAGCTTGCACAACATTCATAGTAATGTGCACCTAGTACTCTAATATTGTATGCTGGGCTTTGGAACTACAGCAGACACAGGTCCTTAGCATCATGGCTTTTTTGTTGTTTTGAGGTACAGTCTCACTGTAGCCCAGGCTGACCTGGAATTCACTATGTAATCTCAGGCTGGCCTTAAACTCATGGCGATCCTCCTCCCTCTGCCTCCCGAGTGCTGGGATTCAAGGCATGTGCCACCATGCCTGGCTGCATCATGGTATTTTTAACTTAGTTGGGGAGGAAGAGAAAGCCATAAATTGACAGGTGTATTTGCTCTAGGAGATAGGCATATATTTGGGAACACAGAGCAGAGGGTCCTGCTGAAATATCCTGGCACTTTCCATTATAGAAGGTCAGGATGGGAACAGAGAGCGGGTGTTTTCTTGTTGAATCTTCTTGTAAACACTTCAACATTGTGCCCAACTTTATTTAGGTATTTTAGAGTAGAGACAAACTAGGACCTTCACCTGCTGAAACAGAGGCCTACCGAGACTGCATCACGTCGCCAGCCTCCTCCTGTGAGACTCCACTGGTTTCGTGATGATCAGCAAAGATTGTTTGGGGCAGCTTCTCAGAGCTCAGACTTTAATTGTCTCTGGCTCCTGGGAGCTCTCCTGATAGCCATTTGTGCTAAGCCATCAGAATGATGGTGATAACCGTGGTCTTCTGTTTACAGTTGTCCATCCTGGTAACCATCTCCTGGTAGGGAGAAAGACGGATTCTTCTGGACGTTTTGTAAATACTGTTTGAAGTTAGGGGACTGGGTTACCCATCTGGTGAAAGCCTGCATCTCTACACCTGGCTGAGAAGTACATCTGTAATGAAATTAATCAGGAGAAGCATGTGCTGGGGGTAGGTGGGTGAGGGGATCAGAAATTGATTCCGCAAGTCGCTGTCACCTTAAAGGTTTGGGTTGGCTTATAATTTATCTGTAATGGGAAAAGTAGTTTACCACAGAGATAATATCTTGGGATAAATTCAAAATCATAGGCTGTATTATGGATGCGGATTGTGGGTATCTGTGAATTGCAGGGAGTGAAATTTTTTTCTGTGAATATAATTTCGTTCAGATAAGATGACAAATACACTATATGCAATAAGGGCCCATTTGATATAATGCACGTAATTTTAAACTCAAAACCACATAGTTTAGAACAGGAAGGGACCTTGGATAGCATCTAGTACAAATGATTTTGCAAATGGAGGTACTGAATCCTGGAGAATGTAGCGGCTTTGCCTAAGGTGTGAACTAGAGCTCATAGATGTAAATTGCTGTGTTTGGGTTTCATTTTTGAATATGAGGCGTGTTGTCCACAGGTTCATGTTTGGTATTTTGCCAAGAGTAGTTTTCTGTCATTGGTCATCAGTGCTACAATGGGATTTCTGCTGGCATATGAGCTGCCTCTTCAGCTTTGCATATGCGGATACTTAATAAGATACTATGTGACTCCCAATTAATACTCCTTCATGTAAGCGGCCGGAAATGAGAATGTGGCGTTTGATAGCTTCTTTTGTTTGGGATATTGATATCACTTCCCAGAGCTTCTCAGTCAGCACGTTCAAAAGAATTCAGAGACAGTCTTGTATGCGGTTCCTTTCAGAGAGAGAGAAAAAAAAAAAAAGGTTGCTGGAGAGATTGAGTTTAATGTAGTTTCCTATCATGGAGATTTTAATAATGCAGTCTAAAGTATTTGTACATGAATTCATTAAGCCCAGATTAGTCTTATTATAATTACTCAAAAAGTAATTCAATTGAGGAGAAAACATCCTAAATAGATATAAAACACACTGTTAGCAGGGAAGCCACACTGTTTTACTTTATCAGCTCCATAGAGCTCGTGGACTTGAACATAACTTTCACAGTACACAGAATGCAATCATAAAAAGAAGTATTATTCCTAAGTCTATTTTTTTTTATGTCCTTCAGTAGTTAAGAGCTTTATCCCTCAGTGGTAGGAGTGAGATATACTAGGGCTAGGATGTCATAAAATGTGAGGGACTTTTACTAGCTCCTGTCCCTTCCATCGCCTACCCAAGTTGGTGTAGGCTGATGAGTTACCAGCCTAGGGCCCAAGATTGATGCTGGTTGTAGATTGCCTAGAAAATGTAACTGGAAGATACTTCAGGGCATTTTTATTTTATTTTTTTCTTATCTACACATAAAAAGACATTCACTGAGCACTGAGTGCCTGCACACGTACCACAGTGGCAGGCAAAGTATTGGTCTTTATTTCTAACATGATAAAAGGTATGGCGAGGCCACGAACAAGGAAAATGAAAGAACTTTCCCTGCCTGCATCCAAAACAACACCTAGGAGACAGAGAGAGAGAAAGGCCTTCTATTATCAAAAGGTGGGATTTTTTTTTTTTTTTTTTTTTGGTACCAGAGACTTTCTGGTAACTCCTTTCAATTTTTGTTAAGACTCACCCGGGGCTGTGTTCAGTTTGAGTGTGCCAGGAAGAAGTGGGAGGGTTGTGAGTATTGGCTGCGTGGCTATGGGCCTGCCAGAACCGTCTGGCATTGGAGACACTGAAAAGTAATCGCAATCTGTGTGGTGCCGCTGAGGCCAACCAGGGCCTCTGGAGGACAGCATGACTCTGGTCATGTTCCAGCGGGTGACAGACCTGGGTAAGACAGGAAGGGACTGTGCCTAAGTGGTTTGTTGTCCTCAAACTTTGGTTTATGCAATAAAGCAGTTAAACCTTTTCCTCTGGCAAATTCTTCCTAGCACCCGTTCTCGGGAACAGAGTTGTTCTCAGGGAAACTCGGTCAATTCAGTTGTCCTGTGCAGTTGTTCCCTTGTTTGAGCTTTAGTCAACCAGGGAGTGTGTCCCAACAAGGAGCCCTTTAAATGGAGGGGGGCAGAGCATATAGACAAGGCCAAAGGGTTCAATGGTACTAAAAACAAAGGCCAGGTCCTGGGTTTCTGGAACCTTCTAGTTCTAGGCATGACTCTTCCTTCCATGACATTTGAAATAGGATGCCATTGGACCTCTTGTCTCAAGGGGAGGATAACTCCATTCAGAAATAATATTCAAGAATTGCTGGGGTTTCTTGACAGCATATCCAGGATGATGCACAAGAAATAAATTTTTTTTTTTTTAGAGAGAGAGAGAAACAGATAGAGAATGGTCTCACCAGCAGCCTCTTAGCCTTTGTGAACGAATTCCAGATGCATGCGCCCCCTTGTGGGCAAGTGCAGCATTGCGCCCTTGCCTCACTTTGCATCTGGCTAAACGTGGGACCTAGAGAATCGAATGGGCAGTCTTAGGCTTAGCAGGCAGGCGCCTTAACTGCTAAGCCATCTCTCCAGCCCGATTTTTTTTAAAGCCATGGATAATAGAATATGCAATCCCTTGTATAACAGCTTATAGGAAGCCTTCCATATACTAGACATTTTGCACTCATTCAGTCCCCATGACAATTTATGAGGTTTCACAAAAATTAGATATTGTTTTGAAAATTGAGGCTTTCTGGATTCAAGCTGCTCCTGTGTTAACCAAAAACAACATCCCACACTCAGATGCAGGACCTGCTTTGACTTGAGGACCTAAGCTTTTCACTGCCCTACCTGCTTATTATAACATAGCACCGACTTTCACTTATCAAAGTGTGTACTAAACACCAGCTATCAGTGGCGGAGAGCTTTCTGTATGTGATTCTCATTGTCCTCAGAATGATTCTGAAAGTCAGGCCTTATCACGTTCATTTTACAAACGAGGACATGGACACCCAAAGAATTAAACAGCCAGCCCAGGAGAACTCGGAGTGTAACTTACCCAGTTCTCAACGTAGTATTATTTGACCATAAAGTCCGTTGATGACTAAATTATCCAATGTGACCCTCATGATTTTCCTATGAATAGGGGAAAAGCTGCCCTCCCCATTTTACAGTTGAGAGCATAGGATGTGCGAGACTGAGCTGATACCTTGGATTTCAGCTGGTAAAGGGCTGGGACCTCATCTTAGGCTGTTGAGGCACCATGGCTGCCATGGCAGTGATCTGACCAAGATCACAGGAGGCAGGAGGAGAAGCGTTCACTTTGCCCTCTTTGGGAAGTTCACATGCATGTTCAGATCTAGGTTTTGCCAGCTATTCTAGAATAATAGTGACAGCAAGAATGGAGACATTGGTGGGCCTCACTTTTACAGGGCTTGGTAGAAGAATATTGGCTGGATTCTGGTGACTGTTTATACCCACAGGCAGAGCTTGCTGGGAGTGGCGATTTGGTGAGGGGGGACAGCTCAGCTGATCATAACAGTGACTTTGGTTGTGGTGAACCCGACTCTTCATGGAAGCAGCATTTATTCTAGTTGTTCTGCCGTCCCCTCCTTAGCCCTGGTTAGTTGGGTCCAAATAGCATTTACCATGCTTTACTGTAAAAAGCACTTGCACTTGAAAAAGACTTTTCTTTCAGGAGCTCAAACCACAGGAGAACTCGTAAGACAGCTGTCTCCCCAGGTGAGACTCCTTAAATGGGAGTTAAGTGCATGCATTTTCAAGAAACTAAACTCCCCTCATATATAATTTAACCTAGAAAAGAAAGCAAAATCGAGAGAGTCGTATGATTACATTGTTTGAGATCTAGTAACTTTACCTCCCCCAGTCTTGTGGAAGCCACACACCCTTTCTCTCTTTGGCATATCTTGAATGCTGTGGGGTGTGGGTTAAGTGTGATATTGTAATAACAGTGAGGTTTCTTCTACCCATAGTTATGGACTGTGGATTGGAATAGTAAATTATTCCTAGAGCCAACTGAATGGGCAATAAGACTGCCATCCACTTCTCCTCATAAAACAAAGCAATAGATAAATAAAGGAGATCCAACTCACTTAACCCGCGTGGCTCTCTGCACTGCTAATTATTAACCCGGGCACAAGACAGGGGTTCACCCAGAGTGTAGTTAAATCATTTTTAATCGAGGTAAACACTAGCCATGTGGATGAGCGGCACTCAAGAAAATTTTTAATCAGCAACGTTTAGGACTCACCCAGCCTAATTGCCATAACTTATTAATAATAATAAATAATCTAGTCTTTTTATGGCCAAGGTCTCTGGGGGGGACTGAGTGCATTAAAGATCTCCAGGGTGTGAAGCGCTCCATAGCTGCGGGGGCGGGGCTCCTGTCCCGGCGCTCATTCCTAGCTGAAACAATTGGACTTCAAGGCTAAGAATGGCAAATCTGCGATCCTTCTTTCTCATTTTCTTCTTCCCACATCTGAATCACCAACTTACACACGGCCTTTCATCTATCTCAAGGACTAGAAAGGCTCCAGGGGCTGGGGGCAGGGGGCTGCGGAACAGGCTTTCTTTGTTCACGTGAGTGATGGGGGTAGAGGGTTCCTCCCTGGGGAAGTAAGTCTGAGCAGGGCTTTGTGGGAAGAAGTTCATTTCCTCTGCACCACTGTCCCTGGCCTACTTTGGGTTCAACCTGATTGTGGCTGGAGTGGTCATTGGCAAACCCCGGCTCTGTATTTGATTCTGATTCCTCTATGGGTAGGAAAGATGGCACTGCCTGATTATCCAATAAATACATGTCCATGACACAGATGGGAAATGCTTCTTATTACTGGACTTCCTGAACTTCTTCCCAACACCATGACATGGATAATAGCGTACACAAGGAAATGTGAGCTCAGGGGTGCAGATCGACTCCCCAATAATTCTTTGTGGTTGGTTAGACTAAAGGGAAACCCCACTCATACTCTGGGCCTTTAATTTTTATAAGTGACTGCTTCTGACAGTTTATGAGATGGAGACTGGGGACAGGAACCCTAGAACAGAGACTGGCATGACTTTTTTTTTTTTCTTATCTTCTCTACGTTCCCCAGTTTTGAGGAAGAGTGAGGCTGGGTAAAATAGCTAAGCAATGCGGAAACTACCTTTCCCTCACTTGCTTTCCATTCTTCTGTGCATGAATCATTTGGGCCCTTTTCCATCTGGAAATATGAATTTCTTTAAAGACAGTGCCCAGACCGTTATTATACAGAGTGAAAAGCTGAATGATGCTAAGAATGGAATGATTTATATCACAGGCTGCAAAAGACATAAATTTAGAGTGTAAATTACAAGACAACTCATGTGCAAAATTGTTGCAATATTTATACCAGTGTTTATTAAAATTTACATTTGAATGGAAAGGTACAAAATGAAAATAAGGCTGAAAAGTATTTGCAAACAACAAAAACCCCAAAATAGCTTCTATAGAAGTGAAGAGGCTGAGTGGAATGGAAGGTCTGTATAGTATGCACACTCTATGTACATTGCATGCTTACATGTGAAACATACAATAGAAGTAGATGGAATAAGGTCCCTAAGTCCCCTCCTGAATTCCCTTCGTCCTGATCCACTGATAGTGTCCAGTGATTCAAATCAATACTGAATTTCAAAGGAAGTGTTTCTTGTCAAAAACCCCGGAATGGAGGTTGAGGATTCTGGACGGATGTCGAGACTGGATCCGTATTTGAAAGACTAATCTTATTTCCCTGATGTTTTCAAGGTTGGAAATTTTTGTCTGTATTCATTAGAGGGGAATGATAAATCTCTAATTTGTACTTTGCTAATAATAGTAATGAGTTTTTGTGCTTCGTTAAGGTTAAATGAGTCTCATGTAGTTCTGGCTCAGCCTGGAACTCCATGTGTGACCCTGGAAAAGATTTCTAATTTACCCTGGACTCAGTTTCTTCTTCTGTGCACGGGGGTTGGACTAGGTAAGTGAGACAGCGAGTGGGTTTTCCCTCCCTTCTGGATAGTGATGTATCATGCTGTACAGTCAAGACCCAAGAAGGTAATTAAGACCTACCACTCTTATCCTCGGGAGCTCAGGGGCTACATAAATAACTAATTATAATATAAGCTATAATTGCAACATGCATAGATTACTCTAGGAGCACAGAGGCGGAAGCAGTGAGTTCCCTCTCTGTGGGGATAGACTTCACAGCGGCTGTGACATTTGAAGGTTGAGTAGGAGGCCTCCTCCAGGTGTGTAGGCTGGTCACAGGATGGGAGTGCAGGCTGTAGGGTCCAGGATGCAAACACAGGTGGAAGTTGTATTTCGAGGGAGTTGCCTACAGGCTTGTTCTCTGTCTCTGGGGAGTGGCATTTCATTGCTAGGTAAGGATTGTACTGAAGATGAATTACCAAGAACACTGTGACGTGTACAGTCAATCCTTGGTATAAGTAAGGGATCTGCTCTTGCCAGAATTGGCACATGTTCAAGTTCCTTATATCAAATAGTATTTGCACGGGATCTGTGCATATCTTTTTTTTCTATATTTTAAATCATTTCTAGATTGCTTATAACACCATGCAAGCTAAGTGCTTTATAAATAGTTCTGGTGATACATTACTTAGGGAATAATAATGACAACAATTTGTGCACAAACATAAGTTTTTTTTTTTTTTTAATTTTCAATCTGTGGTTGGGTGAATCTACAGAAGAGGAAGCCACTAATCCTGGGGGCTGGCTGCTGTATGTATGTATTTAGTCCATTTATATCACAGTTCATGTTCTTTTTTGTTTTGTTTTGTTTTGTTTTTTTTTTTTTTTTTTTTTTTTTTTTTTTTTTTTTTGAGGTAGGGTCTCACTGTAGCCCAGGCTGACCTGGAATTCACTATGTAGTCTCAAACTCACAGTGATCCTCCTACCTCTACCTCCCGAGTGCTGGGATTAAAGGTGTGCGCCACCATGTCCGGCCAGTTCATGTTCTTGAGTGTAGGAAAAAGGAGGGGGTGTTCCAGCCACTTCCTGGGACTTGTGAGTGGATAGTCTTTCACCTAAGACAAAACACCTGGCCTGAGACAACCCTCAGAGGGACATGTGTGCCCAGGTAGAGTGACATGTGTAGTCACACATCTCGGTTCATGTCGCAGTTGTATGTTGATCTGCAATCATAGGCCCTTGGCTCTTTGAGATGAAGTTGAGGGGCCGATGTTTATGTGACTGCTGGAGTGAGGTTAGGGAATGGTAATCTAGTTCTTAGTTTGTAAAATGAAAATAAATTTACTTTTAAACTTAGATTACACATGTAAGTCATGTTCACTGTTAAAGATTACAATGATGCATAAATGTTATATACGGTTGTTTGAAAAAAATTCCCTTCTCCTGAACATAAACAGTATTTTTGTGAACATGGCCACAAATCTCTCCCAGATACATAAATGTACTTAGGTAATGTGTTCCATTTGGGGATCTGGTATTTTCATTTAAAAAATCAGTTTTACCATTATAAACAGTCTTTGTAAATTTCTTTTTGTCATTATTCAGTGTGTATATGTATGATGTGTGTGTGTGTGTGTGTGTGTGTGTGTGTGTGTGTAAGTCAGAGAACAGCTTTCTGGAACTGGTCCTTGCCTTCTACCTTATTTGAGGCAGGTGTCTAGTTCTCTACTGCCGTACTTACCCACAAGTTTTCAGGAAACCCTCCTGTCTCCAAGTTATGCTAACACATCACAGCTTCCAGCTTTTACGTGAGATCTGGGCATTCAAACTTAGTCACTTAAGATTGTGAATCAAGCACACTATCCAATGATTCATACCCCCAGTCTTACAAATTTCTAATACAACTTTAGTTACTTCATTGACTTAAAGCCCTAGAAATAGTCTTGCTGAGTTAAGGAATGCATATTTTCATTCCTGCATATATTGTCAAACTATTTTCTAGGAGTTTCTTGTCTTTCTGTAATCTTACCAGTGGAGCAGGTCCTGACTCCTGTCTGGTTGGTGAACTACATGTTTCTGTCAGTGCTGTCTCCATCTTGAAGCTGTATGTGAGAAAGTTATGGGAAGATGAGAAGCTTTGGGGATAGTTGGGAGACAATAGAAGCATGGCTTGCTCAGATGGAGCCTAGAGAGAGCAAGAAGCATGAAAAGAAAATGTTCAGCATGACTCCTAGTTGCCAAGCACTGAACGACGCTAAAGACCCACCAACACTGGAGTGGAGAAGTAGCTTATGATGTGATCAGCCAGTAGAATTTGATGTAGCAGCGAGAAAGAATGACCTACCGTGTATTAGAGTATGAATGACTTCAGTATCACTGTTGAGTGGAGAGGCCATTCTTAGGAAAAATCCATGTTTACAAAAATCAAAGACAGGCACAGTGTACTTACAGCATTAGAAGCCATGCTAGTGGTTATCCTCAAGGGGACATTAGAGACAATTTGTGTGTTTTTTAAAAAAATCTATCTATGTATCTATCATCTATCTATCTATCTATCATCTATCTATCTATCTATCTATCTATCTATCTATCTATCTATCTATGAAAGAGAAAGAGACACACACACAGAGAAAGAGAGAGAGAGAGAGAGAGAGAGAGAGAGAGAGAGAGAGAGTGAATGGGCGTACCAGGGCCTCTAGCCATTGCAAACAAACTCCAGGTGCATGCTCCACCTGCATCTGGCTTATGTGGGTACTGGGGAATTGATCCTGGGTGCTTAGGCTTTTCAGGCAAATACCTTAACTACTAAGCAATCTCTCCAGGCCCCTACATAATACATTTTGATCATAATTCCCTCCCATTACATTCTTTTGTTCCCCCTTTGCCCTTCCATGGAACTCTTCTTTCCAACTAGCCCCTTTTCTTTGATTTCTGTTTTATATTAGTTTTGCCATTCTCTATCATCTAAGACAAAACATGTTAGTGGGCCCAATATTATGCAGATCTTGTGCAGGCAATGACAGCCACTGTCAGGTCATGAATACAAGGGTCACTCACTTCATGTCTGGAAAATCGTGTAGAACCCATTTTTTAAGGCTATTGCGAAAGCAGTACCATTATGTTCATAACAACCAGTTTTTCTACTGACATAATCTGGACCCTTACAACATGTCATATGCAATATTTAATCTTCTCAGTATTCTTACCTGTGTTGTAGTTTAGGGAACCGTTAGTCACAGAGTTTGTAAGCACTGAGCCAGGATTTAGGCTCAGATGGTCTCCGTCCACAGCCTGAGTGTATGATCACTGCCTTCAAGTTAAAAGGAATCTTGTAGAAAGAGTGCTTAGCAAACTCTGCACATTAGCAGATTGTCACATGGTCCTTTTCACCATCACTAATAATTTTTTTTTCTCTCTCTCTCCCCTCTTCTCTCCACCACCTTTTCTTCTTCCTGCAGATGTTTTCCAGCAAGGTAAGTCCCACTGTTACTCTTCTCTTTGCTGTGTTCTTCGGGCTGTAGGACTTTGCCTTCTCTGAGGATGTCAATGGACTTTAAGGGATGCTATGAGGATGGGGGCGGGGGTAAATTGCCACCATATTCTCTGGGCCTCTACTTCTTCCTCTGAACCCTGCTTGGGGATGAAGGTGGGGACTGGTCAGCTTAGGGCAGGGTGAAAGGGAAGGGGAGTAGAGCGGGGCCTGGCAGGGGGCTGAGATGCTAGGAGATAGATTGGTGGTCCTGGTTAGGAGTGGGTCTTTCTGGAGGAGGCTCAGCTACAAGGCCTCTTGTCACCCAGGTATCTTGCACAGAGCAGCTTCTCCTCATAGGGTATCCTGTGACAGTGCCAGCAGAGGTTTCTTTGCCTAGCAAACATGTCACTATCATGGAGGATTGGTAAGAGAAGGCTGGCTGGCCACTTGGTGCCCGCCAACCCAGCCATGCCTCACAACTCATCCAACTGAATCTGGTGAGGGTGAGCTGTTTACTTGATCAGCCAAAGTCATGTGCTTGGGGGAGCTGGACACCAGAGCCTCACTCCGCAGTGCACCTTCCTGACATGACTTAGTCCCACTTAGGATGCACAGCCAGTGCACTCCCTGAAGTAGATGGGCGATTTCTGGGTCATGACTTGATGGAACCATCTATGCATATGATGGGGAAACTTAGTTTTTCATTCCAGTTGGGTGACAGTGGCAGGGTTTCACTGTTTGTATTCAAGCTGGAGAACGGGTCTGTGATACTTGTCTGCTGACTTTTTCTGGAACCTGAGGCTGGCTTCAGTAAAAGAGACTAGTTTAAAAGAACACACTCAGGCATTCCATAAATAGCTTCCAGATCCTCTTAGGTGGTTGATATTTTCACAACTGTTATTTCACCCCAAACATGCATCATGTTTTACAGAGAATACCCGCTCTGTGATAGAAGCAAGGTTGTGGGTAACAATGAGGGCTTTGTTGTGCTGTCTTTTAAAGAGTCTGGAGTCATAGACCTACTTGTATAAATAATTCATAAATCCCAACAAGCTCTAAGTAATAAGTTCCATTTGGCTAGAGACTAAGAGATGAGCAAAATTGAAAAGGTGTCATGACTGTTGGTGTAATGAAAGTGCCGCTGTCAGGGCCCGTTGCTGCACCGAGTCTCGTCCTTGACAAATTGGGGGTTCAGTGATCTACTCAGGAAAAAAAAATTTTTTTTCTATGAACTGTAATGCAGATGCCACCCACACCCAACTAGTATTTCTCTCCTTGCAACACAAAAATGCTTACATTGTGAGGGAGTCTTTCTGGAACATGTGTCCCGAGGCTTCTGACAGAGAGAAAGAGGGAGAACCTCGTATCAGATCTGTTTTTCTCCATGTAATGGTGAGCATTCCCAAGCGTCGTGATTGGTATTAAAAAATGCCTCTCAGGCTGCCTGTGTTGGGTTACACCTTTTTTTCATCAGTCACACCGTTCGATTGATGGGGTTTGCTTGTCAGCCAGCAGCAAGGATATGCACAGCAAAAGTTATAATCATTCACAAATCACTGGCTATTGAGACTTAATAGCATCTGCCAGAAATGGAATCCAATAGCCAATAGCTACCTGTTGCCCCATGTGACAGTGGGTGGATGGTGGCTCCCTTCGAACAGAGTGCTAGGATATTTTTTTTCTTTTGGAGAGAGACAGAGTGAGAGAGGGAGAGGGAGACAGAGAGAGAATGGGCGCGCCAGCAGCCTCTCAGCTGCTGTGAACGAACGCCAGATATGTGCGCCCCCTTGTGGGCAAGTGCAGCATTGCGACCTTGCATCACTTTGCATCTGCCTAAACGTGGGACCTGGAGATTGGAACCTGTGTTCTTAGGCTTAGCAGGCAGGCGCCTAAACCACTAAGCCATCTCTCCAGCCCTAGTGCTTGGATTTTGAATGGAGATAACTGAACTCACCTTTGTGAATTATTTACGTGTATCTGATCTTAGAAGACTGTTTTGTATGGAGGCACCCTTCCCGAAGTGATGGCTAAGAGTGTACAAGATGATATCTTCAACTTGCTCTTTAAAAAATGTATTTTTTTAAATTTATTTGAGAGAGAAGGAAAGAAAGAAAAGAAAGAAAGAAAGAAAGAAAGAAAGAAAGAAAGAAAGAAAGAAAGAGACAAAGAGGCAGATAGAGAATGGGCACACCAGGGCCTCCAGCCACTGCAAATGAACTCCAGACACCTGTGCCACCTTGTCCATCTGGCTTCCATTGGGCTGGTGAATCAAGCCTGGGTCCTTTGGCTTTGCTTTTCTTTCCAGTCCTTCTGTCTATGAAAATAATGCTCTGCACAATTATGGACCATCACATGAGCCCCAGCCCAAGTGTTCTACGTTTTATAGACAAGAATCTGAATTATCATTGTGCCATTAACCCGGGACACAGGGGGAGATGAATTGTGCTAGACAGAAATGAGCTGAAATCCGTCTGGTTGCAGTGAAGAGATGTCAGTGTCTCATGGTCTGAAGTTCATCTACTTGCTAGCAACTTTGGGTGGTTGTTCCCTCCTGAACACACTCTGGGATCAAGCCCTGCTTGCTTTGGCTTGGCCTCAGGGTCGGGCGGGTGAAGGAGACTCTGCCTGGCAGGTTTGCTTTTGACAGTGAGTGGGGAGGCCTGTCTGCCCACAGGATGCCAGTCTGTTTGTGCTGCCATGTGTCGTGGCAGGCAGAAGGGGGAAGCAGGTTTGCAGTTGACAACATTAGACGTTCTCAGAGGAAACAAGTTATTTCCTCCGGATTGCATTATCTTTCCTTTCACTACAGATCAATCTTGTTGAGGTAGGTGACAGCCAGGCAGCTACTGCTGGGCCTCTGCTGGGTCTACGGTCGCGCACTTGGGAGTGTGCTTCTCCCTGGCTCCGGTGCTGGACGTGTGTGGCTTGTTCTGTCTGGTTCTTTTATCTGTAATTGTTACTTGCTTGATGCTCAAACCACAGGGCCCTGGAATGGTCAAGGACCAGTGGGCTTGCAGCTGGCCCTTTTCTAAATAAAGAGTTTCAGGACCACAGAGGCACATTTTTAAAGGAGCTTTAATTGATCCACATCCCCTGTTGCCCATAGTGCTCAGGAACCACTGGATGGCTCTCATGAATTTCCAAGTGTTATACGATTGTTTTCCAAGCATCACATGCGTTTGATACTAATCTTTTCATAACAAACAGGAGGTCTATAAGTACGTGTGCACACACATTCCCATGCATGCGCACATGCTTCATTTGAACTCACTGAGGCAACTTTTGGATGGTCACTCATCCATAGATCCAGCCTTGATTCTGAAATTGAACAGAAACCAAGTAAGTGGCTTGGAAATCAGAGCAATATCACTCAGTGGGGTGTTTAAAAGCATATCCGGGGTGTGTGTGCAGTTTAAAGATTCAGCCAATGAGTTAATTGCTCTCGGCACTGAAATCCCGGCAAGACTCTAAGACCAGAGAGGCATAGCCTTTCCCCTGCTCAGTGCTTGCTTGAAGTGCCGGGGTCTTACTAAGGGACATACGTCCCCTCTGGCTCAGGTGATTGTGATGCTTCCAAAACACAGCGCACAATGTGTTTATTCTACAGCTGGCAAATAGGTGCTGGGCACATTCTGGGCCTTGAAGACAGGGGAGTGAACAAGACCGCAAAGTTTCTTTCTTATGGACCTCAGTCTAGCACTGGAGGATTTGATAGCCAAGCGTGCAAGGAAATTTAACATTCAGAGAGAGTAAAGTGAAGAAACTATGTCAGGGTCATGTCCTAGTGGCTAGGAGGGATGTTTTGTATGGTGTGGCCAGGGAATGACAAGAAGAATGGATGGGGGGAATCTAGGGGAGAAGTCGGGGAAGAGATCACTGGGAAAAAGCCTACCAGGCAGGCATGTCCCAGTGAGGCAGGCATGGCATCTAGGGCTCAGGGCACGGAAGACAGAGAAATCTTTTCAGTAGAAAAGTGGCATCATTTTCAGTAGAAAAATGCTCCTGCTGGCTGCTGAGAAGATAAATGCAGAAAAACATGGAATCCAGGACTAGGACTGAGTGCCCAGTGGGCTCAGGCCTTACTCCCGTCCTCTAGGGGAGTCTTTGCTGTCCTGGGCTGGGGATGCAGCACCCCCTTGTCAACACGTCACCTCTGCTAAGTGCCAGCTCCCAGCTCATGCTGTCAATATGAGAGCTTACACTCCTCTCCTTAAGGCTAGCAAGTTGTACTTTTCAAGGGCATCATTAAAATAATTCTCTGTGTGCCTGCAGATTTTAAGCCACTTTTCTTCATATATCCCAGTATATGTGAACTCCAATGCACATATAAACATACAAATATACATGTATATTTGACTTACATGTTACATAGTCATACTTTTCAATACATACATGTATCTCTATATCTCTATGACCATCTATCTATCTATCTATCTATCTATCTATCTATCTATCTATCTATCATTACATTTGGTCCTTACTATGTCCTTAGCCAACCACCGATAGAAAACAGTCAGGTCTACATCACTTACTTTTCTTGTCATTTTCTCCTAAGCAATACAATTTGATGACTCTTAGTCTTGGCTATTACAAGTGATTTAGAGATGACTTCAGCTATGCAAGGATGTTATGTATAAATACTGTACTATTTCATATAAGGGACTTGAACATCCATAGATTTGGGGTTGGTCCTGAAACCAGCCCCCAATGGATTGCATGGGATGGCTACATCTGGGATGAAAAGACATCATTTGTATATTCACCTTGGCTAAGGATGATGCCGAGCAAGGAGAGCAAGGTCCAAAGTCCCCAGAGCTCTTCACAACATGGCAAAGGGGGATCGTTTGTGAGGCTCTCCTGGAGACCCTGTGTCCATTAGCTACTTACCTCATCTCCACAGATCAGACAAGATGCCACGCATGAATTTGGACAATGGGCAGGTGTCCAAGGTTTTCAAGAGAAGGCAGAAATCTGGGGCTCAATGCAAAACCTTATAAGTTTCAAGCTTTTATTTAAAGCTTAAAGCAATCAATGAAATCTCTCTGAGGCAGAAAGGCCTCTGAGCTCAAACTGGTAGTTGCCCCTTTGAGGAACTCAGTTCTGCTCCCTGAAGGTTGCTATCATTGTGTGTTGAACCACTTTCTTGGCCCCGTGACTTTAGTTTTCTCATCTGTAAAGTGAGAGAGCTGGGGAGAGCTCTGACCCTGTTGGCTTCCTGCCGATGCTCTGGCTTGACGAGTTGGCGGTGGATGGGAGTTAATAGACGAGAGATGTACCCCTGTGTGGGTATGGGCTCCTCTCTGGAGGACCTAGGGGAAAACTGAGGATTAAGGTTCAAGAATGTGGTTTCGGGAGTAAAGGATGGCCGTTTAGACTCATCATCTCTTGCCCACATGAATGAGTGCTGGAATTCACGACAGATGGCCATGCGTTTATTAACTAGAAGAGAACAATACATCATAGGTGTGGTTTGTGGAAACTGAGCCAAGCTTGTTAATTGTTGGGTGGGCTTGTGGTGACAGGAGACCACTGCCATTTATGAGGAGCTTGAATTGAGCTCCTTTACACATTTCAAACTTCCTGGTCAAACTGCTGTAGCTGGAGCTTCGGTTTTCCCAACCACTTCAGAAAACCATCCATTATAAAGAAAGCTTTGACCCCTTAGCCATGAATTATGGTCCCCTGGTAATGTCTCACATTGTGAAATAGTGTTTTCTTTATGAGTTTGGGATTTGGGTGAATGAATTAAATCTGTTGTTACCATTTCCAGGCAAACATTCCATGCTGTTATATATGGTGGTTGAGCAGTGAATGGGGAGGGGGAATGCATTAACACTTTGTGGTGGAAAGTGGTTAGTTCCCTGGTCACACCTCCTATTTGCTAATGTTTGTTGTGTAGGTATATCATCTCCATTCTGTCCAGAATTAATAGAATATTCTGAGCCATGCAGGAAATACATCCATCTTTCCAGCACAAAGTGAACAACATTGCCATTTAATTTTACATAAATTCACTTTGTGTGTGTGTGTGTGTGTGTGTGTTGCTTGAGGAAAGCCATAATCAGATTTAAGTAATCACATTCTCTTCAGGGCTTCATCACACACTCTGTGCAGGGCTGTGCAGTTCCCTGGCAAGTGATCTTGCTGAGGGTGGATCGTTCCTTGCAGTATATTGGTTGTGTTCCCAGTCCAATTGGAGGGCGTGGATTTAGATGGAGGTCTCTCTGCCATTAACCTGTGTATCAAAATTGACAGACCAGGAAAGGGGAAACTTTTAGTTAGCTTCTTCTGTTAAGATAGTTGCTACTAAACGAATAGTTTGTGCTTTTAAGAATTGTAGCTGGGTGTGGTGGTGCACGCCTTTTAATCCCAGTACTCGGGAGGCAGAGGTAGGAGGATTGCTGTGAGTTCGAGGCCACCCTGAGACTACATAGTTAATTCCAGGTCAGCCTGAGCTAGAGTTAGACCCTACCTCAAAGAAGGAAAAAAGAAAAGAATTTTATTGGAGAGTTTTGTGTGGTGGTGCACACCTGAAATCCCAGAGGTTGAGAACACTTTGGCTTACACAACAAGAAGAGACCTGGTTTCCAAAAAAGAAACCAAGGGCTGCAGAGGTGGCTAAGCTGTTAAGAGCACTTCCTGTGCCGGCATGAGGGCCTGAGGTACCTGAGAAACCTCCTGAGGTTTTAGGACCCACATAAACAACTGGCTGTGGCCCTGTATGTCTATACCTTCAGCCCCCTGGTGGAAGAGAGGCCTGAGAATCTCCCAGGCTTACTAAATACATACATACATACATACATACATACATACATACATACATAGCAAGCTCTGGGATCAGTAAGAGACTTCATTTCAAATAAAAATGAGCCACCACAAGTGAGCTCACCCCACTGCAGGCAAGCACTTGGAGTGCCACATGGGCACATAAACATACATATACCACCCAAAATGCCACATAAACACAGCAAATGATAAAGTACAAGCAACAAAAAGAAAAGATTCCGAATTCTTCAAGAGGGCAGTGAGCTGAGGAGGTGCTCCGTGAGTAAAGGACTTGTCCTGCAAGCAATTAGGCATGAACTTGATGAACTTAGATCCTCAGCACATATGTGAAAGTTGGCTGTAGTAGGACATGCCTATAGTTCCTATGCTGGGGAGGCAGAGACAGGAGAATCCCTGGGGCTAATCTAGCTGAATTGGTGAGCGCCAGGTTCACTGGGTGACCCTGTCTCAAAAAACAACAATAACAACAACAACAACAGCAACAACCCCCCCCCAAAAAAAACAAGGTGATGAGTGATTGAGGAAGACACCCAATGTTGACCACATGCACACCCATACACATGGATGCACACCCGCATGTCCTTATACGCACACACATGGATATGCATGTACATCAAATACACACATACGCAGACCTCCCCCCTCCAACAAATTAGTCCACTTACATAGGTATTTTGTACACATTTTCTTGTTGAATTCATCCTTAAACTTTATGAAGTAGTTATAACTGTTTGAGGCAAAAACTGAGGCACAGTAGAATCATCCAGATACACTAATAGTGACGGGACAGTGGGGTTGGTTTTAATTAGTTTATTTTGTGCAACAGTTTGAGTATGAAAGAATCATGGAGCTAGCACCGAGTGTCCCGTGTCCTCTGTGTCTGGCCTCCCCTGGGCCTAACATTTGCTGGTTTCAGGAGGCCACTAGGTTACCCAGACTTCACCCTTATGACTGGGGTTAGTGTCCTTATAAGACAGGCTTGATGGAGTCCTTTTGTGCCTTTGCTATGTGAAGATATTGGCTAGAAATAGAATAAGCTCTCACCAAAAGCCAACCCTGCTGGCCCCTTGATCTTAAACTTCCCACCTTGATAGCACGCTGGGGATTAAGTTTCAATTTATGGATTTTAAAGGATTCAGACCAAAGCACACAGCTTCTCAAACTTCTTTGTTTTTACGTGGCCTGACCAGTTCGAGGAGTGCTCCCCAAATGTATGGTGCCGTGTACTTCTCTTGAAATGTGGCTGATGTTTTCTGAGGTGGGTGTTGGGGGCGGATCTCACCACACGGCCCAGTGGGTCACCAACTCCTGGGCGCAAGCGTTCCTCCTGCTTCCCCATCCTGAGTGCCAGGACCACAGGCTTATGCCACTGCTTCTTCCTGCCTGGTGCTCTCCTAGGGTAAGGCCGAAGCCGCGTGACCTTTTCATCTCATCCTGTCGCGGACACAGATCATCATCGCAGACATGATTTATGACTTAGTGGTCTGCTTCTCGATCACTTGACCGCAATGGTATTTGTCAAATTTCTCATCTGTAAAGTTACTTTTCCTCTTGGGAGGGTTTCTGTTCATAACCCACATTTAAGAAATACAGAATCACGCTTCACCTTATTGAGGGCAGAGGATCTGCACATGGTCCTTTTTGTGTGTGTGTGTGGTTTGTTTATTTCATTTTATTTTTATTATTTATTTTTATTAAGTAGAAACTTTGTATGGATACATCATGTGTTGGTACCCTCATTTCCCTCCACCCTGACCCTTCTCAGCGGGATTGCTGGTGTTCACCATGGAGTTATGGGTTATGAGCTGTGAGAACAACAGTCTGACATTGTGGGAGGGCTGGATATTCCTTCCCACCCTGTGGCTCTTACATTCTTTCTGGCCCCCTCTTCCACAAACTTCCCTGAGCCTTGCTGGGTGTGCTGTAAGTCTACTTTAGTGTTGAGTTCTCAGCAGCTTCTGCATTTCTGCTTTGATGCATTTTGAGTTTTTATTGGCGATTTGCCTCTTATTTAGTAATTCATCCATTAATTCATATGTATATATTTTAATGTGTTATATGCTATAAAATATTTATCATAATGTATTATCAATCAATATGAACTCATGGATATCTGTTTTCTCTCTCTCTCTTTTTTTTTCGAGGTTGGGTCTCACTCAAGCTCAGGCTGACCTGGAATTTGCTATGTAGTCTCAGAGTGGCCTCGAACTCTCGGCAATCCTCCTATCTCTGCCTCCTGAGTACTGGGATTAAAGGCATGCGCCACCACACCAGCTTGGATATCTATTTTTTTTAAAGATTATTTATTTATTTATTTGAGAGAGAGAGGTAGAGACAGAGAGAAAGAGTGAATGGGCATGCCAGGGCCTTCAGCCACTGCAAAGGAACTCCAGATGCATGCATTCCCTTGTGCATCTTGCTTACGTGGGTCCTGGGGAATTGAACCCAGGTCCTTAGGCTTCGCAGGCAAATGCCTTAACCACTAAGCCATTTACCCAGCCCTTGGATATCTATTTTTATAGTCCAATGCTATTTATTTCCTTGCTCAGTTTGTTCCAGTTTTGGCCATTGGGAGTTCTTTGACATATGACCAATTAAACATATTTTCTTAGCACTTTTGGAGTATGTTCCGGCACTCCAGGCATATTTCCCACTGCAATCCTATAGTTATTATCCTGTAGCTATTTCTTTAGAGCCCTGGCTCTCTTGGTGGATGAGGAAAACCAGAAACCAAGATCTAGACACTAGTTATGTTTGCCACTATTGGGATATAATCCCTTCTAGAATGTTTCTCTCAGCTGACAGCTCGTGCATGCATGCACACTGACCTCAGCATATGCACTTCTCTGCAAATACTTCCTTGTGTAACTGGGTCTATCCGTACATTCAGCGTGGATTTTTTACTGAGGTCTCCAAGTCAGTCCATTTACCACACAGATCACATGAGCCTCCCTCTCAGGATTCAGCGGAGTCCTGGCTTCCCGGAAAGTTCCCATTCTACAGTGAGATACGAGGGCTAAGATTTGAGCAGTCAGCTTGTCTGATTTCAGGTTTTGCCATCCATTGTCGTGAGTCCTATGGAAGGAATAATCATCTACTTTCAATGGGCCAGAGTTCCAGATTTTTGCCACTTTTCAAGGCCCAATATGACTCTCCAGGAGCAGAAGGACAAGTCGTTCGAGGTGCACCTCCTGCTCACACACCCCACCCCAAGTTGTTCTCATGACCCATCAAGTAGCTCAACTTTGCAGGCTTCTTAGCTGGAGCAGAGCCACTTTTCTGGACACTTGTTCCTGAACAGAGACATTTGCAGCTTTTCCCCATAGGTTGTACAAGCCAGGGACAAAATTAACTGGTCTATTTATGGTATTCCAGCTGTTGAGTGCTCAAATCCCTGTGCCATCCTTAGAGCTGTTTGATCCTCCCGAGTAAGACAGACAGAGCCATCCTTGTCTGCAGCTTTGTTCTGAGGGCATTGAAGGGGGGTGGGCACATTTTTCATTTGGGCAAGAGAGTGGTGTTATATACATGAGTGGCTGAGCGTATCTGTCTGTAGGGACTGACACCCACCTGCCGACTTCCCTCACCTTCCTCTCCTTCCTCTCCTACCATTTGTTCCCAGGTGCCTGCTAGTGCACAACCCCCCTCCAGGGGAAGTAGATGTTCTGAGTTGGAGACTTGCTGTGACAGCTATATTGAGCCAGTAGATGGGACACCTGTGGAGACAGGTGGTACCTGCTTTCACTTTTCTTCTGCCATATTCCGCACACCTGCTTCTCTTAGTCCCAGCAGGCAGGTAGTGGAAGCTTTCTAGATCGCTGATGTCAGGGAGCCCCGCTTCCATTTTTTTTTTCTTTTAGCGATTGTCTTGCTGCAAGCTATAAAGCATGCCGCACAATTATAGTCGCTTCATACACATGTTTTGCTTGTAGCCGAAGTTCTCTTTTGAGAAGCGTTTTCAAGTTGATTACACGTGTTCTTTACACTTGACAGTGGTTTTGATGACACGTTCCCCTGTCAGGGCCCTGATAGACAAGTGGCACTCATTTCCTCTAGGGGATAATGGGCCAGGCCTCCTTAAGCTCAATCTTCGCTTTCATTTCTAGAACCCCTTCTCCATCTCACTTGCTGAGCTTGATTGATTCCCCCCCTCTTTTTTTTTTTTTTCTCGTGTGCTCACCCATACCTCCTTGCCTTTGGATCTGTTGATTTTTCCACCAGGACTTTCTTCTTTTCAGCATCCCCCGTCCTCACCCTCAGCCTGACTGTGCATTTGTGGGTCAGCTGTGGATACTTGTCATTCAGTGTGTCTGGGAGAGTCCACTCTCATTCTTATAGCCCTGTACTGTCTTCTTGTTCCAATATGCCGAGCCACCATGAGAGCCACTCATTTTACCTTGAGACCCACTGGAAGGTCTCTACCACCTCTCTAGAAATGCCGCTGCCTTTACTTGTTCTCCAAACTGAGCCTACGGTTCTCTTGATTGGGTTGCCTGGGACCCCTCCATCTCAGGCTGAGGGCTCTGTCCTCAGTTTGGCCTTCTTTCACCTCTTCGTACCGTAGCAGAACATCTCACATTCTTGTCATGATCTGTTTAAACACCTGGCTTTCTATACCAGATTGAGCTCCTGAGAGGAAGGGATTTTGCTTTATTTATTTGAGAGAGAGTGAGAAAAAGAGGCAGATAGAGTGTGAGAGAATGGGCACGCCAGGGCCTCTAGCCACGAACTCTGGAAGCATGAGCCACCTTGTGCATCTGGCTTTATGTGGTCCTGGGGAACTGAACTCGGGTCCTTAGGCTTTTCAGGCAAGCACCTTAACCACGGAGCCATCTCTCCAGCAAGGGATTTTGCTTTTTGTTCTGAGTTGCTAACCCCAAGTGAAGTGCTGAGCATATATGGTAAGTTCTCAGTGGGTGTTTGATGAATGAAAGTACATGTATTCATGTACACATGTCTGTTATGTTTCCATTTGACATTCTAGGTCCTTGCATGAAGTGGAGACAAAATGCTGGTAGCGTAGCAGAAAGTCTTATTTTCAGGGAAGCAGAAATTCATATCTATCATCGAGGTTAAGAATCTTTCTGTATTCTGTTCCCTCACCACTATTTCTTTTGATGCTGGTGGAGATGAGTTATATTGGAACCTGGAATGAATCACCTGGTATTTATCTTCTCACATTGTGTAAGGTAGTAACAGGGGCTTGAGGCACCTAGCAGGCACTGCCTCTGCATTACAATTTCCCCGGAGATTGCTGAGCATGGCCATTGGCAAAGGCTGCTGAAAGAGGAAGAGATGGCTTTGAAGGTAGTGAAAAGGCTGGCTGAGTAGATGGCACAAGGACAGACCCTGGCGGTGGGTGATGAGTGGGACTGAGGACAGACTATCTGAATGGAGATGGGAGACAAAGGCCTGTGTGGCGCTCTGTTTGATAAGATGTTGCTAGGGCATTGACCCAAACGGGCTCTGGGTTGGGATTGGATGAGATCAGTTAGGGAACCTTTACCACTTGTTCCCTGCTGAAAACCCCTTGGTTTTCTCATGCCCCTGAACAATCCGCATATGATTGCAGAAAGGTTTTGTCTATCGAATGAATGGTATTGGTTATTGAGTTCTCCACGTTTTATTACTCATCTTATGACTTCTTTTGTTATCAGTGGTTACCAATCAGCCACTCAGTATTCTTGATGAGAACAGCGCGTGTTATGTTCCTGAGTTGATGAAATTCCAGTCCATTTTTAAAAATGTCTGATAGTTTAGATAGCTTGAACAATGATTTCCTTGGCTATTTTAAAATCTAGGTGACAGAGCTTAGACTTGTTCTCATAAGCCCCCTCCCTCCTCCAAAGCTTTGTGAGCAGAGAAATAGTATGTGCTGAGCACATTGGAAAACGGCCCATGCTGTAGGCCAGGTGGTGAAAAACAGCAGTTGTCTCTATGTACTTACTATGTACTTGGCCCACATAATTTGAGACTTCACCATATACCTTAACTCATTTCCTCCCCAGAAGAAGTATGTGCCTCTAAAATCGATGTTATAATCCTTTTTTGTTTGTTTGTTTTTTGTTTTTTTTATTTTTTTGAGGTAGGGTCTCACTCTAGCCAAGGCTGACCTGGGATTCACTATGTAGTCTCAGGGTGGCCTTGAACTCACAGAGATCCTCCTACCTCTGCCTCCCGAGTGCTGGCATTAAAGGTGTGCGCCACCAAGCCGGGCTTCGATGTTATAATCCTAACCCCCACAGAAGTGGTGCCTTGGAAAGGTAAATCATGAAGACAAGGTCTTTGCAGAGGGGATTAGCAACCTTTTAAGAAGAGACAGAGAGCTGTCACGCGAGGACAGAGCGATAAGATAGGTGCTTGAGAATCAGAAGACAGTCCTCACCAAGACCTGGCCCTGTTGACCTCTGGATTTCGGCATTCCAAACTCCAGCAATGAGAAGCAGTGTGTTTTTCGAGTGTTTATGGTGTACGGTGCCTTATTAGAACAACCCGCTCCAGTTACGAGCAGCTGCATGAGAGTCACACACTTGTTCAATTCTTTTCATCCTCGTTTATCAGATCCTGAGACAGATTCAGGACACCAAGTTTTATTTCGCCAAAGTCTTACAGATAGTGAAGAAGTGAATCCGAGTTCCAACCCAGGCAGCTGGCTTGAAACGTCATTTGCATGTGTATATATGTTCACATGTGTGTGGGCACATATGTGTGGACGTTCATGGAGGCCAGAGGTTAATGACAGGTGCTGTCCGTTGCTCTCCACCTTATTCTTTGGTACGGATTCTTTTCTTGAACCCAGAGGTCTCCAATTCGGCTAGGCTAGCTAACCAGCAAGCCCTAGGGATCTGCCCGTCTCTGCCTCCCCAGCACGTGTGACCATGCCTGGCATTCTGCGTGAGTGTTGGGGATCCGAGTTCAGGTTCCCATGATTCACAGCAAGCACTTTGTCATGCATTCATCCACCTCTCCAGGACCCTGGTCTGAATTCTTAGTGGCTGAATTATATGGCCGCCTCATAGGGAGCAGGAGACTGGGCAGGCATAGTCAGGGTAGACCCATTCCCAGGCAAGAGATTACAGCTAAGTGTGGGAGGAAGTCTGAGAAGACTTGTCAACACATCTGTATAGCACTTTAAAACTATATTGTACTGGGCTGGAGAGATTGCTTAGTGATTAAGGCACTTGCCTACAAACCCAAAGGACCCAGGTTTGTTCTCCCAGCACCCACATAAAGACAGATGCACAAGCTTGAGAGATGGCTTAGTGGATAAGGTGCTTGCCTGAAAAGCCAAAGGACCAAGGTTCGATTTCCCAGGACCCACATAAGCCAGAGGCACAAGATGGTGCCTATGTCTGAAGTTCATTTGCAGCAGCTGGATGCCCTAGCCTGTCCATTCTCTCTCTCTCAAATAAATAAATAAATAAAAAGTCAGATGCACAAAGTGGTTCATGTGTCTGGAGTTTGTTTGCAGCAGCTAGAGGCCCTGGTGTACCTATTCTATTGGTCTATCTGCCTCTTTATCTTTTTCACTCTCTTTCAAATAAATAAATGAATAAATAAAAACAAATAAATATATATTATTTATTTATTTGACGGAGAGAGAGAGGGGAGGGAATGGGTACACCAGGGCCTCCAGCCATTGCAAACTAACTCCAGATGCATGGACCACTTTGTGCATCTGGCTTTCTATGGGTACTGGGCCTTAAACCTGGGTCCTTAGGCTTTGCAGGCAAATACCTTAACCACTGAGCCATATCTCCAGCCCCTTCAGAGCATTTTAAATTCTTAACCACTCACACTGGAAATAGCTCTGGTTTCTGCCACTAGGACAAATGAGTATGGTGGGAGTGTAAAAAGGAGTAAAGTCTTGATGCATGTGGCCACATGGTGGGCATGGTGATGTGTCCCTGTAATGCTAGCAAAGGACTGCAAGTCCAAGGCCAGCCTGGACTACATTGTGAGACTGTCTCAAAACAAAAAGCAAACAAAGAAAGAAGTGAAGGAACCCCTTCATAAAAGAGGGCACTGGCTAGACGTTCCATTTACATGAGTTTCCGAAAACTAATCTATAATGGTAAAAAAAAAAATCAACACAGTGATTGCTTCTGGGGACATGGGAGTGGAGGCTGACTGGCGAGAGGCAAGTGGGAGTCTCTGGGCTGGTGGTAATGCTCTTGTCTTGATCATATTTAAGCTGTACAATTGTAAGCATTCGCCCAAACTCCAAAATGAACACTTAAGTTTTTTTGTTTCTTTTGCAGTTAATCTTTCATAGATTTCACCTTAAAAGAATTTTTAAAAAATGACCTGTAAGTAAATGTGAACCCTGGTGAAGGATGTGACTGGTGGAGTAGGCAGGCAGGAGCGGGTGTGTGCGCTGGTGGGTGCTAAGTATTTTGGAGTGCATCCAAACACCGCTTAAGATGTATCTGCTGATGGATGGATAGAATGGGTAGAAGAAAACCCCCCAGTAGAGCCAGTCCAGTGCTGTGTTAATTACTGTAAAATCTAAAGGGTAGACATGTGAATGTGCATTGCAACATCGGTCAACTTTCTCCATATTTAAAACCTCCGAATAAAGTGTGAAGGGAAAAAGAAGAGATCTTAGTTGAGGTCCTTTATGTAAACAGAGCGCATGTAGCCCCTAAGGCATAAAGGCTGAGGTCAGGCAGAGGTAGACCACCTCAGAGAAGAGGGAGGAAGGTGAGGAGGAGGCATAGGCATAGGCATTAAAGCAAAGGGACTGGGCAAAAGGGCAAGAAGGAAGCTGGAGGGCAGGGAGCATGAAGAAGGGAACGTAATGAGTTCTGCCAAGAAGAAGAGCAAAGGGAGAGAGGGAGGGAGGGAGAGAGAGACAACTGAGTTTGCAGGAAACGACCATGTTTCAGCCATCTCTACCCATTTATCTCCTGAATTTCGTAAAGAATTAAAATGTAAATCTCAGAAGTTAAATCCACGGGTGTAGTGCACACAGACGAGGCATTTGCAGAACAGACAAAGCCATTCTCTTTCCCTGTTAAACAGCCACGGGTGGGAAACCACGTCGGGACGCGCGGGTTTTATTTGAGATGGATTAGGGCTCGTGATGAGCGAATCTCGGAAGGATTGCAGGTGCAGTTCTCACAAGCCTGCAGAAGTTCAGCTCCTTATCTTGAGGCTTATCCAAACCTGAGGAAACCTTTTAGGCCAGCCTGGAGGCTAGGGACCTCCAGCAGTTGAAAGTTAATATCCTGTATCAGGAAACCACCTGTACGGTGTGGGCTCGAGAAGGGAAACCAAGAAATTAATGCATTCTGATCAGAGGCCCGCTGTGGCTTGGGGCTTCCTGGGCTTGGACCACCCACTGTCTTTGGTGGATAGATTACAAGTGCAGCCTTTTGGCCTTTGTGGGGAGAGGGTTCCTGCGTGCTGGTCCCTTGGATCTTGTATCACATTCATTCTCACATCAGCTTGTTGGAGCTGGCCCCAGCCACCAGCTGCCCACTTAGCTCTGTCTCCTCCAGTTTTTTTTTCTTTTGTTCTTTTTTCAAGGTAGGGTCTCACTCTAGCTCAGACTGACTTGGAATGCACTCTGTAGTCTCAGGGTGGCCTCAAACTCATGGTGATCCTCCTACCTCTGCCTCCCAAGTGCTGGTATTAACCCCACGCCTCTCTACCTTGTATATCTGGTCTCTCATCAGAACACAGGCCTCACCAATCCAGCTATATTGCTAGCTTTCCCAGGGGATCCCCTCTCTCCACCTCCTGAGCCCTGGAGTTATAAGCAGGCAGCAGCCATGCCTGCCAGACAGTGACTTGGGTAGTGGGGGTCTGAACTCAGCTCCTTTTATTTGCACAGCAGTGGTGTTGGATGGACCAAGCCATCTCTCTGGCCCTCCTTTCATCATTTCATTAAATAGTCAGTTCCTCATAGATGTTTTCTTTTACCCCCTAGTTACATAAAGTTTTGTTCCCCTCTCCAGCCCAGAACTATCCCGTTTCTTCATTCAGCTTTTTTTTTTTTTTTTTTTTTAGCATCTGCAGTAGGTTGGATACTTTCACCCCTCACCCTTTAAACTCACTTGAAAGCTCAGAAAGTGTCTCCTTGTTTGAAATTACGATTGGCAATATAAATGGGCTACTGTCTTGAAAAGGAGATGTTTATTTCTGACGTTGATTTTTTCAGCTAGATTGGGAAGTTCAAGATCAGAGTGCTGGCTGATTCTGTGTCTGATGAAGGTTGATTTCTGGCTCATAGTGGTGCATTCTAGTTGACTGTGCACTTGGTGGAAAGGGAAAACAGCCCCATGGGGCTTTCTTGTGCAGGACGCTAGTCCCATGCCCGAGTTTTGCCTCTATCACTTACTTAATCACCCCCCAAAGACTCCACCTTTGAATATCATCCCATCAGGACTCAGAATTCAGCATACGAATGCTGAAGGGATACAAACATTCAGACCAGAGCAGTGATGGATCTGGAGGTGAAATCATGGAATTAGAGTTGATCTAACTAGGATTGACTGTCCTCATACGAAGAGGAGAGAGCACGGGGAGAAGTCCATATGAAGACAGAGGTGGAACTGGCATTGTGCTGCCACCAGAAGTTGGCCAAAACCAGGGAGGATTCTTGCCTAGAATCTTCAGAGAGCACCTACACTGTAGTCATCTGGTCCCCAGAACTATGACAAAATCAAAATTTTAAAATTATTATTTATTTATTTATTTGAGAGAGAGAAAGAGGGAGACAGAGATAATGGGCACTCCAGGGCTTCCAGCCATTGCCAATGAACTCCAGATGCACGTGCCACCTTGTGCATCTGGCTTATATGGGTCCTGGAGAGTTGAACCGGGATCCTTTGGTTTTATAGGCAAATGCCTTAACCACTAAGTCATCTTTCCAGCCCAAAGTTTTTTTTTTTAAGCCATCAAACCTGTGGTCATTAATTGTAACAACCTAGGTTAGCTAATGGAACACTCTGTGCTGCCTGAATTTATTTACTTATTTTTTCTTGTCTTGTTCCCTTCTGACCTTTTCAGGTAGAATATAAGCTAACATGAGTACAAGGACCTGGTTTCCTTATTCATTCCCACAGCCTGATGTCCGTAGAAAGTCCAGACATGTACTAAGGGCTCAGTAAGTGTTTGTGAAATTAATGAACACTGAGATGGGGCTGAGCTCTGTCTCCAGGTGAAACAGACACCCAAAGATGTGACTGACTTTCTGGAAGTCACACGCTTGGCACAGTCAGCACCGAAGCTCAGCTCTTCTGGGACTCAAGTTCAGGTTTACTCTCATGCTTTGTCACAGCTTGAAATTATTCAAATGTCGGGGCTGGGGAAATGGCTTAGCAGTTAAGGCGCTTGCCTGAGAAGCCAAAGGACCTAGGTTTGATTCCCCAGGACCCACATCAACCAGATGCACAACGTGCAGCAGCTGAAGTCCCTGGCTCCCCCATTCTCTCTCTGTCTCTCACACTCTGAAATAAATAAAAATAAAATTATCCAAATGTCATTTGATATCCTTCCCTAGTGCATACCTTGGGTATATGAAGCCTTTGAAAACCTAAAGGCCCTTCAGTGTACAAAGTCCTTGTTGGCAGAACCTTACAGCCTATGCTGTCCGTATACACTCAAATGTGCATGTCCCCGAAATCTCCAAAGCTATAGATCCAAGGATGAACAGTCACCTCACCACAGATCGCATTCAGGAGGCATCACTACCCACTGGGTGACACTAGCAATGTCGTGTGTGAGGGTTGGATGTTTTCATCTGAAGAGAGAGGAAAAGAACATCCCCTTAAAGACCCACCCTGAAGAGTATAGCACTGTGCGGGAGGACTTGGACGGTGTAGGTAGCAAGGGATCACTGGGTTTCACCGAAGGGGATTTCAGGGAAGGCCGAACCCCTAGGAAACAGGCAGAGAAATCTGAATGCTCCACGTGAGTGAGTCCTCTTGTCCTTTCTTTGACGCAGCACTCAGTATGCCTTCCATAAAAATGTTAGGTACAACATTTAAAAACCATGCTAGATTAAAGGGCACAAAATTAAGAATAGTCCTGATTTGGTATGTCACTCAATCTGACGGCAAAACTATACTGGGGAAAAAAAAAAAAAAACCTAGAACTAAATTAATGGGGGTAAATGGAGAAAAAGTTCATCAGGAAGGTATGAGAGAAGACTCAATCAGGGAGATATTTCCTAAGCTTGACCTGGAAGGAAAAGGAAACATTACTTCAGTACAGGGATTGGCTAGCGATGGCCTGCAGACAGTCTGCTCTTTTTAACATAAAGTTTTGCTGGAATGCAGACATGCATCCATTCGCTTCTGTGTTGCCTGTGACTGCTACTGCGCTCCGGTGCCAAAGACGAACGGTGTCCACCAAAGATCATAAGGCCTGCAAACTGAAGACATTTATTATCTAGTTCTCCCAGAAGAGCCAGGGAAACAGCTCTCTCCTTGTCTGACCCCTGCTCTTCTGTGTCTCTTAGCAGGTTTAAGGTCAATAGCCATAATTAAGGAGAAATTTCAGAAATGGTTTTTGGTCTGTGTAGGGAAGTGAGAGGGGGGTACAGTTGGTAGAGCGATGAAATGAGCCTGAAGTATCTTCTTAATTCAAGTGTAAGTAAACAGCCATTGATGTCCTGCTATGTAGGAATCAATAGGCTGAGAGCTGACTCATCCATAAAAAAATTTTAAAAAGTATCATCATTGTTTTGTTTCTATCTTAATTATTGAGCATCTGTAGTGCATGGATGTAGGTTAAATATATATCAGCAATAATAGTTTCAGAAACACAGCTCTTGATCAAGTTAAATATTGTATGTTTAGGGCTGGAGAGATGGCTGAATAGTTAAGGTGCTTGCCTGCAAGCCAAAGGACCCATGTTTGATTCCCCAGGACCCACATCAACCAGATGCACAACGTGCAGCAGCTGAAATCCCTGGCTCCCCATTCTCTCTCTGTCTCTCACACTCTGAAATAAATAAAAATAAAATTATCCAAATGTCATTTGATATCCTTCCCTAGTGCATACCTTGGGTATATGAAGCCTTTGAAAACCTAAAGGCCCTTCAGTGTACAAAGTCCTTGTTGGCAGAACCTTACAGCCTATGCTGTCCGTATACACTCAAATGTGCATGTCCCCGAAATCTCCAAAGCTATAGATCCAAGGATGAACAGTCACCTCACCACAGATCGCATTCAGGAGGCATCACTACCCACTGGGTGACACTAGCAATGTCGTGTGTGAGGGTTGGATGTTTTCATCTGAAGAGAGAGGAATAGAACGTCCCCTTAAAGACCCACCCTGAAGAGTATAGCACTGTGCGGGAGGGCTTGGACGGTGTAGGTAGCAAGGGATCACTGGGTTTCACCGAAGGGGATTTCAGGGAAGGCCGAACCCCTAGGAAACAGGCAGAGAAATCTGAATGCTCCACGTGAGTGAGTCCTCTTGTCCTCTCTTTGACGCAGCACTCAGTATGCCTTCTATAAAAATGTTAGGTACAACATTTAAAAACCATGCTAGATTAAAGGGCACAAAATTAAGAATAGTCCTGATTTGGTATGTCACTCAATCTGACGGCAAAACTATACTGGGGAAAAAAAAAAAAAAAACCTAGAACTAAATTAATGGGGGTAAATGGAGAAAAAGTTCATCAGGAAGGTATGAGAGAAGACTCAATCAGGGAGATATTTCCTAAGCTTGACCTGGAAGGAAAAGGAAACATTACTTCAGTACAGGGATTGGCAAGCGATGGCCTGCAGACAGTCTGCTCTTTTTAACATAAAGTTTTGCTGGAATGCAGACATGCATCCATTCGCTTCTGTGTTGCCTGTGACTGCTACTGCGCTCCGGTGCCAAAGACGAACGGTGTCCACCAAAGATCATAAGGCCTGCAAACTGAAGACATTTATTATCTAGTTCTCCCAGAAGAGCCAGGGAAACAGCTCTCTCCTTGTCTGACCCCTGCTCTTCTGTGTCTCTTAGCAGGTTTAAGGTCAATAGCCGTAATTAAGGAGAAATTTCAGAATGGTTTTTGGGTCTGTGTAGGGAAGTGAGAGGGGGGTACAGTTGGTAGAGCGATGAAATGAGCCTGAAGTATCTTCTTAATTCAAGTGTAAGTAAACAGCCATTGATGTCCTGCTATGTAGGAATCAATAGGCTGAGAGCTGACTCATCCATAAAAAAATTTTAAAAAGTATCATCATTGTTTTGTTTCTATCTTAATTATTGAGCATCTGTAGTGCATGGATGTAGGTTAAATATATATCAGCAATAATAGTTTCAGAAACACAGCTCTTGATCAAGTTAAATATTGTATGTTTAGGGCTGGAGAGATGGCTGAATAGTTAAGGTGCTTGCCTGCAAAGCCAAAGGACCCATGTTTGATTCCCCAGGACCCATGGAAGCTGGATGCACAAGGTCGTGTATGTGTCTGGAATTCATTTGTTTGAAGTGGCTGGAGGCCTTGGTGCACCCATTCTCTCTCTCTATCTCAAATAAACAAGTAAAAATAAAATATAAAAATATTGCATGTTTAATTATATATTGATAAGAACTTTACCAGAATGTGTGCGGGGCCTCTTGCTGCTACAAATGAACTCCAGCTGCATGTACCACTTTGTGCATCTGGCTTTGTGTAGATACTGAGGAATCAAACCCCAGGCTTTGAAGCAAATATCTTTAATTACTGAACAATATCCCAAGGCTCAGAAATTTAATTAACTTTTCAAATTGCCTTTTGACTTCTTCAGGATAAATTAAAAAACACAGAGTGTGTAGTGGGTTCATCTGCAGTGAGGGGCAGTTTACAGCAGATCCAGCAAGGTGAGCTGGGTGGGGATTGAGCCATTGGAATGGCTTTGTTTGCTTGACTCTTGACTCGTCTGGTGGAAAAGTATTCATGAGGTTATTTTTAGATGTTCTATTCTCATTTATCAGTCAACATTGGCAACATCGATTTGCCTAACAGACCCAATTTGTAAATGGTAAAACAAATCCACTGGAATATTTAGAAACAACTTTCTCCGTATACAGCAGGTTGAGAGACAGAAAATTATTAGTGACTCTCCAGTCATGCTACAGCTTCTCATTTAAGGTTTTATAATGAGCCTTCTTTTTATAGAATGTTGATTTTCAACTTGGCTGTGGAACAAGGCAGGACCAGGGAAATGGAGGAGGCAGGGTGAGCTGGAAGCAGGTCCAGTTGCAAGAGGACCCACCCACCCCAAGGTGGTCTTAGAGATCATCTAGACCCTTTTGCCTGTCTTCTCAGCTCACAATAAAAACAGGACTTAGGATTTGTGCTTCTTAGGTGACCACCAGTCCTTCTCAGCTGGCTACACTCCAGAAAATAAATCCAAAGCAGATGTGATCGATGGGGAAGGATGGGTGACATTTCTGTGAACTCAGGACTTGATGAAAATCACTAACTTTATTGTGTATTTTTTTTCATCTTCCCAAAGTACGTTTGGTTTTATTTTCTTTGAATGGTAAAGAATATGTTAATAGATTTTTAAGAATCAACTAAAAAAATCCAAAGTCTTAAAAATCCTTTCTTTTCCTTCCCCTCCTCAGACTTTAATAGCCCCTGGAGTGGGCACAGAGGTGGCAGGGGTCTTTTGTGCTTTCCTAGCCTGCTGTTCACACAAGTGGCTGTTATGACTGGAACAGCATAATTGCTCTTAAAATGCCTCAATAATAAAAAAATCTATTTTTATTTTGTAATCCTGAGTCTCCTTGGCTTCCATTTATCCAGACCACTTTAGTAACTTCTGAAAATTAGCCTCACAGATATAGTTTCCCAGCTTGACCAATGGGGGTTGGCGTGCGAGAGGAGGGGCCTTCAGAGTAGTGAAAGGTGGGAACTGAACAGAGGTGGTAGGGATTTGATACTGGAGAGCAGCTCTTTTTAGCTTCTCCTGGCTACTTTAAAATATTTTTAATTAAAAATATATACATACATATACAGATACACATATACAATATATATGTGTATATATATATATTTTTTCAAGGTGGGGGGTCTCATTCTAGCCCAGGCTGACCTGGAATTCACTGTGCAGTCTCAGGGTGGCCTTGAACTCACAGTGATCCTCCTACCTCTGCCTCCAGAGAGCTGGGATTAAAGGCATGTGCCACCACGCCTGGCTTATTTTTGTTTATTTATTTGCAAGCACAGAGAGGAAGAGATGAGAGACAGACAGATAGAATGGGCATGACAGGGCCTCCAGCCACTGCAAACAAACTTCAGACACATACGCCACTTTGTGCATCTGGTTGTATGTGGGTGCTGGAGAATTGAACCCTGGTCATGGTTTTGCAGACAGGTGCCTTAACTGCTGAGCCGTCCTTCCAGCCCTCTTGGCTACTTTAAAAGGAAATGTAAGTGCATAAAATGTACTTGCCAGCATCTCTGTGGGCCTGACTCAGTGTCCTGGGGCTTTGTTGAGGCTGAAGGGAAAACACTTCTCATCTCTTGTTTTGCTTCTTGACCACATAGCTGCTGGCTAGGTTGGTCATTTTGGATTGTCCTCACTGTGGAGGGCCCAGCCGCATGCTCATGCAGAATTCTGTGTTTTTTGAACTCTACTTCTAAGACACGGTACTCAGAGTGATGCCAGACAGATAGATAGGAGCTGCTCAGCTTTGGAAGAGGGTTTTCCCATGGGGTAACGGTATAATAAGTGGCCACTTTACATTCTCTTCATGGCTACAGTCATCAGATAAAGCAAGCTGTGTGCTTACTTGGACCATTCATTTGCCCTTCACCAGGCCACAAATCATACTTGGAGTGACTTTGAATTTGGTTACTATTAGGGAGAACTGCTTCAGTTGGGTGGAGATGCTGAGGGTGAGTCCACGGGATGCCCTTAACTTCTGGAGTCCCAAAGATAAAGACCCGAAGCAGAAGCCTCCACAAACCTGCTCACCTGTTGGCACACAACCTCCAAACCCACATTCTTGACTTCTGGCGGGGATAAGGACACATTGGTTTGTATTCAGTTGGATAACTTCTGGTCTATGAGGACAAGCATGGGGCAGCGCGCCTAAGCAAGGACATCTGAATCCAATGCAAGCAAGAAGTTCCAAACCACTAGGAAAGTGCATGGCTCCTTGGGAATGAAAGCAAGGCATTGGAATTCTGTAGTGGCAGCTCACACCTCCTACTCACCTTCCGGTAACTGAAAACTAAGGTATTCGTTCACGTTGCTCTGGTGACTGAAATACCAGGTTCTGATTATCTCTTTTACATGCTTTAGCTCATTTAAAAATGTTTTTAGGGCTGGGCTAGAGAGATGGCTTAGCGGTTAAATGCTTGCCTATGAAGCTTAAGGACCCCGGTTCAAGGCTCGCTTCTCCAGGACCCACGTAAGCCAGATGCACAAGGGGGTGCATGCATTTGGAGTTCGTTTGCAGTGGCTGGAGGCCCTGGTGCACCCATTCTCTCTCTCTCTCTCTCTCTCTCTCCTTGCCTATTTCTATCTATCTCTCTCTCTCTCTCAAATAAATAAATAAAAATAAAATATTAAAAAAATGTTTTTAGGGGCTGGAGGGATGGCTTAGAGGTTAAGGCACTTGCCTGCTAAGCCAAAGGACCCAGGTTTGATACCCCAGAACTCACACAAGCCAGATACACAAGGTGGAGCACACATCTTGTTTATTTGCAGTGGCTGAAGGCCCTGGTGTGCTCATTCTCTCTCTCTCTCTGCCTCTGTCTCTTCCTCTCTCTCTCTCAAATAAATAAATAAATAAGTTAAATTATATATATATGATGTTTTCAGGTGTGTGGAAACTCAAAGAGATAGTTTCCTTAAAACCTCGTAATTTTCCCCGGGGAATGCCCAAGTTGTCCCTTCTGGTGTTGTACACTGAAAAGGTATGGTGAGAATTCAGTCGACCTGTGTGACGCCGTCTGCTCCAGATCATTAGGTTTTCACAATGTGGTTGCCTAAAAGTTTATTGCCCAGTGCTCCCTGCCCCTCCCCACCCCCCCAAAAAAATTCTGATTTCATTTTTTAAAAGTTGAATTGAAAACTCAGAATACACTTTCTTTATAATTATGCTTCTTATTTTGCAACATATGGTGAAAATTTCAACGGCCTATCAATGTAAAAGCACGGGGCTGAGGCTATGGGCTTTTATGGTGATTACATCTACCTGTATGGGGGCTTTATGTGCTTACAATTTGAATCATTTATAGATGCACACTCGACAGAGTTCAAGCATAACTAGTACTGTGGGCTTTTTTTTGCTGACTAAATGATAGGCAAAGCCATTTTCAACAAATGTCTCCCGGTAGGCTGTCATCATAGAAGCCTTGTAATATTGCTTTTTAACCTTAGCATTGGCTGCTATCCAGAAATTACTGCATTGATACTGAACTGCCTTGCACCGTGCCGTCGCCTTTTTCTCCATGGGAACCTGGTGAACTCCCAGATAGGTGCCGGCGCCCCCTCCGCACCCTCCCTTGTTGCACTTTGGTGAGGTCTTTTACCTGCTCTTGCTCAGCCCTGGGTAGCTGAGCACACGGGAAGTTGAAAAATACAGCCAAACAATTCTCTGGATTGGGTTATTATGTCTTTAGCACGTTCAATTAGCATTGGCACCTTTGTCACCAAATAAATGACGCCCATGGGTGGGCAAAAGGGGAGGCTTGTGTTTCTCTCCTCCTCGGGCAAAGGCAGAGTCAGCGTCTGCTTTCTTCCTCCTTTCTCCTCCTCTCCTTCCTCCTCCCCTTTCTTTTGGTTCAGTGCCTCCTGTAACTGGCTTTGGGGGATTGGCAGGTTACGATTCTGTGGTTTGCAGGATTTGTTGGGATTTCTGGGGAAGGACTGAGTAGAGCAAGATCCTGCAGTTTGTCTCATAGGAGGTGGGGCGCGGGGAGGGAGGGAGGGAGCCAAGGCCTCTGCAAGAACTGCACTTGTTGGGGGCTCTGGAGAAGAGCAGAGGTCCTGACTTCCTCTTGCTTCCTGTTGTCTGGGATCATCATGTTGGGGGTGCAAGCTGACTTCCTGGGAGCCTGTTGTTTTCTTTCTTTTTTGGTGAATTTTTATTTATTTATTTGAGAGCTTCAGACAAAGAGAGAAAGACGGTGGGGTGGGGGAGAGGGAGAATGGGTTCACCAGGGCCTCCAGGCACTGAAAATGAACTCCAGATGCATGCGCCACCTTGTGCACCTGGCTTATGTGGGTACTGGGGAATCGAGCCTCGAACTGGGATCCTTAGGCAAGTGCTTAACCACTAAGCCATCTCTCCAGCCCCTCCTTTTTTTTTTTTTTTTTTTTTTTCCGAGGTAAGGTCTCACTGTAGCTCAGACTCACCTGGAATTTACTCTGTATTCTCAGGGTGGCCTTGAACTCACAGCGATCCTCTTACCTCTGCCTCCCAAGTGCCTGGGGTTAAAGGCGTGTGCGCCACCACACCTGGCCCCCCCTTTTTTAAAAAATAAATTTTGATTTATTTATTTGCATAAGGAGAGGGGCACTTACCAGGACCTCTTGCTCCTGCAAATGAACACCAGATGCTTGGGTCCCACCCCACCCCCCCCTTTTTTTTTTGCATCTGGTTTAAATGAATGGCTTGGGAATTGAACTGTGGACTGGCAGGCCATCGCCTCATCCTCCCTGTTGCTTGTTTTGAGTGTACTAACAGGAATGTCCCGACCCTCATCCGGGTCAGAGAGAAAGAAGCGCAGTGTGGTAAATGCAAGGCTCTTGAAGTCTGAGTGAAAACGCCCATCAAGTTTTCAGTCTCCCTGTTCTGTATCTCCCCGACACTTGAAAGATGGGACTTTGTGACTGCGGGACCATAGCCAATAGTTGGCACGGTGTTCAGTCAGGAAAAGCCTAGGCAGTGTGTTGAATGAATGTTTCTTTTTTTCTCTGCCCCCCTGTGATGGGAGAACACAGTGGTCACTATGTACCATGTCAGCTTGCCTTGTGACAATGGCCCCAAACTGCATTCTGGTTGCTGGGTCTTGCTTTTCTCTCTCAGGCCTGGTCTCCCCCTCTGCTTCATCCGGGACTCTCCTTAGTCTAGAAATGCCTCCCTTGGGGGCATTTGTCTTCTCATTGAGTGCCATTCCTTATGTCCACCTTCCTCAGGAAAGAGACCTTCAAAGTACCTCTGGCCTAATGCATTTGCCTTGACCTTCTAAATGATGAGTGCTATAAATCGAGAAATACATAACTGTTATATATACATGGTTTCTAGAAAATTCTGTCTTTGGCTTGGGGGGGTGGAGGGAAAGCATTGTACCAGAAGAAAATCAGAAATGTAAACTGTAATAGAAAATCAAACTGAAAGCGTTGAATAAAATTGTAGAAGTCGATGCTTTTCAACCTTACTTCTTTCATTTTCATTCCCCAGAGGGATGCGCCATTTAAGTATGAGTGAGTGAGTGAGTGAACGAAGGAATGAAAGTTAAGATAGTTGATTTGTCTGGTCACAACAGTAGGTAGGCTTGGAGTGGGCCTGGCGAAGGGAAGAGGGCTGAACAACAGAGGATTTTCAACTTGCCCAGCTAAAACTGTGCCCACCCAGCAGTAACTCCCTCTTTTCGCTTTTCCCAGCCCTTGGCAACCACTGTTCTGCTTCCTATGTCAAAAGCTGGAACATTCTGGGAGCCTCATATAAATGGTACCTTGCACTGTTCGTCCTTGTTGAGTTCAGCTTACTTCACTACGGCTTGTCTTGTTGTAAACAGGTTTATTACAGTCCAGAGTCTGGATTTCACGGATGGCCGTATCCCTTCCTCTGAACCTCAGCTCTCGTGATCAGCTCTTCACAGGGCCAGTCCCCTCACTCTGTAGTTCTCATGTGATGTGTCTTTTCCACAGAGAGACCCCTGCCCAATCATCCTTTGTAAAGAAGGCTCCCTCCCCCTTCTCCCGCTCCCTGCATCCTGCTGGCTTCCATTCACCTGTCACAGTGTGTAGTACATACAGGAGATGTCTTTCTCCCCCTTGGCTGGCTATCAGGTTATGAGAGCTGAGTTATCTGTAGCTTCGTTTTATTTCTGGGCTGTAACCCAGTTCCTAACATTTAGTGAATGCTCACTAAGCACCTATGTAGGGCTTTGAAAGGCATGCAAAAGTCCATTTTGCCTTCTAGCCCTAGCTATCAGAAAACTATTCATGTGTCTATGCTTTGGATGCCTCAGAGAGAAATGTGAATTTAATGCTTTTATTTATCTCTCTGTCTTTCTCTCTATGTGTTACATGTAGGTAGGCATACATGTGTGTAGATGTATGTGCATGTGGAGGCCCAAGGCCAACAGCAGGTGTCTTCTTCAAAAGTTCTTCACCTATTTTTTTTTAATTTGAGAGAGAGAGAGAGAGAGAGAGAGAGAGAATGGGCGTGCCAGCAACCTCTCAGCCACTGTGAACAAACTCCAGATGCGTGTGCCCCCTTGTGGGCAAGTGCAGCATTGTGCCCTTGCGTCACTTTTTGCATCTGGCTAAACCTGGAGATTGGAACTGGCATTCTTAGGCTTGGCAGGCAGGCGCCTTAACTGCCAAACCATCTTTCCACCCCTCACCTAATTTTTTATTGACAATTTCCATACCCATACAGTAATGCATTTTGATCATAATCCCCTCCAATTAACTTCTCTTGTCTCTCCCTCCCCTATCCTCTTCCACTGGACCTCTTCTTCTTTATAATTAGTTCCAATTCTTGTACTTGGATGTCTCCTCTCTCTCTCTCTCTCTCTCTCTCTTCATTCACTCCTCCAGAAGCCATGCTAGACTATTGATGGTCCTAACATGGTGCAGGTAACAGACTCTGTGAAGTCATGAGCCCAACTACCACCTCATGTCTGGAAGGCGGTGTCCCAAAGCTCTCTTCTATTCTTCCTGTCTCTTCTTCCACAGTGTTCCCATAGCCTTGCAGGGGTGATATGGATGTCTCATTTAGCACTGAGCTTTCAATAGTCAGTTATTCTCAGCAGTATAGTGAGTTTTGAGTCTCCCCAATAGCCACTGCCAACTGCAGACAGAAGCTTCTCATTTACCGAAAGTGAGACTATCTCTCCACCTTCTCTTTTGAGACCACATCTCTCACTGAACCCAGAGCTCACAGATTTGCTAGACTAGCTAGTCAGTGATCCCCAGGGATTTCTTGGCTCTGCCTCCTCTGTGCTGGGATTACAGGCTCATGCAACCAAGCTTGGCATTTCACATGGGTACTGGGCATCCACTCAGGTCCTCATTTACCCATGGAGCTATCTCCTCACAACTTCAAGCTGCTATTCTTGCTGGAGTCTTTGCAGTGTCCATATAGATCTTCCTTGGAAAATGTCTGGATTTAAAACTTCATTCCTTCTAGAAGCCAAAGTTTGGAAATGCTTTGTTCCTGTCCCTGTATAAATCTGTACCCAAAATAAACATTTTAACATCAACCCAAATGAAACACAATCAAAAGGTAAAATGCCATAGAAAAGCAAGCCCCTATGTTCAGATGCTAAATAAAATGCCTTTTGGATGAGCTCACTCATTGGATTATCCACACCACTGCCTCCTAGATTATTATAATTAGACTTTATTAATATTAAAAAAGATAGCCATTTTCAGAAGGATTAGAGCATAACTCCCTGAATAAGGCTGAAGTCTTAACCCATTCAATCTAAAAGGAGCCTTAGTGAGGATCTTATCCAACTCACTCATTGCCTGAAGAGCATAATTGTAAGCAGGTGATTTCAGGGACTGCTCAGGTCCTCTAGAGAAGCTCACAGAGCAGCTTGGAGCCCAGGGCTCTAGCCTCATGGCCCAAGTAGACATATTTTAAAAGTTTTCTTCTGTGCTGGGGGTGTGTGTGTGTACGTGTGTGTGTGTGTGTGTGTGTGTGTGTGTATGTGTGCATGCCATATGCATGTGTGTGTGTGTGTGTGTGTGTGGTGTGGTGTATGTGTGCATGCCATATGCATGTGTGTGTCTTCTGTGGATGCATGTGGAAACCAGAAGTGACCACCCTTGGGGCCTCCTCTCTCACTCTCATACTTTATTTCTCTGAGACAGAGTCTGTACCCAGGGCTGTTGGTTTTCATTCCGGCTGGCTGACCCATGAGCCCTACTGATTCCGTCTTTGCTCCCCTCAGCCCTGAGTGGTCATGCCTCACTTTTTACATGGTTGCTAAGGATTGAACTCAGGTCCTCACGCTTGTGCAGCAAGCGCATTTATCCATTGAGCCATCACCCCCGCCCTCAAGCATGTATGTTCAAATGAAATACTAACATTGAAAGACTAAATATTTGCAGAATATTTGCATTTAGAAGGAGTGAGTCATTTCCTTCAGAATTTTTTTTTGTTTTGGTGCTTTCATGAATGAATGTAAGCATAACATGCATTGTTCTGATATTTGCTAATGTTTTCATAGCATGTAATAATTATATGTAATAACGAGTTTCATTATGCATTTTCATACACAAACAGAATGTTTTTGATAATTTTATTTATTTATTTATTTATTTATTTATTTATTTATTTATTTACTCGAGAGTGACAGATAGAGAGAGAAAGAGGCAGAGAGAGAGAGAATGGGTGTACCAGGGCCTCCAGCCACTGCAACGAACTCCAGATGCATGTGCCACCTTGCACATCTGGCTTACATGGGTACTGGGGAATTGAACCTTGAACCGGGGTCCTTCAGCTTCACAGGCAAACACTTAACCACTACGCCATCTCTCCAGCCCCTATTTTGATCATTTTCACCCCCTGTTACCCTCTCTTGTCCTTCTCCCACTCCTGCTATTTCCCCTCCTCTTTCCAACTAGACCCTTTCTACATTCACGTCATGTTATCAGTATTTTGTGTGTGTGTGTGTGAATCAGTTTCATAATGGATTGTTTATAGGAGCGTGAGTGATGGTTTGTGTACAGGAGCATGGGCATCTTAAAAGTGGATATACCACTGAAGAAAATGTCTCTTCCCTGCCCATTCACTGCTCACTGTATATTAATCCTCAGGATATTAAACAAAAATCCTAGTACCAGGGATGGTTGGTAAGGGAAGCTCTCGGGGTCCCCACAACAATATATGTGATTGCCTATGCTGTCTGTTGCTCCCAGAACAATAGGTTAAGACCCTGTTGATGAAGATGCCAGATGCCATATTCCACACAGAGAGAAATCAAGTTGGAAGCTTCCTCCCTGCTAACTATCCTTCAAAGTGCTAGAAGGTACTATGCAGGCTGTTGGGGAAGAATTGTCATTAATAGTCGTACTTGCTGTAGATCCTGGATGCAGCAATACCTACCTGCCAAAGAAGAGAAACCCACTGGTATAACAATGGCAAATCTGTTATGGGGATAAGCAGCTAATTTCTGATTGAATTTGATGCCTACTCCATAGGAGAGAAAATTCATTACTCCTTCTGTGTGCCTGGTCAGGCATTGTTTTTGTTTTCTTCTTAATTTTTATTTTTTTAGAGAGAGAGTTGGTGTGCCCGGGCCTCAGTCACTACAGTTGAACCACAGACACTTGCGCCACCTAGTGAGCATGTACAGCCTTGAACTTGCCTCACCTGTGTGTGTCTGGCTTATGTGGGATCTGGAGAGTGGAACATGGGTCTTTAGGCTTTGCAGGGAAGCACCTTAACCACTAAGCCATTTCTCCAGCGGTCATTGCCTTTAAAAGCCTATCTTCCATCAATACGCTACACACAGTTTTGAACATTTTAAAAAATAATTTATTTACATGCAAAGGGAGAGAAAGAAAGAGTGAGTGAGAGTGTGTACATGGGTGCACCAGAGCCTCTTGGAACTGTAAACAAACTCCAGATGCATGTACCACTTTGTGCATCTGGCTTTACGTGGGTACTGGGGAACCCAACCTGGGTCACTAGGCTTTATAGGCAAGTGCCTTAACCACTGAGAAATCTTTCCAGCTCTTAGTTTTGAACTTTTAAATAGCTTGTTACCTGACCGACTTACGAAAATCCCCGAGTTGCTCCTGCCTTGAGATTTAACATTAAAGTTGCCAGGCACATTCATGGTTCTTGGGAAAAGGACTTACACATGATCCTGTGACATAGATGGCCTTTCAACTTTCAGAATAACAGTGTAAGGGGACATTGTTTGAGCCAAGGCAGGACGAAATACTCAAAGTTTTCTTAAAATATCACAGGAACTGAGATACAAATGCCTGTGACAATTGATCTGTTTCCTTAGGAGGAAAGTCATATTCCTTATAAATAGAAGAAAATTTTATTTCTTTTCTGCTCTGTTCACCTGAAGTGCAAATAGGAGTTTGCTTGCTATTAATTAAGCAGATGATAGATGACACTTAAAATGAACATTCAGCATCCTCCTCCTGTTCTGTTTGCAGAATAAGAGATAATTGGATGGGAAACAATATGGCATTTAAATGTGGGTTTATTTTATTTTATTTTTATTTTTTTAATTAAAAATTTTTTTTTGTTGTTTTTTTGAGGTAGGGTCTTGCTGTAGCCCAGGCTGACCTGGAATTCACTATGTAGTCTCAGGGTGGCTTTGAACTCTTGGCAATGCTCCTACCTCTGCCTCCAGAGTGCTGGGATTAACTTCTTTTTATGAGAGGAAGAGAGAGAGAGACACACAGAGAGAGAGAAAATTGGCATGCCAGGGCCTCCACTGCAGTTGAACTCCAGATGCATGTGCCACCTTGGGAGCATGTATCACCTTGTGCACATGCGTCATCTTGTGTATCTGGATTATGTGGGTTCTGCAGAGTTGAATCTGGGTCCTTTGGCTTTGTAGGCAAGTGCCTTAATCACTAAGCCATCTCTCCAGCCCTTGGATTATTATTATTTTTTTTTAGGCAGGGTTTCACTCTAGCCCAGGCTGTCCTGGAATTCACTATGTAGTCTCAGGATGGCCTTGAACTCACCTCCCAAGTGCTGGGATTAAAGGCATGCGCCACCATCCCCGGCTTGGATTATTTTAAAAATAATCATTCCCCTTTGCCTTCTATGGATAGAGATCTGTCTCTCTGAATTGTGTAATGTCACAGACACATGTGCAAGCCAGTCAGTTGTGCTGCATGCCCTCATTTTGTGAGAGCACACACTCGTTTAGCTGTTGGCAAAACCTTGCTTAGTGGTGCATCAGTAATTGGGAGATGTCACCACCTCTGTGTGAAGTAATATGTGTTTTTTCTCTTGTCACTTAGTTCCTTAGAGGCTTGTGGGGAAGTCACGTGTCATCACTGATGAAATACAAACCTATTTGGAAGTGGCAAGGTTGTCTGGCCTGTGTTAAGTACATCGTTTTAACCACCAGAAGTTCATTCTTTCCTGGGGCCTGTCATAGGCACTGCCCTCTTGGCAGAGTGGATTTGTTATTTTTCCCATTGCTGTGACAAAATCTTCAAGGAGGAGGGAAAGAAGGGTTTATTTTGGCTCATGGTTTGAGGGCACAGTCCACTGTGATGGAAAAGGGTGCCAGTGGAGAGATTACAGCTATGGTGGGAGGAGCAATGAGTTGGGCTGACCACACTGCATGTATGGTCAGGAAGCAGAAATAGGTGAATGCTGGGACTTTGTCCCAGTGGATGTGGATGTGCAATCAGCCTTACAAATGAGGAAACAGATTAGATCAAGTGTTAAGAGAACAAAAGCGAGGTAGTAGCTGAACTGAGATTTGAACACGGATTCTCTTTCTTTCCCTCCCTTGCCTGTTCATTCTTGAGGTGCCATGGTATGTTAGGCTTCTAGTGAGTGGAGCCTGTACCTAGAATAAAGTTCTTTCCTTACAGCAAGAGCAGCTAAGCTCTGAGAGCTTTAAAAGCCTCAAGGGAAAAAGCAGATGGGAAAGCTTACATCTTGGGAGTCATGAGCTGACCTGTGCAGCCTTGTGAGGACCTGGGGAGGTAGGTGGCCCAGACACATCTCTGCAGATGCAGTCTTTCTTCAGGACATGTGGGCTCCCAGATAAAGAGTTGTCCCGTGAGGGGTCTCTGCCCTCTCCCTGGCACAAAGGGCAAAGTGCCCTGGAGTTGCTGTGTGCCAGGGCTCTGTTTAAACAACCACACAACAGATGATCAATGTGGCAGGTTTTCCTCCGACCTGCTGCTCTGAGAAGTGGAATCAGCCTCATGTGCAGACAGAGCAGATGCACCAAGAGAGCCTCGGGTCTCTGCTGGGGCCCTCTGAGAACCCAGTTCAATTTGAACAGAGCAGCTGGCCAGGAAGTCCAGCCACCATGCCACCTTTTCTTGAGGCTAACCCTGGCAAAGGAGGCAGCTTTACTGTGGCCAGTAGCCACCACTGGACTGTTGGGGGTTGGTTGGAGCTGTATCCAGAGGCTATAGGTTTCTGCCAGGCTTAGTGACAGGAGACACATTGCTTTTCTGGGGGAAACACAGTCATTTGTCACCAGATTGATGAGTGATGGCATTTCTGAGAAGTGGGGAAGCTAAGGGCGCTGGCACATTGGTCCAGAGAGCAGGCTTCCATCCATCCTCTTGTACTGTGTGAACCTCTTCGTTGACAGTTGGCCAGGGGGTGACTGGCCCTGCAGGCCTGTGATTTTGAGGGCTCCCCCAAGCCATCTGGGGCTCTGACAGCTCCTCACTGTGCCTAGAGCCTCTGTGAACCAGTTGGTAGAGGGTCAGGAAAGCTGCCTGTCTTGGCAAGTCTTCTACAGACAGTAGAGAGAAAACAGGGCCTGGTACTTGCCTTTCCTGGTATCTAAGCAAGGGACTTTCCTGTATTCATAGGTGGGGCAATCCTGCGCCCCGTGACCTCAGGAAGCGCACATGAGCCAGCGCCCTTCCGTGCTCCGTAGCACTATGATGCTGCCTGGCTGGCGGGCACCTTGACGTTGGCTTTAGGAAACTCCCCAGGGAGCCAGTGGGGCAGTGCCAAGGGTACTCTTGAGAACTGAGAGCAAGCGTCATGACCTGGTAGTGAGATCATAGCACGTCTTCAGATACTGACAAGATGCAAATACACTGGAGATTTTCCTGTGACCCAGAAGTGGTCAGTGGCCTTGGAGTGTTGCCAACACGGAATCATGGGGAGCATGCTGCTGGGCTAAGCAGTGCCAGTCTCTGAGGACAAGACGTGATGGACACAGAGAAAGAGGAAGTGAGGAGGAAGAGGCAGAGAGAGGAGGTGAAGGGGGAAAGAGGTACAAATACTGAACCTCTTATTCCAGCCTGCCAGGCTCTGGAGGCCTGATTGGAGAGAGGCTCTGGGGAAGAAGGGTCGCTCTGGAGATGTTTCTTTAAGCCCTTATGACTGACAGCGTGCAAGCACTTACTTTCTACACACCACGCTTTGTCCCTTCAGTGCCAAGATGAGTGAGGGCTGGGGGCATGATTTCAGATTGGCCAGTGGTCGCATTTGCCTGTGATTTGAGCGAGTTAACCTCTCTGAGACAGAGTCCCCATGGAATGGGCCTACCAAAGAGAAGCTCGCAGAGCTATGGCGATGGTGGCCTGGCATGCTGTGGTTGATGGCTTAGGAGACACTGGCTCACGGCCCTCACTGCCATCAGGGAGTAAGAGCTGTTAGCATCGGGCTGGACCCCTTTCAGTAGCTCCCTGAATGAGGTGGCTTGAGATATTGGCCTTACGCACCGGTATTGAGCCTTAGGTAGAGAGCAAAGTCTCTGCTTCATCTTTTTAGAGTGCATTAATGAAATGGTAAAGAAGAGGAAACCGATCAAGTAAGTCTTGGCTTGTTCCTGCAAGGAAACTAAGGCATTTCCCCCCTTGGATCTCCAAGGCTGGGATAATAATCAGGAAAATAAAGGAAAACCAGGAGTATAATGTGCCTGTCTAAGCATCTAAGGAGGTCTTTTCTTGACCTTGACTCCAGCAGGTACTTTGTTCAGTGTTGGGTCATTACAAACTTCTGGGCTGCCTTCAGCTGGAGCCTTTGGGAAAGCAGGATGCTGAAATTCTCTTGAAAGGCCCCCCTGGAATGCTCAGCTATGAGTGATTCCTGAAGGTGGACCACCAGGACTGTAACCTTCAGCCTAGGCTTTGTCTATTTCCAGTTGCCCATCTTCCGACCATCTCTCAGAACTGTCAGAGAGTAAAAGCTCCTTGTATGACTTTCTTTCTGGTGGATATTTGGGAATGAGGTAAGTTAGGTTACCAGTGCACCAAATTGAGGCAAATGGCTCCCGAGTCAGATTGCAGACTGTGTCTGTCTTAGAAGACGGGAAACAGCTTGATTATCTTGGAATCTGCCTTAGCGCCTAGACAAGTGTAGAATCTCCTGGATTTACTTCAATGAAATGCTCCCATCCTCAGAATCAAACATTCTCTGTATTTTCCAACTCGGCAACTTCTGGGATTCAGGGGAAGTGTTGTGAGTCATTATAGATGGAGTAATATCCAAATCAAACTGAGCTGCTTAAAACATGTCTACTCTTCAACAAACATTCACGATGTATTTCTTGTTATAGTTGCTAGAAATATGCCAGCAAGACAGTTGTTGTTGGGTTCATTATTGTTATCATTACCATCATCATCATCATTAGGTTATTCTCCTAATGAGGATGGTTGATGGAATTCTGTCTTCACTGCTCTGTGTGAGGGACAGCTCCATATGTGGCTTAGTAAGTTTTTTTTTTCCACTCCTTTCCTCAACTCTGCCCTCCTTAACCTCTCGCTGGCCCCTCATACGTGTTATATTTGTTCTCATATGGGTGTGTGTCCTTGAGTAATGTAGCCTTCATGTGCTCATTTTACAAAATGAAAATTGTACTGTACTGCGTTTTGCTCAATTTCTTAACCATTTTAACCCAAAACTCTGAAAAATGAGCCTGGTTTTAAAAAATATATTTTATTATTTATTTGACAGAGAGAAAGAGGAAGAGAGAGAGAGAGAGAGAGAGAGAGAGAGAGAGAGAGAATGGGTGTGCCAGGGCCTCCAGCCACTGCAAATAAACTCCAGACATATACGCCACCTTGTGCATCTGGCTAACGTGGGTCCTGGGGAATCAAACCTGGGTCCTTTGGCTTTGCAGGCAAACACCTTAACAGCTAAGTCATCCCACTAGCCCCCAAAATTTTCTTAATACATATAGTTAGTTCATAACTTCTGCTTCAAGATTTTTAATACATCCTACAGAAAGGAAGAAAGAAAAACAAGAAGTAAGGCAGGAAGGAAGGGAGGAGAGGAGAGGGATGAAAGAAGGAAGGAAAAGAAGACAAGAGAAGAAAGAAAGGCTGACAAATAGTTTAGTGAGTTTTTTTAAATTTAATTAATTAATTTATTTATTTTCAAGGAGAGAGAGAGAGAAAGAAATAGAAGACAGAGAGAGAATGGGTGTACCAGGGCCTCCAGCCACTGCAACTGAATTTCAGATGCATGTGCCCCTTGTGCATCTGGCTTACATAGGTACTGGTGAATGGAACCTGGGCTTTGCAGGCAGGCACCTTAACCATTAAGCCATCTCTCCAGCCCTCAGTGAGTTTTTATTATGACTGTTTTACAGATAAATAGACTAAGGCCTCCAGCATAGGACTCATGTTAAGATGTATGGCCCATTGCCCCCCCCTTTTTGATTTTCAAGGTAGGGTCTCACTCTGGCCCAGGCTGACCTGGAATTAACTATGTAGTCTCAGGGTGGCCTCGAACTCACAGCAATCCTCCTACCTCTGCCTCCTGAGTGCTGGGATTAAAGGCATGCACCACCACACCCGGCTCCCTTTTTTAAAAAAAGTCTTTTTTAAAAAAAAAAAATTTATTTATATATTTATTTTTTTTTTTTTTTTTTTTTTGAGAGACACAGAGAGAGACAGAGAGAGAGGGAGAGGAAGATAGATAGAGAATGGGCGTGCCAGCAGCCTCTCAGCTGCTGTGAATGAACTCCAGATGTGTTCACCCCCTTATGGGAAAGGGTGGCGTTGTGCCCTTGCATCTCTTTGCATCTGGCTAAACATGGGACCTGGAGATTGGAACCGGCGTTCTTAGGCTTAGCAGACAGGCACCTTAACTGCTAAGCCATCTCTCCAGCCTGATTTTATTTATTTATATTTATTTATTAAAGACAGAGAGAGGGGAATAGAGAGAGGGAGAGTGAGAATGGGTGTGCCAGGGCCTCTAGCCACTGAGAATGGGTGTGCCAGGGCCTCTAGCCATAGCAAACGAACTCCAGATGTATGAGCCCCCTTGTGCATCTGGCTTAAATGAGACCTGGGGAATCGGACCCAGGTCCTTAGGCTTTGCAGGCATGTGCCTTAACCACTAAGCAATCTCTCAAGCCCCCCCCCCCCACCACTGCCCCTTTTACTACCAAGGCAATGACTGTGGCTTTCTTAACTCTCATGGAGACTTTTCCTAGAAGACTCCAAATTTATCATCTTGGTGGTTGCATCTTTTTAACTCCATGGGGCAAAAAGACCAAGGCCTTTACCATCCCCTGAATGGTTCACTTATTTCTCCTTATATAACTGCTCCCAAACCACTCCTACCTGTGTTTCCTGCTCTTTGCTACTCTGGGGCGATACCAGTACCTCCCACACATGAGCAAAAAGTAAGATTGCAAACTCGTTATTGGTCTTACAGGCATCAGAATAAATTCTTATAGACAGAAGGATAATAACATCGTTGTTCGGCACTCCTCAGAAATGAAGTCCAATAGACTACCTGAGCTCATCATTATCACTGCCTCCAGAGCTTCATCAAGATCGACGCTGTATCAGGAAACGCATTATTTCTGGACGAGCTAACTCCATATGATGATCTAAGGGGAGAAGATTGGGCTTCTGAACCCATGACCCTTCCTTGCTCAGACTTGAGCTATGTAAAAACGATCCAGAGATGAAACAAGGCTCTCAAAAAAAGAGACAGTGCTTTCCTGAAGAAGAGATTATAGATGCACTTTATTCCAAGATTCAGAGAAAACATTATTTGAAGGGATTAATGGTGGGACTGTCCAAAAAAAATTCCAGAGGAAAAGAGTTTCCAACTGGAATGCCAGAGGAATAGCTAACCTGACTTCAAATTCAACCCAAGGATTTAGAAAGATACCACGAGGGGCTGGAGAGATGGCTTCATGGTTAAGGTGCTTGCCTGCAAAGCCTAACTATCCGGGTTCAATTCCCCAGTACTCACATAAAGCCAGATGCACAAAAAGGTACATGCACCTGGAGTTTGTTTGAAGAGGCTGGAGGCCCTCTCTTCTCTCTATCTCTCTTTGCTTGCAAATAAATAAATAATTTTTAAAAAAAAGGGAAAGACACCACAAAGAAAGGGATAGAAGGACCTTAGAAAGGGACAAAGAGCAACTAATGTGTGGCCACTACAGGGAGTAGAAAGTAGAAAATAAGGACAAGATCATGGGTTATGTTGCCAGAAAAATGTAAGTTGCTGACAAAGTACATAGTGATTGAGTAGTAAATGAAGGCTGATACATAACTTTAATTAGACCATTTTATTATTTGTGACCCTATTATTACTGCCCTTCTTATATAGTAACTGAATAATGAGAAACAGACTTGATGTTGATGAAGACCTTCAAGTCACAATATTTATCACGGGGCCCAAGTTTCTTGGAATATATGTCAAGGAGTGTAGATTCACAAAAGAAAATTTCATATTTGTGAGGACAGTGTAAGTATTTGGCTTTTATTTATACCCTCCCATGCTACACAAATAGGTTTTCTGTCCAGTGTGCTGGAATTTATGCTGCTGAGTCTTATTACAATATTGTAAATTGAACTGTGTATGAATTTTCTTTTGGAAATACCATTATTTTTCCTGAATGTTCACCCCAGCCAAGCACTTTAAAAATCTTTGACTCAAAAAGGTGTTGCCTGGATTAATTGTGTATTTGTTTGCAAAGAAATATTTGTTGACTGGTGTGGATTGCAATAATGATTATGAAGGAATCTAACTCACTTGACAAACTGGGGATGGCTAGAGTTACAAGACTCTCGGTGGTGGGAACAGAATATCTCCCCTGTGTGGTCTGCATGGTAGGTGACACCTTGTTTGTTTCATCCCTCTGGGATGGTACATGGCACAGCCTCTCTGGACTGAGGACCCTGGGAACTCTCGAATCTGCAGCTTGCCATTTCTGTAGGTACAAGGTGTGTCCTGTGTATGCCTGCCCACTTGTAGTCCCTCAGTGCTCCATCAGAGCTTGCTTGGATGGGACAGAGGCTGACAGCTCTCTTTCTGGTATTTCTTAGGTACAGAGTGAGTGCCTTTTTTTTTTTTTTTAGCTTTTTCCTCTTATCCAAATTCCATTCATCTTTCTGGACTAAAGGCACATTTCTCAGTCTCAGTCCACTCAACCCAAAAGACCACCTTCATCTCTTCCAAGTTCCCACTCAGGGGTCCGCATGAGGAAAACAAAGGGCATTGTGCTGGTCCTGGCTCTGCTATTGACCAGTCATATGAACTTGGACTGGCCGCCTGAAGCTGTAAGCCTCACTCTCCTCAATGGTACAGTGGTGATGAGAAGAAGGCTTACCTCAGAGGGTTTTCATGAAGAGTGGCTGAGTTCATATTTGTACATAGGTCCATGGTCAGTGGCCTTGACGAGGTGAGTCAGATTTAGAGAGTGGGGCCATTTAGTGCAGTAGTTATGACTAGTAAGCGCTTTGGGGCGGGTTTGGTCTTCTCATTGGGTTGTAGCCTTGGGGGTCAGCCAACCTCTGCTTCAGCGCAGCTTCCGCAACACAGAGTACCATTCCCTGCGTACCAGTGGATGGGGAGGGAAGGAACAGACCTGGGGAAGTCTGGCTCCTGAAGACAGGTGCTCTCCACTACAGGACACATGCACATGGAGTGTCAGAGGACGGAAAGACACCTCTCTCAGTGACCTGGCGAGGATGACTCCATCAGGGAAGGAATCTCGAGAGCAGGGGAGAGCAAGCCTCTGTCTGCAGAAGAGAAGAGGCGTTGTTTTGTTTGTGCACAGCTTTGCTGTGGGGACACGTCTTGTGTCCCAACCAGGCCTCCATCAGTTCAAGTCTCATCGTTGGTGCTGACAAACCCACACATTCCAGTCAGGCCAGGGTTAGCACCACACTCTTTGGGGGTAACAAGGACACCCCACTTCTGAGCACTCAGTGTGGTGCCTCATGCTAAGAGTATCCAAGGTGGAGACCTTTGAACCCCTTCCCTAAACTGCTACGTTAGCTTCCTGAAGTGGTAGACTACTAAGTACCTGTTTTGTAACACACAGAAAAGTGTTACTCTGTCTGCTCTTAAGATCTTGACATCTGACCAAACAACAATCCAATGATACTAAACTCGAGATGTGATTAAGAAATGGTACAAGATAGTACAGACTGTGGGAGCTGGAAGAAGGTGTCAGTTTTGGGCTGGAGTGCTTCAAGTCCAGTCTCCCAGCACAGCTGAGATCCCTGCGTTTGGGGGTTCCTGAAACAAATAGTTCATAATTCAATTTTATTGGAACTCTTCAGAGTTTACCAGCTGGGAAGAATCCAAGCTCAAACGAGGTGTGTGTGCAACTCAACCTCAGGAACACAGCAGGCAGAACTTTCAAAAGCATTCACTTTATACATCTAATGTGAATAGTTATAAGGCTCCAGAGCCAAATTTTCAAAGTGCATCGATGGCAGTAAGTGTTGGACCTGCTCTTAGTGGATGTGGCAGAGCAGGCTTGGCAGCCTGAGGTCCCAGCTTCTCTGCCTCTGGCCTAGAGCCTATGAGCCTGGGCTATTGGTGAATGCTGGTTCATGGCACATGCCTTTTCTAGCTCAGAGATGGGGCCATGGCTTTGTCCTCAGTGCAATCCAACAATCAGCTGTAGGGGAGGGCATGGCAAGGCTGGGAAGAGTGGTTTTTTTTTTTTTTTTTTTTTTTTTTTTAAGGCAGGGTCTCTCTCTAGCCCGGGGCTGACCTGGAATTCACTATGTAGTCTCAGGGTGGCCTTAAACTGGTAGCGATCCTCCTCGTCCTGTAGAGAATAGGAGTGGGTGTTCAGTGGCCCCACTGTCTCTTCTGTGTTTTCTCTTTACATGGTTCCAACTGCCACTTGTAGCCCAGACCCTCCTCCCCAGCTTGAGATCACTGTTTCTTTTAAAACATGTTATATTTATTTGCAATGAAAGAGGGAGAAGGAGAAAGAGAGAGGGGGGAAGTGGGGGGAGAGAGAAAGAGAGAATGGGCATGCCAGGGCCTCTAGCAACTGCAAACAAACTCCATACATGCGCCACTTTGTGCACCTGGCTTTATGTGGGTTCTGGGGAATCAAACCTGGATCTTTAGGCTTTGCAGGCAAGAGCCTTAGCCACTCAGCCATCTCTCCAGCTCGAGATCATTATTTCTGAAGCTTCAGTTCTCCTTGGGCCGCCCCAGGCTCAGCATTGCTCCCAACTCCAGCTGTGCCCTCTTGCACATGGCAGTGCCATCTTGACCTTAAACTCATTCTGCCATTTTGGTGTCCCCTCTCTTGGTCTAGGTCCTCAATATTTTGCCTAGACATGGCCTAGGCCTTCTAGTCAGCCACCTCTGGCTCTTGCATCCTGTCTTCCATGCTGTCACTTACAGTCCCCTCCCTCAACTCCTGCACGTGTTTTTGTCATCGCCCCATTGGAGAACCTTAGTGACACAGTGCAGCCTCTGGTCTTTCTTTCTTGTGTCCGCCACGGTACAGAACAGTTCACCATCAGGACCTGTTCAAGAGTCCCTCCTCTGTGCAGCCATGTGCCATGACCACAGCTACCACACTGCAGGCCCATTTCCTGCTTGTTTGTTCCTGGAAGTTACATGTTTTTTGGGACTGTCAGTAAGCCTTGTCTTTGAAAAATTCAGTGCCTGATCTTTGATAAGGCACCACATGACTGGGCACGAGGATAGGCGCAAGAATGGATAGAAGGAGGAGCTGACAAAAGGAAGGAGAGGAGGAAGGAAGGAGGGAGGCAGATAAAAACAGATGAGTTCCTTTTAAAGTCCTAAGGCGTTAGCTCTACAGGTACTTTTGCTCCCTCTTCCCAGTGCTGAAAGACTTCACATACTTTTCTAGATCTCTGGCAAATAGTAGGCTTTTTGGTAAATACTTGCAGATTGACATATGTGAAAAGTGAATGCTTTCAAATTCTCTGGCTGTAAAAATGTAGGTTAATTTTTTTTTCAATGCTTATAAAGAGTTTTCTTGCCATCTTAAAAAATTATTCATGTGCTTGTAGTGTTATTTGTGGTGGCAACAGTCTGCCTACATCAGACATTAGTGGCTCATATTTTTAAAGAAAAGAACAGAAAACAAAACAAAACAAAATAAAGCAATATCCCTTTGGAAGAAAAGCTAAAGACAAGGCATTTGGTAAGCAGCTGGGCATTTCACTTCCCACTCGGGTCTGGGTCTGCTCTTTGACTTAATACACACAGGCCCTGCAAAGTTGAAATGGGCAGGGTGCTCTGCAAAACGAGGCAGCACACATAAAAAGAGAAAAAAGCTAGAAGACTTTCATTTCCTCCTGAATCTGAAAAGCAGTGCAGCTGGCTGAAGTCTTTGTTTCTTTTTATTACCATATTGACGTTTACATCTTGTAACTATGGTAATGGGGCAGCCTCCTGGTGTGAGATGGGACGTAAACAGTTCCCCATGGTAGGGCAATGCCAAACAAAGGGACCCTGAGGACAGTAGAGGTCTGAGCCAGCTACCTTCACTAATTTTGTTTGTTTATTTGGAGACTTTGAATTTAACTCACAAAGCAAAGCTAGCAAACAAATTCAGGATGAGGTTCCCAGTTGAGGATTGTTCAGAGCATAAAATCAGCCAGCATTAATCTCGCCCTTTAATGATCTACGCATGGTAATCTAACATTGCATTTTTCCCCCTTCTTCTGTCCTTGGTGGAAGGCAGCCTGCTGAGCCCCCGCTTGCTCAGGCTTCCTGATAAATGTCAAGCCATCTTTGGAAGCTGGCATGTAGTTAGACAGCTAAGAAGTCACACATTTCCTCCAAGTCATCCTGTTTCCCAAGGATATGACTCCATGTTGAAGCTAAAGCCCAGGACGCTTTCTGCAGCAGGCGCAGAACAAACGCTATTAACCTGGGGAAAGCTGACATTTCCGCAGTCTGCGGCAACATTGGTATTTTATTTGTTTCCCTTGGGGCCTGACCATATCCCCACTCTTCCCTGAGATGGTGAAGCTTGAATTCTGGGCATAGGTTCCTAACAGGTAGTGGAAGGAAAGTGCGCCCCAACACACACACACACACACACACACACACACACACACACACACACACACACACAGTGGGTGTAGCTGAGTGAGATTTCAAGTCCTGGGACGGGGCTGTGCACCTGATGCCTTAAACTGATGAGAGAAAGGTATTTACAAACTGGATCTGTGGCTGGGTCTTTCTCATCAGTTACGGGGAATGCTGCACAAATCTTTTTGGGAAAAAAATACAATAAATCCATAGCTCACTGAGAGCCACTTTATATTTTGCTTTCAGTGTCGAGAGGGGGGAAAATCATGTTTTAAAGCTTATTAAAATGTTACCCATCTAGATAGTTTTTAAAGATAATTTATATTAGCACTGGTGCATAACCTTTTAAATTAATAATTCAGAAGTGTGACTGGAGGCTTTAGTAATCTCTGGTAGTATATTATCTGACTGCTCCACTGAGAAATTAGCACTTATGGACTAAGGTATAAAATTGAAGAATCTAACCCGTTTGGTAGTCTGTTCTTAGCTATGAGAGCCTTCTTCAATGAAAAGCTATTAGTGTGAGAATTCTGATTTCTAGAATCAAATCTGTTTTAGGTCATTACGGAGTTTTATAAAGCAAGCCTCTGCTGCGTAACAACACAGTGCAGTCTTAAAAGTAGGCAGGCTATTGATTTCCACGAAGAGTTTTACTGCCCCAGACGCTGAAGAACGGTTCTCATGACTAAAATTTATAGGTTATTAAGAAGAAGAATGCTGGGAAAAGACTAGTTGGAAGATTCACAGAATTAGCTCATTTTGTTTGTTAGAATTCACTTAGCACTCTTTTCTGAAATAGACTTAGATCTAAAATTGATAACACTTCTTGGTTCCATGGTAAATGTATATAGAGCCAAAATATACTGGAATCATTATTTTACCTCACAAGGACACAATCTTTTTTTTTAAAGAGGTTTGTAAACAAAGGGCAAAGTGGTTTTTTTGTGTGTGTGTGTGTGTGTGTGTGTGTGTGTGTGTGTGTGAAGCCTAGTTTATCAAAAAGATCAAGGTTGGCAGGTCTGGCCACTAGCTGTTTTTTTTTTTTCCCCAACCTAGAACAAACAGACTTGTTCCACACAAGCTAAACAGACACATGGCAGAAAGCTTTTTGTATTTGGGATGGTTGTTGAGTGCAGTGTTGTGCTTTAAATTAGGCCCTATGCCTCGGTGTAGAATAAGGGAGCTTTCTGAAGCCCATGGGAGTTAAAAGTCTTTCCTCTGCCCTCCCCTTCAGAGAAAGAAGTAGTTATTGGAAAGGCATTTCTGCAAGAGTAGAGGACACACACTTGATCATATATGGTTAAAATATGAGATGTGCTTTATGCCAGAGGCAGAATAATACCAGGGAAATCAGTGGACTAGGTTAGAAGGCAGTGACCTGTCTCCGCTCATTAATCAGTGCGCGCGAGAATGAACACTTGAGTATCGCTTTCTTCATCTGTAAAATGTTATACTCGCCAACCCTCTGTCACATGCATCCTCGGGACAGGGGTGGCCACGGGTTGAGCTCACTAGTCAGAAAAAGTATCTGTCACATAGAGCAGGCACCTGGGACTTAAAAGAGGGCTCAGTACCCAGGGCTTACTTGGGTGAGAACAAGATAGAATTGTCTATAATGGAAGTGTTTTACAACACATGAAAGGAACACAGCGTGCAACAATCTCCAGTTTTAAATACAAATATTTGTATTCAGTACCCGACACACAGACTGTACACCATAAGTGGTTGTTATGTGAGTGGGGAATTTAAATACCCAACTGAGTACTGTCTCCTTCAAAGTCGACCCTGCAAGGCACTACTTATGGCTCACTGTTTTCATATCAGCATTATATCTCCACACCCCTGGGTGTTCGCTCTTAGCACCTGAGTACACCTTCTTTTAGCTTCATTCCTTGTGATATCTTCAGAGAGGTGTTCAATGTGTAAAGCTAGCCAGTGGGTCTGCTTCAGCCAGCAAGAGGATGTTAAACCCTCTGGTGGTGACTGCCCAGCCCTGTCAGGAAAGGTCCCCACTTTAGGTCTGGACACACCATCTTGTGTTTTTGGATTCTTGCCGGCTCTCCAGTCCTCTCAGCCAGCTGAAACTACTTGAATTTCTGTCACATGCCAGGTCCTACACTCACACCTGATTGCCCTTCTGCCTGGCTGCATGCCTGTCGAAACCCTCTACCCTGCAACTTGTTTTTCCTTCAAGGGGGCACAAGTGTCTTTTCTCAAGGAAGCCTTTGCATATTCTCGTCTAGCTGTGCTTCCTGTCTCCTCATCTCCCATTATTAGCTCTTCCTTTGGTGCTCTGATTTTTTTTTTTTTTTTTTTTTTTTCCCCAAGTGGGATCTGAACGTGTTGAAAGCAGGTTCTCTACCATACCACTTCGTGAGACAGCTCACAGGCTGTTTTCAGACATTTGTCTGGTTTGTGTGCATGTGATGAATGCACATATTCAAGTTCTTAGGTCTCACCTCTTCCCTTCTAGCTTGTCCATTGCCATGAGTGACAGCAGGATAGTGGGGCTAGGAGACTCCTACTCCTGCTGCTCCCGCTGTATATCAAAAGCTTTGCAAAGATGACTGTATCTGGCTGGGCATATTCAACCTATCCTGTACCTTCTCAGGAGTTCTTAGAGGTATGAGTAGATAAGACTAAGAGTGGGAAATATGTCCTCAGGACTAGGGGAGTGTTCAGAAATGAGTGGTTAGAGATCCAGGTGGATCAGAAGGGAAGACAAGCTCCATGCATCTGGACAATTATCGGATCATCCTTCTTCACTCTGTCTGCCTCTCCTGATCCTCACTGAGCCCTTAAGAGGGACCCTTCTAGAGGACCACCCCCCCCCAGCCATGAGCAGGAGTGAGTGAGTTGGTAGTTAGAGATTTTTGTAACCTTGGGGGCTGTGCAAGTGGGCTAGTGCAAATAGTGAATGAATCCCTGGTCTGAGCAGTGGAGAAGTTCAAAAAAGCTACCAACAAGGTGAGCGTAGGGATCTGCATCTGTTAACAGCGTGCTGTTCCAGGAAGACCAATAAATCTGGTGATTTAATTACACTAAATTACTTAATCAGAGAAATTTTTATGCTACAAATTATTACTTTAATAAACCAGGGAGAATAAAGAAAAATTTCTCGAATATCTTTGCCAAATCAGTCTAGGCACCCATTTTCAATTTAACAACTAATAGCGGAGGAGATTGAAATAGATGTTATTACAGATTTTTACAAGGCAAAATATATTTAAGCAGGATCAGAAGGTTAATTAAAATTATAGTTGGGGCTTGTCATTACCCAGCCACTCTCTTTCTTTTGCACAGTTGCTCCAAGTTTAGCGTCTGTTTGATAAAAATGCTTAAAATGGTATCCTCATTCAAAAGCGAATTATACTCAGTATTATTTCTGAGCCTGATCTCATGTACCTGCGTCGGAAATAAATGCATAATTAACCCTTTTTCACAATGAATTAACATTCATTTTCCTAGGATTAGTAGGAAATAGCATAATATGGGGCAGGGTTTGCTTTCATTCTGATTGTCCCCAGAGACCTCTGACACTCTTACAGGATTAGTGAAGCCCCATGATTCATTGTGTGTCTCTGTACATGAAAATAGGATGCAGTTCGTATCTGTCAGAAAGAGAGGGTCTCCCAATTGACAGTGTTCGCAAGTAAACATAGGGAGATTAGCCTGCAAATGCTATGAAGATGACTTTGGAGTCCTGGCCAAGGGGGTGTCTTAGCAAAAGGAAGTGTCCTAGGGATACTGAGTTCTTCCAGGACTTTTAGACATGGGGTTACAGCAGCTGTTGAAATCAAAGCCCCCAGAGAACAGATAGGCTTTCAGGGAAAGCTCTTTGTCTGGTGCCTGCTTGTCTAAACTCATCGGGGCGGGGGGGGGGATTCCTTGCTTATCTGAGCCCATGTTTATGAATCATTAGGTTTAAATTTACATAAACATTATGGTTGGTTTCATTTGTTTTATTAAGAGCAGGTTGGACAAAAGCGGAGGCCTCTTGAGAAATATAACTCTGAGCCTCTTTGAATCCTTAAATCAAAATTCCCAAGGCTTTGATGAAACTGCCATCAAACATTTATTGAGCTATCCCGAAGTCACGGGGTTGGGAGCTTGCATATCAAGTGCTTCCAAAAGGAGATGCGCACCGTGTATTTCAACTACTGTACCCACCAAATCAATATCACATTGCTTTCCATTGATATGCAGAAGGATAGGGATTTAGAAGAGTGAATGGAGTTGTTTTGTTGAGTAGGTACAAGGCCGCTCATCCTGCAGACATGGACATAAATGACCTCCGTGAAGACCTTGAGGATGGGGTTGACTTCCCTTTCAAAGCATACGCCTGGCAGATGCTACAAAACAAAAAGCAAGATGATCATTATCGTTATTTTGTGTGTGTGTTCTCCCCTTTCGGTGGAATCGTCTCAGGACCGAGACTCAGTATTACATGGTGGATACCCAGAGTGGCTTTCTTCGGTCAGGGTCAGGTTCATTGGTGGCCTTCGATCACAATCAACTTTCGAGGCCAGGGCTTTTGAGTTCATATTTGAGAGTTTATGACTCAGGGTCACCTTGGGGAAGCAGAGTGAGCAATCTTAGGTCAAGTCAGGACGCATCTTAATATTCACATGTGCCATTGGGACAGTGGTCCTCCTTGGGGGAAGTCACCCTGGAGTTTGTTGAAGGCAGGACACAGTGGTGGTGAGGGCAATGAGTGGGGGTGACAGAGGTCAGGAGCCAGAGCCAGGGAAAGGGGCTCAGCCCACCACACTTGCTTCAGCACACCTATGTTCCCTTCCTGGGGACTTGGCTACATGCAACTGCCCCATCTGGAACCTTTGTCGAAATATCCCCGAGGGCTGTGATTCCTAAGTGGAGCCGTGGAAGTGATCCAAGCGACGGAGAGATTGTTTGCATAGTAGAGCCATTGTGTGTTTTATATTTGGGAGAAAATCTGGTAGGCATGTAATCTGCATTCTGGATGTGGACAGCATCAAGAAACAGTTGGATCAAATAAAAATAATGATGAATAAAACAATGCAGCAGCAGCCAGTACCCATGAAAGATTTAGCACGAGCCTTGCAGGCTCCTCCGGACAGGCAACAGGAAGGGGAAGCTCCCCGGGGACCTGAAAAGACTCCCTTGCCCATCCCCTCCCCCTCAGGCCAGTCCTTCCTCCCTCTCCATAGCCATAGTTGACTTGAAGGGGACTTGAGCATTGATGTGAATAGAGCTTGGATGCCCTTTCTTTTGAGGCCTGGTGAGCAAGTGGAGGGAGACTGGGACCACAGGGCGACACAGCAGCAGGTGAACATTCACAGAAAGAAAGCAAACCTAGAAGGACCCTGGGTCAGGGCCACCCAGCATGGGAAGTGTTCACATGTGGTGTGGCAGCACACTTGTTTTAACCACTTTGAAAACCTCGGGAGCGGGCTTTTCCCCTACCTTGCCCTCAGTCCTCTCTTGAAATCTCCGTGGAAGGCACACTGGTGAGGCTTCTCTCGGGAGGGTAGGAAGTACAGTTGGGGTTGGGTCCGGATAACTCCGTGTCATGTTCCAGGCACCTTAGACTTAGTAAGTCTTTTTTTTAAATTTTATTTTATTTTATTTATTTTTTTGGAGAGAGATACAGAGAGAGAGAGAGAGACAGACAGACAGACAGACAGAGGGAGAGGGAGAGGAAGAGGGAGAGGGAGAGGGAGACAGATAGAGATGGGCGCGCCAGCAATCTCTCAGCTGCTGAGAATGAAATCCAGATGTGTGCGCCCCCTTGTGGTCAAGTGCGGCATTGCGCCCTTGCATCACTTGGCATCTGGCTAAACGTGGGACCTGGAGATTGAAACCACTGGAGATTGGAACCAGCGTTCTTAGGCTTAGCAGGCAGGCGCCTTAACTGCTAAGCCATCTCTCCAGCCCTTAGTAAGTCTTTAATAACTAGCTACTAAGTGACAGTCACATTTGCCATCTTACCTACGACAGATAAACAAAAGACTATGAAGTCTTGAACCATGGATTCTTGTCCCTTGGTTTTGTTTTGAGATGGAGCTCTTGCTGTGTTGCCCAGAGTCATCTGGTCCTCATGTACTCCAGGGATTCTCCTACCTCAGCCTTTCAGGAAGTTGGGATCATAGGTGTGCACCACCTTGCTTGGACAGACACTGACTCTTCAGAATGTTATGCGTCAAGAAGGAGCTTTCAGGGGCTGGAGAGATGCTCAGTTGGTTAAAGTGCTGGCCTCAAATTATGATGACTTAGCTGGGCGTGGTGGTGCACGCCTTTAATCCCAGCACTCCGGAGGCAGAGGTAGGAGGATCACTGTGAGTTCAAGGCCATCCTGAGACTACAGAGAGAATTCCAAGTCAGCCTGTGCTAGAGTGAGACCCTACCTTGAAAAACCAAAAAAACCAAAAAAAAAAAAAAAAAAGTATATGATAACTTTATTCTTATCCCTGGTACCCATGTAGAAAGACAGCTGTGGTGACACAAGTGTATAATCCCAGTGCTGGGGAGGCAGAGACAGGAGGATCCCTGGGCCCTGCTGTGTAATCAGTTTAGCATAATTGGTGAGCTCAGGGGCCATGAGAGACCCTGTCTCCAAAAAGGTGTTGTTCCTAAGATTGGCTCCCAACTTTTCCACCTGGCCTCCACACAGTGTGTATACACGCACCCACACACATACACATGCACATGCATACCCACACATACACAGAGAAAAGGAATTTCAAGAATGAACTTTGTAGAGCTGGAAAACAGGACTGCTGAGTTGATAAAGTGTCTGCTTTACAATCATGAAAACCTGAGTCTGACCCTCAGTAACCTTGTAAACTGCCAGGCACGGTGGCACATGCTCCAATCCCAGCACTGGGGAGGTGGAGATGGGCAGAACCCTGGAGCTTGCTGGTTAGCCAGTCTAGCCTAATTGGTGAGTTCTAGGCCAATGAGAGACCCTATCTCAAAAAAAGGTGAATTCTGCTCCTGAGGATGACTCTTGAGATTGTCCTTTAGCCTCCACATGCACGTATGTGTTCACACATGTGCAGTCACACACTAACATGCATACACATACAAAAAGAAAAAGGCAGAAGTTCGAATGTGACCTGAAGGTCGAGGCTCATGGGAGTTTCATAGTGGTGGCCTTACAGGCATCATGACTATAGAGTTGTATCCCTAGATCGCTTAGATCTTTTAATTCTTGAGATCCTCCTGAGACCCGTTGCTTCAGGTTATCTGCAAGTGGGACTTAGGAATTTCTATTATAATCCTAAATCGTCTGCATTGATCGCATTGATCTGTATAGTAAAGAGGTAGAGGTAGGAGGATCACCATGAGTTCAAGGCCACCCTGAGACTATATAGTGAATTCCAGGACAGCCTGGGCTAGAGTGAGACCCTACCTCAAAAACAAAAAAAAAAAAAAAAAAAGAAAGAAAGAAAGAAAGAAAGAAAGAAAGAAAAAGAACAAGACATTTTGGTCTTATAACTATGCCAAATAAGAGTATAATGCAACTGGGAATGAAAAAAAAGAAAAAGACTTTCATTACAACTGAGTTTGAAAATGAAGTCATTCTGCAGAAATTTTATCCAAGGTATTGGGCTAAATTCACAGGGATTTTCCAAAGCATTAGGATCATCTCTGCCCACCATGAGCCTAGGATCTGGCCAGAAACAGAGGATGGGAATAGAATCATCCTCTTTCCATCCACATCTTGTAACCATCAAGAAGAAACAAGAGGGTCAGGCTATGTATAGAGGTTGTTCCAAGAAAAGGATGGGGGAGGCCAGTGGCAGACCTAACGGAGCCTCACCTGCTTAAAAGGTGGCGACGGTGATGGAGAGGCCAAGTTCAAGTCTTGGCAATTCTTTAGCCCAAGTGTTGCTAGGAGAAAGCTCGAGGCTAATTGGCAAATTAGCAAAACTTTGGGAGTCGCACCTCGGAAGAAAACGTTTGTGACGATTCAGACAGTTGATGCTTTTCTGCTAATTAAAGGTTAGAGGATGCATGGTTTGAGGAGACACTGTTGAGTTTTGAGGTGCAGCAGATTGTTAGGCTGTGGCAAGGGAGGAAGTTGCATGGCAGGTGTTGGGTGAAATCAGAGTTTAAGGAATGTGAGGAACTGGTGGTGCAGGAAAAGAGACGGAAGTATAGGCACCTCACTTCCTGCCTCCAGGGTGTGGTCCTGGAGTGGGCAATAGGCTGATGGCTGGAGTACCTGGTGGGGAAGGTGTGTTTAGGATATGTGGACCTAAATGTGTTTAATCCCAGAAGAGAAATGGATGAGAGAGAGGAGGTGTGTCTGGCAGTAATTAGAAACCCTGCACCTTTACGGTGAGTCCCAGTTTTACGTGTCTGACACAACAGCCCACCAGCCTTCTCCTGGTTAGAGGACGAGAGACTAAGGGCAGTGCTATTCGTGGCAATGGCTGCCTAGCTGTTCTACATTTGCCATGTGAGAGGGCAGATACTATAGTATCATATGAGTTATAGGGAGGCCCTAGTATTGAATAAGAAATTTTTCTTTTGGGACACCCTCGGTATTACAAGGAAGGAAATGGACCAGTCATTTTGAACATGTAAAAATGGCTTCTTATTATCTGTACTAAGAGGATAGTTGAGAGACAGGGGCAAAATCATCACAACAAAGTCTCTGTATGTCTACTATTTTGCAAGTTCTTGCCTTGTGTTTGTCCCTCATACGGTAGAATGAGAAAGCAACTATTGAAAAGGAGTGTGGTGACATACTTAAAAAGAATGTTGTTGTTGTTTGTGAGACATAAAAAAAATCATATAAATATTTTCATGATGAGGAACAAAACGCCCATGGCACTGTTAAATGACCTTATCCGGAATGGTCATCAGAAAGAAAACAAGGGCTGGTTTCTGAGGGTTGGCAGGGTCTGGTCGGGCTTAAGCTCTACCATTCACAGCACTGGGTTGCGGCTGCTTAAAAGTGAACTAAAGACCTTATTTTTCAAGTGCAAATCATATATGACTTTAATAGTATGACTTCTGTCAAGTAGTCCACGGAATAAATTTGCACACAGTTTAACATAACATGGGTACATTAAGTCAGATCTGGTATTAAAAGACCCAACATCAAATGGAAATCTTAAAATAAATGCCCACATTTTCCCCAGAAGCCTATTCACCCTTAGGCCTTGGGCATTAATTTCACTGAATGAGGAAGCCACTGGGGCAGCTGTCGGGAGCTTATTTGATTTGTGAATAAACAATGCCTTCATTTTAAATGCTGTTCACTCTTACCCAGACCAAAGCAGGGCCAAGACTACAAGAGATAATAATTGGTTACACAAAAACTGCCAGCAAACAAAACAGTCCCTGATTGGGGCGGGGGGGGGGTAAATGCTGGATTTTATTTTATTTTATTATTTATTTATTTATTTTTGGTTTTTTCGAGCTAGGGTTTCACTCTAGTCCAGGCTCACCTGAAATTCACGATGTAGTCTCAGGGTGGCCTCGAACTCACGGCAATCCTCCTACCTCTGCCTCCCGAGGGCTAGGATTAAAGGCGTGTGCCACCACGCCTGGCTTTATTTTATTTTTTTTAAGGAAAATGCAGAACTCTGGAGGTATCTGCTTGCTAATTTTAAAGACCAATGAATAGGTGGAAGATCCTGGTTGCATCCTGTTGTGAACAAGTCAGGCACCCAGTAAATGAGGGGTTTAGGTATGAAGGTCCCATGGTACCCTAGTCCTTGGGCTTGTCAGCCTGAATTAGCCAGCATTCTGTTGGTGGCAAACAGGGCTGGTGTGTCATGGTGCAGGGCTAGGAAGAGTGGCCGTCCTTTGCTGTCCGTGCGGGGGTTTCCTGACCTAGTGCTGTTGTAAAACTCTTTAGGGTGTAGGAAATGGGTGATGGGGTCAGCTCAGAGGAAGCCCTAAGGGGCCCAACGGTAGCATGAACTGCTCATCTATAGCAAGGACTAGGTGACTTGTCCAAGGCTTCGTGGCATTCATCTATCTTCACCCCAGTGCTCAAAGAGACCAGTTAAACTCCAAAGCAGACTCCAGGGAGTGATGAGTGTGTGGGGGGGGGGAAAGAGGTTCACTCGCCTTAGAACCCAGAGCCTGGCCAATGCGGAGAAAACTTTGGCCATCATGTGTGAAGCCTGGGATCTTACAGCTCATCCCAGTTCCTGCCCTCCATGATCCACAAAGCTACTATGTGTGTTCCACGTGAAGTGGGAGCAGAAGGAGGCAGAGCCCCCAGAGGGCCATGTGCGCTGGTCTCTGTGCATTCCTGTCCAGCCACCCGATGCCCAGAGACACAGTCCGAGGTAGGACTAGAGGTCTTGTAGGAAGACAAAGACATGTTCCTAACCACCACATTGTGTTTATTCATGAAGTCACACGAATGGCCAGATGCTACTTGACATGGACTTTGTACATGGTACCTGACAGCCCAGAATGAAATGGGCCTTGAGGGCACCAGAGTGACCTTGGGAACTGGGGGCTGAGGTTTGGTTGTTTTCCAACAATGTCTTTAATTTATTGAGAACAAATGGGCTTGGTGGTGGTGGTGGACTGTGAAATGGTCTGTGGTGGTGTTGGAACAAGTGCATGGTGTGTGGGCCCCTAACCAGTGCTGGATGAACACAAACAAGGGCTGTGAATGTGGACAGAAATGAGGGGGAACATGTTGGCATTTTTTTCTTCCCATAGTCACACATGTTAATGGAGTTCGGGGTTGTGCCCTTACTCGTGGGTTTTCAGGGCACTTGTTTCCCTAAAGAGCCAGAGAATAACTAGAGGTGTTTAGTGACCTTTATGAGCAGGTCCCTCTTCTGGGTCATTACACTGATTTTCCTCATCCAAGCCTGGGGATACTAAGAGCGGGGGCACCTGACCTTTCCCACACTGTAGACCAGAGGTCACCTGCCAGCAGCAACATGTGACCTTAAAATGCTCAGCATCCATGTGACCATTATGCCTAGCGAGGTGGCTGTTTTCTCAACGGATTTGCTCGCAGGTACATGTTCAGGTAGGCAGTCGAGAACCCGAATCTGTCCTTGTGAGTCTCATCGCATTGCTCATCTGCTGTCAGCATGCGCACCCCTGGCCAGGAAATCTTTCCTCAAAGTCAAGGTTCTCTTTGATGTAACTTGTTGATTGTAGGATTCACCCTGCAATGGGAACACTGTTAGTGTACGAACAAGGTTATATAACTGCTACAAAGCATTGCCTTTATTTATTTATTTTTTAACTTTAATGTTTTATTTGAGAGAGAGAGAGAAAGGAAAAGGCAGAGAGAACAGGCACGCCAGCAGCCTCTCAGCCGCTGTGAACGAACTCCAGACATGTGTGCCTTCTTGCGTGCATGTGCGACATTGCGTGCTTGCGTTACTTTTGCGTCTGGCTGAATGTGGGACCTGGAGATTCGATTGAGTGTTCTTAGGCTTTGCAGGCAGGTGCCTTAGCCACTAAGCCATTTCTCCAGCCCAAGCATTGCTTTTAAAACAGTCCCTAAAAGTCTGGTTTGTTAGCTGAGTGTGGTGGTGCACACCTTTAATCCTAGCACTCAGGAGGCAGAGGTAGGAGGATCACCAGGAATTCGTGGCCAACCTGAGATGACAGAATGAATACCAGGTCAGCCTGGGCTAGAGTGAGACCCTACCTCAAAAAAAAAAAAAAAAAAAAAGGTGAATTTTTTTTTCTTTTTTACTTTTATTTACTTATTTTGTGCATATGCAGTATGCATGATATGACGTAGTTGTGTGTGTGTGTGTGTGTGTGTGTGTGTGTGTGTGTAGTTGTGCTTTTCCTGTTGTCATCAATGCAAGTCCAGAGGAGACTGTCAGGTGACCACGTCTTTTTGCTCTTCCGGTCTCTCCTCCAGGCTGATCCTCTCTTTGAACCTGGAGTTGCCATTTCTAGTTAGACCAACTGACCAGTGAGCCCCAGTGATTCTCCAGTCTTCACTCCCCTCAGGAATGGGGTTACTGGCTTGTATAGCCATGCCCAAGTTTTACTTTCTTATCTTATTCTTTACTTCTCATGCATGTGTATGTGCTATGCACATGTGTGGGTCTCTGTGCTTGTGTGTGTGTAGGTACACTTGTGTGCATAGGTGTTCATGCATGTGTGTGTGTGTGTGTGTGTGTGTGTGTGCACATGTGTGCCAGAAGTCGACATTAGGTGTCCTTTCCACCTTATTTTCTGAGACAAGGTCTCTCACTGTACCTGGAGCTCACCAATTCAGCTAGCTAAAAGGCCTTAGAGATCCACCTATCTCTTCTTCCTCAGTGTTGAGATTACAGGCATGTGGCAACTTCTGGGTACTTAGGGACCCAAAATCTCTTGCTTGCATGGCTGCCATTTTGCCCACTAAACCATCTCCCCATCCCCTAGTTGAAAGTGGTTTTGTTTTTTTTTTTTAATATTTCATTTATTTTTTATAAGGTGAGAGAGAATGGGCACATCAGGGCCTGTAGCCACCACTTTGTGCATCTGGCTTTACATGTGTGCTGGGAAATTGAACCCAGGTCATCAGGCATTGCAGGCAAGAGCCTTAACCACTAAGCAATCTCTCTAGTCCCTAGTTAAAAGTTTTTAACATATTTTTTTTGTTTGCATGCAAGTTACTCTTTGGTGATATGCCCAAAAGGACATGTGTGCTGTGTGCAAATGTGTGCACCCACATTGTCTAGACCTTCTGCAGATAAGGTCCAACAAAGTTCCCTGGCAAGGGGGAAGTCCAGAGCCAGCTGCTTGGCGGACATCCTCCATGGCGATGTTGGTGCTCCAGGGAGGCCGTCGAGCTACCCCTGCTACAGATACCTCTCTCTATGTAATTGAAGAGAGTCCTCCTTCCCAAGCATTTCAGTAACCCACAGGATTGAATATGGCATGCCAGTGGACATCCAGACCTATTTATGTGTTGCTCAAGCTGATGGGGAAACACAGCCTTGGACTACGAAATTGAACTTAAATTTACTCCACCAGCTTCCCTCAGGTCTCTTTCTACCTAGAGTCAGGCTTCTTCTCCAGCTTGACTATCCCCCACTCAGATTCATGAGCTGGACCAAACGGACTTGATCTGACACCTGCTGGCTCAGGGAGATGTGACCTCTTAGATCTGGGGAAAGCTGATAAAGCATGATGGGGTTAGCAATTAGGATAACCTAATTAGGCACAGATGGGAAAGATCATGCTTCTTAAAAAACTGGACTCAAGAGGCTGGAGAGATGGCTTAGCGGTTACTGTGCTTGCTTGTGAAGCCTAAGGACCCTGGTTAAAGGCTTGATTCCCCAGGACCCATGTAAGCCAGATGCACAGGATAGTACAAGTGTCTGAAGTTCATTTGCAGTGGCGGGAAGCCCTGTGGGGCATCCATCCCCCCTACCCATATGTCTGCCTCTGTCTGTTGCTCTCAAATAAATAAACAGAATTTTTTAAAAAAAAAAGCTGAACTCAAGAAAGAATTGATAAAGAGAAACAACCTGAAAGACATGGCGTTATCTGAGACCAGGACCTAAAATGGTTCTACATGTTTAAATGTTTAAGTGGCCCTCAGTGATGCTTGTTGTTGGAAGAGGACCAAGTGGCTCATTTGCAGATTGGCCTGCAAGCCTTTCTGAACAAGCACAGTAAAGCTGTATGGTGAGCGCCCACTTACATGGCATGATTGTGATTAACTTCCTTCTTGATGGAGGAAGCGTCTCGTGCTCTGTCTGTTTGTGACGGAAATGGTGCTGTGGCCAAATTGGTTCTTATAGGACATGACAGGGCTCCTTGAGGAGAGATCTGCATGTTGGGGACTTGGACAGTCAGGGTGTTGGAAGAACTTAGCATATTGGTTACTGGGGGGTCAAATAGGAACATGATGCTAATTATAGAACTGACCTTCCAGTGACCACATGGAGTTTGAGTTTCCAAAGACCGTGAGTATCTTGACTTCTGTTTGAGACTTCCCCATGCAGCTGCTCTCTCAGGTGAAGCACATGCCACCGAGCCTCACCCCCATCTCCTTGTTGCTCTGGTGCTCATCCTGAGTTCTGTTTGGTGTCATTGCAGCTCTTGTTCCCACCTCCAAGTCCAGCCTCCTTGGTCCATCTTCCAGGCTGGAAACCAGCTGGCTTCCATGGCTAGTTGTGCTACCCAGTCAGGAATTTTCCTGAAAAAGAGTCACGGTACCCTATATGTCTTGGTTCCTACTCCTGAATGGATTTCCTATGAGGAATTGAACAGTAACTACAGTAAATTAAGATCCTATAACTAAAGAATTAATAATTCATTGCTGTTATTGACAGGTGTCCTCCTTCCCAAGTGTGTGTGTGTGTGTGTGTGTGTGTGTGTGTGTGTGTGTGTGTGTGTATGTGGAATTGAATGTGGCATGTGAGTGGAGATCCAGATCTATTCATGGCTCTGAGCCTGGTGGTCCCCGCCACTTGGGGGTTGTCTAAATGCATGATTTGTTAAAGGCAGTACATCCTTCTGTGAAACTTATATTGCCCATTAATTGGTCATTGATCTCCAACCCATTTAGGACAGTTATTCTTACAGATAATTGTATGCCTTTGTCATGTTGTGTAACATTGAATCTTAGTTTATTGCTTGTGGATTATGGTTTCATCCCAGGCACTTGAATGATGTGTAATGATTTCTTACTGACATCCATCCAGCAAGTACTCCACAAGCATCTCTGTGCTATGAGTGAGATGAAAAGCCAAGGACATGAATACCCAGAGATGGATAAGTGATGTTTACTGCCTCCAAGCGATTTTCTGTCTGGTTGCCGAACAGAGACATGCACCCAGATGACTGCCACAGAAGTGTACTAAGCATCAGTTTTCTGTAGTGTTGGAGGGGCTGTTAAAATGGGTACAGCAGTTTGGGGGAGGGCTATCACAGTATCTTTTATAATTAAAAATAGCCTTCCCTGTGACTCTTGTAATCCCATTTCTAGGAACTTTCTAGGAAGCCAGTATGGGTACATAAAGATGTAAATTCCAGAATGCTTATTTCTAACAGCTAATAATAAAAACCAAAAGACAGGAACCAAAGCTTTTTCTATTCAGGAACAGGGGCGTGGGGAATAAGTGAGTTTGTACACTGGAGGAGAATGAAGTTGGTCGTGGGGGTAAGGCAGTTCTATTAAGATGGCCATGGAAGATGTCCTGATAGATTGGTTCATGAAAAAAAATTCACATGGTTCTTATTAAAGAAAAAAATTGTGTAATAATTTTTATAGTTACATTGTTACTAAAATGTGGTATTACTTACTCCCTCATGATATGTAAGGTGTGGAATTAGGAATGGTCTTTACTTGTTGTTTTCTGAATTGACCCAAGAGCAGCTGTGGTGTTTGGGAGGACGTGCCAGCACTTTGCACCTCCATGCCTGGTCACCCCGTACTGCGCATGTCACAGGGAACACCTGGAATGAGCCAAGCAGGTCTGTCTCTCACTTGGTGGAGTGTTAACCAAGCAAAGGCAGGGAAACATGTTGCACACATGCTAACTCAGACTGCTCATTTCTGGCCAGCCTCAATACACAGAAGCGGCATGATCCGGGACCCCCAAACTCTTAGCCTCACACTCTGACATGAGCACTTCACTATGGGGCAGGCTCACTGTCATGAAACTCTTTCTGTGTGTGGGCTCAGATTGGCACTTTCCCTGTTTTGTCACACATTCTTGCACACAGCACAGTGCACAGGGTTGCATGCTTGAATGTCTATCACTGTGTCAGACAAAGGCTCTGACAAGTTCAGCAGTGATTCTTAATGGTCAGCTCTCTTTATATCAGAGTGGCCAGTGTGTACTTGACCAAGGAGAATTTCACGTGAACCTTCATCCAGTTCTGAGGAGTGCACTTGGGAATGCCTGTGTTTGAGGACAGATGGGACTAGATGAACTGAGCCATAGTGGGGATCCTGTCTTCTCCGCTACTCACAAAGAGGCGGGAACACAAGGCAGCGTAGGTTGTCTCCTAGTATAACTAACTTTATTGACTCTGAAGTCATGTTAGATACTGGTTGTTCCCCTGGATTTTTTATTCTATTCTATTCTATTCCATTCCATTCCATTCCATTCCATTCCATTCCATTCCATTCCATTCCATTCCATTCCATTCTATTCTATTCTATTCTATTCTTTTATTTTATTTGCAAGGATGAGATATAGAGAGAAAGACATAGAGAGAGAGAAAGAGACAGATAAAGAGGCTGGGCATACGAGGGCCTCTAGATGCTGCAAATAAACTCCAGATGCATGCGCCACTTTGTGCATCTGGCTATATGTGGGTACTGTGGAATTGAACCTAGGTCATTAGGCTTTGCAGGCAAGTTCCATATCTGCTGAGCCATCTCTGCAGCCCAGTTCCTTTGGACTCCATTTTATTGACAGCATTCATACATGGACACACTGTATTTTGATCCCAATCTTCTCCTATTACTTTCTTTTGTTCCCCTCCCCCCAGCCCCTTCCATTGAAGCCCTTCTTGTTTCCCACTCTTCCTTTCCATTTTGATTTCTTTTTCTTTCTTTTCTTCTTCCTCCATCATCCATGATGACATGACAGTATTGTACGGGGTAATAAGTGCCACCAGTCACTTTGTGTCTCAATGACACTGTTCCACAACCCTCCTTCCAATCCTTTGGCTCTTACGTTCTTTCTGCCACCTTTTCTGCAGTGTTCCATGAGCCTTGGTCCTCTGCCATTTTGGCTCATACTTTATATTCTGTGCACATTGATCTTTGTTTCACATTGGATCGCCTGCATTGAAGACAGCCAGGTTCCATGTCGGCATTGTTTACCTGTGGTCATGACAAGGCACCGTTTCCTTCAAGCACTCAAAACCTCTGCTTTGGAGGAAGGCTGGTCCCTGTGCTTGGTGCCTATGTGTACCACAGTCAGAAAGATCGATGTCTCCTTCCCAGGGACCAAGAGTACTCTGCGACCTTGCCCTTTGGTACACATGGCCATCACATGCAAGGTAGTCCTCCTTAGCTCTGGGCTCCAGTTCTGTGCAGAACCCTTCAGTGCTCAGCTCACTTTGAGTGCAGAGGAGAGTGTCTTATTGATTTCGACATCTTTGATGATCTCCAGCAATGGTGCCTTGTCATAGCCACAGGTAAACGATGCCAATGTGTATCCTGGCAGTCTTCAATACGGGCAATCCAATGTGAGTAGGGACTGGACACCACTGTCCCCATGCTGACCCTGTCCTCCCAGAACTGGTGGCTTTTTTTCTGGGACAATGGTCTCCCTTCCTGTGGACTGCCCTCAAGAACTTGAGCCTTTCTCCTTCCTTGTCACTGGCCAGAACTGTAACTGCAGCTTGCATGGAGCAGCCTCTGGGCCTGTAGAGTATTCTTATAACTCTAATGAGGACAAGGCCTGCGATTCCTGGTCTTCCTCAGTGTCCCAGAGGCATCCAGGCAATGCAGAGTGGGGTCTTGAGCAGCTGTGAGTGAGATGGTAAGAAACACCCAGGAGACAGCTTCAGAGAACAGCTCATTTATTTACCAGGGGAATGGGTTAAAAAGTGTTTGTGAAAGACCAGGAAGAGGTACGGGTAGGTAAGGGTCATAAGGGGATTGGTCAATTCAAAGGTCCTGCTGATGCCTAATTAGCATGTAGTGATGTCACAGGTGAGCGGGGAAGGGTCACATGGTCTAAATAGTGGTGGGAAAAGGTATAGGAAATGGGTCATAGGGGGATTGGCTGTGCGAAGGCTGCTGGCTGATACCTCATTAACATATAGGGATGTAAGTGGACAAAGGTCACAAGGCTCTGGGGGAAAGCGAAACCTAAGTCTTATCGGGATGTCCAGGTGCCCCAGGCTGGTGGGAGGGAGCGGCCTCACTCCTACTGGTCTGGAGATTATCAGGGTCAAGGCTCGCTGCAACTTCAGGGTCTGGGGACCCTAGTCATGCCTGACAGCTCAGGTCTGCCTAGACCTCCTGTCGCCTGGGGGCCTTCAACTGTGCCCTACAAGAGCCTCCTTTTCTGTCCTTGTTGCAAGGTGTTTGTCGAAATTTGTTTGTTCAATCACTCATTCAATCATTCAGCAAGTGTCTGCTGAGCTTGGTGCTCTGTCTGTCCGTGGCCTAGCCCTCACAGAGTTCATGATCACATTGTGATCCTGTTTTCTGAGCGTTCTTGATCCTGAAGCTAGGGAAGCTTTCAGTCTTGGAGTCAATCTTAGTTACTGTCTTGGCAGCAGGTTGATGGGAATAATCATTCCTCCCTCCATCCATCTGGCTGTTTTCCTCTTTTCCCAGTGAGTCCTGCTGTGACTGCTGGGGGCATAGAAGGGAGGTCAAATGAGATGTCACAACATAGGGGACATCCTGATGATATGGGAACAACAGGCTATATACCACCAGGATTAGATTGTGAGAAATAGTAAGAGATCAGAGACCTGTCTATCAGGAGGGTTTCCTGACCCAACAACTACGTAGCAAAGAATGGAAGGAAGGCTCTTTCACACTTAGATGATGTGCTTTGGGAAAGTAGAGATGACGTCATTGCAAGCCCTGAGATTCAAGACAGGAAATGGGCTGTATCCATCCATCCCTCCATTCATTCCTCCCTCCCACTCTCTGTTCTTTCATAAGTTCATCAGGTTGTCCTCCATTTCACACAGCATTGGGAATATGAGACCAGTGAATTAATGCCACCACAGTCATCACTGTCACTGTGGTGGTGTTGTGCACTTCATGTGATAGGAGGGAGGGGGAAGGGGAGGATGAAGAAGAAGGAGAAAGAAGGGCTGGAGAGACGATAGCAGGGTTGTGAGGACAGGTAGGGAACAGTGTTCTTCAAGGACAATGAATAGGGAGGACAAGCCACGCTCAAGGCACAGAGACAGTGTGCTCTGAAGCATGAAGGTGCCAATAAGCTGAGGTCTGAGCCCTTCTGAGGGGCCGGAAGGCGCAGGTTCATGGGCAGATAGGTGAGTATGAAGTTACCTCCCACTGCTTAGGTCACCAAGCTGCTGGTCCTCCAGGTATGCTAGCCTTGCCAAATGGTGGCTCAGAGAAGGGGGCTGCTCTCAGCATCCCTGCTCCTCCTAAACATTTGATAGCCAGCTCAGCGGCTTTGAGGTGGTAGGACCTAGAAAAAGTCACTAAAATTCCGCTTTAGAATCCACACTGAGGGCAGTGTGAGATCAAGTCAGCCGCCAGCATTTCTGTAATAAACCACTTTCAAATGTTCTACATCCAGACTTTGCTGTCCACTTATGTGGGGTGTCTAGCGAGCTCATGGCAGTGGAAATATTTGGGTTAACCTCTCCTTTACATTTTTAATGTGTGAAAGCACCTTTTCATCTGGTTTCTATCTTTTTCGTTCTACCTGGCAGAGCAAAGTGGGCTCCAGTTGAGTCCATTGTCGGCGATTATTTGAAGACAGCTCTGCTCCTAAATTGCAAAACTGTGGTTCGGGTGAGAGGGGCTGGTTATAATTAGCCCACGCTGGTGATGCTAGGATTATCAAGAGGGTGGCCCTTGCGCCTTGCCGGGGGAGGAGATAATGAACCCTCCCTCTAGTTTGAAAACACAATAGGTACAATTCAAAGTAAAGAACAAAAGGGAAACAGTGTAGAGCCCATGATGAAATATCATCTCTAATTGGGTTTTACTTCCACAATAGCACAGATTAAGTGCAGAGCATCGACTTAACCTTTCCATTCACTGTCTCTGCGAGCCCCCCAAACAGATGGCTAACATGATTTATAGTTTTGTTCTTATTGGAGTTCTTCACCGTTTAATTGGAATCAGATTACCAAACTGTTTTGCAAACAACCTGGAACTGAGGTGTTTTGTTTTATTGCGGAATAAAATAAATCAAGAATAAATGGGGACGGAGCACATGTCTGACTGACCCCCAGCTGAAACACACTGCGTGTGAGATGGGAAGGCAGGGCTGACTTTGTGAACAAGTTTTCCCTGTCTTCCAACTTCTAGTCTTTCCACACAGTTCTTTGCACATGAAAAGGTTTTGTAAAAGTATGAAAATATTACTTGTCCCCAGAATGAGACATATTCAACATAAAATGCTGGGTATATTCTTCAGAAAAACTGAAGAAAATCATTTAACCCCCTAACTTCATTTGAAATGATTCCTAATGACCTGTAATTTCCTCCTTTTGAAATGGTCCCATTACATTAATCAGATTGAGTGGTGGTGACAGATTACTCTCATTAAAAGGAATATTCTTTTGTTGCCCTTCCCCATGTGCATGCCCCGGAGACTCTAACCAGGAATCCTGCACCAGACTAACGCATGGGGGCCAATCAGGCATGGGATGGTAGCTTTTCTTTGTATTCCAGCATTTTCCTTTAAGCGGCTGTGCTGGAGAGCCTGCTCCAACAGAGGGCTTCTCCCTTTCCAACCTGCCAGATTCATCAACCAGAGCGGGTCTTTACAGCCATCTATTTTTTACTGAGTCCATAAACCTCCGTGGCTTTGGCTCTGCCTGTGTCCAGAGCTATGACTGGATGCCTCAGAAGCAGGCTGCTGACTCCCCATCAGTCAAAGCTTCCATTGTTCGTGAGGTCCCGGGGGAGTGGTGCACACTTCCTCATTGTCTGAGCACGTGGCTTGCTGAACTTTGGCTTTCCTTCCGTGTTTTGCTGAACCTGACCATGCTTGAAGGGTAAAAGTTGCTTGGTGACATATAAAATCCTATTTTATCATTTTTAAATTCTATCTATATTCACCACTTTCTGTGCTCTGGGTGACAGGTCTTTGTTCTCCTGGTGCCTTCTCTAGACATGTGCAGGTGACTTGAAGCAGAACCCTCTTGTCTCAGGTGTCCACCCCACAAGGATAAAGCTGTGGCTAGATGGCATTTGTTAAAAGCCTTCTTCGGTCCCTCCACCAAAGGGTAAAAGATGGAGAGGGACAGTGAAACCCTGGGTTTGCATCTGTACTGCCAATTGTTGAAAGGATGTGGGAGCCCAGAGACCGGATTTAATCCAGGTTTCTTTGTCATCAGTCCTGTGACCTTGGACAAGTGTTATTCTGTATCCCAATTCATTTATTTTGTGTGTGTGTGTGTGTGCTTTTGCACATACGTACCTATGTATGTAGAGGTCAGAAGACAACCTTGGTTCCTCAGGAATGCCATCCACTTATTTTACAGACAGGGTCTCTTATTGTCATGGAGTTTTCCAAGTAGGTTAGACAGGCTGACCAGCAAGCCCCAAGTATTCCCCCTCCTCTTAGTGCAGGGATGGCAAGTGAGCACCACCACACCTGTCCTTGTTCTTAATATGCAAAGAATCCTAAATCTCTCATAGGATTGCTGTGAGACTGACATGAGATAAAGTCATGTCAGTGACACAGGAGTTTTGAGAGCCTAGTAACAATGGTATTATATTTTTAATATATTTAAGCTATTTGTTTATTTGAAAGCAAGAAAAAGGCAGACAGAAAGAGAGAGAGAGAGAGAGAGAATGGGTGCACCAGGGCTTCCAGCCCCTGCAAACGAACTCCAGATGCATGTGCCACCTTGTGCATCTGGCTTACAGGGGTCCTGCAGAATCAAACCGGGATCCTTTGGCATTGCAGGCAAGTGCCTTAACCGCTAAGCCATCTCTCCAGCCCAATAGTATTGTATTTTTAAAGGGGACCGAAAATGGTAACTATCTTAGCTTCTTATATGTGGCATAGAAACCAATTATGTTTCCTGAACAACTCCTGGCAGTTTTACTTGGGAGCTGGGCCTCTCCTGTACATGGAATGGTCCCCACTGATTAGTCAGCAGCAGCCAAGGCCATAGAGGCTAAGGACTCCAAAGCAGGGAGGTCTGTGTGGTCAGGGACCCCATTTTAAACATAGCCATATGTCATTCTTCTCTTATGCTATAAGCACTTGAGATGAAGCCATTGGGATTTTTTTTTTTGTTAGCTTTCACTGAAGTGTACAGAAGTGTGCACAAAGCATAAGTACTAGTGAGATATACATTTTTAAGAAGTGTATCTAGTTCAATGTACATTATATACTTGTACTCAAGTGCCCTCGTGTAACCCAGCAACCTGTGCAATGAATATACATCAAAGGGGAAAATGTAAACAATAAAACAGTGAACCTGGGGCTGGAGAAATGGCTTAGCGGTTAAGGTGTTTGCCTATGAAGTCAAAGGACCCAGGTTCAATTCCCCAAGTCCAACATAAGCCAGATGCGTAAGGGGCACATGCATCTGGAGTTCGTTTGCAGTGGCTAGAGGCCCTGGCTTGCCCATTGTCTCTTTGTCTGTCTCTCTCTCTCTCTCTCTCTCTCTTTCTCTGCTTACAAATAAATAAATATATTTTAAAAAAAAAAAAAAAAGTTAACCTAGCCACAGAAGCACCAACCAGTCAGGAAGGGACGGATTCCCAGGACCCGTAAGTCCCACTCTCTAGTCACTCCCCTCCCCCCTGCAGAAGCAGCCTCTGCTGTGCCTCCTCTCAGCACAGGTTAGATTGCCTGCTTGAACATTTTATGAATGAAGCCACCATATACTATGAGCATGTTCACGGGGCTCATGTAGTGCTGCATGAAGCAATAGTCTGTTAATTTTCATTACTGTCCATCATTCCTTCAGACAGCATCATAGTTTATGGACTGGACAGCTACCGCACCTTTGGTCACAGGTAGATGTGGACGAATGACTAATGCGTCAGCCAAGAGTCTCGTATGTGCGGCTTGGGGAACATACGAGCACATTTCAGCTGGCTAAATTTGCTGAGTCACTGTCAGCATGCTACTACCACTGAGTTTTGTTTTCCTGAGTGGTTGTACCACTTGACACGCTCCCTCACCCCGCCCACTGTGGCTGTGCCGTGGAACGTTTCATATACTCTGTGGTGTTTGCTCCCGTTTGTCTCTTCATCGCAGCCATGTTGGAGGGGACCCAGTGGCCCTTGTCATGGCTTTGTATTGCAATGTCCTCCGTGGCTGACGATGCTCAGCACTTTCCCATGTTTTCCCTTTTCAATTTTTTTTTAACCACTTGAATGTTCTCCTGTTGTGAAGTTCGTGTTTGAGTGTTTTGCCTGCTGTTCTTATCTTTTTCTGGCTGATTCATGGAGTGCTTATAAAATCTTTTGTCAGTTAAATGTGTTGCAAATATTCTTTCCTTCACAGTAGCCTGCTTTTTGCTCTTTAAACGGTATCATTTGATGAACACAAGTTTGTTTACTTACTGTAGTCCAGTGGTTGCGTTTTCCCTTATGCTAAGTACTCTGTGTTTTATTTATGGAATCTTGGCCTAGTCTAGATCATTAGATAGTTGTCCTCTGTGGTGGTTCCAAGATTCCCCACTGATAACCAGAGCTAAGGATGTGCTAACCTCTTGTAAAATTGTAACATGATATCAACTGCACACATCCCCCAGAGTATGCCTGAGGTATAAATGTGATGAAGCTGATGTTCAGTTGTTTCAGGAATGATGACCAGGGAAAAGTCTGGATTCATTCACAACAGACACAAGGTTTTCTAGTACTTTCCATCTTTGGTTGGTTTAATCTATAGATGTGGAATCTGAGGATACAGAGGACCGAGTATGTAGTTTCCTTTTTTTCCCTTTCTTTTTTTTTTTTTTTTTTTGAGGTAGGGTCTTGCTCTAGCCCAGGCTGAGCTGGACTTCACTATGTAGTGTCAGGCTAGCCTCAAACTCACAACAATCCTCCTACCTCTGCCTCCTGAGTGCTGGGATTAAGGATGTGCACTGTCACATCCAGCTCTTCTACAATTTTTTATTATTTATTTATTTTATGAGAAAAAGAGAGAGAAAGAAAGAAAGAGAGGATTGGCATTGCAGGGCCTCTAGCCACTGCAATAGAACTCTAGACATGTGCGTCACTTTGTGGGCATGCGTGACCTTGGGAGTATGTGTCACCTTGTGCATCTGGCTTACGTGGGTTCTGGAGAGTTGAACTTGGGTCCTTAGGCTTTTGCAAACAAGTGCCTTAACTGCTAAGCCAATCTCTCAAGTCCTAGTTTCCATTTTTTAAGGTTGAATTATTTATGTTCACATTTGATAGAAAGACTTTTCTTAAAAACAACTTCAATAAATGGAAGCCATCCAAAATGGTGTCTTAAAGTAGTGGGGCTTTAATTTCCAAAGCAGCAGGTACCCCCCCCCATCCAGTCAAAATCTCTGGGATTGTTGATGTGGGACATTTTCTGTTATTCTGCAAAGGTGGTCCTTTACCCTGACCCAAACCCAGACCACGTGTCCCTAGACAGTGTTCACTTTGTGCATGCCTCCTAGTCCTCATCTGTACAAAACTACTAACACTGTAGGAGATCCAGAAAGACATACAGAGAGTTGGGATGGTGGAGAGGTGGACCTGGGGCTATGGAAAGGGCTTGTCAGTCAGCTTGGTATCCAGCTTCTCAAGTTGCTTGTCTGGAATTCCACACATGAATGGCTTTACAATGTTCAATCACTTGTCTGTCATGGGCCTATTTCTCAATCTGTAAGACTGATACAATAAGAAGTACTTGGAGGGCTGGAGAGATGGCTTAGTGGTTAAGGCACATGCCTGTGAAGCCTAAGGACCCCGGTTCAATTCTCCAGGTCCCACGTTAGCCAGATGCGCAAGGGGATGCACACGTCTGGAGTTCCTTTGCAGTGGCTAGAGGCCCTGCCACTCCCATTCTCACTCTTTCTCTCTCTCTCCCTCTCACTGTCTCTAATAAATGAATAAAAATAAAAATAAAATCTTTAAAAAAAAAGAAGTACTTGGAGCATTTACTGGATGGATAGGTGGGTGGATGGGTCGATGAATGGAATGGTGGGTGGAATGTATGGGATAGATGGAATGGACTGGATTGGTAGGTGGATGTATAAGATGAATGAATGGAATGAATAGGATGAATACATGGGTTGGTAGATGAAATACATGGATAAATGAATGAAATGGATGGGATGGGATGGATAAGATTGGAATGGAGTGGATGAATATGTAGATGAATTAACTGGAATGGATAGGATAAAAGGATGGAATTGATGGATGGGTAGATTTATGGATGGAAGGGTGAATGGATTGATAGATGGAATGGAACAGATGGGTGGATGGATGTTGTGTTGACCAATAAAAAAGACAAGGTTTATAACATACTTACTCTGGGGCTGACCCATGGTCCAGAACACAATAAAAGTTTCTAACCATGATTACTTGCTAAATGTTCCAATGCCATCAGCTTGGTGAATTTAATGCAGTAGCTATGAGCATAAAAGCAAGCAAGCTAAGAAGGCCACAGTGCAGCTTTGTCTTCTGATTCTGGTAGCGAATGCATGTGTGTGATTTCGAAAGTCACCACAAAATTAAAAAAAAAAAAAAAAAAAAAATCACAAAGAACTCTACAAACGGTACTTCCAGCGAGTGACAGCAGACTTACCAAGTGGGAGAGCATGGTGTTCCAGAAGTACCTTATTGGGAACCATTTTATCCAGTGACAAGTTTCTGCTTTATCTCATACTAAGCATCATGGGATCATGAGGAAGTTCCAAGGAAGTCAATGGTTGTGACCTACTGGGTGCCTCTTCCCCATTTGGCCTTGTGGCAGGAGTGGTGGCTCCCAGCACCTCCATTGGCACTTCCTCTTGCTGCCAGCACAGGCAGTCAAAACTACTGGGTTTCTCTTTGGAGTGTTTCGTAGCCGTGTCTTTCAGTTGTGTAAAACAGGAGCAGACTTGACTTGCCTAATTCACAGAAGGGAATAAGGACCTAGGTGTGTCCATGGAAACAATGAGCACAAAGCTCATCTGAGATTTGTAAAGGGGCTTTGCCTGGATGTCTTTTCTGAGATTAAGCAGTCAGTGGAGAGTTCCAATACCAGATTTCATGGGGACAACATTCCATCGATTCAGGTGGCAGCCCCAGCTTAAGCAGATGTGGATGGAAGTGTGCTTATAAGGGGGGTGCAGTTCCCAGAGCATCATGGTGGGCTGTGAAGACACTCAGGGGCTTATACTGTGCAACCCCTCAGGCAGGGAAGGGTGACAGGCTTGATCTGGAAGGTTCCTGAAGGAAATGTATGGCAGCAGGACTTTAATGAGGAACAGTGGGATTGAGAAGGAGGAGGGCAGAAGCTTGTTTATCAGAGTGACAGGAGGAAGAGCCCTGCTGACTATCAGTCTTGACAGGGCCTAGATACGGCAGGCTGGGATGGAGGAAGCACCAGCAGGAGGCAGGAGGACCAACTAGGTCTTTGGGAAGGCAGCAGACCTAGAGGAGACTCTCTGGGCTAAGTCACCGGGATTCAAGTCCTAGGCCTGCCACTGGTCCTTTCTAGGCCTCTCTTTCCTCATCCTTAACTGGGGATGGCAGAGCCATGCATCATGTAGCTCAATTAGTGGAGACCCACAGAAAGCCCAGAAGGTGCTTAGTAAACATTAACTGAGCAATTATTAATTATTAATCTCTAGGACACAGTGACTGCATGTACCCTCCAGGAGGGTCTTCTGGCCACGGGGACCCTAGTAGTGGGTTGGTTTTATTTTATTTTATTTTATTTTATTTTATTTTATTTTATTTTATTTTATTTTATTTTATTTTATTTTATTTTATTTTATTTGAGAAAGACAGAGAGAGAGACAGAGACAGAGAGAAGAGGCAGAGAGAGAGAGAGAGATTGGGTATACCAGCGACCTCTCAGCCGCTGTGAATGAACTCCAGACGCAGCACCCCCTTGTGGGCAAGCGTGGCATTGCGTGCTTGCATCACTTTTTGCGTCTGGCTAAACAAGGGACGTGGAGATCAAACGGGTGTACTTAGGCTTGCCAGGCAGGCACCTTAACAGCTAAGCCATCTCTTCAACCCTAGTTTTTTTGAAAATAATGGCCTAGTCAATAGTAAACCTCACTCATATGCTACCTAGTGCAAGGGATTGAGAGACTGATAATTGCTTCCTTATAACTAGAAATTTACACGAGAGAAAAAGTCTTAAGTTAGTTCCTTCTCTGATAGCTCCACTTAAGACGTTGGAGTCTGTATTATTGAGGTAGGCTGAGTCTACCAAGCAGGACAGCAGATGCATTACTGTATTCCTATCTGAACTGCTTGGACCTTGGTGAACAGTAATGAAATGCCAGGAAAGAATGCATTCTATGTTACAGGTATCTTCTTGCAGGGGAGATGCGCCATCTTCCTCCAGAGTAAAGTGAGCGGTTTATGTGCACACAGCTCAACACCCCTTCAGCTATGCATTCCCTTTGATCCCAAGCTTATTAAAATATGCAAATCTAAATTGTATCTTATTAATGTGATCCTTTGTGTTAGAGCTGTGGGGGACTGAAAAAAATCCCCCTTTGTCTAATATATTTGGATTTTTAATGCACAAAGTGGGATGAGAAAGCTTGATTTTCTGCAGGCCATATTTTCTAATCAACTGTTATGAAAGATTTTTTTTTTTATTGTGCTTCTATTTCTTGCTTTCCTGGAATGCAAGGAGATAAAGAGTAATGACTTCATTGTCTTACCCCAAGTGTTCTCAAGCATGTCGAGATCCTTATTAATTTGCTATTACTTCTTCAATGTGACAGTGGTCCTGTCTTTACAGGAGCATCCTGGATGCATTTATTAAAGATGTGCTTAATGTTGGAGGAAGTTGATCTATAGAATTTCCTGGTACTCCCTCCTCTCCGCCTCACCCAGGACAGTATGGTGAAAATGTAGTGACAGGGTCCAGCCAGTCTCTCGTCTGGGTATGAGAAGCTGTCCTTAGAGATGGTATGCTCATGTTATTAGAACAATTTCTTTCTTTAACAACAACAACACTAAAAACCCATCTGAAACTTAATTTGAATCAAGTTAAAAATTGATCCCATTAGATACAGATACATTTTTCTCACTTGCTCCATTTCTTGTTCCCCAACTCCTCACGCTCCCATGCTTCTCAGCTCTCTCCTCCTGTTTAATGATTCTTTTTCTTAAAATCAAAGCTAATTATTTTTACAGAAGCCATCATATGGAAATGATTGTTTTATATTTACAAGGCTGTCAATATGTAACACTCTCCCACCCCCCTGTGAAACTCTTTCTGGAAGAATCTTGTGTCTTGGCAGGGTGGAAAAAGAAAATGATTTGGCTACTGATACAATACACAATGAGAAGGCTGGAGAGATGGCTTAGTGGTTAAGGTACTTAACTGCAAAGCCTAAGGACCCAGGTTCAGTTTCCCAGTGCCTATGTAAGCCAGATGCACAAGGTGATGCATGCTTCTGGAGTTTGCTTGCAGTTTTGCTAGTGGTCCTGTCATGCCCATTCTTCTCTCTATCTGTCCCCCTCTTAAATAAATAAATACATAAATAAATAAATAAAATATTCTTTAAAAAATCCATAGTGACACTATTAGCCCTTGCTACATTTTAGGCTTGTATTACATAATTTAATCTTGAAAGCACCTGAAGGGGTTTGTACTATACCCATTTAACAGATGGGGAAATGGAGCAATTAACGCTAAAGAACCTGCCCAAGGTCCCATGGTTTTAGGCAAGACAGTTGAGGTGTAGCTCCAGGGCTCCCGTTAAGAGGCTGTGCCCTTCACCACTGGCCATCCCTTGTGTTAAGATCTGAGTTCTCCTGGATTTTCCCCTAGCCAGCTGTGTGGCTCCTGGCATGTCATGGAAGTCACATTCAGCCCTAAAGCTTATCAATCTTAGCAATTAAAGTGTTCTAAGGTAACACCAGCAGACAAAAGCTCTGTCCCCCCTCAATCCCCCCCCTACCCACACACACACATCATGTTCTTTGTTAGCTCAGTGGATTAAAGCAGTGAAAAGCGTCTGCCCTGTCAGGTTTTATACCCTTCATTTTAGGTGGAAATTGTTACAACTCATATTCTAAAAAAGGCTACCTGTGGCTTTTTGACACCTCCCACAGGGTTTCCAGGAAACAGGTATCTGGGGGAGGAATGCTTAGGTGGGAAGAGTCGAGGTCCTATTTTTAACAAGAGCCCTTTGTAGCGTTCCTCCTCTGCCCTCTCCAGTTCTAGGAAGGAGGTTTCGCTTGTCTTCCTTCCCGGATGTGGCTCCATGGTTCCTAAAGGCAATCTTCTTCAGGCCGCTGTTGAAGTGTTTTACAGAGAGGAGTTTGATGTTCTGTGTGAGAGGATGACAGGTGGCAGCTTTTTGTGTCATCCTTTGACATGTGCCAGCCAATGTGAAGTGACATGTGGTGGCAGAGTCACGCTTGGCGCTGGAGACTGCTTTGTTTTGATAAAACAGGTAGCCCTTTCCGTCAGGAGTCGGGGCATCAGCAAGGCTAGTTTCGAAGAAGAAAGAATGAATCACTTCGTGTGTTTTCAGAGGTGATGGTGCCATATGCACTGCCAGCTCCAGCAGGAGTACGGATGAGCCGGACCTTAGGTTGCTGTTCCCCACCCCTGGCCCAAACAGCTCTTTCCAAGCCATTTCTACATTTCTATAGCTCTCTCTCCACAGGCTGTTCCCTGAATGCTTAAATGGATTATTTCATGACAGGAACAAGTGGAAATAATATAAATATATATATACCCAAATAGCTACAAACCTCATATACTAGCATCTGTGCCCCCTCTTACACACGCAGATAAATCATTCCAGACCCCTTTGTCACACTCTGGCCCACAGTGTGGATTCACTACGAAAGTAATGAAGCTGAAGAGTCTGACCATCCCTTCCACAAGCCCTTGCTGTGTGTCTACAGGATCACATGCTTGCAAAAATTTGGGAAATTTTCAGGAGAGATTTTTAGCTACAATTAGTGACAAACACATCTTAATTCCATTCTGACTTTCTTCCTCCTGAGTCTTTGCTCCTATCCAGCAGGATGGTCCAGCCTCAGAGCCACACTGAATTGGTCTGTAGTAGAGTGTTTCCCTGGGGCCCAGGTCCATCCCGTGTTACATTAGTACTAAAGGTGTCTAGTGAAGGGTGGAGGAATGCTTCCAGGATGCACATCAGCACCATGACATAAAGGGTACAGCACTCCAGGCCAAATAGTGGCATGAGGTTTTCTTGGGCTGCCCACACCTAACATGTGTGGATAGAGGAAGCAAAACAAAGTTGGAAATAGAACCAGAAGCTACGTGTGGCTACAGACATCCTGGGGCCCCACTCAGACACTGGGTTCTGTGGACTCCCAACCTGATAGCCATCATTCTCTTGTGTGATTTTGTGTTTTCACTGGACACAAAGATTTATGCACACGTGGGAGTATAGCGTGTGCATACACTTGTGTTCTAGGTTCTTATGTTTGATGTAAATATAACCATTCAGTATACATACGTCTATCGCTTGCTTATTTTGCAAACACTGTTTTAAAGTTTACCTACCTTGATACGCCATGACTGGTATTCCTTCATTTTCACTGCCACTTACAGTCTTGTGGTGCAGGACCATACCGTAACCCACTGTCCTTTCGTCTGTCAGTGAACGTTTGCATCAGCACAACAGTGACTGATTGGAAGCAAATACACAACTCTGACGTGCTTGAGTGTGTGATAGATTCTCTGTAGCTCATGTATTCAGAGTCTTGCTCAAGTGTACCATAATTTTGGAAACTTGTGCCCACCTCCTCCATTTTCAAAGTGACAGCTGAAATATTTCAGCATAAGTTTGTGTAATTCGAAAGGATATAATTTGCATAACACTGTAGTATAGATATTTAGAGATAAAAAGTGAAGATCACTGTTTTCAAAGAAACCAGTAATGATGTTGCTGTAGCAGCCCTTTAAATAAAAGGACTTCATTCATCATTAAAAAGTTTATAGTACTGCCTTTGCTGTTTTAATTTGACTTATTTCCTTCCCATCCTCAGAAATTTTCTTTTTTTGTATTTTGTGTGTGTGTGTGTGTGAGAGAGAGAGAGAGAGAGAGAGAGAGAGAGTGAGAGAGACAGAGAGTTGGCATGCCAGGGTCTCCAGCTACTGCAATCGAATGCCAGACATGTGTGCCACCTTGTGCTGCTGTCCACCCCTTCATGCTTGCATCACCTTGTGCATCTGGCTTATGTGGGACTGGAGAATTGAATATGGGTCCTTGGGCTTCAAACGCAAGTGCCTTAACCACTAAGCCATCTCTTCAGCCCTCATCTTTTTTTTTTTTTTTTTTTGATATAGAGTCTCACTCTAGCCCAGCCAGACCCAGAACTCATGCTGTAGCCTCAGGCTGGCTTCGAACTCACAGTGATCCTCCTATTGCAGTCTCCTAAGTGCTAGGATTAAAGGCGTGCACCACCACCCAGGCTCAGAATTTTATCTTAAGACAATATAATTTTTTCATGACACTCCTTTTATATTTCCCACTTGGTCAGTTGTCTCATTTTCATATGGATCTGTGAAAGTAGTATGTGATTTTTGGAATGCTTCTTTTGTCACTCTGCAGGTTCACCTATCTTTCTCTAATCTGTGGCTTATCTTCATGCTTTGTGATTATTTTTGTTACAAAGTTAACATCTTATTATTATTTTATCAATCTTTGTGGTATGGAGGGATGCATCTCTTAAGTTTCTTTTCTCAAACTTATAATCTCCTATGAGTTTTCTTCTGCAAGTTTGAAGTTGTGCGATTTATAATAATTCTTTCATCTGTTTATAATTTCTTCTCATCTATGGATAAGGAATCTAATTTTGTATTTTAAAAATATATTTTATTTATTTATTTATTTATTTATTTGAGAGCAAGAAAGAGGCAGAGAGAGAGAGACCAACAGAATGGGCACACCAGGGCCTCCAGCCACTGCAAACAAACTCCACATGCATGTGCCCCCTTGTGCATCTGGTTTATGTGGGTCCTGGAGAATTGAATCAGGATCCTTTGGCTTTACAGTCAAACACCTTAACCACTAAGCATCTCTCCAGCCCCTAATTTTCACAGCTGTTTGCAAGTGGTTCATTGTTTAACAATTGAAAGTTTTGGCTAAATTCATATGTCATCATGACTGTCTATTCATTTATTTTATATTATATACAAAGTTCCTTGGATATATTACCTTTATTTTGGGAAAGATGCACAGAGAGAGACAGAGAGAGGGAGAGGAAGACAGAGATGGGTGCGCCAGCAGCCTCTCAGCTGCTGCAAACGAAATCCAGATGTGTCTGCCCCCTTGTGGTCAAGTGCGACATTGTGCCCTTGCATCACTTTGCATCTGGCTAAACGTGGGACCTGGAGATTGGAACCAGCGTTCTTAGGCTTAGGAGGCAGGTGCCTAAACCGCTAAGCCATCTCTCCAGCCCGGATATATTACCTTTTGAATTTTCGGTAAGAAGGGGCCACTTTTTTTTTTTTTTTAGTTTACATTATCTTGGATTCTTTATAGGTAATTAACACAGTGCTTGGACCATATCACTTATATAATTAGCATTGACTAACTTATACAGAATTTGATGTGTACATTTGTCTTGAAATAATGAGCAAAACTGCTATGACCTGGCCCAATAGCAAGTACTATAAATGATAGCATAAACACTATGAATAAATGAATGAATGAGTGAAGTGGTCAAATTATTAAAACATGAATATAGTTTAGATTGTTATTGGCCTGCCCTAAGTCTGCATATGGAGACAATTTATCTCACTAATAAATGTGGTTTTTCTAGGAAGACATTTTATTTTAGCAGCACAGTGTATCTTGAGATCATTTGGGGAAAATCACATGGGAGTATTATTAAAATGCAGATTTTTGGGTCTTGTCCCAGATCCTCTCTGCGAGAGCATTAGGCTAAAATTGGGATATGCGAGTCTTAATATTTCAGTCCTTTTCTGTGGCTCTGGGCGGCTCATTGGAGAGTCAGAGTCAGTTTTCATGGTCATTGGTGAGAGAAAGAGAGAGAGAGGGAGGGGGAGGGAGAGAAGGAGAATATGAATTAAACTAGACTAACAAGCTATGCCAGCTGGTACCATTCTCTCACCATAAATCTAGATAACATTCTGAGAGTAGTTGCAATGTATGGGTGTTTTGTCATCAACTCAGAACAAAGTGACCCTTTCAGAAAGTTCGCTTGTGTTCTCTATTAGTTACCTTTCTTTTTTGCTGTTGTGACAAAATCCCTGTCAAAAGCAACCTAAGTAGGGGAGACTTTGTTTCCACTTCCCATTTGAGGTTACAGTCCATCATGCAGGGAAGGCAGGAGCATGAAGCAGTGCTCCCATTGCACCAAACCCCAGCCCGTGGAACGGTGCACCCACAGTCAGGGTGGGTCTTCCCACCGCAGTTCACCTAACCTAGAAACTCCCTCCCAGACAGGCCCAGAGGCTTATTTCCAAATCCTTATCAAGTTGACAAGATGAACCATCATATGTTCATAGCAACCATCACTGCTACTGTTTGGCCGCAATCACTTGTTTCTATAGACTGCCCAAAGGTTAGTGGACGGGTCATCTTACGTTAAAGACGACCGAGGAATGTTAGTCACACTTAACCTTTCAATAGAGTCACTAGGCCTTTTGGGTGTTTGAAAGAAAGAAGGAAGGAAGAAAGGGAGAGAAGGAGGGAGGGAAGGAAAGAGGAAGGAACAGAGGGAGGGAGGGAAAGAGAAAGGGATGGAGGGAGGAAGCAATAGAGAAAGAACTGACAATTTCAGTTTGTTTGAGAAGGGCTCTGCCTAGTGTTCTAAAACCCACCCTCAGGACCTGGCTCTCCTCAGTAACTCAGTCTGAATGAGTGCATACTTGGAGCATATGAAGCACACAACTGGTTTTAAGCAGGGATGAAGCTGGGATCATCCTCCCTCCATCCTGGATGGCACGTCCATTTTTATTTCACTGTGCTCTGCACTAGCAGCAATTAAACCTCCCGTAGTATGAAACGTTTTCACCAAGGAAGGCATTAAACATACCAGTCTGTCTGAGCGGAAAGTGGACCTGGGCTTTACTACAGCTATTCTTCAGCTCCACCAGGGCATGACACACTGAATAGCATTCATTTCATGCCACGGGAAAATAAGGCCAACTTCTGCTTTAATCTTTATTATCAGGAGTCTAGTCCCTGCTTGGGGTGAAATGAGTGGATGCACCCCATTTAGCTTAAAGTAACAGATCTATATGGAGTTGTTAATTTGTAGATAAATGTGGGTTCTCTACTGATGATGTTTCTTGATCCACACAAAGTGGTTATATTAATACTGAAACATTATTAATCAATAGTTTGCTCTTTAAAAATACATCAGTAAGACTACCCAATTACCTTTAAGTAGATATCAAAGGGCACTGAGCAATCTGACCCACATTCACAGTCCATTAGAAGCCACCCCACATATTAATTAAAAATTTTTGGTTACAATGAAACACACTGTGGATTAAAAAAAAATCGCTTCTAGTAAGAAACAATTGTAGTGAACTGGAAAAAAAAAAAAAGGAAGCTTGAAGACACATTTGGGGGCACAGAAAGGTCTTGAGGCTTTGGTATAATGAGACCCAGAATGACGTCATTTTACCTGAGCTCAACAAAGAGGCATTTTCGCTTGGGATTAGGAGCTGAGGGATGCCCAGGGCTTCTCTTGTAGGTGTTGACTGACGGAAGGGAAGGGAAAGGGCGGAGCTCTCCCATATGACATGAAGCATTATAGAAGTGGTTTTGATGTAGTTTGGCTACAAATTAAATTAAATTAAAACACAATAAAAATAAACACTGAGATATGTATATTGCCACCCTGTGTGTGTCCTAGTGCTCACTGCATGGCTGGCCACTGTTGAACTCGCTTATTTGGTTAACAACAAATGACCACCGGCAATCAGTAATTTCACACTTGCTGGCCATGGAAGGCCCAGAGCTTGTGCTGGGAAGTAGTTCGACTTTTGTTTTGTCATCTAGTAGTATCAAGAAGCTTTCTTTTCACCCTTCAGTTTTCATTGCTAACAGCCCAGCCATGTGCATTTCTTGTCCATGAAGATGTACCTAACCAAACTATTCCCTGTCCCGGCACTCAGCATGCACAGGTGGTCCAGAAGTTTAGAGAAAATTGCTCTCCATCCCCCACCTGTGATAACACGCTTGTACATTGCCAGGAGACTGAGTGTAAGCTCTGAAAGGTTCAAGCACGTGAATCACAGTTCTGTGTTCACTATGGAAAACACAATAGAGCTGGAGAAATGGCCTAGCATTTGAGTTGCTTGCCTGGACAGCCTAAGGATCCAGGTTCTATTCCCTAGGACACACGGAAACCAGATAGATGCACAAGGTGGGGCATGTGTCTGGAGTTCATTTGAAGTGTCTGGAAGCCCTGGCATGCCCATTTTCTCTCTCTCTCTCTCTCTCTCTCTCTCTCTCTCTGTCTCAAATAAATAAATAAAATAAAAATATTTTTTAAAAAAGAACACAATAGCCTGAATATCCCAAGGAGTTTGCCACAATCATACTGATTCCATAGCCTCCTAACGGCGTAAATATGTCAGAAAGAGGCAGCTTTGTATCACATGTAAAAAGAAGCCAGCCAGCAACCCACGGGGAATTATCACATCCCTGTATGGTTCATTTGGAATGTGCTCTCTCCCCACCACTTCAGGGTCTGTCTCTAGGCCATAATCCAGCATGAGCCATCTACTGAGGATTGTGTGAGGTGTAAATGATTGTCACTCAACCGAGTGAAATCTTTAGGTGAGCATTAGTCACTGTTTGAGACATGTAAGCTTCAAGTGAAAGCAGTCAATTATAGACTAGAGGTTTTATGGCTGCATTATTACCATCATACTACTAGGTTTTCAGCAGTAGCATTCCCTTTGATCGATCGGTGCCAGGACATTGATGGATAGCTTTGTTCTTCAAATGTCAAATATGTGGGACTTCTGTACTTTATGTGTTTACTGACACACTCATCTCACATATATGCCTTGCCCCCTCTGCACTGCTCTGCTCTTATGGGGGAGGGGAGACTGTGTTTCCTCCCCTTAGAAGACTGTGAAAGGCTTGTAATCACATTTTTAGTTTTCTTTCTCTTTTCTCTCAAATGCAGAAGTACTCCTAAATTATTGGCACTTTAAAGAAGTCATCACCACACAAAGAGAACTTCTCATTGGTGTCAAGAAATAGATTAAGGCATATTTTCCCCCTTTCTTTCCATTCTAACGTGCAGACACCATACTGAAAATGTATGGCCCATTTCAGGGTATGTGTGGGATTTCTGGAACCTTTATTCTGTGTTATCATGCTATTTGACTTACTGCTCCTAAAGCTATGTTTAATTTTCTGCTCTTTACTAATAGGTTGCTAAGCCATTCTCTGAACTGCAGAAACCTCAACTGTATTTCAACCTCCAGATACCACACCAAATACTGTCCTTGTTATAACACGGGGCAGAACTTATTATGGGAAATCCATCAGGAGCTGGAGGACGACTCTGAGGATGGAGTTTTCTTCCAGCTGGAACTTATAGCTCTTAAATTTGACACTGAAAGTTATCTGTCCCACGCAGTAAATCAATTAAAAACTTGGAGAAAGCCTTGTTCTCAACCACGAAGCCAACTGGACTCCCATTTTCTTTCTCTCCTTCTTTCTTTCTCTCTCTCTCTCTCTCTTCTTTCTTTCTTTCTTTCTTTCTTTCTTTCTTTCTTTCTTTCTTTCTTTCTTTCTTTCTTTCTTTCTTTCTTTCTTTCTTTCTTTCTTTCTTTCTTTCTTTCTTGTTATTTAAGAACTTCTTGGAAGGCACAGTATGATCTCTGGAAAATGACAGCTTTCTTCCTGAACCACACAGGGCCCACCTGCACCTCTGTGCTTCTTCTACCTTAGGAACAACATCCTCCTATGTTTTCTGCCTTCAGAACTTGCTCAGTTCTCCTGAGTTGGTTCCTTGGCTATTGCCATGGGGATGAAGGAGGGAGACCGTTGGATCTTTCCTGATAATGGAGGCAGCTCTAGGCAGATCAGGGCAAATTGTCAGGAGATATTTATTACTCATTTTTTTAAGGTCAAATGGTAAAAGACTAATTAGGACCTGTATTTGGCAATATTGTAGTAGGAATACAAAGTCATAGAAATGTGGCTTAGTGTGCTTCTTCTGTCTTTTAAAATAAGAATTCTGTCAACACCAAGCTTTATGCATGAGTGCTGGGACAAGGACCGGAGCACATCTGCCAAGGACAGAAAACCACCTGCCCACCACTTCCCCATGGAAGCACAGTGTGGTTTGCTGTTCTGACGTGGCGCTCTGGGCTTCTTTTCTGCTGGAGTGTCCTAGCCAAAGGGTGACCCTGTACTCTGGCAAGTCCTGGGGTGCTGAATGCAGCTGGCCTGAACCAGGGCACTTGTGCCGAATGCCACTCTGATGGCTGCAGGCACAAAGCTGATGGAATCATTTTGACCTCAACGCTCTCATTCAGCTTCAGCTTTGCCCAGAGTCAAATGTAACCATTCAAGTGGACGTTTCTCATGAAAGCTAGCTGGTGTGCAAGTCCAAGGCTCTATTAGAAAAGGCGCACTTTGAAGATGGAAGGAAATTTCAGCAGAACACATGCATTTTGCCTAAACTATAGTTGCTTTTGACTCAGGAAACAGTTAGATGGAAGTGTTAACCTTTTTTTTTTTGTTTTGTTTTGGTGCTGGCATAGCTCTCCCTTAGCTCTGGACTCTTTTACTTATGGATTTATTTTTATTATATTTGTGCAGATGTGTATGTGACTTGCATGCACGTGAGTATGCATATTCATATGCATATGGGTGTACATGTGTGTGCAGGTGTTCTTGTGGGGGCTCATGCATGTGTGTGCCTGTGCATGTGCAGGCCAGAGGTTGATGTCTGGATATTTCCTTAACCATTCTCTCGACCTCATTCTTGGAACTCAGTGATTTGGCTACACTAGCTAGCCAGGGAGCCCCAGGGATATCCTGTCTCTGCCTCCTCAGTGCTGGGATTACAGGGGCATGCCACCATGCCTGATATTTTATCTGGGGACGAGGGATCCAAACCCAGGTCCTCCCTCATGCTTACACGACAAACATGTTACTCACTGAACCATCTTCCCAGATCCATAGCTGTGAGATCTTTTTTTTTTTTGAAGGTTTTATTTTTATTTATTTACTAGAGTCAGAGAGAAGGAGGGAGGGAGGGAGAGAGAGAGAGAGAGAGAGTGAGAATGGGTGTGCCAGGGTCTTTAGCCATTGCAAATGAATTCCAGACGCATGTGCCACCATGTGCATCTGGCTTACGTGGACCTGGAGAATTGAACCTGGGTCCTTAGGCTTCACAGGCATGCACCTTAACCGCTAAGCCATCTCTCCAGCCCTAGCTGAGAGACCTTAATTGATGTAACATCTGTGTAATTGGGGACATAGCAACTGACATGCTGGTGTGAGAAACAAGGGAAGCTGCACTCTAGAAGCAGCTGAGAGGCTCTGTTCCTCACCTGCCTCCACAGACTGTGCATCCTGGAGAAGAGCCAGGTGAGAGAGCACCTCCCTCTCTCCAAGAGATGGCTTGGTGCCCAGCACCATGAGGCTGGAGCTGTATTTACTCTGCAAATCCCGTGAGAAACGAACTGTAGCTTAAGTTACAGAGATGCAGTGGAGGTATTGACTAAGGCATTTTAACATAAAAACTTTAAAATTTCAATGTAATCCTGCAGCTAACTGGTATAGTCCACCCAATGGGGATCCAACATGACTTACACCAGGGCTCAGAGGGTGAACGTATGAATGTGTTTGGAACAAATTTAAAGCTGAAAACAAAATGAGTGGTGGGACTTGCCAGTGGCTCATTAAAGTTAAATACAGACTCACAGAGGCATGCAGAGGGAGAGGCCACACACACCCAATGCCAGGCCTGCTGTCTGCTTCTCCTATAGCTCCTGGGAGTCATGGTGTGGTTGGTGAGAGTAGATGGAGGAGAGTTGGCCGGCTAGCTAACTTGGCTTGCCTTAGACCACCTTGGAAGGATTTGTGCTAGGGTAATTTGGTTTGTCTTTAATGCAACATGAATAAAGAAGACCACCTTGTCAACAAGATCTTCACCAAATGAGAACAGTTCATTCCAAGGTCCCTCTTTAATGACCACTTTCCTGAAAATCTGTCTAGAACCATGAGACTAGAATGACGTTTATGGAAAGTAAAGGAGGACAGGTTTAGGCAATGGAAGATCTGATCATCAGAAGTATTGGGGAGCTATATAAAAATATAGACTGTCAGCTGGTAATCAGGTTTGATCACTCCTGCAAAGACTGACTGGAACACTTAAATTTGGTTTATACAAAAGAGAAACAATAGTGATTGCTTCATCAGTCATGTGCTTGCCTTGTAAGCAGGGGGACCTGAATTCCATCCCCAGAACGCCATTCAAAAAAGAAGCCAACACTTGGGAGGTAAAGGTGGGAGGATTGCCATGAGTTCAAGGCCACCCTGAGACTACATAGTGAATTCCAGGTCAGCCTGGGTTAGAGTGAGACCCTACCTAGAAAAACCAAAAAAAAAAAAAAAAAAAAAAAGAGAGAGAGAGAGAGAGAGAAAAGAAAAGAAAAGAAAAGAAAAGAAAAGAAAAGAAAAGAAAAGAAAAGAAAAGAAAAGAAAAGAAACAAACAAGCAGGCATAGTCACATGCACTTGCACTTGCCAACGTGCCAGGGAGGCAGAGCCAGATAGATCCTGGGGCTCACTGGCCACCTGCTTTAGCCTTCATGGCATGCTCCAGGCCAGGGATATAGTTTCCTTCAAGAAAAGTGGACAGGACCCAGAGAGATGGCTTAGTGGTTAAGGCACTTGCCTGTGACGCCTAAGAACCCATATTTGATTCTCCAGACCCCATGTAAGCCAGACGCACAAAGGTAAGGCAAATACAAGGTCACATATGCCCACGAGGTGGTGCAGGTAGCTGAGGCCCTGGTGTGCCATTTCTTTCTTGCTCTTAAAAAAATAAATAAATAAAAATAAAAATAAAAATAAAAATAAAAACTTTCAAAAAAAAAAGAGAGAAAAGTGGATGATTGCTGAGGAACAATACCTGAGGTTTTTCTCTGGCCTCCACATGCATCCAAACACACATGAACATGCATACACACAAAAAAGGAGCAATGGTAACATCCACTACCATAGGAGCCTTTAGCCAAACAAAGCCCCATTAACCAGACAGGAAATACTTTGAATGCAATACAAATTCTCAAAACGTATCTGACTCTTTACTGTGTTCCTCATCTTCTGGAATGTAGCTATGTGACTTCTGGCCCAACTAGTGACTCTGTCTCTGTCTTCACCCTGCACACAGCTTCCCGCCCCTGTCTCTTATGAACACAGTACTTAGGAATGCAGAATGTGGCCATCACTATTCATGCAGCTTTTGTTTTATCTTCCCACAAGAAACAGCTGAGCTGCAGCAGATGAGTGATGGTTCCAGGACTGTGGTGAGGGGAAAAGCCAGGCAGGTGGAGCGTCTTAATGGGGTATTAATCGGGAAGCAGGTGAAGCAGACAGGTAACGCAGCAGGTATGTAAATAGGCTTGCGGGAGGAAAAGCATTGGATTTAATGGTCTTTAACTAAAAATAAAGACCTGATATTTAGCTTATCTTGGCTGAAATCCTCACAGTGGGGGCACTGACAACCACCGGCATCATCAAAGATTTTTTACCTCAGCATCATCCCGGCCACTTACTAGGGTCTTCTTCATTCTTCATTGTTGCAGTGGAGTCCTTGGCTTTACAATACAGATTTTGTCTTCTCTGTGTGTAAATTAGAGGCCAAAATATTTGTTAAAATTTTTTTAATATTTTATTTTTATTTATTTATTTGAGAGAGAGATACAGAAATAGGCAGGGAGAGAGAGAGAGAGAAAGAATGGGCGCTCCAGGGCCTCCAGCCACTGCAAACGAACTCCAGATGCTTGTGCCTCCTTGTGCATCTGGCTTATGTGGGTAGTGGAGAATCGAGCCTCGCACCAGGGTTGTTAGGCTTCACAGGCAAGCACATAACGGCTAAGCCTTCTCTCCAGCCCCGCCAAAATAATTTTTGAAAGGGGTTAGTACAAGCCACCTTTGGGCTTCCGCCTATCTTCTGGTTGCATCCAGCTCCTGCAGTTGGAGGAACACAACAGTGGGAGCCGTGGATAAGGATCCCACAAGAGCATGTGCACCCACGTGATGTTCTCCTTTCAGGGAGCCACGTTGAGAAGTGAAACTCTTGTCCCAGGACATCCTTCTAGGACACCTGTCTGAGAAAGCCTCCTCAGGCGATTTCAGAAGTGTTTTTCTTTTCTTTTCTTTTCTTTTTGGTTACGTATATGGACAAATCTTTAGCGTAGATGAATATGTGATTGTCTATTCCTAAGCACTGTCCAACATTACTGCCTACTTTATTCAACACTCAGTGCTAAATGACACTTGGCTTTTAAGACCCATCTCTGATGCAGAGTCTTAACATTTCCCAGAGTATTTCAAAGAACATGTGTCAGGCTCCCAAGAAGAGTGCCACAAAATGCCCAGAGTACTGGCAGTTGCCTCGAGAAGACTGCCCGACTGCCATCATAGCCTACACTTAGACATTGCCAAATTCAAGTATACTGCTTTAAGAACGCAGGCTCATGCCACTCCATATTTCTCTTTCAATGAGTCCTCTCTGTGGCAATATGCTGGTGGAAAGTGAGGGGAGGACTGGGATTCTTTGTTGTTCGGCTGGCCCACATTTGCTGTCTCCCTTGGGGAGAAGCAGCACCTGGTTTTTGAAGATGTTTTTAGTTTCTTACCATTGAAATCGCTACATATCAGTAGAGCCACACTTTGTACCCCATAAAATGAATTAGGTTTATATTATCATGCAGATCCTTCCGGTAGTTGAAGTACTCATTAATTTTACTGCTAATGAGATGTTAGCAATTAAATACCTTTAATTAATGAAAATTAGACAAAAGCAAGGGCTGTGTTCTGTGTCTTCATAAAAAATAAGGAAAATATTTGTACATCTTATTGTGTCTTGTGCCTGCAGAAAGACTACAAATCTGAGCCACTTTTCTGGTCCAGAGAAACTCATTAAAAGATTTCACTCTTAGAAAATGAAAGGAGTAGGCATATTTGGATGTTATAAAGATTATCTGAGATTGGGGAAAAATATCCAATAACCGAGAGCCAGTCCTACATGTAATAGCAAATTTCATGGTTGAAGATACGACAGGATTGAACACAATTAATGGTTCTGTAGCCGTCGTTGAGTTCTGGGGTAGGCTCCGAGCACATAATTAGATTATTAAAAATGGCCTGTCTTAGGCCCACTATTACTAAATTGAAATCCAATTATGCTTTTATGATTTTGCTGAAAAATATTTTGCTGTTTTGCTCGGGCCCTCCTAAGAAGATCATTTCCTCTTTGCATCAGCCTTTGCACATGTCACAATACATTTCCCAAACAAATCTGACCTCAATTATCCTGGAATCAATCTTACATTAGATAAAATATATTTTAATGAGTGGTTTTATGCCTGATATCATAATTGTGCCTCTCTATACTTGAGGAATTAAAAGATGGCAATAGAAGTCTTTGTGGAAAAAAAAAAAACTTTAATGAAAGGCATGCATATTTTAGATAAGACTAACTCGTGCCATCTTAATACTTGGAAAGACACTATGTTCAAATATGTGTTGGAGTGTTCTGCGAGACAAACTTAGTGTAGTTTGTAGTAATTGGCATTGGAACTGTAATAAAGCAGTTGTTTGCAAAGAGATAGGCTCCGAAATTTCGTGCACTCCCGCAGTGTGGATTTAAATGCTAAGTTAAATATTTATGAAGCCGAGATTTTTATAATTGATCATTCTATGATTTATACACTGTAATTATAATTAGGTTGAAAGAGATTTTCAAAAGCTAGTTTCCTGGTAGCCAAGGCCATTAAATAATGCTAGGCTGCCAAAACAAAAATTAGGTGGGAACCCAGCCACCAAGTACCAAGCTCACGTGTCTATCTATATCTGAACAGAATGTGGTACCACACCTTACCAGGCTCACCTGGAATGCTCACTCCTGCTTTGTCTGTGATCACTCTTCATGCCTTTGTTTCAAACCTAGCTGGATGTAAACAAATAGAAAACTTCAGGGATCTGATGTATAACAAAAGAGAAAGGTGGAGGAGGTTGGAAAGGTTAATTAAAAATGTAATGATCCCATTTGCTGAGACAGCACTATTAATCATTGCACAGCAGCTAACATGTGACTTACTCACCACTTATAGGAGACATCTAATTTTATAAGGTGAGGAATTTTATAAGGAGGGGGAAGGAAAGAGGCAGGCAAGTGACAGTGTGTGCATGAAGGCAATGGAAATCTAAAATTTTGAGGGTACATCTTTTTAAACTATATTTATTTGAGAGAGAGAGAGAATGGGCATGCCAAGGCCTCTTGCCACTGCATACACAAACTCCAGATGGTGCATGTGCCACTTTGTGGATCAGGTTTTCTATGGGAACTGGGGAATTGAACCTAGGTTGTTAAGCTTTGCTAGCAAGTGCCTTTAACTGCTGAGCCATCTCTCCAGACTGACACTACCTCTCGAGTTTTGGTTAACATTGGGAACTGTCTGGAACTGTCTTCACTAAATAGAAGAATTATTTCCACATTTATAAGGATTCAAAATAATTACAAAGGCTGCCAGCCCCACAGAAAACTTTGGTTTAGCTGTAGGCTTAATGTAGTTGTGAAGAGTATTAAGAAAGCAAAACAGAACCAAGAAACAGGACCAGGAGCAAATTCATCATTGTGTAATAGGATAGGTCTTAAATGTGTATAAATGATAAAATGGGCTCCAAATAGCCAACACACACATATCTTATGAATTATTTTTAGCAGCACAGCTGGAAAGGCCGAGATCTTAGAGGATCAGTTACAGCGGTTACAACCTGCATGGTCAGACTTGCCACCTGATCACCAGGATATTACATCAGGCAACACGAGCTTCTAGAAAAGCTTGCCTACCTCTAGGAAGATCTTGGCCCCTTTTGCCCATTTTTCATTTGCTCGGCTAACACGTTAGAGGAAGCCCATTGGAAGAAGAACAGCAGTTACGTTAACATGGTAATTAATCAAGTCAGAAAGAAAGAATTCAGTTTTGCAGCCCTAAAAAGAAAGGCAGAACGATACCCGGAAACCAACCAGCCTCTGCAAACAATGCTTTTTCCCGGTACCCTGGGAACTTGCTGCTTAATACATCACATTGCATACAGGCAGATTTTAGTACACTGTCTGCTCGATACCACCTCATATCTATAGAAATGGACGGCTACTTGCTTACATCTCTGTTTCATCCTGAATTATACCAATGGGCTAGCTGGCACTGGCATTTGCCAATAATGGTGACATTTTTCTAAGTGTAAATGATGAAGGGCTTCTGGCCACACTGATGGCCTTTTGATTTGGGACAGTGTGAGGATTGTTATTTGGGGAGAAGGCAGTTCCTCCTTGCTGTGGAGATTCTTTTTGAATACAAAAGCTCCTCCCAGCCCATAGTTCATCTGTGACATCCCTACATCGCCCTGCGTTGGAGGGACCTTCGTATTTGCTCCGCCTGCAGGTCAGGGTTGGAATCACTGGTCTATGCCTTTCTGGATGAGCAGAGAGCTGAGAGGCTGTAGAACCAACATTTGCCTAGGATTTCATTCTGTCCCTGCTCATCACTTTATTCCATATATTTGAAGTCACCGTTAGACAGGTGAGTTGTATCCTAACGTGGAACCAGAGAATTGGGAGGTTGGGAAAGGCTGTAGTTCTCCTCTCACCAATGGGGAAGATGAGAGGTCCTCAGGGGCACAGCAGACAGGCAAATCGTGGACATTTCTAACCTAAATCTAGTTAGGCGGAATGGCACACACCTGTAACCCCAACATCTGGAGGTGGAGTCAGGAGGCTTAGTCAGGAGTGAGGTTTAGAGCAGCCTGGGCTGGACTATGTAAAACCAGTAGTGATAGTAATATGAACCCTTATCCTCCAGGTCCATTCCTCTTTGGCTGCACCTGATCCTTTTGTTTGGATGTTTGTCCTCTGGTTTTAATGACTGTTATCCCCGTAGCACCCAAGAAGTCAAGGAAAAAAGTCCCAGTCAAATGCAGTCCCAGCTGGAGAGGCTCCCAGTGGCCATAGAGAAAGTCATTTGTAACCTGCAAAGTAACGACACGCGGCTGTGTGGAACTTGGAAATGAAAGGCTGGTTAAATGGCATTCTCCATAATACAGTGTGGGCCCACGCTGGAAAGAGAACACATTAGCTGAACACAACCCACTCACATATGCCCTCCCCCCTCCCGCCTCAAAAAAAAAGGGATTTCTAGTAAACAGCCTTCATTCTGAGAACATTCTCATTCAGCCAGCATCCCAGACACTCTACCGAGTTAAAGAATGAATAACAGCAGATGGAGGGAGAGATTAGAGGTGGAGGGGGGAGGGAGAGCAACATCGTAACGCTGAGCTCTAAAATGAGCTGTGGTGAGGACGGTGCTGAAAGTTATGGTAAAGCTGTTCCTAAGCCTTCCCACACAGGCGACAAGGCTCCGCGCCCAGATCGTAAAGCACAGGCCGTGCTCCTGCTCCTCCGTGCACGTGCGAGCTGAGCTGACAGAGAGCTGGGTGTGACTGCGCTGGTGTAAATCCAGTCAGTTTCCCCGGGTCTCCTTCCTCTACCTTCCAGTCATTGAAGTGGCATGTGTGGTGCGGTGAGGGACCCATTTCATAAATACAGGGGGATCCATCTCCTTCTCAGGCCAAACTCAACTCTCACTCGCACATCCTGAGGTTTCAGGAGTGTTTATATTGGGCTTCATTGCAGCAGGATGTGTAACACTAGGGCTCAATGGAGAGTTGAAAGTGGGATTTGTGAAAGACTAATTTGGGAGACGCAGACAGGAGGAAGGGGTGAGGGTCATTTTCCATATATGGTACCTAGCTGCCTATGCAAGACCTGTTTAAAAGTGTAACAATAAGGTGCCCACGAATCTACCTTTCACCCAACCCTTTATTATGAACATTTGCAAGCATATGGAAAATTGGAAATATTTTAATAGTTCATATATCCCCGGCATCAAGAAGTTACCATAACACTTGAAGGTAGTTTTATGAGCATCTGTTATCTATCCCCTCTAAGTGTTTATTTCTTTTTATTGATATTTTCTGCATGTGCAGAAGAGCATTTTGATCATAATCTCTTCCCATTACCTTCTTTTGATCCCTTCCCCACACCCTGCATCCCTTCTTCTTTCCAACCAGTCCCTCTTCTGTGTTGATGTCTTTTTCTTACACCCCCCACTATCCATCGTGATGACGTGTTTATTGATGGGCCCAATATTGCGCAGGTCAGAACAGCTCCTGTACAGTTACGAATGCACTAAGCAACTACAAAGCACTCCTCCCCATCCTTTATTCTTACAGTCCTTGATTCATTTATTTAAGAGCAACAGACAGAGGGAGAAAGGGGCAGAGAGAGAGAGAGAGAATGGGCACACCAGGGCCTCCAGCTACTGCAAATGAACTCCAGATGCATGTACCACTTTGTGCATCTGGCTTACAGGGGGTCCTAGGGAATCAAGCCTCAAACTGGGATCCTTAGGCTTCACAGGCAAGCGCTTAACTGCTAAGCCATTTCTCCAGCCTATTACATCCCCTTTTTTTTAATGAGTGAGAAAGACAGAGAGAGAGAGAGAGAGAATATTGGCATGTCAGGGCCTCTTGCCACTGCAGTCAAACTCCAGATGCATGCCCCACCTTGTGCACTTGCGTCACCTTTGTGCATCTGGCTTACGTGGGACCTGGAGAGTTGAACATGGGTCTTTATGCTTCGTAGGCAAGTGCCTTAACTGCTAAGCCATCTCCCCAACCCATTCTCTTTCATTCTTTCTGCCACCTCTTCCACAGTGTTCCCTTAAACTTGGAGGGCATGATAGAGATGTTGCATATAGTGCTGAACACTCAACAGTGGCGTGCTCTCAGCACTTTGATGAGTATTGAATCTCCTCTGCAGTCACCATCATACACAAAAGGAAGCTTCTCTGAACAAAGTGAGAGCAGCACTAATATATGAATCCATCTAACTTCTGAAAATGTGACTGTTGGGCACTCCCTTTAAGTGCTTTGGAACACATATCATCAGCCAGTGTCTAACTTCAGCCTAATTTTTCTTTTCGCTTCATCTGTGTCTGTATATATGGGTGGCTGTGTGCCTGGAGGACAGCCTTGGGGTGTTGGTCGTTTTCCTCCATCATGTTTGAGACAGGGTCTCTTTTGCTGTTTGTAGCTAGGTATACCAGGCTAGCTGGCCCATGGATTTTCCGGACTCCATCTCCTATTGCTGCAGGTGTGTTGAGTTTACAGACATGTGTGCCACTTTGTGACTGTTTTATTTTTTGTTTTTTTTGTTTTGTTTTGTTTTTACATGAGTACTTGGTGGGGGGTCTAAACTCGAGTCAACATGCTTGAGTAGCAAGTGGCTTTAACCACTGAGCAGGTTCTCTAACGCCCTCTTTTTATTTTCTTGGTGAAGTAGTGTTTAGATGTGCACAAACCTTACACATATCACTCTGAGTTTGGACTCAAACTCTCCATTCCATAACTGTCAGAGAACACGGAACATTGCCATCACCTCGGAAAATTCTCTCGGACTCCTTCCCAGCCAACTTTACTCCCATTCTCTAGGAGTGACTCTTGACACTTTTTTCATCATTTAGTTCTACCTTTTCTAGATGCCGTATCTAGAGAATCATATAGTGTGCACATTTTACCTAAAGTGTTTTTTTTTTTTTTAAGTATTTATTTGCGAGAAAGAGGAAGAAGACAGAAAGGGTGTGAATATGAACGTGCCAGGGCCTCTTGCCACCACAAATGAGCTCCAGATGCGTGGACTATGTGCATCTGGCTTTACATGGGTGCTGGGGAACCCATCCTAGGCTGTCAGGCTTAGCAATCATGTGCCTTTAACCACCGTGCCATCTCCCGAGGCCTTGTTACCTAACTTTTTTTTGGGTTTTTTGAGGTAGGGTCTCACTCTAGCTCAGGCTGACCTGGAATTCACTATGGAGTCTCAGGGTGGCCTCGAACTCACTGCAATCCTCCTACCTCTGCATCCCGAGTGCTGGGATTAAAGGCGTGCGCCACCACGCTCAGCTTTTCTTTCTTTTTACCTAACAGTTTAACTTTTCCCACTCAGCATAATGTCTCTTGATTCATGTTGGTAGGTGCTCCGTTCTCCTTTCTGAGTAGCATTCCATTGTCTGCATGTTGGGCCGCTTTCCTGTGGTCAGTTCATGGACTGTTTGCGGTTTGGGACTCTCCTCAATGTACTAGTGCACACACTGTGAAGCCCTCCAGAGGTCTTTTTGTGCTCAGAAATCTTTACTTAGATAAGTACCTGGAAGGACAATTGTTGGTTCATAAGTTAGGTGTGTGTCTGGCTTTACAAGATGCTGTTCACTTTTCCCCCTCCAAGCACTGGGTCTCTTCAACACTCCCACTGTCCGTGTAAGCAACTTCTAGGAGCGCTGTGTTTGTTTCACAGTTGCTGTTGTCAGTCTCATTTCAACCACTGTGATTGGTGGGTACTGTATCTCATTGGGGTTTTATTTATTTATTTATTTATTTATTTATTTATTTATTGCATTTCCCACATGTTTAATACTTCTCATGCACTTAGCTATTTTCATATCTATTTTTTGTAAAGTATAAACTAAAACATTTGGTCTGTTTTTAAGTAGGGTGCTTTCTTTTTACTGCTGAGTTTTAACCATTACTATATTTTAAATGCCAGCCCTTTGACTGAAACAAATTTTGTGACTGTATTTTTTTAATCAGTGACTTTGCTGTATGTTTCTCATCAGTGGTTTTTTTCTTTTGGCAGTGGTTAGTTTCCATAAGCTCAAACTTAACCATTTTTTTCTTATATAGTTATTGCATTCTGCAGTGCCATCTAAGCAATGTTTGCAACCTTCAACTCATCTTTGCATTCTTCTAAAAACTTTGTTATTTTAGCTTTTATTTTAAGTCTGTGACCCGGGTTTTGATTTTTATGGATGGTGTGACGTCGGGATTGAGATGTTTTTGTTTCTTCATTGATAGCAAGTTATTCTAGCATGATACATTGAAAGACTGTTGCCCTCATTGGACTTTTTAAATGTTACACTATTTGCCTCATTTTATCTCTTCAGTGTCATATTCAAAAACCACATGATTATTCATAATTGATGTATTTTTCTGAGTCCTGACTTCTGTTCCATGAGTCAACCTTGATTCTGGCTATGCTATGCCATGCTGTCTTGAGAACTACAGCTTTATAATAGATCTTGATGTCAGTGTAAGTTCTTCAGCTTTGTTAGTCTTGTCCAGTTGCTCTGGTTACTCTGTGTGCTTAGAATTTCCATATACACTTTGAAATATGTTTATTAGTCTTAAAATGTAAGGATTAAGAGATGATTGACATCTTACTGAGCCTCTTGATCCATGAATATGGTATGTAATTCTTTTAGGTCTCTAATTTTTATCAGCAATGCTTTTTAGTTTTCAGTGTAGAGGTGTTGTGTATGTCTTGTTAAATTCACTCCTCTCTGTTTTAAAATGTTATTGAGAATGAAATTATACTTTAAATTGTCCTAATTTTTTTTGCAGCTAACATATAAAGGTGATGAATATGTTAATCAGTTTGGTTAATCAGCATTCCCCAATATCAAGGATGTCAGAACAACACATTGTACCCTATAAGTACATACACTTATTATTTTGTCATTTTAAAATAATCTTGTAAACTGAAAAACAGATAAAACTGATTTTTTTATATTAACTATATGTTTTGAGCTAAATTCATTTATTCTAGTGCATTTTTTCTGGTTTTTCGTTTTTTGAGGTAGGGTTGCACAATAGCTCAAGCTGACCTGGAATTCACTATGTAGTCTCAGACTGGCCTTGAACTCAGGGCGATCCTCCTACCTCTGCCTCCTGAGTGATGGGATTAAAGGCGTGCACCACATGCCCAGATGGATTCTAGTGCATTTTTAAAGATGCCTTGGTCATCTGCAAACAGATCTATATTAGTTATGTTATATCTTTTTGTTGCTTCATTGCAAAGCCTATGATCTCAATGTTGAGTGTAGATGGTAAATGGGCATCCTCTGCTCCTGATCCTAGGGCAGATAATCAGAATTTCACCATGAGATGTGATTTTACTGTGGATTTGTCATTGCTGTCCTTTATCAACGTGAGGAAATTCTGTTCTATTTTTAGTTTGCTGAGGGTATTTTTTTTTTATTAATTAACATTGGAATTTGCTGAATGCTTTTTGTCTACTGAAATAATAATGATTGTTTTGAATTTTGAATTCTGCTAATGTGGTGAATGACATGAATTTTTAAACATTAATCATTCTTGGATCCTTGGAATAAACCTCAGTTGCCCATGATGTAGTATTCTTTTAACATCCTGCCAAATACAGTTTGCTAAGATTTGGGGATTTTTTTTTTTTTTTTTGAGAGAGAGAGACAGAGAGGGAGAGGAAGACAGATAGAGAATGGGCATGCCAGCAGCCTCTCAGCTGCTGTGAACGAAATCCAGATGCGTGCGCCCCCTTGTGGTCAAGTGCAGCATTGTGCCTTTGCGTCACTTTGCATCTGGCTAAATGTGAGACCTGGAGATTGGAACTGCTGGAGATTGGAATCAGTGTTCTTAGGCTTAGGAGGCAGGTGCCTTAACTGCTAAGCCATTTCTCCAGCCCGGAGGGGATGATTTTTGCATCCATGTTTGTAGAGAATATGAGCCTAAGGCTGGAGAGATGGCTTACCAGTTAAGGTGCTTGCCTACAAGGCCTAAGGACCCAAGTTTGATTCCCCAGTACCCATGGCTAGATGCACAAGGTGGCACATGTGTCTGGAGTTCATTTACAGTGGCTAGAGGCCCTGGCATGTCCATTCTCTCTCTCTCTCTCAAATAAACAAATGACTAAATAAACAAAATGTTTTTAGAGGAATATGAGTCTGTTTTCTTATTTTGTCTTTGTAAGGTTCTTATATTTGAGTAAGTTGGCATCAGGTTGAGAAGGGTATTGAAAATACTTTGTGTTAATGATAATCAGAAGCAAAGGTAGTCACGCTGGCCTGTATGGTGACAGTGAATTGTTACTGCTCTGAGCGTGTTAGATTGTGTGTCCTGCTCTGGAGTGATGGCTCAAGGAGGTGGTATTCTGGCCACGTTTATATATTGGTGAAAACAGAATCAGCAGAAAGTGAGGCAAAGTCATTCCTACTGCTGAATGAAGTTAGCTTTGAAGCATTGGTTCAGATGTAAACTGGTTTACTGTTTCCACTCTGTACCAGGCTTTTCCTTTAATGTGTTGCTTTCCTCTTTTTATAACATTAAGAAGAAAAACCTAATAGCTCATATAATTCTAACAACTTTTACAAGGCAACAGTAGGGTTGGAGAGATGGCTTAGCAGTTAAGGCGCTTGCCTGTGAAGTCTAAAAATTCATGTTCGAATCTCCAGGTCCCACGTAAGCCAGATGCACAGTGACATAAGTGCACAATGTCACAAATGTCCTCAAGAGGGTGCACGCTTCTGGAGTTTGTTTGCAGCAGCTGAAGTTCCCACAAACCCATTCTCTTTCTTTCTCTTGCTCTCTCACTCACTCTCTCTCTGTGTCTCTCAAATAAAAAAAAGGCAACAATATTACGGTAACAAAAAGGTATATACTAGACTAATTTTTTGAAGCTTGTATGTTATTATATGGATTACTTCCAGAGAAAAAGAAATTTCCTGCATGTTATGTGTTTTTTATTATGCTAATTTAGAATATACACTTAACAACCTCTTACTCTTTGTTTTAACGCAACTATAAAAACAACACAGACAAATTAAGCACAAGCTAATAACATCATTGCAATGTAAGGGATAACATTCCTTTGCTGCAACAAAGTCAGTGCTCACCATCTGAATGTAGTGCTGGGCGTCAGTACAGCTTTTGTGAGTTGGACAGGCTCATGATGCTGGGTGTCATGGGATGACGTAATTTTTCTGCCATTTTTCATCGCTCCAGCTTGCATGAGCTGTTTGGTGGTATATCACTGACCACAACCCTTACCTGTTCACCTGCCTCTCTGGCCCTGTTCTTCTCCTATTTATTATTTATTTATTTATTTATTTATTTATTTATTTATTTATTTATAGTGAGTGAGAGAGAATGGGCAGTTAGGACCTCTAGCCACTGCAAATGAACTCCAGATGCATGTGCCACCTTGTTCATCTGGCTTATGTGGGTTCTGGGGAATCAAACTTGGGTCCTTAATCTTCATAGGCAAAGCACCTTAACTGCTAAGCCATCTCTCCAGCCCTCTTCTCTCTCTTTTTTAAATTATTCATTTATTTATTTATTTAAGAGAGAAAGAGGCAGAGAAAGAGAGAGGAAGAGAGAGAATGGGCGTGCCAGGGCCTCCAGATGCATGTGCCACCTTGTGCATCTGGCTTTTGTGGGTACTGGGGAATCAAACCTGGGTCCTTTGGCTTTGCCAGCAAACAAGTTAACTTCTAAGCTACCTCTCCAGCCCCTCTTCTCTCTCTCTCTCTCTCTTTTTTTTTTTTTTTTTTTTTTTTTGGTTTTTCGAGGTAGGGTCTTACTCTAGGCCAGGCTGGCCTGGAATTCACTATGTGGTCTCAGGCTGGCCTTGAACTCACGGTGATCCTCCTTCCTCTGCCTCCCAAGTGCTGGGATTAAAGGCGTGTGTCACCACGCCCGGCTCCCCTCTTCTCTTTTTAACTAGAGATTCTAAAGTGCCATCCATCAGACACTAGGTTCAGACATAATTCAAGCAATTAAATCACGTACGTATTAATACAACCCTATAGACCTAACCCAGATGATTCAGAATATGGGTTTATTAATTTATTTTGATGATTATTAACAATGCGTAACTTTCAAATCTAGAGAACTCTAGCTCTTCAGAAAGTCCTTGGATCCAACAACATAGTGTTAGAAGTTTATAGAGAGAAGGCTGGAAGTGTTGCTTGCTCAGGCTAGAAGCCCCTGGTGTTTGTGTCAGGCCACACTGTGGCGGTTCCCAGAGAGCCTGAGTGTGGTACAGGGAAACAAGCTTGGGAATAACAAGAAAGAGAGAGAGAGAGAGAGAGAGAGAGTGAGAGTGTGTGTGTGTGTTTGTTCAAGTGTAGGGCTCGTGTGGGCGGACACTGGCCACTTGCACTGCTCACCATGAAATGATGGAGGTCTTGTTTATTGCCTTCCACATTGAATTTGCAGGACTCAGAACTCATACATAGACCCATGAACCTAACTCATCATGGCCTGTGGTGCCAGGGAATGATGTGATTGTTGCTCATGTATGTGTGTGTGTGGGGGGTTGTTTCTCAAAGCATTGCACATTTTTTTCACAGCACAGGGGAAATTTTCTTTCCTTGAAATATTTGAGTTACTTTTTGTGCTCTTTATGGTTTCATTTTGTAATGAAAATAGTTTTGAAGTTGTAATGAGAATATTTCACATTCAATTTGCCTTCCTAGCAAAGATTTAAGTTTCAAAGACAGTATTGGTAATTAGAGTCACTGTGTAGTACAATGGACTCTAGAACTTATTTGGCTTTGCAATTGGAACTTTATCCCCTTTGCATAGCAACTCTATGTCTCCTTTCCTCGGCCTGGCAGTCTGATGTTTTTGAGAACTTGAGTATTTTGGTTATTTATTTAGCCTAATGTCCTCAAGGCTCGTTCCCACCGTTATGGGCTGTGGGATTTTTTTTAAGACATAATACTATTCCCTGTTCCCTGTATCAGTCACTTTCACATTGCTGTGAACAAATACCTGACCAGAAGCAACTCAAGGAAGTAAAGAATTTATTTTCAGCTTAGTTTCAAGGGGAAGTTTTATGGCAGGGAAGGCCATACAGGGATGTGTGCCAGCTTCTCACATTGTCACCTATGCAGGCAGAAAACATTTCAAGGCCCATCCCCAGTGGCCCATTTTCTTCACCTTCAAATGTTCCACAGGCTTCCCAGGCAGCACTGTGAGTAGGGACTCAAAATATCCAAACACGTGAGCCTGCGTGGACAAGGGGGCATTTGACATTCAACCTATCACATGCCATTCAGATGTTCAGCAAATGCACCATTCTGTCTGTCATCCCTACCCAGCCCTCCTGAACCCTCTCCTCTCGTCACCTTGAAATGTAACAAGTGTCCCTTTTTTTTAAAAAAAAAAAAAGTAATTTTATTTATTTGAGAGAGAGTGAGTGAGAGAAAGAGGCAGAGAGAGAAAGAGAGAGAATGGACATGCTAGGGCCTCTAGCCACAACAAACGAACTCCGGACACATGCACCACCTTGTGTATCTGGCTTACTGTGGGTCTTGGGGAATTGAACCTGGATCCTTGGGCTTTGTAGGCAAATGCCTTAACTACTATGCCATCTTTCCAGTCCACAAGGATCCTTTTCAATTTGGGGTGAAGGGGAGACATTGACTCCACAGAAGAGCCTAGGCGGGACTGGGAGCTTACTGGGGTGTCTGCTTCATTCCTGCCTTCTCTGGAGGGTTACTGGCATATTACCATTCTATCACAGGCCACCTTACAAACTGTTTCTATCACTTCCTTTTCCCAACAGAAACACCTTTAGAGATGGGTCCTGAGCTTAATCCCTCTTGTCCATTCACTTGTAACTTTGCCCATTATATAAAGCCCAGGCCAATATGCCCAGCCACCCGGGGGAAGCTGCTTGCCTGGCACTCTCATTCATACCATAGAAGAGCGTTCTCATAGTGGGTAGCACTGGTTTCCCAGGCAGCATGGGCACAGAGGGATTGAGCAGAAGGAAGCATATGGTCTGTGGTATTCCTATGATGTGGAAACCCAGTGAAATGCCATCCAAAAATCCTAGCTGAATTTTTCTAATCAGAAACTTGCAAACTCACAGAGCCGACATTTTGGATATAGTGAGTTAAGTGGTAATTGAGGCTTGAGGATTTTTGTGTGATATATTCTGGTTTTCTTCCAATGGCCTGGGAGCTGAAACTTAAACACAGCTCTGTTGTGGCTGCTTCTTCCTGTTTAGAGAGCCTGGCATAATATTTTGTCTTCTGGGCTCAAATAACCATGTAATTACTCTGTAATCATATAGTAATTAGCATGTGCTATGTGCATTTATTACATAATTATATTCCCGGAGGATTGCATGACAATTATACTTGCATTCAGCATATCATTTTATATACTGTATCATGAATGAGTATATAATTTGTTGCTGTTTTCTTTGATCCTCATTTCAGTTTATAGAACAAGGGTTGGGACCATTCTCTTGATACCTTATTTGCTAGTACTGGGCAGGCGCCTGTCTTCCCATAGCCTCAACTCCATAGCTCCTACCTACATGTCTAAGGAAATATCAGGGTCTTGTGCTACTGTGAACTATTAGCATCTGCACCCCAATACTTTATGCTTGGGAATCATCAGGTTATTCAAGACTCCTTGAGTTCCAGAGCTGTGAACATGGCCAGGCCAATGCCAAGTTGTGGGTGCAAATGAGCAGGTGGAGGCAGACAGGAGCCAGGCATTGTGGTCACGCCTCTCTTTCTCTGCTTTGCAGTTGAGCACATTTCCAAAGGGAACAACTGTCTGGATGCAGCTAAGGCCTGCAACCTGGATGATACCTGCAAGAAGTACAGGTCGGCCTACATCACCCCGTGCACCACCAGCATGTCGAACGACGTCTGCAACCGTCGCAAATGCCACAAGGCCCTTCGGCAGTTCTTCGACAAGGTCCCAGCCAAGCACAGTTACGGAATGCTCTTCTGTTCCTGCCGGGACATCGCGTGCACGGAGCGGCGGCGACAGACCATCGTGCCCGTGTGCTCCTACGAAGAACGGGAGAAACCCAACTGCTTGAACTTGCAGGAGTCCTGCAAGACGAATTACATCTGCAGGTAAGCGTGCTGGCGGCAGGTGGGTGATTCATGAGGTGTAGGGGAACCGTGGCCTGCTGCTCGAGCTGCCAGGCTCCGGGTTCCTGCACTGCTCCTGGGAAGAGAGCAATGCGGGACGCCGGCTCCGTGAATGAATTGGTAAGGCTCTAACCTCTGCATCTCCAACATGGTTTTTCATGTCTGTTTAAGCTCTTACCCTGGGGGCGGTCCTTTCTTTAACTGGGGAATGCTTCAAGGCAGGCGTTGGACTGGGAAAATCCCACTACATCTGCTAGGGTGGTACTTGATGGAGGTGAATTTGTAGGTGTGTTGGGCCTACTCCTCAAGTCCTGGGGGGGAGGGGGGCGAGGGGCAGGGAGATGGCCAAGCCAGGAGAGGAGCTGGTAGGAGATAAGGAGGCTCTTGACCTTCAGAAAATTGGACAAGACAGTCCATGGGTGCGAACTATATCCAGTCCTGACAGGAGGACAATGCTAAGAATGCCTGGGTCTGTTCTGGGCAGTACTATAGCTCTTCTTCCAGACCTCCGCCTCCATCAGAAACCCCACTGAGCTGGAGTGTTGTTGAAAACACTTGCTTCCTTTCCCTTTCTTGACCATTTATTGATTTATGTTAACGTTTGAAAGAGTCCACAAACACATGCTCTCTGTTAAACACACACACACACACACACACACAGAAACAGAGATGTAGAACTGGGTTGAGTGCAAAGAGAAAACCTCTTGCAGTCTACTCTCGCTCAGCACTAGTCCTCCAGTGTCACGGTTAACAATTTGATCAGCATCCTTCCAGAACTTTGCATTGACTTCCTTTGCTGCTAGTAGCCAGGTGGAGATGGGGTCTGTGCACCGAGCCTATGCAGTGCTTGTTCAGGAGACTGGGCTGGATCTCAGCTTGGAGATTCTGCTCATATGGGTCAATGCCTGCACTTTGTCCCTAGAGCGGCGGGCAGGAGATGGCATTGCCATCTGTGATAGAATCCTGCGTGTACTCAGAAAGTGTGTGCAAATGGGCAAGTAGATGAGAGTGTAACTAGGTGTTCATTTTCTTAGAGACTCTTTGTTTCTGAAGGCCAGAGAGCAGGAACCACATGGGACTTGTCACCTGAGTGACTGCTTAGTTTGTTTTAGTCTGGTGGCATGGGACTTCATTCTTTCTTTAAACCAATTCTGATACTGACCAAGGAGAAGAGAACATCCTCATTTTCTATGTAATACTCTCAAATGGAAGATTTTTGGAGAATAATGTTCTTCTGCTTTGTTTTCTTTCTGAGCTGAAAGTAGCTGATGTGTTTTATAAGGAGAACTTAGATGATCAAACATTAGATGATGTGTTTTATAAGGAGAACTTAGATGATTAAACATTGCAGGAGAGTTGGGAGGAGTCAGGTTTTCCTAAAGCGTAACTCCAAAGACTCTTCCCTGCTTGCTCGCCTCTCGTCCTCTGAGGCCCTCCTAGCTGTGATCTACGAGCAGAGGTGTGTGAGCTACAGAGTCCTGAGGTGAAGCTGGGCATCAGTGGTCCAGGATCATAGGAAGCAGCACTGGGAGTGCCTGGCCCTGTTGGAGAGTGCTCAGAGAGGCTGAAGAAAGGATTCCCCTTATGTGAACAGGACTTGGTTTCTAAGGTCACCTTTGGCTTAAAGCCAGACAGTTGTTCTCCCTAAGATATCATGCTATCAGAGCCGGGCGTGGTGGCACATGCTTTTAATCCCAGCACTCAGGGAGGCAGAGGTAGTAGGATGGCCATGAGTTTGAGGCCACCCTGAGACTATGTAGTGAATTCCAGGTTAGCCTGGACCAGAGCAAGGCCCTACCTGGAAAAACCAAAACAAACAAACAAACAAACAACACCATGTTATCCACTGCTAGGTACAAGGAAAGGGACATAAATTTTAGGACCAACCCAGGGAAGGAAAGCTGAACAGGACAGAAGAAGAAGTGGTTCAGCCTCCGTCCACTGAGCAGTGGCCAGCCTGAAGGTGGAAGAAGAAGTGGACTCTTCTCTTCTCATAGATGTCTCTTGACATGTGACATGCAGAGAAGGTCCCTGAATCTTCTATATCAGTCAGAAAGACCACAATGAGAGGTGAATTTGCATTCACAGGCCTGCTCTGATAACAAGAAAATCGTGGGAGGGCTGCTGTGAATTCATTACATCAGCCTGGATTCTTGCTCATCTGGGAGTTTGGGGACTTGGAGGGTTCTGGGGAGGAGGCAGGAGGAACTTGTAGATTCCAGGATGGTCTGCCTGTTTCCTAGGGTCTCAGGAGCTGGGAGACAGCAGGGAGTAGACTCAGTTGACGGGGCATAAGTAGGCAAGGGGCCTAGGACAGCCCTTGCCTGATCAGTGAGCATCCCAACACTACCAAGGTCAGGATGGAGTGGACAGCAGCTACCATGCAGAGGGGTGGGGACACCCCAGATCTGGTGGCATCTGGAGGCCAGGTTCGTAGTGCTGTCATTTTGCTGGTCTGGGAAGAACTCAGAAGTTGTTTTGAGAATCAAAAACTAAGCTTATCCGGGAACCCTACCAAGAGAAATTTGTCTCAACGTGATTGATGGGCTTTATAACCTGTCTTGAGTCTTTCCTGGGAAGGTGGATCAGGGACTTTTTATGGTGTCACCCATTGTTAAATTATTTATTCCACCATTTCTTTCCAGAGCCTGGACTTAGTGCTTACGAGCACCCCTTCCTTGTCCAATGTGGTAAATGCAATTTGAGCTGCTAGGGTGGCTAGCGGGGTTTTCTTTCACCACATTTTTATTAATCTTGCCTCGAATTTTATGCCTTTTATTCTATCCCTCTTAATCCATCTTAAGGACTACCCAGGGCAGCAGCTGGTAGTGGCTGGAGCCAGTACAATCCCTCTAACCCCATCCCTGCCTCTGTTGTTACTTACGAGCTCATGTGATATCCCCACAGGGAAAGGATGGCAAAAGAGAACATTGTATGTTCAACATCACCCCTCTGAAGGCTCAAACTTTCCAAAGAGCTGCTTCTGTCTTCACACCAGTGCCTATCAAAGCGCTGTTCAAGCTGATTTAAACTTCCCTGAAAGTAATGTTTTCCTACCTGCAGCCTTCAGGTCTCCTTCCCCAGGGCCCCGCAGTGGATGCCTGTACCTTCAAACAGATGCAAAACAACTTGAGCTTTTCCTTTTGCCTTTCTTTTCCCTTCCCCTCTTCCCGCGTAGGGAAGCTGACAGACTCCTTTCCTCTTGGGATGGATGGGGAAGGAGTGAGCTCCAAGCTTGTCTGAAGCAAAGCACACGCTGCTGCAATACGGAGGTGTCATTAGAAGGCTGTGATGGAATCTGCAAGTCTGCCTCCCCTCCCCCGGAGCACAGGGGCCCCTGCAGACTTCCCTCTGGTTGCTTTCCTTGCTGCTGCCAGGAAGGCTGTCAGTAAGGAGTGCGGTCAAAAGGAAGCATATTCTTTATTCCTGATGCAAATTGTTTTATTTACATAACGTGAACTGCTCCCTTGTCTCCTCTCACCTACACTCTGACATTCAGAGTGAGCTCAGCACTGGAGTGCTGACTCGGTGCGATAGTTTGAATAGATGGCCCCCAATATATTCAATGTTTTGTTAGTTTGGAGTTTAGATCAGCAGCCACCTGGCTGGAGGAGGTGGATCTTAGAGCCCTAAGGTGTGGTGGTGGGTTTGAGATTCCAGTCTAAAGATATGCAAAGTGCCTCCTGGAGTTCCTGAAGTGGGCTGTTTTTTTTTTTTTGTCTTTTGAGCTTGTGGCTTCTTCTCTCTCTCTCTCTCTCTCTCTCTCTCTCTCTCTCTCTCTCTCTCTCTCTCTCTCTCTGCTTCGCCCTTTTTCTGCCATCATAGAACTCCCCCTGGACCTGTAAGCTTCAATAAATCCCTTCCCTCCATCACTGTGCCCGGTCTGGAAGTTCATCTCAGCGAACCTGAAGCTGTCTGCTACACTCGGGATACCACCAACTTTTCTCCATCTCTTTTATTTTTCTAATTAATTACTCGGACATCTCAGCTATTTCATTGCCAAGCAGTCTAGCATTCCCCCCCCCCCAGCCTTTCAAGCATGCCTCCTCCTCCTCCTCCTCCCCACCATTCTGGGGTGAGAATCATAGAGGTATTTTCCATCCCCATTCTGTTTTTAGTGCCAAACAAAGGTAGAGTCTACCCCTGCCTTGTGGCGCTCACTGCCCCTACAGGTTGTCCCTGTTGAGAATAGTCCTGTGCATACTTGGGGGCTTAGGTGGCTGTGGCTCTCTTGGTCATTCTGTACACGCAGCAGAGACACTCCGTCCTTGGGTGCCCGGTAGCGCTCAGCACATACTCGGGCTTTGCAGCCGTTGCTTCTCAAAGCATGGTGTTTTGCCTTACGGGGCCAAGTCCTAAGGGATCCCAGCCAGAGCTAGCTGTCCATCTTGGAAGCAGCCCAGCCTCTCCCTTTTCCTGGCAGCATGCTCCCAGGGGAAAACGAGTGTTGTATTTGCATTCAGCAATGCCGCGTCATGGTTGTCCCCTTCCTTCTAGAAGATTTTGGTAATGTTACATCTCAGAAGGGAAAAGGTAAGGGCTGCAGGACTTCTGTCCCCCATAACTTTTGTGGCCTCCTGGAGATCTGTCTCCTTTTCTAGATGGCCAGTTGTGAGTGCCTGTAGACTGTACAATAATGGCTTGATCAAGTCTCCAAGTATATTATTCTTTCTTCCCCAGGGACTCAGGATCCTATAATTACATCCCAGAAACCTGGATGGTTTGTTGCAGAACCAGAAAGGCATTGGTCCCTTGGTATAGCTCTAGAAGAGCAGTACCTGCAATTTCTGCACATCCGCCCAAACCATTACCACCCTTGCCACATTGGGGTGACCTTGTTATACATAAAGGAAGTGTATTATTGTTAATTTGTCAGCTGGGGCAATTGGGGAAACATGTCAGTGAATTTCTGCTCCAGTGACTGAGTCTGACAGTGGTCATGCACATTTACAAGGTGAGAGAGAAAAACATATTCCATTTGCCTGGAACTGGATCCTGTGTAAAACACAGTAAACTGTGAGACTTTAAGGTTAAGAGAATCCTCCAGTTTTTCAGGGTTTTTAAAAACAATACTTTACTTATTTATCTGAAAGAGAGAGATCGAATGGGCATGCCAGAGCCTCTAGCCACTGCAAATGAGAACTCCAGACAAATGTGCCACCTTGTGCATCTGGTTTTACATGGGTACTGAGGAATCAAACCTGGCTCCTTCGGCTTTGTGGCAGATGCCTTAACTACTAAGCCATCTCTTCAGCCCCAGAATTTTTTTTTAAGAATTCTTTACTTGTTTATTTGCAAACAGAGAGAGCTAGAGGGGAGAGAGACGGGCAGAGAGAATGGGCACAGCAGGGCCTTCAGTCACTACATGTGAACTCTATATGCATGCACCATTTTGTGCATTTGGCTTTATGTGGATACTGGGAAATGAGCTCAGGTTGTTAGGCTTTGCAGGCAGGTGCCTTAACTGCTGAGCCATCTCTCCAGCCCCAAATTCTCCAATTCCTGACCTTAAATTCCTTATCAGAAACTACTCCAGGGCTCGGGATATAGCTCCATAGGTAGAGTACCTGCTTAGCATGCATAAGTTCTTTTGATCTATCCTCAGCACTACCTAAATTGGGTGATGGTGCATCACCCATAATCTCAGTTCTTGGAAGGTGGAGGCAAGAGTGTCAGAAATTCAAGGTCATTCTTGGCTACATAGTGAATTTGAGGCCAGCCTGGACTACATGAAACTCTGTTTCTAAGAAAGAAAAGAAAAAAAAAAACCTCTGGATTCTATATTACTCTCTCTGGACTTATTTTGACATGTGATGAGTATAGGAGAAAATGGCCTCAAAGATAATTAATGCCCCAAACTAGATGAGTAGATTAATTTGGCACTTAATTTTATTTTACGCTGATTCATTCACAAATGGAAATCAGTAATTAGACAATGCAAACTTTTGAACCATGGAAAGAAAAGGTTCGGAAATATGAGAGACTACAAGCAAAACATTTTCCAGTTCATTTGAGCAGTTTTCATTTCAAATGATGACACAGGTATCTTTTGCAATATGGTCAAAGTGTCTAATGGCTTTTTTTTTTTAAGTATCTGTCATCCCCCCCAACCCCCGCCTAGCCTATGAGAGCTGCCTGCTCCCCACCTCCATGTGACTTTGTGCAGTGGATTCATCAAACCTTGACAGGGGAGCAAGGATGTCCTCTGATGGCTGTCATCTGCTGGGCCCTCACCTTCCTTGATATCGGGTGTGGAGAGCATTCTCTTGCTCGAGTGTCTGGCCTCCACCCCAGCCTGTGCCCATGGTGGGCGGCTGCTCCGGCGGTCAGAGTGAATGGTGTTCTGTTCATCAGGGATTCTGAGCTGTGAGTCTGGCTTGAGCAACTAACTACACCTGCTCCATCTTGTCTCCTTATATCTCTCTCCTGATCTTTGCTTTGGCACATACCAGTGTGAAGCCATTTGTATGTTTCTGCTGGAGCCTCTTGCTAAAAATGCTTGGCTGGATTTATCGTGTTTTCTTCTTCTCTCTCCCAGCTCCTCCCTGTGCCTGCCCAAGCTGAGGTTCTCTGCCTCATTTCCCTACATCTAATCACCACCACCCCCCAAAAGTCACTTTTGCCACTCTTGGCCCAGAAACAGAAAGAATTAATGACTCGTTTACGGTTGTATATTGTGTTGACTTTTGGATCATGTGGATAAGGTATCCTCTTGGAAAAGAATTGTCTTTTCCCAGTTTTGAAAATGAAAGCAGGGTGGGGGCAGGTGGTGTATGCCATTAATCCCAGCAGATTAAAGGCAGAGAGAGGAAGGAGGATGGTCGTTGAGTTTGAGGCCACCCTGAGACTACACAGTGAATTCCAGGTCAGTCCAGGCTAGAGCAAGACCCTACCTTGCAAAACCAAGAGAGAGAGAGAGAGAGAGAGAGAATAAGAAAGCAAACGAAGAATGTAATAGACTTGGTTCTCCCATGAAGCCCAGACAAGGGTTTCTTTGTGGGGAGGGGTGTTGCCCTGGAGCTTTGCTCAGATCAGGATTCGGTGGCCTAAGAAGCAGGGAAACTGAAGCAGGAGGAGGGAAGCTCGTTTTAGGGTATATACAAAGGTAGAGGTTGAGACAGGAGTTAAGGGAACTGGCTAGGAAAAGGAAAGAGAACATTTGGTATAGGTGAAACACTGGGGCTACCTGCACTTGCTGAAGTGTGGGATTTTATTCCTCAACCACCTAGAGAGCAAAGAGGAGTCTCTCACATAGGAGCAATGCCTGGGGAGGGTTGGAGGCCAGTTAGGGGTTTCTTGGATTAAAGGAGTGATAAAATGGACAAGAGAGGAAGATGTAAGAATTTGGGGAATATGATAGTTGTCATGGAAGATACTGAGTAGTTTCTGAATGAATAAATTTAAGACATGACTAAATATCAGAGAAGAGGCTAGCACATGGGGGGTAGTTTTACAGTCAGTTACATAGAGACTGGTGTGGAAGAACGTGGCAAGATTTGCTCCCCAGGGGCAGTGGGTGAGAAGATAAATAGTCCAAAGGCTAAACCTTGGAAGCTGAGGGTCATGGTGACAGTATCTGAAGAGGCTTTAGAGAGGTAGGATACTGGAGACAGACGCAAAGTCACAGGCCAACCCGAAGCAGAAGACCTAAGAGGAGTGGTTGTCATTGGTGTCCATTGTTTAGGACAGGACAGCTCGAGGGGACATTTGATTTAATACAGAGCCAAATCTTCTGTCTGCCCGTCTATCCCTTTATCCTTCCCTCTGTTCATTGCTTTATCCTCCTATTCATTTTACTATCTATCTATCTGTCTATCTATCTATCTATCTATCTATCTATCTATCTATCTATCTGGCACCTATCTGTCTATTATCTATCTTATCTATCTATCATCTATCTTCCACTTGGCCTTCTCCATCCATCCATCCATCCATCCATCCATCCATCCATCCATCCATCCATCTCTCTAGCCTACACATTCTGTAGCTGGAGGAAAGATTTGGATCTCATCCCCGGTGCAGAGGAGAAGGCAAATGTGTAAATCCTGTGGCTGAGCGTGGTTGTCTTTGGTCAGGAAGATATAAACTACTTTGAGAGAACATAGGCAGAACAGCCAACTCAGCAAGGCTTCCTGGAGGAGCCACGTGAGCTGGGCCATGGCATGAGTGACATGGAAGAGAGTACTGTGGTAACCGTGGGACAGAAGCCCAGGGCTGTGCCAAGGAGGCATGGGAATTCAAAACTACAACCCATTTTGGGTGTTGATGACAAGAAGCACTGGACTGCACACCTCACTGTGGTGACCTCACTGATGTGACCTCTCTGAGGTGGCCTCACATCAGCCCAGCTGCCCTGTAGAGAATGGCCAGTGCAGGTTCTAGTGGGGGGGGCATCCCGTGCAGAAGGTGGGACTCACACAGCTTGCTAACGTGGAAACCTAGTTTCTGTCACTAGCTGCAAACGATTCTCTTTCATGACAAGAATAGAATGACTCTTCAGCCTTCCTACCTTTGCTTTCAGACAGACAGAAAGATAATCCTGAGACCCAGCACTCTTTATGGCTCAGTCAGTAAGACCACCTCCATTTTAAAGACCATGTTCACTAAGTTAGGACATAACATCCATCAGAGCCTTTTAGCTTCATTAAAAAAAAAAAAATGACTCAGGTAATACATGTTCATTAAGTTCTTACTCTATCTAATTTTCTTCTGAGCACTCTCTGATTATTAGAGAGTGGGTGCTTTGTGACAGCTTACTGCTTTTGAAAGAGTTGTTTCAGCAAATAGGGAAACCACCATCCCAGAACACATGGACTTTTTAATGATGATTATTAACTTGCTATTTACTCTGAGCACACTTACTGAACCGTTTGTGTGACAGCCAGGGTCCTAGACATATAAGCCACCTGCCCCTCCCCCAGGCACCCAGTGTGATTCTTAACTTCCCACTGCGCTGTCATTTGAGTTCAGAGTCCTCCTCGGCCCTCACCTTCCCCAAGGCAGTGGCCCTCAGGAACCTGGCTGTGCATCTCAGGGTGGATGGAATCTTTACTGTCACAGAATGACAACTCTACATAGTCCATGCTGATGTCCCATGTCTGGGTCATGCAAGTATTTAGCCATCCTCCCTTAACCCTGCCCTGAGGTCATGCCATTTGTCACAGGTGACCCCTCGTTTCATGAGTGGCTTCTTAGCACAGTGCTGATGGGTTCATGTGGTGGGGGCAAGACATCAGGGTTGAAGATGTGGTGACACAAAGGGGCTATCTGGGTCCCTGGATTTTAGGCCACCTTGTCTAAGCTGTGGTCAGCTGAGCAACCACACTTGATCCCTATCCCTTCTGCTGGTTCCTGGACTTTAGGCCACCTTGTCTAAACTGTGGTCAGCTGAGGGGCCACACTTAATCCCCTCTGCTGGTTCCAATGACCTATTTAAAGACCATCTGTCCTGCCCACGGGAGGTTTCCATGATCACAGGCATCATGAAGCCTCTCGACAACCCCTCAAGTCTGGACCTAAGTGAACCAGAGAGACGCCATGTGCCTTTGCTGCCCCCTAACTCAGAGGAAATGGAGCCCTTCCATTTCCCATAGCCTCTTTCCCAAGCTGTTCCATCCACCTAGCAAGAAGGGGATGTAAAAGAACGGGGAGAGGTGGAAAGAGACTCCAGCACTCGTGAGCAGTTCCTCTCCTCTAGAATAGAAGCCTGCAGGGTCTGAGGGTGTCCCAAGCTGACAGCATGCTGCCCCATAAGCTGAAGTCATTCTGGTCTCTCTCCAGGTGACTGTCTGGTCATGTATGGTTTATAGTTGACATAGCGTCTGCATCCTATGACCCCGAGTTTCTCATCTTTGTACCTGAACCCACGAGGGGAACGTGTCTTATTCTTGCCATCCCTGTAAAGGGAAAGGCTACACTGGGCAGTGTGAGTCCCTCCAGAGGCAGCTTGAGCTCTTCTGGGTATGTCTGGTCCCGGGCTGCTTTCTTCATGTGATTTTTCCCACTCTAACCTACTCCCAAGCCGGCAGAGGCCTGGGTCTCCCAGACACTCCTCCAGTCCTGCTTCCCACCCTACCCCATGTTGCCATTCTTCAAGTTGTGTGTCCTGTCTCATTTCTATGGGGACATTTCCAGCTCAGTGAAAGGGAACTTTCTCTTTAATTTCCGAAGTCAATTAATTATGCAGAAAAAAAGCACAATGAAGGAAAACAAGGATTTAAAAAAGAAACTGTCAATGCCGAAAAGCCCTCACGTTATGCTGGAGCCTGGGGGTTTATTTTCCTCTTCTGTAGTTACTATCACTGTATGTGTGATTAAGGCAGACCTGGGTTTGCATTATGGTTATGATATGGTCAGCTTGAGACCTCAATTTCTCTACTGTGCATGGAGCTAATGGCTCCATCTTTACAGGCTGTTTGAACCCCTGAAGCAAGTGTGTGTACCAGCCACTGAGCACAGAAAATTCAGTCATATACACCTCTTTCTCCTTCACTTTTCTGACACGTTTTTATCAGCTAGAATGAAGAAAAGCATAAGATTCCAGATGTAATATTCCCCACCCATGTCAGCAGACAAAGACCTTTACAATAGAGTGTGTACATGGGACAGGGGACAGATTCCTGTCCCTTTACCCTTTATGTACCCACGGCATAAGTGGAAATGCCATCACTAGTTCACGAGGCTGGGTGGCTAAACTTTACACATCACCCCCTTTTCCCTCTTTGAGTTGTCTGTGCCATCAGGGAAAATTGGAGAGCGGAGGTGGGGGCACACAAAGTCCAGAGGTGTTTGGAGCATGCGTAATCCATGAAAAAACATTTCCTTGCAGAATGTGTAGCTATTGACACCCACAGCTACACAGTCGGACGTGAGAGGAGCTGGCCCCGAGACTGCTGGGCCTGGAGTGCTGAGACTCGCTATTGTTGAGAATGAATAGGCAGTAGGGACACCACTGGCAGCCTCGTGGGCATGTGCACCCTAAGTGACCCCAAGTGGTCACTCAGAGGTGCTGTGTCTTGAGTCAGCCATAGGGGGCATTAAGCAAAGGGTAGCCACTGACTCAGATACACCTCCTTCCCCTTCAGTGATTCGTCTGTTCATCCCACTGGGAAGCAAGCCACAACCGGGGGCAGAGTGGTTTGTCACAGCGCTCAGGCGCTCAGCGTCGGCAGAGCAGGAACATCGCCGTGGGGATGTGCGGATGACGGCGGGACTGGTGACGCTGAGCATGAGCGACATTTCTTTGACATTTATCATGTGCCAGGCTTTGTGCTGAGCTCTTTACAGCAACATAAGGAGTGGGAGCTGTCCTTCCCCTAACCTCTGTCTGCCTGGGGAGGTGAGATCTTGAGCAGTTCCCACATCACCCAAGTGGTATGGCTGGAATTGAGCCTGGAGTATCTGGTGGGCTGTACAGCCTGTGATCTTATAAGCTGTGCACGTGACTGTCAGAGACACGGGGGGCGGGGGTGAAAAATGGATGGTGAAGGGACTTTGTCTTATTTAATTTAAGTATATTCAAACAAAAATGGTTAAGCAAGGGACTTTTGCATCTCATCAGACCGAGCATAAGTACCCTTGGACAAATATATTTTATTTCTCACTAAAATAGCAATTGTCAGACTTTTGGATTCTGGACTCCTTTACACTCTTTTTTTTTTTTTTTTTTTCCAAGGTAGAGCCTCACTCTAGCCCAGGCTGACCTGGAATTCACTATGTCTCAGGGTGGCCTGGAACTCATAGGCTTCCTTTACACTTTTAAGAAAGCACTCAGGACCCCAGGGATTTTTATTTATGTGGGTTAAATCTATTGATACTTACTATATTAGATCAAAGCTAAAGGAATGTTTACATATCCACTTAAAAGTTTCATTAACATTTCATTTAAAAATAACATCAAGGAGCCCATTATGTGTTACTCTAAGTAACAGAACTTATTATTTTTCCAAAAAAAAAAAAAAAATAGAGAAAGGCAAGGCATGGTTTATACTTTTCCCAATCTATTATCTGGCTGGAAGATGACCGGTTTCTATTTTGTGCATCTACATTCAATCTGTTGCATTTTCTGCATCACACGGCCTCTGGGAAAGTGCTGTGGACTCTGAAAGAAGGAGAGTGTGCGTGGTGAGTAAGGTCTTTCTGAGACTGGGGAGACAATCCACAGTGCCCCTGACAAGGCTCCCCAAGATGAGCAGCGTGCCTGAACCTCACTGTGAGACCTGCCAAAGTCCAAACTCTGAGCCTGCTCAGCCACAAGCAGCTTGGCAAGGTGTGGCTGTGGCCATGGGATTGGGCGCTGGAGTCCTTCCCTTCCAGGTGGAAACAGGTTGGGTGATCAAACTGCTGAGTTGCACTGTCAACCAAGCTATGCTTTGGGGCTGCAGGGCAGAGGCTATGGCACCTGGATCCACCCGGTGTCTTGCCACGAGAGAGGCCCTGCTGACAGTGCCTTCGTGGATAGATGGTTCTTCTCTTTTCTAGAAAGTTACGGGGTTATGTCGCTGCACCCAGCTTCATCAGGCTGATAACTATAGACTTTTTTGGGTTTAGGAAAATGGGGTGAAGCTTTCCTCCTGAAGGAGGGCTCAGGGAGGTGCCTCGGATCAGCCTCTGGCTCCTGGATGCTGGCTGGGTGATGCATCTTGACATGAGCCATCTTGGGTACAGCCCCTCTCTCCTCTTCCTGCCCCTTATCACTTGCCATGATGAGAATAAAGGATGGCCATGACTTTTAGCCTGGGTCAACTTTTACAACTGGAAATGCCAGGGCTGAAGAGATGGCTCAGCAGGTAAGGCATTTGCCTGCCAAGCCTAACGACCCCAGTTCAGTTCCCCAGTACCTATGTAAAGCCAGATGCACAAAGTGGCACATACATCTGGCATTTATTTGCAGTGGCTAGACACCCTAGTGCACCCATTCTCTCTGTGTATCTCTTCTCTCTGACTCTCTCTGCTTGCAAGTAAATAAATAAATAAAATATATTTTTTAAAAAGAATTGGACATGCCAGGAAATCCGTATGCTTGGGATGCCTGTGAGCACCCATTGCAGAGTTGGCTGGCTCCCTCTGCCAGCTGAGGACCTCAGAATGGGGTCTGCGTAGAAGGAATGCCTTCCTTCTAGGAATGCTTGCTCCAGCAAAGCATCCAGACACTGTCGTAGAAAACCTTTCTGTGGAAACAAAAGCACACGGGAAAAATCTCCTTATCCAAACTTCAAGCAGAAGTCTGTTCAGCTAAAGATAAGGTGTGTGGCTTGCTTATGTCTATTTTCTTGTTTGTTGTATTGGTTAACATTTCATAGCCAGTAGTTGGTCTCTTTGGTGGGCTGGCAGGACTAGAACACCAGGTGGCTTTGCTGGGCTGAGGTGCCTCCAGCATTGAGGGAGACAGGAGGGGACAGTTTATGATGTTGTACGAGAATAGCTCGGAAAGGGACAAGACCAGGGGTGGCTCAAGGACTTCCCATAGTGCCTTTGGAGCTCCAGTTTTAGCCTGCATTGGGGAGGGGGGGAGGTTAGTTCTGATGTGTAAGGTCTGGGGTGGAACCAGAGACTCTGCATGGGGAAGGCCAGTGCTGCTGTTGCTGGTCTGGGGTCCCCATGTGGAGTGCCACTGGCCAGGTACCATCGTCGGTGCCACATCCTGCTGCCAGAGAGGTCTGCAGAGCTGAGTGAGAGGGAACCTACTGAGACCAGTGTTGCTGGGAGGGAGGGAAGCTGGAAGGGATAGATACCATGGACTGGGGTCTGGACTGTCCAGCCAGGTGGACAATGGAGCACAGGGAGGACACTGAGGCTGTGAGCAGGGAGAACAAGTGGAACGTTCTTTGCTACACGAAGGTGGGGCCATGTTTGGGAGGCTGTGGGGACTCGCCGGGAAAGACTCTAAGGTACAGATAACAGTGCCTCACACACAAAGATGTCCATTAGCTTTCCAGAGTATCTGGTGGGGGAGGGGTGTTGAAGAGGGGACAACCTCAAGGGAGGTATTATTTATTTTGGCTCACAGTCTGTGATCATTTTGGCTCCGTGTTTCTAGATCTATAATGAAGGAAAATATTGTGGCAGTGGGAATGTTTGACAGAGGCTGTTCTCATGATGGCCAGGAGAAAGGAAGGGACAGAGAAGATAGGATACCAACTCCAAGGCCTCACTCCCTAGTGACCTACTTGCCTTAGCAAGGCCATGTCTCTTAAAGTTTCCAGAACCTTCCCCAAATAGTCCCATTGATTTGTACCAAGGTTTCAATGCATGAGCCCCTTGGAGGTATGTTTCATAGCCAAATGATAATTTGGTAGCCATGAATCTACTTAGCTGCTGCCTGGGCTTGCTCCACTGCCTATTGTGTATGAGGAGTAAGACAGTCTGCTGCCCTTAGGCGGACCTTGGAATCCACTTGACCAAGTTATGCCTAAAAATGTATCGCAAAGCAGAGGGGGTTAGGGCAATCATTTGAGAAGCAATTCACCATCCAAAATGACTTTCAGGGGCTGTCTGTGACCTGAGCTAGTCAAAGAACAGCTGTTTCACCCAGCTCTTCCTGTCACTTTCTCCACAGAATCATCGTTGGTTGTCAGGAAGGAGTGTGGAGTGGGCAGAGTGGAGGGTCCATCTTGGCTGGTCCTCAATATTGTCAGCACAGAGAAAGTCGGAGGGGATGATGAGTCTGGGTATCTGTGAGATCCCACCAAGTATGGTCGCTCCCTGAGATCCTCTTACCAACCACGTAGAAGAGTATTTCCCCTCTCCATCAGGGAGACAGGCTGCGCCCATGCCCACCGGGGAAATTGGCCTCGGGAGTTTTTAGAACCCAGACAGAGTCTTAGCTCCTTGTCAGTGTGTCCAACCGTACATCTTAAAAGATCCTACCTGGCTTCTTTTTCACGGTCCCTTCCTGGGAAGGATGAGTGGCACCTGCTCATACTGTCTCCCAAACCATGGCTAGAGGTGAGAGCTGGCATGGGCACGGGAAGAAGCTTGAGGAGGAACAACAACATGTATGCCCTGGTCTCTCTCTTTTTTATTTTTATTTTTGTTTATTTAATTAATTTATTTATTTGAAAGCAACAGACAGAGAGAGAAAGAGGCAGATAGAGAGAGAATGGGCACGCCAGAGCCTCCAGCCACTGCAAATGAACTCCAAATGCATGTGCCACCTTGTGCATCTGGCTTACGTGGGTCTTGGGGAATTGAGCCTTGAACCGGGGTCCTTAGGCTTCACAGGCAAGCGCTTTACTGCTAAGCCATCTCTCCAAGCCCTAGCCTGGTCTCTTGAACATTGAACTTTGTACCTGATACAGACCTTAATTCTGGACATTGTCTTATGGAGGAAACATCACACATAAGTGCCGACACTGTGTCTGTGGGGAGGCAGATAGACAGATGAATGAAGTACAGTACCAGCACAGTTGGCCATTGGTCTGATTTCAGGTCTTATGGCACTTCCCATGATTCATGGTGCCTGCCCACTCTGAAAATGGTTTGTGGAGTGTGGGTGCACACGTGCATGCACACATCTATCCAAGGGAGATCCACAAGATGATCCCAAGGTCAGCTCTTGCCAGGTGCCTTCTGTCCCCAGCCTTGGAGTGGTCCTTGCAGTGAGAGAAGTCCACTGTTGTGGCCTGGTGAGCTGTACTCCAAGTGAGGTGGGCCATGGTGTTCTCACTTCTTAGCTTCTGTCCTGCCCCCCTAGGGGTGACCGAGTGTACAGCCTGGGGAGGGGGCTGCTCTGAGAGTCCAGGCAAGGGCCCAGATGAGTTCTGCACCCAGCTGTGTCCTCTGATTGCAGTTGAGCCATACCAAATAGTAACAACAGATATTATATTTTTATGTTTTCAACTGCAAGGGCTATTAAAAAGAATGCCACTAATTCCATCATCACACTTTATTAGGCCTAGTAAGGATCACTTCCATGCACCTCCATCAGATGTGGGCTTTGCAAGCATGCAATTCTCACCAAAAAAAAGAAAAAAAAATGGTGACAGAAGTCCGAGAGCTGACATGAGAAGATCCAACATTAATTCTTCTTTCAGAATTATGGGCTTGAGAGTGTGTGGGCTCCTTTTCCAAACCTGGTGCTAACTCTAACAATGTCCACGTCTGGGCCGGTCATGGGTCTTGCTGGGATACAGTATACTCAATCGTGAACTAAGGTCAACCTGCTAGGAAGGTTATTATTGCATTTTAAAAATGACTCCAGTCTGTACAGCATCAGGGGCAGAGACAGGTTCTACATAGAGTTGTAAATACAAGGTCTGCAGCAATTGGACTTGGACGGCTGTTTCTTCTCACGGGGGCCCGCTATGTTGCTGAATGAGCAGCCCCAAGCTTCCTGGGATGAGATGATTTATGAGTGATTGGACCTTTCGTGTAGAGAACTCAGACTCCTCCAACTCACACACTCAGTTCAACATACATTTACAGCTCCTTGGTTCCAGTTATAATTTTATTTTATTTATTTATTAGAGAGACAGAGAGAGGGAGAGAGAGAGTGAGAGAGAGAGAAAGAGTGAGAATGGGTGCGCCAGGGCCTCCAGCCACTGCAAATGAACTCCAGACACATGCGCTAATGTGTGCATCTGGCTTACCTGGGGAATCGAACCTGGGTTCTTAGGCTTTGCAGGCAATGGAGTGACTTATTCTCTTGAGGTGCAACATCCCATTTCCCTGCCTCCTGAGTAGTCGTGATTCTCTACGCCATTTCTTGGAAAGAAGATATTAGGGAGTTGTTGTTTGCTAAGCTCAAAATCTCTGTTGACTTTAAAACAACTTGCCTTGAAGAAAAATGGCCTAGTGTATATTTACTGTTGAATATAATTTTCCTTAGGAAGCCTGTGAGTCCATTAAAGATTAATAGACGATCTTATTTTCATGTGTTTCTGTTTAAAATCTTTTCGTGGAAGCATAGGTCCTTAGCTTTTCAGGCATGTATTTGTCGCCCTTTCCCCACCCCTTCCCAGGCTCCTCTTTAACATGCCACAGGTGAATTAACATTCCATGTAGCCAAGCTTTGGGCCTGGACTCCACAGGGGGAGTTAGTGCTTGCTTTTGGGGGGCAGGGGAAAGGGCTTTGCAAGTTTTTGAAGTAGAGAGTGCGTACAATTGTAATTTTCCATCTTCTGGGAACCTCAGAGAACCAACGTCTGGCCAAAAGAAGCCGAATTTGGGATAATTTCTAGAATTTGGTTTTTTTTTCCCCAAAGCTAATTAACCCTCTGACTGGAAAGAGCAGGATGCTAAGTTGCCTGTCTCCACACATCCTTCTGAGAGCAGTGAGGATGCCTTTAATGAACATAGGTCTGGTCTTTAAGTAACCATACCACTCTCCTGGTCAGAAGACCAGCATGACCTCGCTGGTCTGAGGTCAAGGTGTTGGCAGGGATGAGTTCCTTCTACAGGCCCAGGGAAGAATCCATTTCCTTTCTTTTGCTCTGTTCTCATTTCTTGGTTCATGTTTCCTCCTCCTCCTCCTCCACCACCTCTTCCTCTTCCTTCTCTTCCACTTTAGCTCCCTTTCTTCCTCCTCCTTCCTCCTCTCCTTCATAATCTCTCAGTACATTTCAAGTCTAGTCTAGCTTTGAACTCATAATCTCCCTGTCTCGTGTTCCTGATGCTGAGATAGCAGGTGTGCCCTCCCCCCCAAACCCGGCTTTCCCTCTGTCTCCAAACCCAGTAAAGGCCACTTGAGTTTCACAGGGCATCACCAACTTCTTTGCCTGCTTGCCTGCCTCCTTCACTTTCAAGGATCTTGATGATGCCATTGAATCCATGCACACAATCCAGGGTACCCTCCCCACCTCAAGATCCATGCCCTCAACCCCACGAGCAAAATCCCTTTATCCATGCAAGGAAACACAGTCAGGTCCCAGGGACTAAGGTGTAGCCATCTCCAGCGTCTGGATCTGAAGATGTCCAATGGTAGGTATTCACCCTGCCACAGGAACTTTTCTTGAGAGTTTCTGTCTTGTCTTGTCTTGTTTTGTTTTGTGTTTTAATTTGTGGATATCATGGCTTATGGAACTAACCTGAAGCCAAATGTGTAACCTTTCACCTAGGCCGGTGAGATATGTGCATCTCTCTCCTCTCTTTTTATGGTCGCCATTCTCTCACTGATATTCACACTGACTCTGTTGTATCACAGCCACGTCTGGGTGTATCTCGGCATGATTTCTGACGTGGACCTAAAATAGTTAAATGAAACCATGGTGGGTGACATCTGCTGTTCAGAGTTCCTGAGCAGTTGATGAGGGCTTTGCAGAGTTCCCTCTGAAATTCTCTCCTGAAGACAGAGGAGCCTGCTGAATTCTAGGTGGCATAAATACATACCACATTGTCTTGGCATCCTAAGGGGTGGTTCTCCCCCCCTTAGGAATGTCATAAAATGGATTTATTAATTTTTTCCTGTAGAAATATCAAGGGCTTATTGGTTAAGATTTACCCTAAAGGCTTTTAACATGTTTGTCACCTGCAGTTATTCCATCAGACAACCATTGGGTAGCCGAGGGCTTTATGAGTGTTTCATGATCCAGAAAGCCTTCAGTTTCTTTTCTCCTTCTGTTTCTTTCCTTAAAAACAAGCTAGATTGTGTGTGTGTGTGTGTGTGTGTGTGTGTGTGTGTGTGTGCGCACACGCACACACACTCGCGTGGCCACGGGTAACCTAAGCAACTTTATCTGACTTGGAGATGCAACACAACACTGTCTGTGATCTTTCTCCCATTATCATTGCCCTGTTTGTTTATTCTGTGGTCATCAATTTGTGCATTGGGAGGAATTGGCTGAGGGTGGTGGAGGAGGGCGTCCCTCCTGAAGAGCATCTCTGGGGCGTGGGACCTGAGGCTACTGAAAGCCCCTTCCTGGTTGGGATAGATTGTCTTGCCAAGGTACAAGGTTTTTTTTTTTTTTTTCTTTCTTTCTTTCAAATTTGCTGAAGCAAAAGTAGCTGCTGAGCTCTGTCAGCCACCGGGCAGGTGCTGACTGATGGCTGTCAGTGTTCCTGCAGGATGGTTTCCTGAAGGGATGCTGAAATTGATCTGATGCTGACCAGATTTCCCTCAGGGGGTGCGTTGCAGTGCAGTGTGATCAGAAAGGGTCAGGTAGCATTGCCTCTGCAGCCTGATTTCTCTGAATTAAACTTGGGGAGGCCCCAAAGTACCAAGCACTCACTCACTCGCTCACTCAATGTAAGCTGACCTGTCATCTCTGAACTCCTTTCTCAGGCAAGGCTTTGTGGGAGTCCTTGGGGGACAGTCACAGAACTTCGTCAGGGAAGTTCCTGGGACCCAGTGCTGATCCCTTGCACCTGGAACTTTCCATGGAGCTGCCTAGGGATCCAAGAGAAGAGCAGTGATTAGTGTATCCTCAAGGATCTGTTCAATGTCTCAGAGCCTCTCAAACACCAGGAGAAAGCTGAGCAGGGATTTGGGGGAAACAGGTGTTGAGATCTGTTTGGCCACAGGGCCCTTCCTGATCCAGGAATCAAAGGCACAACAACCCAGAGGCTTCTTTCCCAGCAACATATGGTCATCAGCTCACTAAGTCACTTCGAGTGCATGGCTTGGCCGGGGTTGATAATCCCACCATGAGTGGGAACCCAAGGCAGAGGCTGATGAACACAAGATGTGTGAAGCCCCAGCATCTGCGCCTGGAGAGAGTACATCTGTCCCAGACCTTTGCTCCAGAGAGACAGAGCTACTTGCACAGCCCCCAGGCAGGAGCAGGATGGGCAGACCCAGGCTGAGTTCTCCAGCTCCATAGCCTGCTCCGTGGAGCCAGGATACATAGCACTGAGTGAGGCATAGCAATGCAAAATGACACACCCCCCCCCTGCCAAATGTATTTCAGACAGGCTCTGGTTTCCTGAGAGACGCTTTCCAGATGTGCACTCTAGTAGGCTGCTGGAGAGCAAGGGCTAAGGTAATTTTCTAAAAACAGAAAGAGGAAAAATCTGTTTTGTGTCACTGTACCAGACAATTACCACTGCAGCGCCCCAGCTTTGCTGTCCCTGGTCTAATATTAGCTACATGTTTTTCAAGTTGTTTTTATTCTGCGTAAGATATTAGAAGTCGTAATGGACTTACTGATATTTAGTTTTTTAAACATATGTTTTTTCCCTCCCTATACTCCTAGGAGAAAGACAGCTTTTCTTACAACTCCTTTGTTCTATGAGTTCATGTAACTGAGGCTTTACGTAACACCACAAAATTCTTGGCTTTGGACTTCTCAGTTGTTTTTGGTCAAAGTTGATGCCTTTAGCTATACAGATGTAGCCTTCTCTGTATGTGCAATATAAGGGCCTGCAAAAGACTGACTGAGATACATGTGTCTCCAGTTGTGCTTGCTGTGGGTTTTGCTGGAAAGCCTTAACAACATCAGAATGGGACAGGAACCCAGTAAAACGATGCAGGGATGGCAACTATTGTATCGAGCAGCAGGTGTATTGAGGAACTCTACATAATTGCCACTTGAAGTGTCACAGGGCCATTTAAAGAGTCTATAAGTGGCACTGGCCTTATTTTCTAGGTGATGAAATTGAGGCCAGGAGAAGTTAAATCATGTGCTAAGGGGTAGGAGTATAAAAAGGGGAGGGGTGCTGGACTAGGAGCATGCGCTCCTAAACCTGAACACATTCACAGACTCATTGAGATACTTTCAGAAGCCAAAGGGTTTGAACAAGAGTCCAATACTGGGAAGAAGGAGTCCTAATGCTCACACTTGGCCACAGAAAAGTTCTGTGTGTGTGTGTGTGTGTGTGTGTGTGTGTGTGTGTGTGTGTGTGTGTTTGAGACAAGGTTTCATGTAGCCCAGGCCAACCTTGGATTCACTAGGAAGCAGAAAATGACCTTGAACTTCTAATCCACCTGCCTCTGCCTTCTAAGTGGTGGGATCTCAGGTATGTGCCACACACTCAGTTTCTCTTGTGCTAGGGATCAGTCCTAGGGCTTGTGTGTGCTAGGCAAGCTCTCTACCAACGCACATCTCCAGCCCAGCCAGTCATTTCTTAGCAAAGGCATCCTGTGCCCAAGTTCAGAAATTCTATGGGATGGTCAAGTGCTGCAGTTCTGTGTGGTACTGGTGGGGTCCACAAGGACAGAGGGGAGCCCACTTCACTGATGGAGTGACTCCCTGTTGTGCAGACTCCCACCTACATGCTCCGGTGGCTACATGTTCCTCAGTGACACACAGGTACCTGTGGCATCTCTCAAGATGTTGGAGCAATTAGGATGAAGTCTCACCAGTGGTGGACGGGGGAGCAAGTTTGCGCCTGACTTCAATAAAATCAATAAAAAATAAAAAGTCTTGATGACTTCAACAAAAATCCCAGGGAGATAAAATGAAATAGCCCCTGCACCCTTTCCCTCCCGCGCTGTGATTGGCAGGTGGCAGTTCCTCCTCCAGTGTGTGCCAGTGTGGCCACCTGCTGGGAGACTCTGAGCAGGTGGAGAGTCTCCTGGGCTCCTGGGTAAACGAAATGAGGGCATGGGTCCACCATGAGCGGCGTCTTGTTCTCTATACTCAGAGGAACCAGTCATCTTGACACTGGAATCATGGCGAATAGCAGGATGGAATGTGCATAATAATAATTCATAAATAAAAACCAAAGTACTTTTTGTTGTTCTGGGCAGCATTGAGGGTCCCAAAGTCTGTGTTTCTGAGATTTCCAAAGGAAGATCCCAGAGCCTCTGGTGAATGAGCCTCGGAGCCTGGCTCCCATCCAGGATCTCACAAGTCTTCACCCAGACTTGATTCCACGAACCACATGGCTCTTTTCCAAGTATAAAGATTTGTCCTAGAAAAAAAAAACACGTTTAAAGAATTATGATGATCTAGGATGAGTTAAACTGAGCCGTACTGATATGTGTTTTGTCTGTTTTTCATAGTACTGTTTTCCCAAAACAGTTACGAAAAAGTAGGTAAATGATCCCCCCTCCCTGTCAAAAGACCATCTGCTGTTTGAGAAGATGCTTCTAGATTCTATCATGATAATCATTTTTCTATTTCCAGTTAGCAGCATGCTTCCTTTAATATGACATTTTCTGCATAAACCACTGGTTTTGAAGATTTCCTAGGCCATCCTGGAATGTGCAAGCCTTGTCTTCAGTTTTGAGGGTGGGGGAGTTTCTGTTACTGAGGGCGATACATTTCCACATTAGTGCCTATTCATTTCCTTTTCATTTTCTCAGAGAAAAACAATCAGAGCTCATCACTGCGGTAGTCATGGAGATTTTGTGTCTCCATAAGAAATCCAACAGTGGAGGTTCTTTGTTAATCCCATACTGGACATTCAAGCTTTCTGTTTGGATCACAGCAGTCTGGGCAGGGAGCACATTGTCATCAACTGCAGCACGATTCATAACCCAGAGTGAGCTGCGGGGGGAGGGGGGGTGCATAAGGAGTGTCTCAGGGCTACTGGGGCTATGTATAAGGCAGGTGCTCAGATACTGGTTGGAGACTCGGCAGGTAGGGGACCCTGAGTTCCAGCCCTCTTCTAGACCACAGCACCATGTACTCAACAGAGCCACAGCCGACCCATGGTCTTCCTTGAGAGCCTGCCTTCCCATCTTCCACATGGTTTTCTGCAGGGTTACCCTGATTTTGTGGTCTGTCGGCTTCTTTCCGTGTCTTGACTTCCACTTAACATTTGACACCCTCTCTTCTTTTTTTTTTTTTTTTTTTGAGAGAGACACAGAGAGAGACAGAGAGGGAGAGGAAGACAGATAGAGATGGGCACGCCAGCAGCCTCTCAGCTGCTGCGAACAAAATCCAGATGCATGCACCCCCTTGTGGTTAAGTGCAGCATTGGCTTTATGTAGACTTTGCATCTGGCTAAACATGGGACCTGGATTGGAACCGCTGGAGATTGGAACCAGCGTTCTTAGGCTTGGGAGGCAGGCGCCTTAACCACTAAGCCATCTCTCCAGCCCTGATGCCCTCTCTTCTTTTCCTTTCCTCCTGACCTTCAGTGCTTTGCTGTGATTCTTCTAGAAAGTGTTCCTACCCTCTGCCATTTACTGCCTTCCCTGTTGTTGCTCAGTGCGGGCACAAAATGGGTCTTAAGACAATCTTGTTTGAATAGCTGAAGGATATAGGTCTTCCTAACATGCAAATGTGCTTGTGTTATTTCTCAATGTAGAGACCTATGGTGCCTTGGGTAGAAGGCCCAGACTCTTAGTTCAATAAGCCTCTTCAATAGCGCAAGCTTTTCTGTGTCCTGTGGCCTGGCTGTCCTGGGCAAGATGGGCAGCGGAGCTCCTGACAGAGCCTGTGTTTTCGTGTAGTGGCTGTGAGTCCTGTCTGGTGCTGGAATTGGATGAAATGTCTCCCATGCCCTTCCCATGGAGCTCTACAGCATGGAGGGAGTCACTTCCCCTCTGTCTGCCTCAGTTTCCTCATCTTGATAATGGTGCTGATAATATGCATGCTGAGCACTTACGTCAGTGACTAGTATATGCAAACGGGCCAGGAGTGTTACTCTGGGATTATTATGAGCATGATAATGCTGTCATATGCCTCCTCCTTCTTTTTGGCAGCAACACCTTTACCTAACAAATCTAACAAATGCGCCCTGTCCTGTTTGTCTCAGTTCCCACACATGACTTTTCTGTAGCTGCGGGTTAAAAACACTGACAGTGGAATTAAAGTGTTCTTTTAAGTCCAGGTTTTTCTGTTCCCTATTTTACCCCAGAATGAAGACTAGTCCTCCTTGAATATAAAATGACAATGAGAAAATCATAATACCTACCTCATTAGGGTTGTCAGGAACAAAACATGTCATTTGTGAAACTTATCTAATGCCCGTAAATTCTTCATTCCTGGATGGTCTTATATTTATTAGCAGCCTTTCTCACTTTTTCATTATGAACTTACAGAGTACAGTGGTGCAAGCCTTTAATCTCAACACTTTGGAGGTGGAGCCAGGAGGATTATCAGAAGCTCAAGGTCATTCTTAGCTACATAGGATGTTCGAGGCCAGCCTGGCTATACAAGACCTGAGAGAGAGAGAGAGAGAGAGAGAGAGAGAGAGAAACACAACAGTAAAAGAGCTAACCACAGTATTATACTCCTTTTACATGTTTTCGTTGACATCTGGACTAAAGGATATTTAGGTTCAAACCCAAGGTATTTTCCATCATTACATCATAATCACTGGCGCATTGTTCACTCGGTGGGATGGACCACAATCCAGCGCTTCATCAACACACGTGAACCTTTGCACATAGTCCTGGAAGAAGAAGTCTTAGAAGATGTGATGGGGACAGAAGAATATGTGAAGAAAGATATCTTGGCTTTCTTTAGAAAGAATTGAAGATTGGAGGTGTCACTTGGCACTACGGGACTAGAAGCAGAAGCCCGTCCTCAAAGGGCTGGGACTGGACTCCCAAGACATAACCCAGAATGCAGCGGTAACACTGGCTCTGTCATAGCGGTTCTTCAGCAGTTTGTTGCAGTGAACCAGTAGCAACTCCTCCAAGAAAAAGACAAGGCCCAGCTTTGAAGCACTCCCTGATTCCCATAGTGGAAATACTTTAGTTGTGTGCTTTCAGGCTACTACTGTGATGTCAGCCAGTTCACCCAATTCCCGATGAACTGGTCCAGCACACTGTGAACCACAGTTCACACAATGAGCTGGTCCTGCACACCACCAAACAGACTTCTTATTTTAGGTTTTTTCTCCTTCAAAATGGGAATCCAGTCTCAGGACCTCCTTGACTCCCAATAGTGGGACTACCAGGAGAGGTGTGCCAAGTATGATAGAACCATGGCAATGAGGATGCTGCAACAGTGCCCTTCATCATCATTTTGTGTGTTCACGTGTGTGTGGGCACACATGTCTCATGGCATGCACGTGGAGGTCAGAGGACAACATGGGTGTCAGTCCTCATCCTCACCTCTGAGTTCAGTAGGCTAGCCCACACACTTCTGGGGCCTTCTGTCTCTGCCTCCCTTTGCACAGTAGGCATGCTGGGATTAGGGATGCTTATGTTAGAATGTCTGGCCTTTATTTGGGCTATGTGATCTGAACTAAGGTACATGACAACTAATTTATCCATGAGGCTGTCTCTCCAGCCCCACATCCTTACTATTCTGAAACTGTCTTCCCGTGCTGAGCTTAGGGCTGGATTTGTGCCTACACCGCCTCTTAAAATGTAGCCATTGAGTTCTGCTCAGGGAAGTAAGCTCTGATTTATCCTCCCAGTCAGGCCTATGCTTTCTGCTACAGACTGACTCAATTAGCTTTTCATTCCAGGGTCCAATTGTGAATCAGTTCTGAGGTTGTTAGGCAAAATGAGTCCGGTGGTATTATTTTGTACAGAAAGACAGTAATCCACACCACAGCGTTGTCAGTTAATAGTATGCTTAAGAGACTCGAGAAACAAGAACTGCATCTCTGGGGACAGGTGGGTCAGGAGGAGCCAACAGGTTAGGGAGCTATTCAGCAGCCAGCCAGGTTGTGTGCAAGCCCAGCTGCCTGGGCTGCAGTTGGCCTGTACAGAGTTGGAAGCCCAATGTCACTAGATCATTAACTTTCATGACCAGGAAAATTCTTCTGAAATTAACACTCCATCCAAGCTGAATGTCATCAGAGCCAGTTGAATAAGGCTGAGGCACCTTTAGGGGTTGGCTGCAGGGAAAAAAAAAAGTCAAAATAAAAGAGAACAGAAAAGAAAGAAATCTTTTAACCAGATTGCAGAAATAGCCAGGCCTTGTATCATGGTGCAAGATAGAAAATACCACCAAAGCCCTAGCCATGGTTGCAATCCAGGCACACACACGTGCTTATGTAGTCACTTTGGCGGTTTGCACAGCCACTCAACACATGACCTTGCTTGGGAAGTATTAGCAAGGGTTCTCCGAGGAGTATCAATGTTGAGTAAAGAAAATAAAGCAGATCTTTAACATCTGTCCCAGGGACTCCCTGTGATGTGCCAGCCACCCAGAGCAGAGTTCTCCAGATTGGCACAGGTAGGGAGGTATGGATATGCCTGATTAGTGGGGTTCAAGGAGAGAACAACACAAAGACCATGCAGCCTGCATGGTGTGCTGTGAACTTCAACCATGGCTCAGGCCTTTGCATGCTGCTTCTAGTTAAATGGTAGGAAAGGTGCCAGGCTTGGTGGTACATGCCTACTGTCCCCTCACTTAGGAGACTGAAGCAAGAAGATTATGCGTTTGAGGCCTGCCTGAGATATCTAGCCGAACTCTGTCTTCCAAGAACAAGAAGGGGCAGGGAAGATGGCTCAGTGGTTAAAGCTTCTGCTGTGTCGCTCTGAGGACTTGAGTTCTGATCCCCAGACCCCACCTAGAAGCCGGCCTCTCTGGCAGGCTTCTGTAATTCCAGTGTGCCCGTGGTGAGACAAGAGGCAGAGTTGGGAGAGAATTTCCCGGAAGCTCATGAATGGAGCAGTGACCTACAACTAGAGACCCTGTCTCAACTAAGGTGGAAGGTGAGGACTGACCCGGAAGTTGTTCTCACCTCCACAGAAGCAATGTGACACGCACATTTGAACACACACACACGAACATACACAGACATACATACAGATCCACCAGCACACACACTAAGATTTAAAAGCAAAGAAAGAACTGGAAGAAATAAAATAAAATTACTTGGAATGGATGTATCATGTGCTTTCTTCAGACTTTACAAACCTTTGCTTCCTCATATGCCCTGTCCTGTTCAGTCCACCCCCCAACACAGGCATGTTGTTTCCATAGAGCAAACTAAGCAAATGCATGTTCTTCAGTAGAAAAAAGTAAAATTGGCATTGGGTATGTAAATAACATACCCAACCCAGGTGAGCTCGAACAGAGAAAACAGAGATAAGCTTCTGTAATTACCTGACAATTCAATATTTTATTATTACTTATTTATTTGAGAGAGAGAAAGAGGCAGAGAGGGAAGGAGAATGGGAGAAGGAGAGAGACACAGAGAGAGAGAGAGGGAGAGAATGGGCACACCAGGGCCTCCAGCCACTCCAGACACATGTGCCATCGTGTGCATCTGGCTTATGTGGGTCCTGGGAAATCGAACGTAGGTCCTTTGGCTTTGCAAGCAAGTGCCTTAACCGCTAAGCCATCCCTCCAGCCCTACCTGACAATTTAAATTCTCCTAAAGTCTGTTGTGCCCTGCCCCCTACAAACAGTGCAGTTGTGTGCTGAGCTGGCCTTGGAGGTGGTCCAGACTTCATTCAGGATGTCTCCAATATTGACCACTTCAGATCCTGAAACAGCTCACTGTCCACAAAGAGCCCTCTTGCTCCCCAGACCAGCGAGTCTGTGACTTTCCCTCCCCATCTGGTTCTGCCACTTCACCATCACCCCCTGGGACTTCAGATGAACTGCGCTGGCCCCTGAAGAGTTCTCAGCTTGCTGACAGCTGCTTTTGACCCATGGATCCTGCAGGCAGGGCCTCCAGCTACAGGCCTAGCCATACATATCCCTCTTGTTTGTCCCATTGGTCGCCCAAAAGCCAGCTCCTCAGTGGAACAAGCTGGGATGGGAGGCATTCATCTCCTAGAGCTAGGGACTGAGAGAGGACTCGGGAGACAAAGACATGCATTCTACAAGGCTTGAAGAATTATGGGAGCAGATGGGCTGTAGGATCCGATTTTGATGCCAGGAACATGTTTCTGTATAAAGTAAATATTTTCCCACTGTGGATCTCCGGTGAGTGTGTGGAGAAGCTTATTTCCTCAAGATGCAAATAAGTCTAGTCAGAAATAAATATTGAGTGGAAACTTCAAAGCTTGTAGATTCCTCCACTTATAGACCCTGAAGACTTCTGTCCAAATAAGCACACACACAGGTTGCTGAGGGCTGGGGGCGGGGGCTGTTGGGAGGTTGTATGAGGAAGAATTCCAGTATTTTAATAGTTCATGTTTTGTGTGTGTGTGTGTGTGTGTGTGTGTGTGTGTGTGTGTGTAAAGAGACACATCAACAAAGGAATTAAAGCTATGTCTGTCTAGGAGTTCTCCTTGATATATAGTTTATATTTATCTTTGATATACATTATATATAGTATATATATATTTATGGAAGGTAGTGTGACATGTCAAAACATGTATGTGTGTGATATATATATATATATATATATATATATATATATATACACACACACACACACACACACACACACACACACACACACAGTGTGTAATGATAAGATCAGGTTAATTGGCATGTCTGTTAACTCAAACAGGTATCATTTCTTTGTATTGGGAATATTCAAAATCCTCTACTAATTATTTTGAAATAGGCCGTTAATCATTGTCAACCACTGTTGTCCTACTCTGTCATGAAACCTTATAAGTTATTCCTCCTAGGGGCTAAGGAGGTGGCTCAGCACTTAAAGGAGCTTGCTCACAAATCCTGCAAGCCCGGGTTCCATTCCTCAGCCACCCAAGTAAAGCCAGAGAGGTCTTCGTTTGCAGAGGCCCTAGTGACCACCCCCAACGTGTGCAAATAAATACATATTTTTTTTAAAAAAGAAGTTACTCTGGCTGGGGCAATGGCTTAGAGGTTAAGGCGTTTGCCTGCAAAGCCTAAGGACCCTGGTTTGATTTTCCAGGACCCACGTAAGCCAGATGCACAAGGGGGCACATGCATCTGGAGTTCATTTGCAGTGGCAAGAGGCCCTGGCTTGCCCATTCTCTCTTTCTCTCTATCTGCCCTATCCTCTATCTCTCTCTCTCTCTCTTCTCTCTCTCTCAAATAAATAAAATAAAATACATTTTTTAAAAAGAAGTTACTCTTTTTAGCCAGTGCACCCTCGCACCTCTTCTCTCTTCTGCACCACATCTCTCTCCTTGGAGTCCTAGGATATTTTCAGAACGTTTTTCTCTTTTCTTCCTATTGCAGATCTCGCCTTGCGGATTTTTTTACCAACTGCCAGCCAGAGACAAGGTCTGTCAGCAGCTGTCTTAAGGAGAACTACGCGGACTGCCTCCTGGCCTACTCGGGGCTGATTGGTAAGCCGGGAGAAGGCAGATAGGAGGAGAATCTGGTTTACAGATACCGACCTCCCTCCTATCGCCTGATGGAAGTCTGCACAAGCAAAAAGCCTCCAGTAGCCTCTATGATGGGGTTTTTAAGACAGGCCCTCCAGGACCTGCCTGTGGAAAACAAAACAAAGAAAAGAAAAGAAAAAAAAAAGAAAGAAAAGAAAAGAAAAGAGTAACAAGAATAATGGATGCAGGAAAAGCAGGGCTTGTTAAGGAGCAGGAAGACACAAGAGTGAAGAAGAGAGATGTGTAGCTGGAGAACTGGCCACGCAAAACAAAAGCAGGGGAAGAGAGCAAGTAAAACAAAATTAATTGAGTTAGGGGCCTTTGAAGGGAAGGGACTTGAAAAGCATTCCGTCTGGGGAAATCAAAGATGTTGTTTCCCAGAAATGGCCCTTTGGAAATAAAACCCAAATACTGGGTACTTCTTGCCATTACTGTTTTTGGAAATTTGACTCCTGAAGTGCAGGGGATGGCTTAGGCTAATATGTCCCTCTAAGACCCCTGTTTCATATTTTTTTTTTGCTTTTGAAAACCTGTGTTATCAAGAGAATCATGTTCTTCTCTACATTAAAGAGGACAGTGCAATTAAACAAGGCTCCTGTGTATGGGAGGAGAGCCAGAAAGAGGGCTGGGGCAAGAGGGACCAGCCAGAGGCAAGTCAGATGTCCCTGGTACCAGGTATCGCAGAGCCTCTCTGTCAGGGTCTCGTCTTGCTGCAGTTAGCATGTGAGGAAGATCACTCAGTGAGGGCTGTGGAAGGTGACAGAAATCACAGTTGTCACAGCTTGATGGCTCAGCATTCGTCCAACCCCAGGTGTTCGTGTCAGGGTCACCAGCAGGAAGAGCCCCCACCCTGGAAGACAGCACAGACTCCACTCCTTATCACCACAGTGTCTTCACCAGGAGCCTTTGGAAAATCAGCAACATTGTGAAACACCAGGCTTGTTTTTGACACCCTTACCACTCTCAGCCTTGTGAAAAGACACCTGCGCTCTCGTGGGTGATCCCTTTAATCACGTTTAATGTTTGTTCCAGTTATGGGCCATTTTTATTCACCCAGCCAGTGGAGCGTACCTTCCTTAAGTCAGAATTCCAGATTCACATTCACATTCTCCTTCTCTTAACGAAGTTAGTCTCTACTAGGGCTTGCATTACAATGGTGGAATTATAGAAATAATAAGACATATTCATTGCTACAAATATAAAGCCAGCAGAGCACCCAGAAGGCACTGCAGAGCCTCTGCAGCCCCACTCCCAGGTGCCATCACCATTAGCGCATCAGTCTACGTTCTTATAGAAGACCGCGGTCATTAGCTCCCCTGTGAGTGAGTGGCCAAGGCCAGGTTCTGCCAGGACTTCCAGTGTGATCTCTCCTAGGCTTGGCAAATCCTTATGTGCCTGAACATGATGAAATGGAGGGAACAAATGGTAGAGGCAGTGCTTTCTCCAGACCAAAATTTATTTCTCTCCCGGGTCTGGATCATTTTCTCCATACTAGTTACTAGATTTCTAACTTCTGTACAAAGCTTGTTCCTGCCTCTTCCGTACATCAATGATCCACAATGTGCCAGTTACCTGATGCCTACTCCTTCCTCAGTCAAGTTAAACCTTCCTCTATGCTGAAGGTTGAAATTCTCATGCTAAAGTATACTGGGATATGATTCAAGTTCAAGTTAGTAAGTAATGTAGTTCAACAACAATATGCTTGACTCAAGAAGCTTACCAAATACCGTTTTTCTGTTTGTGAGCCAAATGGATCCTATGGATTCCTGACCATCTGTTTCTTTCTACTTCTACAAAATAGCTTAATACACAAGGTTCTCGGTGTCCTTGAGCATTTGACTGGTATGAGCCACCCAGCAGAAGACATTTGGGTTGTATTATATATAAGTGCATTGTATATTTGTGCCAGTGGAGAATTCACCAGGCAGGACCACCCACTATCTATCTCTCTGAGAGCTGCAAAGGATCTACAGACAATAGTCTAGAAACTTTTGGCTCAGAGAGTTTCCACTGTCTGTTTCCAGCTCTTTCACAACTTGGAAGACTTTATTTAAATCATTAGGAGTTGGGTGAATAGGGGCCTCATTATATACATTTGTATATATGCAGGATGTGGGGGACATATTGGAGGCTTCCCTGCTTCCCTGTGTTGCCCTAAAGAAGCTAATTGCTTCTGAGGGGAGTGGATTAGAAGCCTTGAAATAATTTTTATGATATGTACACCCAGCACTATCTATTTATGAAGATTAATGGACTTTTTCAAAAAAAATGCAAAGGATTTGGCACCTCATGCATTCTAAGTTAATTGTCTCCTATGCCATGACATCCAAACCATTTGTAAAAGGAAGAAAATACCCTAAATGCCGCCCAAGGAGTTCAGTTATAGTTTCTAAAGTCAATGTGTAAATTATTTCTTATTCTTGAGATAAATTGCCAAGAAAATGAACTGCTTAACATAATATTCCACTCAGCAAACACAGTGTATGTAATTATCCACGGCATATCTGCCATAGAGGAACATGTGTTTCCTTTTCAGCTATAGAAAAGCCCATACCCTCACGGGAAGATGAAATGCCTTGTTTTTTGTTCTTTCAGGCACAGTCATGACTCCCAACTACATAGACTCCAGCAGCCTCAGTGTGGCCCCATGGTGTGACTGTAGCAACAGTGGGAATGATCTGGAAGAGTGCTTAAAGTTTCTGAATTTCTTCAAGGACAATACGTGTCTTAGTGAGTTCTTCTTCGTTTTTACTAAGGAGCCTGCAAGCACATGTAGGTTTTCCTCTCTGAGCTAAAACTGAATGCTCTTGTTATCTCCCACCCCCTCTCTGTTTATCTCCCCCCCCCCATCCCTTTTGCTGATTGCTGGTGGTGACTCCAGCTCCTTTTGGCACCTTGACTGATACAGCAGGGTACCACACAAGTGATGAACCTGATTCTGCCAAGACCAATCCCAGTGGCCTGGGTGAATGAGAGATTCAAATAACCGAGGGTGCATTATATGAGGAAGAGCACTTCTATCCACAGATCAAATTTTGATCTTGGCATCCAAATGAGAATCTGCTCCCAAGGTTCCCAAAACATGGGGGAGAAATGCACAATGTGAGAAGCTCAGACAAATTGGATGGGGGCAGGCCTCGGGACTCTTGGGTGAAAATGAGAATGTTCCTCTCAGTAGCTCCTTGGATTTTCAGGGCTGGTTTAGAGAAGAAACAACAAATCTTGAGTAGAGCCAAGTTGGCCATGCAGCTGTGAGATGTAGGATGCGGGTAACCTTGGGAGACTGATAAACACGGGCGAGCGAGGGTAGAGCTGGTTATTACTGCAGTATCCTTTAGGCAATTTGGAAGCATGTTTGACAAAGGAACGGGAGAATAGAGAAGTACACAGATGCAAACAATGGACATCCATCAGACACACTCGGAATGCAGGATGCCAGGTCTCCCTCCTACACGTGCTCTGGGTGACTATCCAGCGGAGACATCTGACAACTTCATTCACTCTGGTCTTCTGTGTATTCCAGCTCACTCTGTAGGCATTATACTATTCCTATTATCTCATTTTCTGAACTCAAACAAGAACATTATGAAACACAGGTCTCATTATATCTAATGTTTTTCCATGCCCCTTATGCAGTAGAGTTAGACTCCAAAGCCTTGGTCCTGTGCAGGCCCCTGTCTCCAGAGGGCCTTGTTCATGTCTGATCCTGAAAGGACTGTTGGACAAGGACATATCCTGAGCACTGAGGACCAGATTCTTCCTGGTGACATGGACAAGATTCAGCCATGTTCCTGAGAGCCTTGACCTCGAATGACCAATTTTCCACAATGCTCTGCTGAATGTTGGCTGATTTTTCAAGACTTGGTTAATGATTTACATGTACATGTAAAGCAACTTTCACATGTTTTTCTGCAGCCTCCTTGTCATTCCCTTTGCTAACTCATTTGCTCACTAAGGGCTTCAGAGAATGTGGCTGAAATTCCATTATTTTGGACCTCTTAGAAATAATACAGCCAGGCTTGGTTAGATAAAGCACTCACTTCTCAAGCTGGAGTACCTGGGTTTGATTCCCAGACCCCACTAAAAAGCCATGCTGGGTTTCTATAATCCCAGCATGCTGTCACTGGTCACAGTTAGGTGGGAAGTGGAGATAGGAGACGTTCCTGGAAAGCTCACAGTGACCACAGCAAAGGATAGAACAGAAAACCAGAAACCCATTAGCCTTCACACACACACACACACCACGATTTCACTCTCACACACCAACAGGTCTCTGTGTGTGTGCATACACACACACACACACACACACACACACACACGGAGAGAAAGGGAGAGAGGGAGAGAGAGAGAAAAGAAAGTAAACTAAAATAGAATAAAACAAAACAATTAGGGGCTAAGGAAATGGCTCAGTGGATAAGCATGAGGATGAGAGTTTGGATCCCCAGCACCCATCTGAATACAGGGCAGCCATGGCAGCCTACTGGTCCTCCCAGGGCTTGGGAGAATAGCAACAGGGTATTGCTGAGGCAAGCTGGCTAGCTAGACTAGTGAACCTGTAAGCTCTTGGTTCAAGTGAGGTTTCCGTCTTAGTAAAATGTAGAGGGCAATGGAGGAAGATGCCCAGGGTCAGCCTCTGGCCTCCATGAGCACCCACAGCCATGTGCCCACACACTTGGGAGTATGCACAACACACACACACACCCCAACCAACCAACCAACCAACAACAAACAATGCAGACAAAATGTCTTTAGGATTCTGAGGTAAAATCCAAACCCGCAAGGTGAGCTTTCAGTATGGAGGCATTTTCTAGGATGTTGTACATGCTGAGAAATTGCAACTTGAGCCACTTATTTGGTCATGACTTTATTCATTTTTTTTCACATGTTGCTCTCTTCTGATCAATGCAACATTTTTTTAAAGGATGTAATCTGCTTTTATTTATTTACTTATTTGAGAGAGAGAGAGAGAGAGAGAGAGAGAGAGAGAGACGATGAAGAAGAAGAAGGAGAAGCAGAGGCAGATAGAGAGAATGGGCAGTGCTAGGGCCCCCCACTGCAAATGAACTCCAGATGCATGTTCCACCTGTTGTATCTGGCCTGTGTGCATACTGGGGAATTGAACCTGGGTCCTTGGGCCATCTCTCCAGCCCAAATGTAAGATATATTTTTTTTTAAAAAATATTTCTTTGTTTGCAAGCAGAGAGAGTTAGAGAGAAGAGAGACAGATGGAGAGAGAATGAGCACACCAGGGCCTCCAGCCACTGCAAATGATCTCCAGATGCATGTGCCCCTTGTGCATCTGGCTTATGTGGATCCTGGGAATTGAACCTGGGTCCTTTGGCTTTTCAGGCAAATGCCTTATCCACTAAGTCTTCTCTCCAGCCCCCAAATGTAAGATTTTAAAAAATATTTCTATTTATTTATTTGCAAGCAGAGAGAGATTGAGATAGAGAGACAGACAGAGATGGGTGTGCCAGGGCCTCTAACCACTGCAAACAAACTCCAAATGTATGCATCACTTTGTGTATCTGGGCATTGGGGAATTGAACTGGGTTGATGGACTTTTTAGGCAAGTGCCTTAACCTTGGTGCCATGTCTCCAGCCCCCAAATGCAATATTTTTCAGAGAGACAGCAACGGCAATAGAGTTAACATGAGAAAAGATTTCACTCACCCTCATGGGAAAACTTTTCTCCCACTGAAAAGTTAAAGATGTCCCTGCTTAGTAACGTTTTAGTGTAGGGCAGGTAATCTGGTGTCATGTCAATGACCCATCAACGAAAATAAATGCCAAAGCCAGCCAAATGTCCTCCCAGCCATTCCGTTTTCCCTTGGACTACATGGACACGGAACACCAAACACACTTGGCTGCGAATTCAATCTCCTCTTAAAGACACTAAAGTGGAAGTAATTAGAATTTGTTGCTGCAACCCACACGTAGAAACTTCATTCTCCTATATCTTTAGATCAAACCATACTTCTCGAGCCGGGCGTGGTGGCGCACACCTTTAATCCCAGCACTCGGGAGGCTGAGGTAGGAGGATCACCATGAGGTCAAGGCCACCCTGAGACTACATAGTGAATTCCAGATCAGCCTGAGACCCTATCTCAAGAAAGAAAGAAAGAAAGAAAGAAAGAAAGAAAGAAAGAAAGAAAGAAAGAAAGAAAGAAAGAAAGAAAGAAAGAAAGAAAAAGAAAAAGAAAAGAAAGAAAATGCTAAACCATACTTCTCCTCAACTTCCCTACCCAGGAACACAACCATAACCCATAGTTTTGTTCAAGTTTGGGTTTGGGAAATAGTTATTTTTAAGCCAAGTGCATGGTAGATAGACACACAGGGAAGAGAGAAGAGTGGGTCGGATACCTGTTGAGATCACTCAAGTCTATTCAGATGCATCTTCCTCCTGAGGCCTCTCCCGACCACGTTATTTCAACAGCAGCGTCCTCTTCCCACCCAATGCTCTGCGCTCTTTCTGTTGCTTCATGGTTCCCAGGCTCTTCTCGTCCTCTGTGTATTACAGAGTTTGCTTCTTTGCCCTCCCTCCCCCCCAGCCCCCAAAGCTGGAAGTGCTGGTGGAGGAGGTTCTTGTTGGTTGGGTTGTCGTCATTGTTCAAGACTGTGTATCTAGTCCATGGATTGTGCCTGGCCCTTAGTAGTTATGGCATTAACGTTTGAATGAGCTAGCAGGTGAATAACGGCGCTCACAGGGACAAGGCTGACGCACTTAGAAAAGCACAAGTAGTTTCCACAAGCCGGGAGAGTCTCAGATCTGTGAGTCTGAAAAGAAAAGGCCCGGGCTTGTTGTTCTGATTCTGAGGTCGCTTAAGGAACCTGGCCCCTAGCTTTTCCTTTCTTGTTACCCTGCCTACCATTAAGCCATGGGGCATGGCTGGGAGTGTAGAAAGGCATTTGTATTAATTGGAAGCTGTTTCTTACAGACTCCCAAAAAATGTAATGTTGCAGAAAACAAGCTTCCAATTCTGCTAAACTTGAAGGATAACAATTTTAGAACAAAATGTCACATCTAGAGGGAAGATTAGGCCTAAATTATTCTGTCTTTTATATTGAAAAATGCCAACTAAGAGCCATATATTAACAATTTGCACATTCAGGTCCCAAATGAAGGAGTTTGATTTCTCATACAATGAATATGAAATAAAACTTTTTCTAAATCCAGGCCAAATCCCTGGAGACCTGATTAAAAACTGTTTTTTATTCATTTTGGGGAGGGAACAACACACAACCAATTTACTCTTGCCATAAAAACAATCTAAACCCAATGAAATTGTAATCAGCTTTGAAAGTTTCACATTTTAAACTTTTCGTTTAAACAGGGCTACCTAATTATGCAGATTTTGTTTGGAGGACTGGGAACAGGAATGGAAAAATAAGCTCACTTAAGTTTTCACTAGACATTGATGAAGGTTGGGGTAGATTTTTCTTTTAAAGAAATTGGCTGCATATTTTTTTCCCCTGCCAAATTAGTGTGAATACCAGAGCTGCCTCTGTTTCATGATCAGGGATGCACTTAAAGGAAAAACATACTTATTAATTTGCTTTTAGTACAGAGATTTTGACAAAAACATAAGGTTATTTCTGGGAAAAAAATGATAATAGTTATGGTTCCACTAACAGATCTGAAGCTGGGTTTCAAAGGGCTGACCGATGAATATTTCAGAGCAGGCATTTTGCTCAGCACTTCCCACCTAAATAGTAACACAATAAATATTTTTGTACTTGGAGTATAGTGAGTGTCCAGCACAGTGTTTAATGACCGAATTGATTTTTGAGCACCTGACCCAATAGATTGCCTCTCAGCATGAGTAGGTGGATGGAGGGATGGCTTTTGTTCAGCGAAGTCAAATGCTATCATCAGAATTTCTCCTGTGCCTCTCTTTGGCTGTAGGTTTCCTATCTGTTACATTTGTTGCTTCGCTTTGACATTGGATTTCTTCCTGTTTTACTGTAGAAAATGCAATCCAAGCCTTTGGCAATGGCTCGGATGTGACTGTGTGGCAGCCAGCCCTCCCAGCACAGACTACCACTGCCATTACCACCACAGCCTTCCGGGTCAAGAGCAAGCCCCTCGGACCAGCAGGGTCTGAAAATGAAATCCCCACACACGTCTTACCGCCTTGTGCAAATTTACAGGTGAGAAGTAGGTCTCGATTTCCTATAGCTCATGCCTGAGGAGGGTGGACTGGGCATGCCTTCATTTTCAGAACTGTACTGTTGCATTTGTAAACATTAAGTGGAGACTGTGATGTATCTTACAGTAAAATGATGATGGACTATGTAATTGCTTCCTACTAGAGATGCTGTATCTGGTCTATAAAATGAGGGATCAGGGCAGAGGCACCCCTGAAGTTTTGTTTGGAGGATATAGCATTGGGTTGGCTGTCATGTTTGCCGCTGACTCTGTGATCTCCATAAAACAGCAGCTGAGTGAAAAGAAAGAAGCTCTTGGTTTGTCACCGTTGTGGTCATTTGAACCTGACACGGGGTGTTCAGCTGTCTCTGAATGTAAACCAGACAGCATTACTATTCAAGTCTCAGCTCCTACGGGAGGCTCGGAAGGGCTGGTGCCTTAGGAAGCGACAGCAAAGGCCCTTCCGTAGTGAGTGCTGCATGTTGTCTTGAAAGATCCCGCATGTGACTGGAGTCCATAGAGAATGTTCAGGAAATTTCTTTGCCATGAATCCAGTTGTACATGGGCAGAATGAAAACATACACGGTGACTTGCTCTCTCCAGTCAAAAGCAAGGGTGCTTTATTTTCCCTTTTTGCTGAATTTTTTCCATACTAGTAAGTATCCAGCTATTTTCCAAGACATTAGTTATTTGGAGGTGCACAAAATATTCTCCCACACTTCACCTCTTTGGATGGGCCCTGGACAGCTGAGGGAGAAGTTCTGCTGCTATGATGGTATACCAGCTTTCCTCTGAGGACATGAGCCTCAGGAAAGTGACACTTGTGTTCAAGCGTGCACAGCTCATGAGTCACAGAAGCCAGGACCCTCATCTCTCCATGCTTGACCCTGTACTTTTGGGGTACTGGTCACCAAATGATCACTTCTTCTTCCTGTCTGCTTTTGCTGAAGGACATGTTTATGCAGCCTATGTTTCACACACTGTGTTGTGAGATAACACATCATTTTCCACCTCCCTGGCGGCGATCAGCCTCACTGGCATTCTCAGTAGGAGCCTTCTTATTTTTTCTTTAATAGTTTATTTATTTAGTTATGAGAGAGAGAGAGAGAGAGAGAGAATGGGTGCACCAGGGCCTCCAGCCACTACAAATGAACTCCAGATGTGATCCCTGGTGCATCTGGCTTACGTGGGTCCTGGAGAATCGAACCGCGGTCCTTTGGCTTTTGCAGGCAAACGCCTTAACCCCTAAGCCATCTCTCCAGCCCAGTAGGAGCCTTCTTATGACTCCAGAGGTGGTCCCTGCTTCTCAGGAGCCTTTCCTCGCCCCTATCAGAGATCCCGAATTAGGTTCCTATAGTACAAGGCTTGGCTTGGCCTGGCTACACAACCAGGGAGCTTTTCCTGGATTTGCCCAGACACCCCCTTCCTGTCAGGAGGACTCTGTGTACCACTGCATGGTTGCCCTGGCAACGCTGTGAACACATGAGCTCCATTCCCAAGTTACCATGCCTTTCCACTCCCTGTGTTGGTGATAGGAGCTCTGCTTCTTAAGCAGAGGGGCAAAAGCAATGCAAACAGTTGCCAGTTGACTTCTCCACAGGGAACGTACCTGTACACATGAGATGAAGGCACCAGTACTTAATAGCTGTCCTAACTTCTAGAAGCTGTGTTTCTTTTTGTTGTTGTTGTTTATTTTTATTAATTTGGGATTGACAGACAGAGAGAGAGAAAGAGGCAGAGAGAGAGAGAGAGAGAGAGAGAGAGAGAGAGAGAGAGAGAATGGGTGCACCAGGGCCTGTAGCCATTGCAAATGAACTCCAGATGCATGTGCCACCTTGTGCATCTGGCTTATATAGGTACTGGGGTATTGAGCCTCGAACCAGGGTCCTTAGGCTTCACAGGCAAGCGCTTAACCACTAAGCCATCTCTCCAGCCCTTGAAGCTGCATTTCTTATCTACCAAGTATGAGAACATCCTAGCTATTGTGGTTGCATTAATAGGGTAGAATGAGTGTGCCTGAATGACACTTTTGTTGTTTATTTTGTTTTCTGAGGTAGGGTCTCACTCTAGCTCAGGCTGACCTGGATTTCACTATGTAGTCTCAGGGTGACCTTGAAATCATGGCTATCCTCCCATCTCTGCCTCCCAAGTGCTGGGATTAAAGGCGTACACCACCACGCCCAGCTTCCAAATGACACTTTAACTAACCCGGGATCCTTGATTTCAGGTCAGCTGGTCAGGCACGTGGTCTCTGTCTATAAAGATGGGTGGTCATGCTGTACCTTGCTCAGAGTGCTTGGGAACACTGGTGTGAGCTCATGCTAGCTCTAGCAGGTGGTGAGGACATTTGATTCTTCAAAGCTTGTGCATGCTGAGCTGGGTGTGGCCACATATATCTGTGATTTCAGGGCTGCGAGGGGTGCAGACCAGAAAATCACTGGGGTTCCCTGAGTGAAAAAAATGACAAAATGGCAGATGTGGTGGAGGGAGATACTCTATATAAAGGATTGAGATGCTTCATCTCAAGGAAACACACAGATGAACAAAAAGAGGAGGACTCCCAGTGTTCTCCTGTGACCTCCACAAACATGCATGGAAGACACACACACGTGCATGTACTACACACATCATATTAACACACATTTATCCACATGTGCATATACTACACACATCATGTTACATACATATACTCACACATGCATATACTACATACATCACGTTAACACATATACCCACATGTGCATATACTACACACATCACAGTTGCATACATATACTCACATGTGCATATGCTACACACATCATGTTAACACACATATACCCATATGTGCTGTATATTACTACACACATCATGTTACACACACTCACATGCATATACTAACACATCATATTAACACACATATACCCACATGTGCATATATTACACACATCACTGTTACACACACATATACACATGTGCATATATTACACACATCATGTTACACACATTTACTCCCATGTGTATATACTACACACGTCATGTTACACTCACACATGCATGTACTACACACAGCATGTTAACACACATATACCCACATGCACATATACTACACATGTCATGTTACATACATATACTCACATATGTATATACTACACAGATCATGTTACACACACTCACACATGCATGTACTACACACATCACATTAACACACATATACCTACATGTGCATATACTACACACATCATATTTATACACATATACTCACATGTGCATATACTACACACATCATGTTATACACACATGCATATACTACATACATCACATTAACACACATATACCCACATGTGCATATATTACACACATCATGTTACACACATATACTCACATGTGCATGTACTACACACACCATGTTATACACACTCACATGCATGTACTACACACACCATGTTAACACACATACTCACACGTGCATATACTACACACATCATTTTGCACACACACACTCACACACACATATACTACACACATCTTGTTACACACATACACATGCATACACTACACACATCATGTTACACGCACTCACATGCATATAGCATACACATCATTTATACACACACATGCATATACCACACACATTATGTTACACACACACTCACACATGCAGATACTGCACACAGCATGTTACACACACTCAAACATGCATATACTACACACATCATGTTACACACACACTGACACTCGTTCATAACGCTGTGGCTGTTTTCTTCCTTTTCTCTTAGAGTAGCCTCATTAGGCAGGTATGACAGACAACCTTGCGTTTTACAGGTGAGGCATCTGAGAGACTATGATGTAACCAAACGTCATTGTGTTTTTGATGGGCTGATCCCACGGACAGTGCGCCTGGGTGACCAACACTCTCTTTCATCTTTGCGTTAGGAATGGACATGAGAAGGAAGTAAATGGTAGGAAAGAGGGAAGGAAGAAGCTGGCTTTGAGGGAAGCCATGTCCTAGTTCTCCCTGAAGGTCAGCTGTATGGATGATGAGGCGGATATAATGCCCGTGCTCTAGGGCTGGCTCCTTCTGACCTTGGGTCCGGGGCACAGGATTGAAAACTTGCCAGCAAAACTTTTTGCAGTGTGATGACCTCTTTGGGGTGACCTATATGGAGAATGTCTAGAGGACCATTTGAGGCCATAGGATGGGGAGCGGGTGGCATTGATAAGTGAATGGCCTTCTCCCTGAGAACGTGGTCTTTACAGCTGATTTAAGGCTTTTCCTTGCGGGAGGCTCCCAGGAGGCTTATTCTCCACATCTGCCCTTCCCTTGCCTGTCTGACTGTCTGCGGATAGATTGTCATTTGCAAGGGGGGTCCTAGAAATATCTCCAAATGATGTTTGTCCCAGCCGCCTGTGTCATGACTCAGAATAGAACAACTTGAGATCCGTTGGTAACAGATTTGGAGACAGCCAAAGACTTTGGCAGCCTTAAAGTTCACTTCCCGTGAGAAGCACAGTCTTGTAGTATTTTAAAATATACAATAATATGAGAAAACTCTCAGGGACTCAAGAATCTGTCTTAACATTTGAGATAGATTTCCCTCTTGGAAGGGAAGAAATAAGAATAAACATTTTTCAAAAGTCTGCCTGTAAGTGTGATTATCTGTAAACTTATAGCAGATCTGCATGGGGAATGGGTGCCCCTGTGTCTAGTGAGCACTGGGCTCCTGGGTGACTCCTGTGAGTGGTTCTACTTGAAAAAAAAAAAAAAGAAAGTTGATTGATTAGTATAAAATGTCATGGAAATGTCCAAGTGCTGACCCCCTGAGGTGATAAAGTACTGGGTTTTGGGTAATCCGCCAAGCTCCCATGTCAGGATTAATTGACAGTCATACCAGTAACAAGCATGACGCAAGCTGAGCTATTGTTAGCATATCCCTTTGCCTTGGACAAAGTGGTCACATGGTAAACAAAGAAACCTTCATAATTCTATCAATTACTTCATCATATGTACACTTGAGTGGTCCGGGAGCTGCAAAAGCTTAGGATATTTAAACCAAATGAACTGTACTTCTTGCTTATTTAAAGTAAATATCTTTCGAAATGAAAGTCAGCATTGGAAATATTTCCATTTTGCATCACTCCCGTGCCTTCCAGCGTTGACCCCCTAATGTGGTACGTAAAGACCTCTGAGCTCCATGTTCAAGCACAGAACAGCTGTCTTTTGTTATCTGCAGGGAATTGGTTTCAAGATCTCTCAAGGATACCCAAATTCATGGTCATTCAGAAATGGTATAATATTAGCCCATAACCAGTATAGTCTAAACCGCTTAGAAATCACTCACAGTGCCTGATGTAGTGATATGAATAATTGCTAACCTGTACTGTTCAGGAAATAGTAAGAAATTTTCACCAAGGATTGGTTGAATCCGCAGAGTTGCTGGTGGAGGCAGTGGGCTGACTATAAGTGGAGGCTGTGTTCAGAACCCCGGAGATAGTTTCACTGCCTCTCTGATCTCTTTCCACTGAAAGTAATGTGTCAGGTCACAGGTCATAGGTCATACACTCTGGCAAGGGTTAGCAGGATGTCTTGAGGACAGCTGTAGGCAGTTGGCAGGTGTTCGAGCAAAGAGCTACCAAGGTAGCATTCTGTGAACCAAATGAAACACATCCAGGGGTGCGAGATGGAGGGCCAGCAAGCATGGATCCCAGCTTTGGGTCCCCTCCCCTCATTCTGGTGGAAACTTGAAGGTGGTATTATAGAAGGACTCAACAGAGAAGCTGGCTGGGCTGTAAAAGATAAGGATAGCGTTCACAAGAAAGCCTCCTGCCCCATCTACAATGCAGAGAGAGCTCTCCTACTGTCTCCCCATCTCATGGTCTGTGGTGTCCAGAGACATTCACCCCTAAGTGGCGGTCAGCACTCTTGGCTCTCTCTGCGGGCCCAAGGGGAGAGAGGTGTATAGCAAAGTCCAGTCGACACCTCCTGGCTTCCCAGCATAGCCCCAGCTTCTTGGTTCTTTTCCCGGAGCATGAACTGTTGTGGCAGACAGGCTGACACTTGTAGAATGTAACACTGGGTTTGCAGATAGATAAAGGGTTTGGAGGAAAGGCACAATTGGTTTAACTCCTGCATGTTTGGAGTGAGATTATTAAGAATGTTCAAATTTAGAAGATTCCCCCTTCCCGTTCTGTGCTGCAGCATTTCATGGGACCCAAACAAAGCCCCATTTTTCCAGATAGGAACAGACCAAATGCAGAACTTATTTTGGAAACTTCCCCCAAGTCTAGAGGGAGGGAACAGGAAGGTGATTATCTAAACCTGCTCAATACCCAGGACTCCAAGACTCTGCTCACTGTGACCAAGTGCAAATTTTTAAGTGTTGAGTTTTCAAAGGAGAGCTGCCAATGGGTGTTCTGTAAATCATTTGTGCCGGCAGACTGACCCCATTATGTCAGCTAATCCTGGAAATACAGGAGGTAAATTTAAATCTTCAAGCATGAAGCACTTAATCAATATTCTAAATGTTTTTCTTGCAATTTATGCTTGCAGAGCAATGGGGTGCTTTGGCGTCCCGTTAATCTTCCACTGGAGAAGAGACATTTGTGAAGGAGGCTGGGGTGGTGGGGTTTTGCAAGAGATGCCAGGTGGGAAAGCAGCCCTAGGGTGAAGAGGGCTAGAGGGATTTATTTCTACTCTAGGTGGTGAGGGGAGCAGGAAGTTCACAGACTGCTGTGTTTCTGGCCTACTTATTCCACCCTTCCCAGGAAGCTGGCCCCAGGCTCTTCTCAGGCCTTCCTTTTCGCCTGTGCCGGACAGCCAAGGAGTTAGTTTGCTAGGATGAATCATAACTGTGGGGTTAGCTGGACTTGAGTAAGAATGCTGGCTTGCTTCCTATTGCTGTGACTTGAAGCATGTTCCTTACCCTCTCCGAATTTCTCCTGCAAACACCGTCATTTTAAAAAATACTTTATTTTTATTTGTTTGAGAGAGAGAAAGAGGCAAGGAGAGGGAGAGAAAGAGAGTGAGGGAGGAAAAGAATGAGCGTGCCAGAGCCTCCAGCCACTGCGAATGAACTCCAGATAAATGCACCTCTTTGTGAATCTGGCTTATGTGGGTCCTGGGGAATAGAACCTACATCCTTAGGCTTCGCAGGCAAACACCTTAACTGCTAAGCCATCTCTCCAGCCCAACACCATCATGTTTTAAGCTTCTTGTGTGAATTAAAGAACAGCATATGGATGCACAGGGGCCAGCCACCTCTGGAAAGTGGCTTCGTTCTTATCCTGATGGTTGCAGTTCCTTGGGAATACAAGTTGTCTTTGAAATACTTAAGCTGCAAACAAGAGACTGTTTCAAACACAGGAAGAAAGAAAGGCGCAGTTCTCTAGTTTTTGCTTTTGCAATTTGTGAGAAGTGTTTTAACCAAATGCCCTCTTGCCCATTGTAAGATGTTATTGTGGAAAATTTGGCAGAAGGAGGTGTGGGGGGCAATCAACATTCTTTGGACTCCAGGCCAAGAAGGAAACACAAGGCAGAAAGAGGGACCCAGGTCCTGAGGGGTTAGAACTACTCTGGATCCCATCTTGGTACCCAAAAGCATCTCTTGTAATATTTTATTATTTATTTATTTATTTATTCATTCATTCATTCATTTATTTGAGAGAGAGAAAGGAGAAAGAGGAAGAGAGAGAATGGGCATGCCCAGGGCCTCCAGCCACTGCAAACGAACTCCAGACGCATTTGCCCCCTTGTGCATCTGGCTTATGTGGGTCCTGGGGAATCAAACCTGGGTCCTTTGGCTTTGCAGGCAAGCACCTTACCCACTAAGCCATCCCTCCAGCCCCCAAAGGCATCTCTTGAGAGCTCTGTCCTAACTGTTCTTTGGAACCACCATTAGGATCGCATCCCATCGAGTCTAGTATTAGGAATGGGCCCGTCTGTCAGGGTCCTCACTGCAACTCTAACCACTGATGACTCTGGGAACAGGTGACACAACTGTTAGCAAGAAACCGTCTTAGTCACAGAAAAGATGGTGTCAGAGAGCCAGCCCTTCCTGGTAGTCATAAAAGCCAGGGACTTGCAGGCTTTCCTGTATCACTCTTTTCTATTAAAAACGCATCTCGGGCTGGGCAAATGGCTTTGCAGTTAAGAGATCTTGCCACTGAAGCATGTGAGGGCCTCTCGGCTCCAGAACCCACACCAAAAGCTGGGCATGGTTATGCACATCTGTAACCTCAGTTTGTGGGGGTGTCGCAGAAACTGGAGAATCACAGGGGCTCACTGACCGGTGGTAGCTATGGGATGAGGGAGAGAGCCCATCTCAAGGCAATTAGTGGTTAACTGGTAGAGAAGGGCACCTGAAGTTCCCCTCTGGCCTCCTCATGCGTGTACATGTATGTGCATCTGAACACACACATGGATACACCATACACCATAATATACACATACTCCACACCTGCACACACATGCTCCAAAAAAATCACACCTCTTGAGTTGTTAATAACATATGTGAAAACATACGTTCAACGTGCTAGTTCTCCACTGACATCAATATGTAAATATTGAAATTAAAACAATCAATGCTTATACGTCACCTCGGGGCTGGAGAGATGGCTTAACAGTTAAGGCATTTGCCTGCAAAGCCAAAGGATGCTGGTTCAATTCTCCAGAACCCACATAAGCCAGATGCACAAGGGGGTGCATGCATCTGGAGTGCATGTGGTTGGAGGCCCTGGCATGCCCATTCTCTCCCTCTCTCTCTGCCTCTTTATCTCAAATAAATAAATAAAATATATTTTAAAATATTTTTTAAAATATCATATACCTCAAGCAGTCCCCAAAACTCACTTGGAGAAACATTATGAGCAAAGGAATTCTAGATTTGATTCCACAACAATTGGCTTGGATGGCTTGTGTCACTCTAGCTTTTTTTTTTTTTTTTTTTTTTCCCTGAGCCTTTTGTGCTTGGTATTAATGCAGCACCACACGCATAGCACTTCCATGACTAAAGCTCGGGGGTAACCCTGTGAGGTCAGCATGGTGCTCTTCAGACAAGAGACCCAGGGCACAGAGACCCTTGATCAGGGTAGAAATAGCAAAGTGATGTCTGCTCCTTCCTGTGTTTTCGATGCCTCTACCATATTACCTATATCAGAGGACTTTCACTTTCCATCTCCAGCAAACATTATTCATCCCTATAGATTAAATCAGTCCCTCAATTCTTGTTGAACATCTGGCAGATTGAAGTGTCATACTCACTCATAAACTATCATAAAGAAAAGTAACGATGCCTATTCCGATGCCAGCTGGTTTTCTGTAGTACAGCTCAATCCCGATAGATGTTGCCACCCAGAGCTAGTGCCCCGTCAGCTGGCCTCATGTTAGATGCCAGCTACACTTTCAGAGCTCTTAGAACACTTGCACTTCTGACCAAGTGGTTACAGAACCAGGTTTCTGAAGGACAGTCTAGATTTTACTGGAGTGAAAGAGAAAGCTTGATTAAACAGGACACAAATCCTGTCCAGCCAAATAAAGATATGCATAGGGCAAGGTGTGGCTGGGTCTTGGGGGGGGGGAGGCTTCTGTGGGTCCCCTTTCCTCATGGAAGTAGAACATTTCACTCTCTTGACACCTGGGGATATTTACTGGTCAAGAAGCTCCATGGCTAAATTTTGTTTTGTTTTTGTTTTTCCAGGTAGAGTGTCACAGGCTGACTTGGAATTCACTATGTAGTCTCAGGGTGGCCCTGAACTCACACAGATCCTCCTATCTCTGCCTCCCAAGTGCGGGGATTAAAGACGTGCACCACCACGCCCTTGCTAAATTTTTCAAAAACATTATTCATTGATTTATTTGCAAGGAGAGGGAGAGAGAGAGAGACGGGGGCGGGGGAGAGGATGAATATGAATGCGCATGCCAGAGTACTGGCTTTACGTGGGTACTGGGGAATCAAGCTTGGATCATTAGGCTTTTCAGGCAGGCGCTTTAACCGCTGACCACCATGGGAGTGAGTAAACTCTTCAGCCTTCTCTTCCACTCCCTGAAGGTCAGGTCTGTCTGACCTTCCCAGGATCAAACTCTCAACTTTGATCCATAGTTAATTTCACTAGTGACCAGACCTCATCCTGAGCCATCTCATCACCGTTCATTTAGGTAAGATCCAAAGTGACAAAGACACTATTACTCAAGAAATTCCAAGGACATAGAGGTCATCTCTAAGGAACAAAGCCAGTCAAAATGTTTCTTATGCATCAACACCATATCAGACTTGATTGCTTAAAAGGTCATTTTTGTTCTGGAGAGATGCCACAGAAGTGCTTACCTCAGCACTTTCAAGCCATGAAAAAATTGGCAAGTAACTGGTCCTCTGCCTCAGTTTCCTCATTTGTGAGATGGGCACAGTTGGGGCAGGAAGAGTCGTGTTCCTGCCTGGATGGCTTGCTCTGAGCCATGCTCACTTCAGAGCATGTTCTGTGCAAGTTTTTATTGGTTATCAATGGTTTGGGGGATTCTTCACCCCCTTTCACCTCACCTTCAGTGAAGAGAAGTGCTCCCAGGGTTCAGGCAGGGTTATGCAATGCTCTGAGCCCTGTTTGCTATGGAGTTTTGGTGGCCAGCAGAGTTTTGCACTTGATGAGCAGGCTTACTATTTAGCTAGGAAGTATGGAGACCCTGTCACCGTGGTGGTTTGGAAATGCAGCGTCAAGTCCAATGCGTCTCCAAGGGAAGGCATTGGTTCCCCTGGCCTTCTTTGCTGAAGGCGGGCTGCACACCCCTTTTCCAGCCTCGGAAACTTTAACGATTGTTTAGTCACACCACAGCTATGACTTGGTTAATTCGCTTGGGTCAGACTTATTTGGTATTGGCACCGTTGCCATTTAGTCGGGATACCTGGCTGTTATGTGGCAGTGGGTGGGGGATAGTCCTGAGCATTGTGGTATATTTAGCAGCATTCCCAGTTGTGAGCCTTGAGACACCTGAAGCAGCTTTTCTCCCCGCTCCCATTATAACCATCTAAAATGTGCCCAGGCCATTGCTAAGTGTCCTCTGGAAAGTGAAATTGACCCTGCTGAGGAATCACTGCCCAATGGAAAGACTGCTTCAAAGTCTGTCTTCCTTCATCTCAGCTTTCCTGTCTGTGTGGCAGGGAGCCTAGGCGTTGCCAAAATGGATGAACGCATTGGACCAAACCTTCCCTGGCAGTGAAGATGATGCCAGGGGTCTGTGGTCCCTGCTGGTCCCAGCCCATGAGGGATGCCAGAACAAAACTCAATAGAAGGGGAGGCTTAAACAACAGACATTTATTTCTCCCAGATCTGGAGGCTGGGAAGTCCATGAGTACAGTTGAGGTCCCACTAAGAACCCCTTTCTGAGACGTTCTTTCCTCTCCTGAGGAGACAGCACTGTGATGTAGAGCAGGAATCCCACTGTGGGAGATCTGTAGGGTTCGGCCTTCAAGACCTCACCAGTATAATCACTTCCGAAAGTCCCAGCCTCCTAATGCTGTCACACTGGGAACTGCGCTTACAGAATATGACCTGGAAAGAGATGCATTCGATTCCTACCACTACTAAAATCCCACTTTGGGAAATTTGGATTTCCCCAAGGCAGCACGCCCCTCTGTGTGGTATGTGCGTAGAGTATCATAGGTGACATCACCATGGGCACTTGAGCTGTTTTCAGTGTGCAGGGACATGTAGGAGCAAGGCCACAGCCTCACACTGTCACTTTCTTCTGAATGTTTGTGGCCATCCAGTACTCTGGATGAGCACCTGCAGGGAGCCTCGCAAAGGAGAATTTCGCAACAGTGCACAGTGGGTAAAAGTGTTGATACCAGAACAGAGTGGGACTTTTTACATGTGGACTGGAAGATAAGGGGCTTCTGGAAGAAGTGAGAATAAAGGGGGATTCCAAGGCTCAGGCTTGTCGATGCTGAGTCCTTGGCACTGTCCAGTACACCTGACTGTAGCAACAGAGATTCTAACGGCCTATCGTTTAGGGTGATAGTTTTGGTTTTGCATGGTATATTGGTGGCACTTGATTTCTTCTCTTTGTAAGGTTTCCATCATTTCTATGTAATGCAGTATATTTTCTAGCACCCATTCTTGTTTTGATTTCATTTTAAAAATATTCTATTTATTTATTTATTTATTTGAGAGAGAGAGAGAGAGAGAGAGAGAGGCAAATAGAGAGAAAGAGAAAATGGGCATGCCAGGGCCTCCAACCACTGCAAACGAAGTCCAGATGCATGCGCCCCTTGTGCATGTGGCTTATGTGCGTCCTGGGGAATCCAACTGAGGTCCTTTGGCTTTGCAGGCAAATGCCTTAACCACTATGCCATTCCCCTAGCCCTGAGCTCATCTTTTTAAAATATGTCAATCTCAGCTATACCTAGCATTTACTTTGCAAAATGATCACCTGCTCAGGATGAGTTTACTCCTCCGATGTGGGGAAAAGGCACTATGCAGTCTCTTCTCTTGCTAGAAGTGCTGCTAAGCTACATGGGCTGCCACCCTGGCCACTTCGCAGCGCCTCTGAGCACCTCATGACAGAGCCCTGGATCGGGCTGCTAAGTGGCCCTAGGGCATGCATGGTAGGCCCAGCTACTCCCAGCATGGAAGCCACCAGTGGCCTCCTGGGATTTAGTCTTCTCAGCTCCAGGTGCCAACAGATGAGCTCAGAGAGAAGTCACATCCCAGAATCCACCCACATTAGCCCCGTGAGGAAGGAGGCTGTCATAAAATAACTGTTTATAGAGTGGTTTCAAAGTCCTTCAGCCAAGAGAGTGCTTGCTTGAATGCAGAGCTCAGAATTGGGCAATACTCCGTTAAGGCTACTGTTCAATAAAGCACAGTGGACTGTCTCTTCTATTATGTATTCAAATCCAAATGGGAGTGGAAGCAGGCAGGGTGTATGTAACTAATACAAAAAAAAATGAATCTTAGGGGTCAGGCTTTATGGTAGATAAAGGTGCATGCCACCTAAGATGTATATGCTCAGTAACTGAACAGTTGCATTTTTTAAAAGTCTCACTTACGGGGAGACATTAAGGACAAAATTGATGTCATCACAATCCTTTCCATAACCCCCGAGGTCCCACTAAGTGTCCCTTGTGCATCCTTTAAACCTAGAGTTTCCACGTTTATCAAAGGGACAGGGGAACAGGCACCTGCTGTGGAGGACAAGCTGTCCCATCTCGCCTGCAGACATCAGAAGCTGGGTCTGCTTCCGTGCAGCAGCTGTTATCAGATCGTGGGCTTCTGCAAACTTAATTCAAGTAATGATTTCTTTGTGATTGGCATGTTTGCATTGTAGCAAACTTAGGATCAACATATTGTTAGAATACATAATACTGTAATTTAAGATTACTTTATCAGCAGTAAAGGGTTTTTTTATAATTCATTTAAAAAGTTGTAATGGGCTTGAGCATCTTCGGTATAGTTAATAATGCAGCATTTTATAGCTGGCTGTAAAATTTCAGATTACAGTTTTAGCAATTGTGTGATTCTATTTTATAGTTTAATAATTGTTCAAATGAAGGAGAATGTAAAGTTCCTAAAAACCAATTTAATGACTTAGAAAAATGGCTTTTATCAAAATCTATTGCACACCTTTAATGAACCCAGATGTCCCCTCTCTAACAAAGGGATCCATTTTTCTCAACCACAATGTCGCTAGATACCCTCTGAATTAAGCACACATGGTGTAGTTCTAAGTCCCAATTTTTTCTCCTTGTCCTCCCTTTATTCCTAATCTCCTACAAATAGAATAAACCTATTTGTTGAGCACAGGGTGAGGAGGGCCAGCCAGGCCAAAGAGCCTCAGCTGAGCAGGCAGTAAATTGCTTCTCCCCTGAGAAGTGTTTTCTTTTTACAAATGTCCCCTTGATCACACAGCCTCCAACCCTGTTCCTGAATCTCATAGGGACTCTTATTAACACCTCCAAATGATCCCTCTTCACAATTCTGTGAGGTGAGTGGCCAAAAGAACAAAAAATAAGGGCTCTACATTATTAAGTTAATTATGTGGTGCCATTAGGAGTAATAAAAGTGTTAGCATATAAGAGACCATGTCATGTTCTTGGGGCTGCAGTTCATCTCACTCTATGCGATGGCTATCGTGTGTTGTCAGTTTGGCATGGAAACAATTTTCTGAGCATGTTGTGAGGCATTTTCTAAACTAGGTTAATTAAGGTGGGAGACCTACTCAAAATGTGGTCAGTAGTACTCAGTGGGCTGGGGTCCTGTACTACCTAAAAAGCTAGCTGATCACTAGTGATCATCACAGTTTCCTGACTGAGGAATGGATGGGATCATGATGGACTGTATCCTCAAATTGTAATCCGAAATTAACCCTTAATCCTTAAGTCGACTTTGCCAAGTATTTTGTCACAGCAATGAGAAAAGTAATACATTGTATTTCTGGAATTTCCCAGGCCTTTGTGGTTGGAAAGTATCATCAACAACAAAAGAGATGGTCTTGTGGAATACACCATGGAGTATCCAGTCCCAGGACCCTTGAATATCATGTAGCTTAGGGGCAGATCATCCCTGACTCAGATGCCTGTCTGTGTTTCCTAGAAATAGCACTAGCCAGAGGATGTCCTCTGGGGATGCAGTCCAGGACCTGGGATCTATCATACCTCTGTACCACTTGGTCTTACTGCTTCTGTGTGCTGTGGAGAGTGTAGGCAACACCACCATTCATTTTCCTCCAAACTGAAATGTGCTTTAAGCTAATTTGACTTAAGCAAAACAGACCTGAGGATTGATAAGGAATCGTGCAAATAGGCCAGCTGGGAAATGTTTAGTTCTCCCAAGGTGCTTTTTAAAGAGAAATTGCTGGTCGAGTCAGAATTATCCCAGGAGAAGATAGTTAAGGGGCCACACTTTGTGCTACAGTGACATTCAGATCACGTCACAGATTAAGACAAAGAGTCCTTTGATCTCCTTGATCCTCGGATTTGCCATCTGTCCTCTGGGAATGGTGAGCACCACTACTTAGAAGGGTTGGAATGCTTAAGTCTAAATCCTCCACCACCGGAAGTATTTTCTATAACAATTTTTTATCTTCCTAGGTGGCCTCTGTTGGCCACAAGATAGGAGGAACCAGTGTGGATGAGGCACCAAGAGACTTCTAGAAATGGACTTGGGTTTTACACAGGTGTATTCCCTTGCAGAAGTAGGCCTTAGGTTGAACCAGCCGTTTATGGTCAGCTATTTGTGATGTCTTTTCCATAGCATTTTAATTAATTAATTAGTTAATTAATTAATTTATTTATTTGCAAGCAGAGAGATAGAAGAGATACAGAGGTCATAGCATTTTTAAAACCATTTATCTCAACAAAAAGAAAGAAAGAGAGAAAAAGAAAGAAAGAAAGAAAGAAAGAAAGAAAGAAAGAAAGAGAGAAAGAATAAAGAAAGAAAAAATGAAAACAGGGCTGGAGAGATGGCTCAGACGTTTAGGTGCTGGTTTGCAAAGACTAAAGGCCCGGGTTCGATTTCCCAGTAACCGCATAAAGCCAGATGCACAGAGTGGTGCGTGCATCTGGAGTTCATTTGCGGCAGCAAGAGGCCCTGGTGTGCCCTTTCTCTCTCTCTTTCCTTGCAATTAAATACTATTTTTTTAAAAATGGAAAGAATGTGAGGATGGGCATAGGAAGAGTAGTTTCCATCAGTGCATTCGGGAAAGAGCCATTGGCCACCTGTACCTATTGTCCAGAGGGCAGTAAGGCCAGCCCATCAGAAGGACAGTAATGACAGTAATTCAGCCTTGGACAATTGCATAACCCGAGTGCTGGGTAATAAACATGCTCCATAAAAAGGAATAGAATGTCTGCCCCCTCTTGGCTATAAATATGCACTCTTGTTCTGGGTAACCTACAAGAATACCTCTGAGCACACTTAGATCACATACTGTAAATAAATCCAATTCCTTCTATTCCCTACTGACCTTTTATCTTCAGGACTTCTAACCAACCGTGCCTCCCTGAATAATCGGCTGGGCTGGGCTGGTCTGGGCTTGAACCGTGGGACTCACAATTTGTGTGGAAAAACAGCCAAGGGCTTCCCTCTCCATTGCTTCTCGTATATCAGAACTCCTGAGATGATCCACATGATACCCCATGATGTCTCGGAGGGTGTGATGCAATGTGGGGCACTTACTCCCCAGGTTTGCAGAAACCGCATACTCTGGATTGCAGCTTGGGAAGGCTTCCTTTTGCTTTGTGCTTGCCTGAGCTAGCTGTCCATGCCAACTGTACCCCCAGATTCATCACTGCCGAGAGGGTAGGAAGAACGACTTCCAGGAGGGGATGTAAAAAGTGTCTGACTTGGATCCACTATGCATGGGTTTAGGGTCCTAGGAGACTGAGTTCAAATCTGTGCATTATTCCTAGCTGTAGACATGAACAGGTTCCAACTTCTCTGAACTGCTGTTTATAGTCTGTACAAAAGGGGAGTGCCTCCTTCAAAAGGGAGTATCTGGTAAAATGCAGATGGACTCATTCTGAATGGAGGTTATGAGTGACAGGAACGTCACCGTCGTCTTCAGTATAGTCCTGGTCTCCCTGCATTTTTCTAGTATATCTCTGCCTGCTAAATGCACAGGCTAAAACAATTAAAATTTCTTTAACCCCTCCTCCCACAGCACCAAAATTTCCTTCACTGCCCCCTCCTCCCCGCACCAAGAGAGCTTCATCTCCTGAAGCAGAGGGTGAACAAAGCGCTTGGCCATTTTGTCTCCAGGCAGTAGAGTTTTGTTTTATCAAACCCTAGTTACCACCGTAAGTCACAGAGCCATTATGGCCTGCACTCAGCTGCACATAAATGCATGGGCGAATGAGAGGCTTAATAAATATTATCTGATGGTGATGAGGATGCGTGTCTGATGAGATAGCTCCCGTGCACTTCTCATCAGGGACAACAATGAATCTTTTCTGTGGCTCCTGCACATTTGCATTTCCAAGTGCGCATTTTGAAAAAACAACTGTTTTGTTTTGGGGCCCTCCCTCCGCCTTGCCCTCACAGTATTGTTTCTGAGTGTTTGCTCTACAGAACAACCTCCCCCACCCACAATCTACACTCCCCCCAAAACCAAAAGCCTTTCACACATTGTTTGGCATCATCTTATTGTTAATTGGGCATAATTTTCTCAACTTACAGCTCCTAATTGCTTCTTGTCTGAATATTTTAATCAAGCAAGTTAACCATGAAGGAAAACACACAGCTCTGTGATGTGTTTTGCAACCTATCTTTGCCCCAAAGTGGGGAAAAGCCAAGGAGACATACAAGGATCCTATGGAGTTATAAAAAGGGGAAGAAAGCATGGCTAGACACCCCGTCGAGCTTCATGCCAAGGATTGGCGGCACACTGCTCTCTCCATCCTGCTGCTGTGTTACATTAGAAGGGTGAGCTCAGGCATGCTTGTGTGTGGAGTGAGACTGATGAGGAGGCCTCAGGGATGGCTCAGCTAATGGAGGAGTGCCGACAGTCATCCTGAATCTATGTCTCTTTCATTGCATCTATTTTTAAATCCCGGGAATCCCAAAAGATCATGGCCTGCTTGGTTCTCTGCAGTATCATGTTTATAGAAGCTAAATTAGCCCAACCATGTCCCAATCTAAGATTGGCCAAAGACCAAAGAAAGGCTAATACATTGTCTTTAACTTAAAAAAACAACAACACAGCAACAAAAACCCCTCCCTTTAGAGGATCACACTTGATTCTCATAGCCACCATATGTCTTAGACACTAGAGCAGCAGACATTAGAATCATAGCTGATGCTCAGAACATCAGGTTAAGGGGCTCAGCGGTTAAGGCGCATGCCTACAAAGCCTAACTATCAGGGTCTGATTCCCCAGTATCCATTTAGAGCATGGCGCAAAGTGGCCTATGCATCTGGAATTCATTTGCAGCAGCTAGAGGCCCTGGTGTGCCCCTCTCCCACCTCTGCTTGAAAAAAAAGAGAGAAAGAAAGAGAGAAAAGTCAGGTGCATAACCTTCCCAGCTTACGTTCCTTTCACCATCCTGTCTCAATGAAGCCAGCAGCCTGAGCCAGTTCTAACTTACGATAAATGCTCTTAACTGGCCTTTACTTGACCAGCCAACCTGCCCATTCAGTAAACAAATTATTCTCTAGGCCCACTGACTGTCCTGAGCTGGCTCCCTAGAGAAGCCCAACCCCTGACTTTTGTTCTTTCTTGGGGAGACAGTCTTGCACGGCAAAATATATTTGTTTTCAGAACTTTGGTGCTGGTTGCATTTCGCATCGGTCATTTACTTCAGTGATAAATGAATGCAATGGGAGGGGGGAAAGCTATTTTTTTTTTTCAATAAGCACTAAGTTGAATACATTGGAAAAGGCAAATTTCCTTAAAAATGCTTTGGGGTTACTTGTGGACAAGATGACTATTAAGGTCAGAGAAAAAAGGTCAGAGAAAATCTTAAACAAGGATGGCACTGGGGTTCCTCTGTGGGTGTCAAATAAGTACCACTCCTGTTTCAAAGAAGCCAAAATTAGGAGCCCAGGATGTAGCTCGGTTGGAACATGACTTACCTCGCCTGCAGAAGGCCCTGAGTTTGCTCCCTGGAACCACAGAAACTGTCTGTGGTGGCACACACCTTATAAATTAATTAATTAGGACCATAAAGCATCCAGAAATGAGAATTATAGACCATGGTTTACAGGTGTTAGTTTATGCAAAACAAAAGCCTAGAGAACTTTTTCTCAAAAGAAAAAAAAATTGGCAGTGGTTGAGTATTAAAAAATCAATAAATGAATGATATTATTATACTTAGGTCTTGAATCAGTTAGATACACTTGAGTAATTTTAAATGGGTTTTACTTTTACTGAATTTCTCAATTGACTACCCAGGGGCTTAGTCCTCAGTCTGGTCAAGGAAGAGGGTTTCTGTGGCAGTAGTACAGTTCAAGTCTGCCTGTCCCAGAACCGAAGACCTCTCAGGCTCCAGCATGCGCCTGTCATCTCTAGAGTTGTGACACCCCCAGACACAGCTTCATTTCAGTTCACCTCATCCAAACATAGCCAAGCTCAGGTCTGAGCCAGGCTTCCTCCAGGTGACTTTCCCCACCCCATCGTATATGACCAGGCTTGGCTTTGCCCAGACTGATGAAATTTGGCTCCCTGGGCCTTCCTGAACCCTATGCCAAGTGAAGAATCTTTACAAGGCCTTCTTCGAGCTTAACATAATGAGAGACTCTGGCCAAAGTGCAGGCAACACAGAGGTGAAGTGTTTTAGGGAGGAGGAGGTAGAGGAGAGCGGCCCAGGCTCCGTGGTGGAACTGCCACATTTGGACACTGGTCAGCCCCTTTGGGGAAGGGGGCTCCCAGCTCTTCCTGGCTCTCCTCATGGCCCTGTATTTCCCTCTGGCATAATTTGGCTTAGAGGAAATGGATCCGTTCCCTGCTGAGCACAGGCTCCCAGAGAGAAATCCCCAGGCCCAGGGCGACTGTGTGGGCCTTATTTATGTGTCACGCGGCCAACTTGACTGTGCATTATCCAGACCAGTGGCTGCAAGCGCTTATCACCAAGTTTGTAGAAAGGCAAAATCACCAGGAAGGTGAGTTTCAAACTAGACAGTGACAGGGATTTAAGAAGAGCTGGCCAACTCCTTGTGACCAGACCAGCGAGAAAGCCTCGGCAGCGCTCCCGAAAGTCAGAAGCAAAATCTGCAAAGTGCAGACTGCATCCAGAACACTGGGTGTAGCCCACTGTGACTTAGCCTGGATTCACCCGAAGGTGGCTTCTTCTGGTCTTGCCTTCTTTTTATGAGCAGAAGTTAATTTGGACAGATTTCTACGAAGTACGCAGTAGACGTGTTATGTAACAGATGCTAACCATAAGAGTGCATAATCAGGTGAGTCTGTTGGAGTCAAATGCGACATGCAAAATCCAACTTCTGAAGCAGAAAACTCAGCCCTGTTATCCTTCAGGATTAAATACACAGCTTCCTTCCCATGTGCTGTCTCACAGGAACACAAAGATTTGCACATTTGAATTGAGAAATGGCTTCAAATTCTGAACGCTTGTTTCCAGATTCCTTCAGAGAGAACTCAGGTCGTGGTTTTTCTCCCCACCAGCAGAAGTACAATTTATGCGGCAGGAGAGGCTCATATGCTAATAAAGTGGTATTGACAAGTGTGATAGATGCAGCAAGATACTTAGTGAGAGCAAAGTTGATTGCATTTTACAGTCTATGTATTTCTCTGTTTATTGCTTGTATTCTGTCATTAAGCAAACAGGTTCCTAATACAGCAAACCTCTCTAATCAGTAAAGCAAGAGAGAAAAGAACCAGAGGAACATCGTTAATTATGACTATTTGGCCACAGCCAGGACAGTCTGTTGCAATTGGATTGGGCAGCTTCCTCTGCTCTTAGTTTCTGAAGGTAGAGAATCGACAGCTTTTCTCTTGCACAGAGGAGAGCAGAGAAATGTTCCATGCCCTGCTGGCTGACAGCTGCCTAAAAACCCAAGATTAAACGCTGGCTTCTCTACAGAAATGAAGCCCTGGGGCAGTAAAGGCTAGGCTCTGCATGGGCGTGCTTTTAAGTCTCCAATTCCATAAACAGAGTAAGCATGCTGTTCACAAACCTGACCTATCCCCTAGGCCTGCAGAGCCTGCTATGGGCAGAACCAGGTGGGGACCCTATGCAAGCTATAAATTATGTGTGCACTTGTGTGATCTGCCCAGGAAAGCCGTTGGCACCAAGACTAGCTTTCCAAATGCTAATGGCTGGGGTAAAAGACAGAGAGGCCCCACTCTGACTCCAGGAAGCAGAGGTTAACAGCATCTAATGCATTTATTAACCCTCTGCTGCCAGGGACTGGAAAGGTCTGGCTTGCCAATTACAGGACTCTGGAAATCCTATTATGTGACATGCCTGGACTTGTGAATTGCTACCAGTGACAGTTTTGTACCAGCTACTGCAGGGAAATGGCTTGTGGAGAGCCTCAAGATCAAGCTTCCTTGGTTTTCCAGGATGCGAGGAAGGCTACTGTGAGTACAGTTTTATCCAGCATGTTTGTGGCCTGTTCCATTGTCAAGAGCAGAACCCCAAAGCAGTATGTCTTGCTGGTGACATTTCCCCACGGCTGTGTCAGGAGTCTTCCCTCAAACCATGTAGGTAGGTACTAACTCTCAGAAGTATGCTTTCACAAGAGAGAAGAACTAGTTCATTTTCCACATACTGTCATCATGGTTCCAGTGGACTATCCAAAGAGCAGGATATACCTTGTTTTTTTTTTTTTTTTTAGTTTTCTTGAACATTTTTTTGCCATGCATGCACACACATGTGTATTTATCTATGTACGTGATAAGTGGTATATGCACATGTATGTGCGGATATGTGCACCCCACACATGTGTGTGGGGAGGTCATAGAAAAATTTTAGGTATCCTCTTATTATTTGCCCATGTATCTTTTTTTTTTTTTTTTTTTTTTTTTTTTTTTGAGACGGGTTCTCTTCCTCAAGCCAGAGCTGCTGTCCATGAGCTCCGGAAATCCTCTGGTCAACCTGTGGACTGGGTTACAGATACGTGTGGCCGCACTCATCCTTTTCTACATGGGTTCTGGGGAGTCAGACTTGGCAGTTTCTCGCTTGAGAGGTCCTCAAGCTTAAGTCTAGCACTCTTAAGCACTGAGCCACATCCCCAGCCCTCCTTTTCTTTAGCTTTCAAAAAAAAAATTATCACATTTCAAAGCCATGAATTCTAAGGTCCAGTGTCACCGAGGTGTGCACTGGCCGAGCTGAGTCAGTCCTTGCATGTCAATCGGCAGCAGGGTGTGGTGGGGGGGAGAGAGGGGAGGCTGACAGGAGAGACCTCAGCCTGCACTAGCACATCCATTGTCAAGCCTTTGGTTTTACTGGTTGATAATTTTCACAATCTGGCGATGAAAGCTGTCCTTCCAGTTTCTGACTTACTCCTCTCAGAACTTGTGAGGGATTTTTAGTTTTGTCCTTTTAATTTTCTTGGAGCCATCCCAATTTTCAGCAAGGGTGACAAGACTTAAAGCATAGAAGTACTCTGCTGAAAGGGGATGCCCTGTAATTTTATCTATTTGAATTTATCACACCTGACTTGCAAGACAGTGATTGCTTGGTGATGTTTTCAAAAATATTGAGGATAAAAGCCTTTAAAATGTAGAAATAACAGGTTTCTCAGGTTTCTAAAGTGGGCTTTGCGACCCAGAGCTTTAAAAGTAGACTCGGGAGCTGCAGAGTTGGTTTCTGACCCTTAGTGATCCCTGGAGGAGGGTCTGTGCTGCACAGATCTCCTAAGCATCACCCAGCCAGCAGACATATCTGTGAAGCCCAGCTCTGTCCCTCATACCCTGTAGCGGCTACTGGACAATGCTCTGTCTGAAGTTAATGCTTCAGCCCCACTGGCCAGCATCTCACTATGTGAGGGATTTGAAACCATGTCACATCTACCTCGCATCTATAGGTGTGATCCTTTAATTCCATTCCTCATCTGTCTCCTGTCATCCCAGGAGCCCCTCACCTTCCACTTAGCAGCATATCCGTTACTGTGGCCCATGCTAGCCTCTGGTGGCCTCTGCAGTGCTGCTGGGTTTGCTCTGCTTGGTGTCATGGAGACATCCTTGGTACCAGATCTTTCTGCAGGAAGCTTGTTAGTATTCTCGGGAATCCTGGTTCCGAAACCTGCCTTGACCTATGGACAGCTAAGGGTGTGAGTGCTGGTGGCTGGCAAGGTGGCCCGGAGGAAGGCTTGCTCTCAGCATCAGTGTGGTGCCTCTGGCTACCACATGTTCTCTCTTGTCCTCAACAGCTCTTGCTGTCATGCTCAGCAGGAGGGTCCTCCAGGCCAGAGGCTGGCTGTCAGAGGTCCGTGGGATGCCACTTTGGGGTACCAAGAGCCAAGAGATATCACCGACTGGGAGCTGGTTTAGTTTTTTTTTTTTCTTTCTGGGCCATTGAACAGTCACTGTAACCATTCTCACAGTTAGGGCATGAGCTGGCAATTTAGATCTGGGCATGTTGACCTGCTGGAAGGCTTCCAAATGCTTTACTTAGCAGGAGCGGCTTCTGTGATGAGGGACAGAGATCTACCCATGCACGTGACGGCACCTGCTGAGACAGAGGCCCTTTGTGGTCAGCTGCTGGAAGTCCCATCACAGTCATTTCACTGTTGCTGCTACCGGTACCCGCAGTGACAGAGACGCAGCTAAGGGTCACAGTTTGTGCATGCGCTGAGCCAAGCACCACAGGTGCTCTCAGAGGTTACTAGGGTCCACAGAGGGGCCTCTCAGCTGTGACCACACACAGGAACAACTTGAGGTCACGCTGGATGGCAGTCTAAAGAGCCCACTGGCTTCTCTGGATAATTTTAGTGAATTCATTAGTTATTCAAAGGCCCTTAGCAGGATGTTTTTTTTTCTTTTGTAGATTATGGCCTAAAAAAAAAAAAAAAAAAGCAGAATGGGATGTTTTAGGGCCATTTGGGTGTCTAGTCCCAATTCTAACCTTGAATGGAAATGAAGCACATAAAGTTCTGTACATTACCCTCTGGAGGTAACAATGCAATGGGTGGGATTTGCTATTAATTTAGATTAAAAGTAGGCTTTTGAGTGAAGTTCAATTCCGCTTCCAATTTCCCCTCTGATCTTCTTATACATAACATTTAGTGACCTTTGAAGAGCCCGGGGATGCTTCACAGTATCTTATTCTTAAAGCCTGCTTTAAAGGTTTCGATTTCATATTCACAACTGGCATATGCAAATAAAGGTAAAGATTATGATGCCTTGCGAGTGGCTTTATGGTCAACAAATTACTCCTTGGGTGAACATTCTGTCACTTCAGCCTAGCACTTCTTCGGTGAGTTGCAGAGGCTCACGGCCTGCTGGCACCTGGCCAGGACTGTGCCCTCCTAGCTGGCCGCTTGGATGCTTCTGGATTCCAGGGCGATGCTTATCTACCAGAGCTCATCTTGTTAGCTAACATGCTCTCTGTTGATGACGTGGGGCTTCTGTCACTGAGGGTCAGTGGGTGAGGATGGAGTATTAATGGGAGGAATTCTTTGTATAGATTTGGGGGAGGGCAGACACCGAGATAAAGGCTGTGATGTAGAAAAGTACATTTTCATCCAAGATTTGAAGAGCCTTTCTGGCCCTATACACACATTGCTGGGTAGCCTAGATGGTCATTTCACTCCTTTGGGCTTATATTGTTTTAGGTAATAAGGCAGTGCTGGACTGGGTGGGTAGTTCTCACAGTATGTCCATTGCTTAAGTGTCAGGACCTGATTTTCCACTACATCCAATGGAGAATTGGTCCAGTCAAGGGGAGATAGCTGGCTGTAAGCCTTCACAGCTTAGCCCTCTAACAACTACCCTGGTAGCAAGTTTTGAATTGCTGGAGTGAGGTTTGCAAGGATTTATCTAGGGCACCCATCTGAGAATCCCTGCCTCGTGCCTTAGCCCAAACCAGGGATGGTTTTACTAGGTAGCAGCGAGTCCTGTGAGCCCAGGTACCAAATGCTTTCTGTTCACCTCCCCATGCTCAGCACTGGGGGACAGTTGGAGCTCTGTAGCATTTGTGGACCAGAGTAGTAAATCAACAAATGAGCAATCAGGTAAGTCCAGGAGACTCTTTGCTAATAATGCATAGGGATTTTACCACAACATACATGTCCAGGTAGAAAGTACTTCCCTCAAATTCATATCCAGAAAGATACATACATATGCATATATGTAATACATACATATTATACATGCATATACATCTGTATTATAATTACTTCATAACTCTTTCTTTTCCCGGCTGTACTGTCCCTACAGTGGCAACTGGTGACAGACAGCTACTGAGCCTTGAAATAGGGCAGGTCTGAACAGAGACATGACCCATCACAAGCACAGCAGATTTTGAAGACCTAGTATGAAACAAGCATGCAAAGTATCTCATTAATTTTTTTATATTGATTACACTTTGAAATGGTAATATAGTGGGTTAAATAAAATATATAATTAACTTGCCCTGCTATCTCTTCATTAGGCAGCTACCTGAGTGCTGTAAATTACGGATGGGGCTCACGGTCATGCTCTTGTATTTATCAGCTGGCCCGGCCCTAGACTGGTGATTAATGGGTTGTTCGTCAGTAATTACTCTTCCCCATTATGTTTGAGCTTTTTACCCCCCACCCCTTTATCTCTCTCCAGGCACAGAAGCTGAAATCCAACGTGTCAGGCAGCACACACCTCTGTCTTTCTGATGTAAGTGGAATTTTCTTTCGGGTCTCCTCTGCCTTTATAGAAACATGGCCTTTGGGTCCTGGGTATCATATATAAGGCTCACCGGTTGGTTCCAGGTTCATAAAATGTCTCACACCCTCTCTTTCCCTGCCTTTGGAGCAAGGTGCAGAGTTCAGAGTCAGAACTAAATGTGGGACTGGGGAAAGCTGGCCTCAGTACTAAGCTAGGGTTTTCCCATGCTGGGAGACTCTGCATGGTCAGTCGTATGAAATTACCTGGCCCAGAGAAGAGGCACAGAAATGCTCATTGCTGGCTACAGAGCCCCTGCCTCTCCTCTGACCTCACAGCAAAACAGGGCTCGTCCCCAACTCTTCCCACGGACAGTGAGGACCTGGCTAGTTTTGTCGGGTGTTGATTCTCCTCCATTGTGTGGGGACGTGGCATTACTGTAGTGAGCACTACTGTACTGATTATTATGGAGGAGGATACCTGTGCTGACTAGGGGTCCCACACCTTGAGTTCTGGCTTGGCAATCTCCCACCGAAGAACTAGGCAAGCTTCTAGCACCCTGGGGTTCCTCAGCTATGAAAACTAGTGTTGGACTATCCAAAGCTGCAGAAAAAGATTCCACCCATCCACTCCATGAACCCTAAGTTCCAAGGTAGTTCTTCATGCCCTCTGTCTGATGGAGAGGGACAGAAGCCCTCGTCAGCAAATGCTGTCATGGAGGAGAGAGGCTCCATATTACCTAGCTGCTAGGTGACCTGTGGCAAAGGGGGGGGGTGCGGAAGCAGGGATGTCCAAACTTAAATATTTCCCACCAAAATTGATTTTAGTAATCATTTGGGATATACTAAAATGCCATCATTGGCCAGCATTTGACCAAATGGATTTGCATCTCCCCAAAGCCCATGTTTCTATCTCAAAAAAAAAAAACCTCCAAAGTCAGCAAACTGATATCTTAGTCATAACATCCTGGGCAGCTTTGGTAAGGGAATCTTTTTGGGAGTGGGGTGCGAGAGGTGGGGGCGAGTGGTAAATATACCCTGATGGTGCAGGTATGCACAGCAGATGATAATGAAAACGTTCTTTCTTACAGCGTGATTACGAAAAGGATGGTCTCGCGGGTGCTTCCAGCCACATAACCACAAAATCAATGGCTGCTCCTCCAAGCTGCGGTTTGAGCCCACTGCTGGTTCTGGTGGTAACCACTCTGTCCGCCCTATTATCTTTATTGTTGGCAGAAACATCGTAGCTGCATTCAGAAAAACAAAACAAAAAAAAAAAAGAAACAAAACAAAAACAACAAAAAAAAAATGGACATGTAAAAAAGGCAAAAACCAAGTAATCTGTTTCCTGTCCTCTTGTATATCTGAAAAAAAAAATCCAGTTTTAGGAGCTCAGTTGAGAAACAGTTTCATCCAAGTGGAACTTTTGTTTTGTCATGTTTGAAAGAGAGCTTCTTGTGATCCGAAGGGGCTTCAGTGGAAAACCACTGCAGAGTCACATTCCAAGCTCAGAGGGCTTTGGGGCATGCTGTATTGTAAGGGGACAATATGTAAATTGGACGATAAAGCAAGCTAAGATATGTGTTTGATAATGATGATTTTAATGGCTTAAACTCTGGTCTTTCCACACTAGAGAAGGAGATAGTATTTCTCATGTAATTGCTTTGATATCTGATGACAAACACTCCAGGAAACCTGCCGAGAATGATGATAGATTTTTTTTTTTTTGCCACAAAGTAAAAGTTGTCATCAAGAGTGGACTTTATAGACACAAGCTTGTACTGATGTTCGCCTTTCTATATATGTTTTTCACATCAATGTTATGTACTATAAACGGTTCTGTGCTCTCTTTCAACAAAAAGCACCTGTTACATCCAAATGTAGCATCTGTCTTTAAGCCCAATGAAAGGGAGAATGGGTTTAGACCTCAGTATCCTGGATCCTGGGTGGACCCTCTCCCAAACCTTGCCTATGTGAGAAGCCCTAAACTAACAGGAGTAGACTACAAGAAAGCATCACTCTAATGTTACGAGGTTGTATGTAGAACAAAAATTTTACTACTCAATGATTTCAACTATTGGCTTTCTATATTTTGAACGTAATGATACTGCCTTCATTTTTTACCGATGGTTTAATACAAAAGACATGCGGCTTGTTTTTCCTCTCCTAAGTAGTATTAGCTCCGATATTAACTTAACAGATTCAGCTCTTCCGAAGCAGACCCCGAGGAGCCTTGTGCGCGTTAGCAGAGAGCTCTGAACCACGTGGCTGCAGACAGGCAGCAGGAAACAGAGTGGCCAGCCATGTCTTTTTGTCATGTCCTGAAAAGCAAGCATGCACACCTGTGAGGAACACATGACTTCTTATCAATATCCTGCAGTCTGATGGCACTTCGGGCAGTTGACAGAACCCCAGTACCTTGGAATTTTATGTTATCTGACAAAGGTAGCTTTGATTGAGACAGGAGACAGGGGACAGAGATGGGCTGGCCTCTTTTTCAAAGCTGATCCCTGCCAGGGGCACCGTTGCTTTCCGGAGGAGGGTCTCCTAGATGCAGTGTCTTGGGCACTGTGTAGAGCAGTGTGGTCTGCGGGCCATCAGGCATCTGCCTGCCTCTCCTTCTATGCCTTTCACGAAAGACTGTGACAGTATAAAAGGGAACGATGGTTTGTGAATGTAGGGGGTTGACGTCATGTCTGGACAAGGGAGCTGGCTGACATATATACACAGAATGGGACAAGAGTCTCACGGTGTCACCTGGTTTCTTAGAGGTCCATCACGCATTGTCCTCCTCATCTGAGCAGATCATCAATGCACGTTTGAAGTCTAGTTTTGAGGGTTGGGTTCAGGTGCTGCTGTAACAATTGCTTATTGGAAGCCGTGCTTCACCTAGATGAATAAAGAAGAGGAGAGTCTCCTCCCATGGGGGCTGGGAGCATGAGCCTTCTTCCTACCTGCCAAGGGTCAGAGGAGGAAGTCCTGGTTCACATTTCCTGCTCATCCCCTTTGCCCACTGAGTTTTGCCTTGGAATATTAATGGGGTCACTAAGAAGGGGAAGAAATGTATGAAAGCTAAAAGACAGATCTAGCCTTTTAGCTGTTTTGGTGTTGGAAGTACATTTATATTCACATGTTAATAAACACCGATGTAAAATACTCAGCACCAACATGTTTCAACTTCAGAATGTTTGTTTTTTTGAAGGAAATACGTCCAACATCCAACTGTATTTATCAGTGAAAAGTCCCATGAAGACTCTTACTTTGAATAAACACATTCAATGTGTCAAAACATTTGGAATGCCAGTCATCTATGTGAACATCTCTCTTACAGAGCATATTTTGTTTTAATTAAGGTATCTCTGTGAATCTACACTGGACTAATTGCATATGGGTCTGATTGGATGTGATCCACTGTAGAAAGCTATCGATTACCTCTGCAGTACACTGCAGCTCTTAATTAGCTTCAGATGGCTGCAGAGGAAATGGGAACCCTACTAACAAGAACCACCTTCAGCGAAGAACTCATGGGCGTGCAACATACGAGTGAAACTTTCGAAGGCTCTATCACCAATGAAGACCTCATTTTTTTTTTTTTCAGAGATGAAAGCGTATTAGAGTTACCAAGTCCTCAATATGAAAACAAGTTCCTAATTAAATAAACAGTGGGAAGAGTCTTATGTAAGGACAACACATTACAGAGATTATTATAAAACCAGGCCACCTCAGTAGTTTTGTTACTTGGTGTGATCTCAGCTTGACATGGTGCACTTGAAACACCCCTTGGTCCCTGGAACTGGGAAATGATGGCAGGGTTGTGCCCCATCTGACTAACCCTTGGAGCACGTACCAGCAAAAGATTTATTGTTTTCTGTCTTTAGGTCCCTACGTTTCCATGTCACAGATATAAGAACTGCTTGCTGAGGTGGAGTCTCTCACAGGAAGCATCTCCTGCCACCTCAGAACAGAAACTTATGTCTACCCAGAGCATGACTTTTAAAGCGAGCCTAACCTTGCCCTACTTATTTTAGAGACACAAGGCGATACTTCCACGGTGATTAGAAGCACATTCATTCCATTTTGATCTTGAATATCTTTGACCAGAATATGTTTGAGTCTTCTTCATGGAGCACAGGAAGCAAAGAGTGCCCAACAGAGGAACAGAGAATGCTGACTGAAGATTTATTTTTCCATATCTGATTTTCAGACCTCTAATAGACACTGAAAATTATATAGGTTATTTTTCATTAACATAGAAACTGTATCCAGAGTATAATTAGAGTGTGCTTTACGTTTTATTTTTTAAAGCAATTCTTTATCTTATAGTAAAAAAAAAAGTCTTAGAAGTTACATCTTCAAGTCCAACCGATACAGGACAAAGATCTTCCAGAGCTGATGTGACTTTGATTTTGATCTGTACTGAGGCTGCACCTATGTGGCATATGCTCTGCGGATGGGCCGGTCTCAGCTGTGTTCTATTTCCCATGTACCTCCTTGTCTGTAAATCAGACACTCCCAAACACCGTTACTGCTGAACTAGGAAAGCCAGGGAGCAGAAATGTTTTTGAGTCAGTGTAGTGCTTGGGGAAAGAAGATGTAAGAGCAGTGGGAGTTTATATAATTAGCAAATTCTTTTCTTAGAATCCAGCATCAATGTACTTCAGTTATTATTTACAAAATAGTAGCCTCAGAGGAGCTGTCTTCGGAAAATAAGTTTTCATTCATGTAGTCACACATGCATGACTTATTTGAATCAATAAACTGTGGACCAGCAAAAGACTGCTTAAATAAGTTCACATTTTCTAATTCTCTTTGAATGCCTTTTTTTTTTTTTTTTTTTTTTTAATCTCCTGGATTCATACCCCTGCAGTCTCTGCTGTTTGCGCTTCTGCTCTTTGCTGAAGCAAATGAGACCATGGGAGACCCATCTTTTCGAGAAAGATTCCAAACAGCCGCCACAGATGGGAATGAGTTACCACAGGCCTGGGCACTATGACAGCAGAAGGCTTATCTGCACGGAGTTACAGAGTTTGGAGAGGTGAAGCAAACAAGGTGCAAGAAGGGGCCACAGGCCATGGGCCAGTGGGTTATGTAGTCTGCAGATGCCTCGTCTCCCACTGATAGAAGAGGCACCTTCTCCCAAGAGAACAGCCAGAGTTCCTTGAGGTAGTGAGGGTTGCAGTTCCTTTACAGAAAGGATACTAGAGCTGGTATCTGGATGACCGAGGAAGGACTTTATAGAAATTGCAAAGTGAAACACTAGTGATGTGGCTGGAAACCCTTAGGAGTTACACTTTTATCTTGTTAGGAACCTCACGTTTACAACTCTGGGTTTGACACAGCTTTTCTTCTTATGGGGAGTGTAAGTCTGTTGTGTAGTGTTCTCCATGACAACTGAACTGCATCTCTGCATAATATTTTCACGGTGGTGGCAGAGGCTTAACTCTGTGGGGTTTGCCACTTTCTCTCCCCAAGTCATACTTGATAGGGTGTTTTCATTTCCTGAAGAGAGTTGTCTTAAGATATAGATGGTCCAGCTCTATTTCTTGTTCATTTTCTAAGTTTCCACTTCCTCCCTTTGTTTGCCTAAGTACTTCGCAGGGTCCCTTCCCATACAGTCTTTACCCCAATCACTCTAAATTTAGTGCCATATATATGTGTGTGTGTGTGTGTGTATATATATATATATATATATATATATATATATAGTGGAAAAAAGAGACATCTCTCCCAGAAGCCAGACAATCTAAAGATGACGCTAAGCCTCAAACCAGAAATTCATCTTCCCGCCTGTTCTGACTCTCTTTACTTTAGGTGACCCCTCCCCCCGCCTTGCTGACTCCTCATTGAGAGCCCCTCTGTCGCTTCCAAGGTTCTCTGATAGCTTCTATTCCCGTTTAGAGGCAGCTCAGGGTGGCTGTTCACCAGGACACGCCACCTGCATTTCTGATGGTTCTGAGCCCCAGCCCAGAGGGGTGGGGAAGGCACACAAAGCCTATCTCAGTAAACTGCTTGCAGAGCACCACCTCCTGCAGATAATCATCGCGGCCTCAACCCCCCTAAGGTCTGTCTCCAAGCTCATTTGACCAGTGCAGCTGCAACTTCAGCCATCTGCCTCTGGCAGGTGCCAATATCAGCATCGTGTCCCACTGCCACGGGGAGTTTATTTCTGCTCAAGGACGGCTTCTAGGCCCAGCACCAGCACCAATAAAAGGTTTTCATGGCTCTATCAGTCTGGTCTTTCTTAGCAGACTACCTTCATTTGGTAGAGAGTGCCAGAAGCAGTGGTCAAAGACCGTCAGCCTCAGTCCTTAACATTCTGTTGGCTCAACACCTTCCCTAACAGAAAGTACAACCAACCCACCGCACGTACTTAAACGTGCCTAAGAAAGGGCTGGAGAAATGGCTTAGCAGTTTAAGATGCTTGTCTGCGAAGCTTTGGGACCCAAGTTTCTGGCCAGCACCCACATAAGCCAGTAGCACGTATGTCTGGAGTTCATTTGCAGCAGCCCTGTCCCTCCCATTCTCTCTCAGTCAAATAAATAGATAAAATATTTTTTAAAATGCCTAAAAACATTCCGGGGCACTAAAGGGCTTCACTTTGGCTCACAATCTGTCCTTTTGACACTGAGGTCGACCTGGGAGGAAAGGGTTAGGATAGCATTCAGGTCATGACAACTTCGAATCTGCTCACGGTGTTCCCTGTGAAGACATGACACACACACACTTGTCCCCAGAGGAACTGCATGTGACCAGCTAGTTCCATCAGCTCCCCTCCTCTAGACCAGGGAGTCTGCAGAAAGTTTAATCTGCCTGGGACACAGGGTGCTGGCCAGAAAGCAGGACTACTCCTACAATCCTGCATATGACAGGCTGCCCATCCGTCTGTGCCCTGAGAAACAGGTCCAGTGACTGTCAGCGCACTTGTTCATCAAGCTCTCTGGCTGGCTGGGTGATCATGGAGCTACAGCTTCCCCAGAGGGAGCTTGAGAATCTTGGGCTCCTTGAGCGCAGCTTCAGAGAGAGGCCCATCTTTTTTTTTTTTTGTTCCTGCTTGACACAATCCTTCAGTTTGACATCCTGTCAACAGACCGTGAAGCCCTTTTTCAGACTTGACCTCCTAAGAGTGACTTGGCCCCCATGAGTACATCAGCAAAGCCAGCTTACCTGTGAGGCAGAAGGCAAACCTACCACCCTCGGCCCAAGCCAGAAAGACAGCCAGGCCTCACTTCCGGGCCTCAGATAACAATACTTGGCCACATTGGTTGGGGCTATTATAGTGGTCAGGGACTGGCCACTGGACAGGTGGTAATGAGGGACACCAATGCTGTTTAGCTGAGGACAGCCAGCAGCTTCATTATGACATGTTGTCATTCCCCGTCTCACTGGTCCCCTTCATCAGGACTCATTTAAATAACACAACCCTGAATGTGTGTAAGGATCCCTGATGCTCACCAGACAGAAGGGATGCCAAAAGCTCAAATGAGTGGGATGAAGAAGTGAAAACTCCAGTGGATGCCTGGGTACAAAAACCCAGGGACTTAGTGAGGATTGGTGGTCATCAGAGACTGGGCCAAGAGACCGTTGCAGGGACAGGGGAAGGTACTCTGAGCCTTCTAACATGTAAGACACCGTCAGTTCCCCGCCCCCTTTCCATCTCTGTCTCTCTCTTTCTAGGGCTGTATGAGCCAGCATTATCTTCCTGTTGTGAAGAGCAAGTTTGACCTGGAATTTGGCTTTTTACTGTTGAGATTTAGCTGAAGGCATTTCTGAAATATGGAAGAAAAAAAGAAGGGAGGGAGGGAGGAAAGGAAGGAAGGAAGAAAGGAAGGAAGGAAGGAAAAAGGAAGGAAGGAAGGAAGGAAGGAAGGAAGGAAGGAAGGAAGGAAGGAAGGAAGGAAGGAAGGGAGGAAAAATGGCAGCCATAGCACTAAACCACAGATCGGCTGTGGTCTGACTGTAATCAGGCACTTTTGCTGTGCTTGTCTGGATTCAGAAATAGCTGATGGTCCTCAGAGGGTTGAAGAAATGGCTTCAGAAACCTGAAATCCAGAGCCTTATAGTTCCTAATTATCTGTCTTTTCTCTTCTTTCCCTCACCCAGGGGAACAAGGAAATGCAGCTCATCACAGAGTTTGTTTGAAAGAGTTTCCCTGTCTTGTGTGCATTGCCCCTTGATATTGAAATTATTTTCTTAGTTTAATCCAACTCCCGCTGAGAAGCTGTGCGAGATTTAGTATGTGGGATTTTTCTCTTGTACTTTAGGATGGTGTTGTATTTTTTTTTTTTTAACTCCTAACCCAAGGGTATGTCTTAGCTGTGGTTCATTCTGTTTCATACAGGTTAGCAATACAAGTGGAATAGGAGAAAGCTTCTGATTTGGGGAATATTTTTAGAATTCTGTCCTGAGCAATGGGTCCAGACACCAGCCTCCTCACGGGCAGGATGAGAGGAAAAGTGGGCTTTGTGGAGAAGCCTCCAACTAGGAAAGACAACTTTCCTCCGGTGTCCACATGTGTTTCTGGAGTTTTCCTCATGTAAAAGGTGATGTATTTGTGTGTGTACTGTTCTCCCGCGGACAACGGCGTTCTCCCAGGAATACCTTTCTTTCTCACAGCTTTCTGAACAATGGTTTCTTGCAACACCCACAGAAGAGCAACTGCACATGGAAGTACAAGGTTTGCTGCTGGACTTTGGAAGTGGTTTTGTGATGTTTGAATTTCTGTTAGCCCCTTGCTCAAACACTGCAGTGTACGTGGTCCCTTTGGCCATCTCCACCCCAGATTATCCTAATAAACAGTGTTTTCTTTTTAAAAAAAAAAAAAAAAAAACGGCTTGCATTACTTACTTTTCCCAACTCTGACAAAATACCTGACAGAAACAACTTAAGAGAGAATGAAAGTTTGAGAGGGTGCTTTTTTTTTTTAAAAAAAAAAAAATTATTTATTTAAGAAGACAGACAGAGAAAGAGGCAGATAGAGAATGGGTGCACCAGGGCCTCCAGCCACTGCAAATGAACTCCAGATGGATGCGCCCCTCATGCATCTGCCTTACATGGGTCCTGGGGAATCGAGCCTTGAACTAGGGTCCTTAGGCTTCACAGGCAAACACTTAACCACTAAGCCATCTCTCCAAACCCAAGAGGGTGTGCCTGTGCCTGGGTCTCCTCGCATCTCCTTGGACCTGGAAGGAGAGAGCTCAGACTAGAAATGGGGCAAGTGCTATAAACGACAAGGCCTGTTCTCCAGGGACCCATTTCCTCCAGCTTTCTCAAGAGTCCACCCCTGAAACAGCCCCACCAGCTATGGACCTAGTGTTCAAACACATAAGCCTATGGGGACATGACACAGATATTGTAGCCTCTGCTTTTATCATATTTGACTGCAAATAAGATCTTGAAATTTATAAAGCTATCAAGATGCTGAGTGACAAGACTCTGGGATGTCAGGGTGCTACCAGCCCATGGGACCAAATGGTGATTTGTCAGGGGAGGATCTTCAGGCCCTGGACAATGTCAGTGATGCTGGCATCCCTACGTAGCCACTGTCTTCAGAGTCTTTCTAGACACTGCTGAGTGTCCCCTGGGTGGGGCACAATTACCCGTGGCTTCAAGACACTCTTCCAGACCCTGCCTAATGTCTTCCTTGTGAGCTCCAGGAGGCATCGGGTTTAGTGCAGAGGCCACATTTGCCATTTGGTTTGTTCTGTGAGTGCAATTTTATAATTGTGATTGGGTTGGTAGGTTCTCTAGTTACCATCGTATCTGTATTGAATGACTTGTATGGAGTTACAAATAGTATTTTCATAAAAGATAAGGATTTACAATGGGGTCAGTTTTCTTATTTCTAGCATCTAGCTCCATTCCTGACCAGAAGAAAAAAAAATGACTTCAGGTCTCAGGAGACCAGTTTTCCCTCTGAATTAAGTTCATGGTGGCAGCTGCCCCAAACCCCACTCCTGCATGTCCCCGAGGGGGACTGTCTCTGTCTCTGGTATACTTGTCACTGTCAGTACTTTGTAAGGCAGAAATGCTAAAACACAAAACATGATAATTAATTCTGTCAGTATTGTTTACCTCGGGATTCAATTTGGAGTCTGAGGAAAAATAAGCCTGGATGCTGGGTAAGTCAGGACCCTACTAGTTCACATGGCTTTCTATAGGGCAGGGTTTTTGGTTTGTTTGATTTTGATTTTCTTCTCTCTCTCTCTCTCTCATTTTTTTTTTTTGTTTTTTTTTTGTTTTTTTGTTTTTTTGAGGTCGAGTCTCGCTGTAGCCCAGGCTGACCTGGAATTCACCATGTAGCCCCTCAGGGTGTCTGAGAACTCACATTGATCCTCCTGCCTCTGCTTCCCTAGTGCTGGGATTACAGGCCTGAACCACCACCCCTAGCTTGATTTTGTGATTTTTTTTTTTTTTTTTTTTTTTTTTTTTTTTTTTGTCATCCAACTGGACTTTCTTCCTACCTTGTGATGTGGGACTGTTTTTACATGGCCAAGTTTAGAATGACTTTGGTCAGACTTCTCAGAATTCTCCATTTGGTTTGGATTGAACATTTATGAGCATTTGGACCTGGGCCTGGGTTTATAAGTGTAATAAAAGCTCAAGTCCCTGCAGGACTCTGGGCTTCTTAGGGCAGAAGGGCCCAAGTTCATTCACAGAGAAATGAATCCCCCAGGGTCAGGGTCAGAACACGTGTGGCTGAACCACAGGCGTGTGGGCAATGTAGGTTATCCCAGAATGTTCAAGCAGAAATGAGGGAGCAGCTAAAGCCTGGATGTGGGGACCTGGGGTCCCCACTTGTGCCATGGGTTCATATTCCAGTCGTCTGAATGCAGCCAAGCCCCCAAGATACTGGTGATAGAAATTTTAAGATCCAGAACAAGAGATGTCTAATAAAACCCTGAGAGAAATGCCTAGAAAGTGAATAAAGACTGTGGCAGAAACAAGACACAAGACTGCCTGTGTTTGGTGATATAAATAAAGCATAAACAAAAGCACAGGGATGTGAAAGATACGAGCGGGAGCAGCCATAAAAGTCTCGTAAACTGGCAGTACCAGCTGCATGGAGGGGCTTCAGCATCACCAAGATTCCTCCATGTAGTTGGCAGAGGAGGGAGTCACTCCCCACGTTATAATGATTCGGGCAAGGGCTGGAGGGATGGCTCAATGGCTATGTACACTTCCTGTGCAAGCATGAGGGCCTGAGACTGGCCCAAGTTATGTGGGCCAGATCTCACGTAAACAGTTGGGCATGGCCAACATGACATATACAGGCATATCTGTAGCCCTAGCCTTGTGGGTAGCAGAGACTGGAGAATTGCTGGGGCTCCTGAACATGAGAGGTGGTAGCAAGGAAAAACAGGTGAGTGTACAATGGAGGGGCACACCGGAGAGTCCCCTCTGGCTGCTACAGGAGCGCATCCACCACACACACATACCACGCACACTCAAAAAAATTTAAAAAGAGGGCTGGAGAGATGGCTTAGTGGTTAAGGCATTTGCCTGCAAAGCCAAAGGATCCCGGTTCAATTCCCCAGGACCCACGTAATCCAGGTGCACAAGGGGGTGCATGCATCTGGAGTTCGTTTGCAGTGGCTGGAGGCTCTGGCACACCCATTTTCTCTCTCTCTCTGCCTCTTTCTCTCTCAAATAAATAAATATATTTTAAAAAATTAAAAAGAACAAAAGATAAGGTGAGTATTTGGCCTGAGAATGCTCCGGGTGGATATGTAAATAGGCACATTCTTTTAAGAACTGTCTTAATTTCAGAGCCACATGCTCTTAGAGCCACAAGGCCACTGCAAGAAAATTAACCTGTGTTCTTATACAGTGTGCCACGATCCGTGCAGGAGTCCTTCAGTCACAGGGTAATTTGTGATAAAATGACCTGAATGGCTATCCACAGTGAAGTTACTCAAGCACATAGCATGTTTAAGAGAAGGTATTATCATGGAACTATTTTAAAAGGTAGACCTACAGACATTGACTGGAAGTGAATGAACATTTCTATAGGAAAGAGGGGACAATGAAAACAATGGTACTGTTCGTAAATAGTTTATGGTGAGATGACGATTGATAGGTAGATAGATAAATAGATGATAGAATAGGTGAATGATAGATAATAACTGATAAATAGAGATGGAGGATAGGTGATAAGCAACTAGATAGGACCTACAAGACAGATATAATTAGATGGGTAACAGATGATAGATATTAATAGATGAATAGGCATTGATGGATAACATATAATTAGAGATAGAAGATAGGTCACACACATGTTATATCCAGATGATAAAATAGTTTTTCTTTTGAGGCAGGGTCTAACTGTAGCCCAGACCATCCTAGAACTTCCTCTGTAGCCAGACTGTCCTCAAACTCATAGCGATCTTCCTAACCTCAGCCTCCTGTGGGCTGGGATTAAAGGTGTGTACCACCATGTCTGAATGATAACTAGATAAATATTAATAGATAAAAATAAATGGACAGATAGATGATGCTGGATAGATGAACATTCCCCAGATAAACAGTTTTTGCCGTGCCCTAATAATATTTGACCACTTGTGTTTTGGAGAACGAAAAGCAGAGAGGAAAGACAAACTGCACCTACCACTTTGGAAACCGGCTCAACTTCTGAGCCATGCTTTCTGGAAAGGAGAGGTGACATCGCTGTGCCTCAGAGCTCTCCTGGGGCTAAAGTTCCTTGCTGCAGCCAGGAAAGTCCCACACAGCCCAGAAAGCAGCCAGAAGCTACTCTACAGCACCTTCTATAAGATTAATCGCCTCAATTTGGGGAAGAGGCACCTTCCAGCTCCTGCCGTGCCCTATGTGCATAGGAGAATTTGAAAATAATCCCTCGTCCCTGTGGATGGCAATTCAGTGAGTCATCTTTAGACAGGGCCTTGCCAACCCAAGGGAGGAGGTTGGGTCAGCTCTTACAGGGATTAGCCTGCCCTGAACACAATATTGTGAGAGGCTTCCAAGATTAGCAGCCATTGGCTATTGGATGTTCACAATGCACCAAGCCCAGGAGGGAATGAAGCTACACACACACACACACACACACACACACACACACACACGCATGATCTGACTCAACCAACCACTCTTTTGCAATCAAGAGGTCTGAGGCTCAGAGAAGATGCACAAGTGCAAAGTCACACAGCCTGGGCGGGATGTGAATTCTTTGAATGGCAGTACCACTTTAAGCTGTTCTGCTCTTGTTCTTAGACCCTGTGGGGAGACAATCTCCTGACTGCTGAGCAGAAAAGATCACAGGAACACCCCACACTCTCACATTTTCGCTGTTTTTCCGTCCACCCACTCTCAAGTTGGTATATTGTGGCAGGAGCTTGTCTTCAAAAGAAAATTAGATTACCTCCCTCGCCCTGAGGAAAAGAACAGCAGATTAAAAAAGAAATATGACAAGCCAGTCGAGTGCCGGGACTGCTCCCCCGGGAGCCACACTTCCATTTCAGTCCCTCATTCCAGACATGAAACCAATTAAAGCAGTTGCAACGTATGCAGTTAAACCAAGTGACAAAAGCCTGCCTAAGTGTTTTAAAGAGCTGCTTTACCCACAAACCATGCCCAGAGAAACATAGGTGACCTGTCATCCCATGACTTTGGAAGCACAAGACTCATCCCTAACTTTCTGGGGTTCGTAGCTGGTTTCCTCAGATACCCCTTCAGCCATCAGCCACCTTCTTCTGCCCTTGCTATCAGAGCAACTCCCAGTACAGGTATGGCAGGCAGAGCCCGTATTCCTGGCCCTGCTACCTACAGTGGCTGGCTTAGGAAAATCTTTTAGTCCCTCATCTTTGTCTGGCACTAGCTTTGGATCTTTTCCACATCTGGACAGCTTGGGGTTGGGGAGAGCATTGCTTCACCCTGAGAACTCCCACTGAATAGCTAATGCAGCATTTCCTCAGTACAGGGACATCGAAACCGTGCAGCCCAACACAGTGTTAGCGTTGCATTCTGTAACAAATTCCTAAGAGAAATCAGCTTACAAAGAGCAAAGGTTTACCCTGACTTGTGGTTTGGAGGGCCATGATAGGTTACAACGTAGCTTGGCACAGCTGTTTCAAACCTCAACCCCAGGGTGTAAAAGAGAGGAAGAGGAAGGGGTGAGGTTGCCACAAGTACCTTCAAGGGCACACTTCCGTTGGTGAGTTAAGACATCCCTTTGGGCTCTATCTCTTAAAGCTCCTCCCTCCTCTCCAAGGCAGCCTTTAACATCCGGGCCTTTGGGAGACAGGCAACATCTAAACAATTGCAATAGTGACAGGAAGTGGGTTTTATTCATAGATTTGCAGGGTTTCACTCCAACTGGAGGAACTTAAAAAATGATGATCTGAACTGAGAAGAAAATGTAAACTGATGATAAGAAAATCAGTCACTAGCCAGGGGTGGTGATGTACACCTTTAAGGTTTTATTTTTTATTTATGCATTAGAGGCAGAGTGAGGGAAAGAGAGAGAGGGAGAATGGGCACATCAGGGCCTCTAGCCACTGCAAATGAACTCCAGATGCATGCACTCCCTTGTGCACCTGGAGACTCGAACTGGGGTCCTTAGGCTTCGCAGGCATGTGCCTTAACCACTAAGCCATCTATCTCTCCAGTCCCCGCGGTGGTGCACACCTTTAATCCCAGCATTTCAGAGGCAGAGGCAGGAGGATCTCTGTGAGATCAAGACTACCCTGAGACTACTGAATGAATTTCAGGTCAGCCTGAGCTACAGTGAGACCCTACATCGAAAAACCAAACAAAAAAAAAAAAAAAAAGAAAAGAAAAGAAAAGAAAAGAAAAGAGGTCACTGGAGTGGGGAGACAGCTGCTCAGGGAGTAAAGTGCTTGCCACACAAGCATGAGGATCCAAGTTCAGATCCCCAGCGCAGACAGGAATGCCAAGTGTGGTGGCGCATGCCAGCAATCCCAACACTGGGGACGCAGGGGCAGGACGATCCTGAGGGCTTGCTGGCTAGCTATCTAGCAGAATCAGCAAGCTCTAGGTTCAGTGAAAGAATCTGTCTCAAAGAAAATAAGGCGAAGGCTGGAGAGATGGCTCAGCAATTAAAGATGCTTGCTTGGAAAGCCCAATGGCCTAGGTTTGATTCCCCAGAACCCACACAGGCCAGATGCACAACGTAGGGCATGCATCTAGAGTTCTTTTGCAGTGGCAGGAGGCCCTGGTACACCCATACTCACTCTCTTTTTGTCTACCTCTTTCTTTCTGTATCTCTCACAAACAAACATTTAAAAATCATTAAAAAAGAAGGTGGAGAGCTATTGAGGAGGATATCCAACATCAAACTGTGACCTCGACCTGCACATATATACACTTAGGCAAACACATATGCAATCACATGCATGTTGCAAACATGCAAAAAGAAAGAAGGGAAGGGAAGGCGGAAGGAAGGAAGAACAGAAATAAGGCAGGAAGGAAGGGAATAAAAGGAGGAAAGAAAAAAAGAAAAGAAAGGTCAACGCTGTGATGAACATCCAGAACTTACCTTAGTTTTCTGGCTCGTCCAGTCAGCTGAGAGAACCCCTGATCTTGGCACTCGGCCCTGGGGACTCCCGGTCAGAAGGGGAAAGGATCACTCTGACACAACTGGGCTGTGTCCACTCTTCCAGGACGCCTCGTCCCCAGAAGATTCGTGCAGCGCTCAGACAATGTTTCCGTGATCGGGCAGTGCTTTACAGTTTTCAGAGCACCTGCATACCCCTCCCTACCCTTCCTGGCTCCTCCCATCAGCAGGTGGGATGCTAACTGATTATCCCCATTCTTTGGCTTCAGAGAGCCCCATAGGCCTTTGTCTGGTCAGTGGCAAAATGTTCCCTGCAGCCTAACATCTCTCACTGCCGCCCCTCCCGCCCGACAATGTGACCTTTGTTGACTTCCTCTCCTCCTTCAGTGGCATCTCTCACGTGGGACTCCCCAGCTATCTGATGTACCACCCGCTTTTGCAGAGCACATCTACATAATTCACTTAATTTCTATGGCAATGTTTACAGAGTATGAAGTGTCTTGAATAGTCCTAATGTCACCTAAGAATTAGTCAATAGCAGGTACAAAGCCTATGTCTGTTAGCAATGGTTCTGCATGATAGGTGCCTGCTCACATGCCTGGTGGATGGACAGATGGAAGAGAGGGGATGGGGTGGTGGCTTCCTTGCTGAGCACTAAAATGCTCCAAGGTTGCAAAGCTATGTGAGTGGGAAGGAGCTACTAGGGGTGCCAGTATCACATCTTGGTGGACCCACTGCCTCCATGTGCTGGGTGACAAGGAACCCCCACACCCAGCACCTTTATCCCTCCTGCAAACCTACCACAGAGCCATCAACGTCTCATTTCCCAGGCGCTATCTGGACCCCACAGGGCTGTCCAGAGCCTCCAATAAGGAGCCCACTGCCTCTGGGTCTCTGGCTACTGTCTCTTCCTGACTGGAGGCAGACTTTTCCCCCCAGGGAGCATTCTTCCATTGATTGCTTACCTGAACAAAGACATCACACTGACTCTTGTTGGGCCTCGTGAGTCAGGTGCTGCTGTATCAGTTTTTCTGATAGAAAGTAGACTTGGGTTAAGTAATTTGTCAAAGTCTCCTGGGTGAGAAGGAACACCAGAATTCGACCCCACTCAGCCCAGTTCGAGGGTCTGCATTGCGACTTTGGTGACCCTGGTTCCCAAACAGACTTCCTGCAAGTAACAAGTCATATCATATACGCAATCCCAAAGGGATTCTATCCTTAAGGAAACCTGAGCAATTAACCTGGTAAGCTGTGGTCCTAAGATAGACCAGAGCATGCACTTCGATTGTCTTCTTCATTTGAGTGTGCTCAGTAAAACATTGTCCTTTGTCTCATCACTGCACTGGTGAGATTTTTCTTCCATTTGCTCTTTATTAATTATGGACATACTTAGTATGGATACATCGTGAGTTGGTACCATTCTTACCCTCATTCCTGCCCCTTTGCTGCTGGAATTGGGGAGATGAGCGAGAATGCAGCTTCCATGGTGATCCTGACAACCAGCGCCAGGGTGAAGGAGAAAGATGCTGAGGACACTCAACACCTACCAAGGCAGACACCCAGAGGCTTCTGAGAGCTCAGCACTGAAGTAGACTGAAAACTCACCCACCACAGCTTAGGGAACTTTATGGAAGAGGAGGCGGAAAGATTGTAAGAGCCACACACAGGTTAGGACATCATGCCAAAAGGCCTTGCCTTCCCCTAGCAACTGCCCGCTGCTCCCACACACATAATCCCCAGCCCCATGGGGAATTCCTGCATCCCCATTGGTGAGATTTGAATGAATTGTGACTCCAGGTTTGACTCTGGGGCTTCACATACTGGACCCAGGGAGACTCAATCCCTGATCCTCTGCTCTCTTCCTGCTGGCTGGTTCCCTCTGGAGAGCTCATTCACTCCCGGCTCCCTAAGTGCTGCCTCCCACGTGGTCTCACTCAGCCTCCAGTATTCCCAGCTTCCTGGGGGAAGAACCTCTTTGAACTGTGTCAACTCCAGATGTTGCTACTTCTCCCCTCCCCCACGCACATCATCCAGCCTTCCCAGCAGACATCCATGCCTGCTCTGCGCCAGGCATCCTTCCGGATGCAGAGTATAGTCGAGAATAACAGATCTGTCTTCTCTCTGAGCTTGTATGGTAACGGGAGGAGTGTTTATGCTTGTAACCCTGTAGAAAAATGTAACAATGACAAGTATTATTTGTCGGATGACAAATAACACCTGTGAAATATGGATGATAATGGTATCCCTGCATCCCTGGTGGTGTTATCTGGGTGGTTATGAGGATGACATGCCATGACACACGAAAGGTGTCTGATAGTGTGGGTACCAAGATAAACATCACCTAAATACACAGTGATTATTAGTGTGAGGAGAGGGACATGGTGGGTGGTTTTCACTGAGGTGAACAGAGGAAGTGTCACCTGTGTTGGTTCCTGCTCTTCATCTACACATTGATCCTTCTAACTCTACTGTCACCAAGTCACCCAGGCCCCCAGCTCTGGCTCCAAGCCATCCTTCTTTCTCCTTCCAGTTCTATTCAAAGCCTTCTAAACTTGCCCCGTCCTCTTCCCATCTTCACCTGCTAACCCATCCAGGAAGCCTCCGAAGCCACTCCAGTTTGAGATGAACTCTCCATCTGGGAGATCGCATTGCTCTTACAGCCCACATCACTCACTACTAACGTCCCATGTGCTGTGCCCTGCCTGGTGTAGTGACGTCCCTTCAGTGAACACGAGGTCGTTCCTCCTCAACAAAGTTGTGAATACCCCCCTGCCAGGAGAGGACTTATTCTTCTCTGTACAGGAGAGGACTTATCTTCTGTGTATCCCCAACACACACTCTGGACACAAAGTTGCTCCGCCTCTTTCAGACTTGGTTTCTTCTGTTGTCAAACAATAGAATAATAAAACTAATAGAACCTTCCCTAGGTGTGGCACTCAGTAGGAATCTAAGGAGCACCAACTCATCCTTGGAAGAATAGATGGGCCTGGTTTTCCCACGCTCTTCCCTTCCTCTATTGCAGAATTATTATTATTATTATTTTATTTTTTGGTTTTTTAAAATATTTTTTATATTTATTTTTATTTTGGAGAGAGACACAGAGAGACACAGAGAGACACAGAGAGAGACAGAGAGAGGGAGGGAGAGGAAGATAGATAGAGAATGGGCGCGCCAGCAGCCTCTCACCCACTGTGAACGAAGTCCAGACACATGCGCCCCCTTGTGGGCAAGAGTGGCATTGCGCCCTTGTGTCACTTTGCATCTGGCTAAATGTGGGACCTGGAGATTGGAACTGACGGCTTAGCGGGCAGGCGCCTTAACCACTAAGCCATCTCTCCAGCCCGATTTTTTTTTTTTTTTTTTGGTTTTGTGAGGTAGGGTCTCACTCTGGTCCAGGCTGGCCTGGAATTAACTATATAGTCTCAGGGTGGCCTTGAACTTTCAGCGATCCTCCTACCTCTGCCTCCGGAGTGCTGGGATTAAAGGCGTGCGCCGCCACGCCCGGCTGATTTTTTGGTTTTTTGAGGTAGGATTTCACTCTAGCCCAGGCTGACCTGGAATTCACTCTGTATTCTCAGGCTGGCCTCAAACTCAAGGCGATCCTCCTCCCTCTACCTCCTGAGTGCTGGGATTAAAGGCGTGCATCACCACGCCTGGCTCTGCGGAATTATTTTGGAGGAGGAGGAGTGCTTACTATGTGATGGGTACTCTTTGGGAAACCAGGAAGTATGACTCGTGCCTGCATGGAAGGTGATGAAAGGTGAAGCACTGCTTCCTCCATCCGGGCCTGGACGGGTTCAGGTTACTCAGGATAGGAGAGGGCCTCACTGCCAGTGCAGAGGCCCATCACGAATGCGTCAGCGACAAACAACACTGCCCATGACGTGCAAAGGGACAGCTTCTTACAGATGAGATTAAGAGTCTTCTAGGTTGTGGGGCTTCCTACACCCTTTTGCACTTACAGTCCTCAGAAGCTGGCCGCTAAAAGAGCTTGCTGCAAACCTGAGAGATGGAGAGGGCCTGAAACCATTAGAGTTTGATTCCTCAGGACCCAGGTCAACAGCTGGGCAGGGCTGGGCATGATTGGTCCAGTGGGGAACAGGGATTGGAGAACCTGCCGAGGCTCAGGAAAACCACAGCTCTTGCTTTCAGACAGAGGTTCTGTCATAAGTGAATGTGTGGATGAGTGACAGAAGGACACTTGATGTTCTCCAATGGCCTCTGTATGCAGATGTACCCATCTGCATGCATGCATGCATATACCACACCTCCCTACACACACATCACACATACCACCCCTACCACCACCACACATAACATAAACCTGCAAAAATAAAAAGATGGCCAAATCCCTGATACCATACCCTAAGCTCTTTTGCAACAGCTTCTCTCTCACAATGTCTCTGCATGTTTACCAGCCGAATAAATGCCACTGCTGTAGCACTCGATAGGAAAAGAGCTATTTCCACGTCTACTCACATCCTGTCACTTAATTGTCAATGTGCAGGAGTTCATTAGCGTTCCCTTAATCTGTTTTGAAGAGTTAAAAGGCTTTCAAAATCTAGTCAAACTCAAAACAAGTTTATTTGCCTTTTATGACGGCTGAAACGATGTGCACTGTAAATAACCTTATGTTCAACACTCGGCGATATTAATTTCGCTTGACTTCATGACTTAAGGTCAAATACATTAATCAAAGCCGCCGTCATTAGAGCAGTTTCCTTTTCTATTAAGCGATTATGATCACTTACTATTAATGAGTCATGAAGTTTTAATAAATTTTTGCTGGTGTGAAATTGCAAAACAGTAATTCTGACACATACTATATGGATGGCTCATTCCACAATGTAAATTTGACCTGATGTTGGTAAAAAAAAAAAAAATTACAAAAGAACAGCAAATAATTTATTAGTTGCCTCCATGGGACCAACGTAAGCCTTTACTATGAGAGGACGTGAATGAAAAGAGCCTGCTCCCTGCAAAAACAAAATTTTGGATGAAAGTCAGTATTTCTGGCATGGGGCCAAATGTCTGACAGTGTGGGACAGGAGGAGGCCTTTGAAATAAAACTGAATGTTGATACAGATGGATTCATGGGAATGGCACCAAAAAAAAAAAAAAATAATACCTACCATCTCAAGGCTGGGGCATGTCCTAGGATCCTGGGCAGAACCAGAGTGGGGGAAGGCTTGCAGCCATGTGTGAGCACATAAGAATCCCAAGAGGATTGTGTTAAAAGGAACATTACTGGGCCTTTGGGGAATATTATCACAGTAGTTCTGAAACAGTGGCTAAGTATCTGAGTTCACTCATTATTCAAAAACAGGTGACCTCTAGCTCATGCCTTGAAAAAAAATAGGTGATTCAAGAAACAATTCTACAAAACTACACAGGAGTCAAAATTCTCACTGAGCAAGCACTTGTTGACCAGGATCCATCTTAAACATTACAGATTCTAGAACTTTTAGATTAACTAATTCAGGAAGAGCAGTTTTAATGTGTGTAAATAACAAATACAATTTAAGATTTCCTTAACAGTATTTTACATGCATCATTATATTTGACCTCACCACAACCCTATTTTACAGTTGTAGAACCTAACAGACTTTTTTTTTTTTTATAATTTTGTTAAAGCAATGCCAGGAGTGGGTTCTTTTAGTCAATGCCTTCTAAACATGCCAGGCAGTACCTGAGCATGGTGAGGCAGGGGGAAAACACAATCAGAGACTTACAGTGATTGTGGTGTACAGCAGAGGAGGGAGCAGATAAAACACAGCTAGGCAAGCCCACCAGGAAGAAGTTCTACTTGTGCAGGGCAGCAGTTTTAAGAGACCCCTCAGAGCCCTGGGGACATGTTGGTAGAGTCCAGGATCAATGGTGAGGTGGGTTAGGTGGGGTTCCCTATGCGGGCATATTGGTAGAGTCCAGGATCAATGCTGAGGTGGGTTAGGTGGGGTTCCCTATGTGGGCATATTGGTAGAGTCCAGGATCAATGCTGAGGTGGGTTAGGTGGGGTTCCCTATGTGGGCATATTGGTAGAGTCCAGGATCAAATGCTGAGGTGGGTTAGGTGGGGTTCCCTATGAGGGCATATTGGTAGAGTCCAGGATCAATGGTGAGGTGGGTTAGGTGGGGTTCCCTATGTGGGCATATTGGTAGAGTCCAGGATCAATGCTGAGGTGGGTTAGGTGGGGTTCCCTATGAGGGCATATTGGTAGAGTCCAGGATCAATGGTGAGGTGGGTTAGGTGGGGTTCCCTATGTGGGCATATTGGTAGAGTCCAGGATCAATGCTGAGGTGGGTTAGGTGGGGTTCCCTATGAGGGCATGTTGGTAGAGTCCAGGATCAATGCTGAGGTGGGTTAGGTGGGGTTCCCTATGAGGGCATATTGGTAGAGTCCAGGATCAATGCTGAGGTGGGTTAGGTGGGGTTCCCTATGTGGGCATATTGGTAGAGTCCAGGATCAAATGCTGACATGGGTTAGGTGGGGTTCCCTATGAGGGCATGTTGGTAGAGTCCAAGATCAATGGTGACATGGGTTAGGTGGGGTTCCCTATGTAGGCATGTTGGTAGAGTCCAGGATCAATGCTGAGGTGGGTTAGGTGGGATTCCCTATGTGGGCATGTTGGTAGAGTCCAAGATCAATGATGACATGGGTTAGGTGGGGTTCCCTATGTGGGCATGTTGGTAGAGTCCAGGATCAATGGTGAGGTGGGTTAGGTGGGGTTCCCTATGTGGGCATATTGGTAGAGTCCAGGATCAATGGTGAGGTGGGTTAGGTGGGGTTCCCTATGTGGGCATGTTGGTAGAGTCCAGGATCAATGCTGAGGTGGGTTAGGTGGGGTTCCCTATGTGGGCATGTTGGTAGAGTCCAGGATCAATGGTGAGGTGGGTTAGGTGGGGTTCCCTATGTGGGCATGTTGGCAGAGTCCAGGGTGAAACAAGTGGAGGTTCCTTATATTACTGTTCTTCTACTCCACGCCCTCACCTCTTCTCAATTCATGAGTCAGTTTTTGTATCATGCCATCATGTGATAAAATATCTGAAAATGACAGGCTGGGTTATAGATGAAAGTGAAGACTTAGAGACGATTCCAGAACTGGATCATGTGGCATTGGTGAGACCAAGGTGAGTGTTGAGCTCAGGATGTTTAACAAGCTAGCAAAGTGTTTGGAGGGAAAGTTCACCTGGAGGTGAGAGAAGTTAAGAGATGGGAGGGAATGTGAGAGAGAAATTTGATACTTATTTTGGAATTACTGATAGCCAGATAACTCATTCTTATAGAAAGCAGTAGCCTACCAATTTCTGAATGAGACTGAGGTGCTGTGCCAGGACTGTGAAAGTCCATCCTTTATGTAGCTCAAGGAGAACCCACTATAGCTATTCCCACTAGGTAGAGAGGGCTCACTGATCCAGGCACCCCCACCAATATCTCAGCATCCCTCGCCCAGCACCCACCAGGCAGGGGCCAGGCACCAGCAAAGCACTTTGAACATTGTCTTGTTGATCTCTCAGAATGGCCCATGAGGAAGATACAGCTATGCTTCCATTTTAATTTATTTAAATTAACTTATTTATTTGAGAGAAAGAGGGAGAGAGAGAGAAAAAAAGAGAGAAAGAATAGATGCACCAGGACCTCTTAGCCACTGCAAATGAACTCCAGAAACATGTGCCACCTTGTTCATCTGGCTTTACATGAGTACTTGGGAACTGACCCCCGGGGATGTTAGGTTATGCAGTTAAGCGCCTTAACCATTGAACCATCTCTCCAGCCCCTCTGCTTCCACTTTACATATAAGACTTCTACCTAATCAATGTGCATTCCTACGTGAGCATGTTGCAATGGGAGATCCTAACAATTATGTTCTTCCTTTTTACCTATGATGACATAGCTAGGACCCCAATTCATATCATGAACTAAACAAGAGCTAGAACAACTTCAGCTACATAGCACAACCTGAACAGATGGGACCTGCCAATTATGCTAATTTACAACCCAGCTGGGCCATCCAAACATGTTTGAAAACTCACTTCAGTGTGAGGTGACTCTCCTACAAAGAGACACAGGTTGTCTAAACCAAAGCACAAATGCAAAAGGTTCAAGAGTCACAGGTCCCATCCAAGCTGAGCAGATGATCAGAGAAGTGACAGAAGTCTGGAAGAACATGGACAAAGGACTGCGTGTTACATGCCCAGTACTTTGTTATACTGGATAACTTCCATTCTCGCTGACACCGGTGCGTTGTGGCTTGCATGCAGGATATCCCCAGTGGCTCAAGTGTTAGGAAACTTGGTTCCTACCTGGTGGTACTATTTGGCAGGGTAGTGGAACTTTTTGGAGGTGAAGCCTTGTTAGAGGAAGTAGAGAGCAGGCCTTTTTAAAAAAAAAATAACCTAGCCCCGTCTCCAGTTCTCTCTCTACCGCCCCCCCCCCCACCGACTCTGGATGTAGTCAACGTACCTGCTCCTAATCAATACGCACCCCTAAGTGAACACGTTGGGATATGGGATTCCAACTGCCATGCCCCAACACCTGCAGCCATACTTTTTCCACCATAATGGAATGTGCTGCTTAGAACTGTTAAGCTGAGATAAACCCTTTGCTTCTTGTCACACTTTATCACAGCAACAAGAACGTTGTACACGTTGATATGTCAGTGGGATGCCCAGAGTTTTGTGTCGAGGTTCTTATTAACAATTCTCGGATCTCATAGACAGGACCATGGTATCCCTGCCCTTCTGATGCCTCTGGATGGACATCACCTAGATTTGTCAAGAGCAGTATGAAATACCGGTCTGTCTGTGTTCTTCACAGGTCAGGGCATCTTAACCATACTTTCTTTTAAAACTTATTTATTTATTTGAGAGTGAGAAAGAGGCAGAGAGAGATAGAGAGAGAGAGAGAGAGAGAGAGAGAACGGGCCTCCAGCCACTGCAAATGAACTCCAGATGCATGTGTCCCCTTGTGCATCTGACTTATGTGGGTCCTGGAGAATAGAACCAGGATCCTTTGACTTTGCAGGCAAACAACTTAATCGCTAAGCCATCTCTCCAGCCCTGTCTTCCTCATTCTTGACATGACTGATGTCTCCTGGACGTCATCTCACCGTGTTTGTCTTGATCTTTCCCTATCCAGGAGGCCAAACTGGTAAGTGACTTGAAGTCAAGGTCATGGCAACATAGAAACGAGAACACTGAGGTGATAACTGGCCAGTAACACAGGAGAACATGTTTCCAAACAGGGAGAGGATCTGAGATGGCTCATGGCCCAGATTCCGCATCGGGGCTCCCTGTGATAGGAGCGTTCTCCCTCTCTATCTGAGGCCACAGGACCTCAAGTTTGGTTCAACGCCATGATAACTCACCATCTACACCACAGTGGCCACTGGCTTACTCTAAGTGGTGAGAATAAACGTCAGAAGCTGGGTTCTCTCAAGTGCTGTCCATGGACACCACATATTCTGTTAAGTGCTGCTGGGAGGATCTCCTCTGACAGATGCACCAGCAAGCGGCCAGTGGACTCAACTCTCAGGAGAAGACTGCATGGGTCAACCCCACGGTCTCTGCTCGGCTGACCATTCCAGATGCCTCTTAGGACTGGGTAATATTGACATGATGCGCTCTATTTCTCTAGACATTTTAAGTGTTCCATGTTGAGCAATTAGCTTATACAATGGAAAGAACATCAAACGCTTCCTTTAAAACGTGCTTATTAACTTATCAGACATAATAAGGACAAACACGAAAGGGAAAGGTCTATGTGGAGGCCTGAGGATGGCCTTCCTAACAGTAGTCCAAACACCTGCTGGTTGTAATCTTGGCTCTGAAACAGTATTCTCGATGAAGAGATCTTGGGGTTCGTTGGAGGAAGATTTAATTCTAGGACTGGGGACAAGAAGAGCCTGGAATATTTTGTTGTGGCTAGAATGAGGGAAATATTTAAAGAATTATGAGGCCATGTCAAATGAAAAATGAAAAGCAGCCACTGGGACCATAGCTGAGAAAAATTAGGTGTCAAAAAGAACAAACCAGCTGGGCATGGTGACGCACGCCTTTAATCCCAGAACATGGGAGGCAGAGGTAGGAGGTTTTTCATGAGTTCAAGGCCATCCTAAGAGTGAATTCCAGGTCAGCCTGGGCTAGAGTGAGACCCTACCTCAAAAGAAAAAACAAAAGAAGAAACCATGGGTCAATGTTGAGGGTAGTTAGTGAATGAATTGAAAGCTTGATGAGGAGTGGGGTGTTTATACAGTATCAAGTTAATAATTAATTATAAGGAAGAAGGGAGGAGGGTAACTTTATAGTAGAAAAGCTTGACAGATATCTTAATCTAATGATTACAATTTGAATTAAAAATGAACCACCTAGTCATAAATTTTTGGAAGAGCTCTATTCACTCCTGTGTCATTCTCGCTAAAGAGGCATAACAAGAATGCCCATGCAATCCCAAATTGGATCTTTAGGTATCAAAGACATCACTGAGCATCTGGGGAGATGGTTCAGTGGTTGGGAACACTTTTTATGCAAGCATGAGGACTTGAATTCAATTCCCAGCACCAGTATAAAAAGCAAGGGATAGCCACACATGCCCATAACCTTAGTCCTGAGAAAGGCAGAGACAGGGGAACTGTGGGAGCTCACAGGTCAGCCAGTCTGACTAAAAACAAACAGCTCTGGATTCAGTGAGAGACTCTGTCTCAAGGAAATACACAGATGAGAAAAAAAGAGGTCACCTGATGTTCTCCTCTGGCTTCCACATGCATTTGAAAGGAAACACACTGTGGTAGCTTGAATATATGGCCCCCAATATATTCAGTGTTTTATTAGTTTATAGTTTGCATCTTCATTCCTAGAGGCAATGTCACTGGGCGGTTCTTAAGGAGTGGTGGTGGGTTTAAGATTCCATTGTAAAGATATGCAAAGTGTGCCTAGGGGGAGTTCCTGAAGTGTGCTGTGGCTTTTGGCTGTAGCTTTGCTCTGTGTGCTGTGTGGCTGATGTTTTTTTTCTCTCTCTGTTTGGCCCTGTGAAGGCAGGCCAGCTTCTTCTGCCATTATGGAACTTCCCCTGGATCTGTAAGCTTCAATAAATAATACCCCTTCCTCCATAACTGTGCCTGGTCTGGAAGTTCATCTCAGCAAACTAGAAGCTGTCTGCTTTTAGAAGTGGTACCAAGGAGTGTGGGGTGAGATGAACCTGACTGTGTGGATATTCGTCTTTTGGAACCTTTGTTTTGGAGGAATGGGCATGGACTTGGTGCTTGCAACTGAAATGCCTTCTGGAGTGGTAAGCCAAGTTTTATGGACTATCCTGATGAGAATTTGAGTGCTAAGTGCAGACAGTATTGAACTTCAAGGCTTGGCTTATGAGCTTTCTAAGGAGAAGGAAAGACTGCAGAGGACTTTGTTGGAACTGGGCTACTGGCATAAGGGATGGCTGCATTCCGCTATCCAGGCCCAGAAAGTTTGATCAAGGTTAAATTTGTAATGGACTGATGTGCTTAGCTAAAGATATTGGACTGAGAGATTTAAGATTTTAAGTTGGAAAACCTCAAGCAGGTTAAAATTAGAAGCACTGAGACTGGTTTTAGGTTACTGGAGCTGCTATTGTCAAACACATTAGCAATCTTAAGGAAGGTGGCCTGATTGCTTTACATTAAAACAATGGAGAGGATGCCTGAGGAAAGACTATTAGAAATGCAAACTCTTGGAAAGAGTTGACTGGAGGAGGAACCTGCTTTTCAAGGCTATGATTTATTTCATCCCTGGATTAAGAATATGGCTGTCCTGCACACCTGGTATTAGTTTTGGAAGCATGAAAAATGCATGGAATGGTCATGAATGGCACACGGTTCCAGGAGCCGCTGCCGAGATGCGGCATGAGGCAGGGCATGAAGACCCTCAGGAATAGGCTGGAAGAGCTTTTGGAAGATGGACTGTGGTTTGCATGGAGACCTGAAGATGTTTTGGATATACCAGGACTGTGCAAAAGGGCTACCATGGAGTGCAGTGTTGGCATGGGATGAAAGTTTTCCCTGGCTACTCTGCCCAGCTGGAGGGGCGGAATTGAAAAACCTGGAGACTGTCAGTCTCTGGTTATATTGAACTTGAACTGCAGAAGTTTGATGACTGCTGATGGTGGTTTAGTTTGCATTGTTCTAGTCTCTCCCAGCTATACCTTATACAGTTAAAAATGTTTACTCTGTGTCTTTACATGTTGAAAGTATTTAACTTGTTTGATTTTACAGGACTCACTATCTTAAGTTGGTCAAGACTGTGAGAACCTTTGAAATTGGACTGAATACAATTTACAATGTGTGATAGTTATAAATCTATTGGGGGCCAAGGGCATAATGTGGTAGTTTGAATATATGGCCCCCAATATATTCAGTGTTTTATTAGTTTATAGTTTGCATCTGCATTGCTAGAGGCAATGTCACTGGGCGGTTCTTAAGGAGTGGTGGTGGGTTTGAGATTCCATTGTAAAGATATGCAAAGTGTGCCTAGGGGGAGTTCCTGAAGTGTGCTGTGGCTTTTGGCTGTAGCTTTGCTCTGTGTGCTGTGTGGCTGGTGGTTTTTTCTCTCTCTGCTTGGCCCTGTGAAGGCAGGCCAGCTTCTTCTGCCATTATGAAACTTCCCCTGGATCTGTAAGCTTCAATAAATAATATCCCTTCCTCCATAACTGTGCCTGGTCTGGAAGTTCATCTTAGCGAACTAGAAGCTGTCTGCTAAACACACATTTGCAGAGACATGTGTACGCCTCTCTCGTTCTCTCCCTCTCTCTCTGTCTCTCTCTGTCACACACATGCACACACACACACACACACACACACACACACACCCAAACAGATGACATCGCTGACACTATTGATGACATTTTGTGAAGAATTACATGCCAGTAATACAGTAAGGCTAGCTTCAGGTTTTTCTGTTTGTGTTTTAGGAATGTGGAAGAAGGTTTTGGTGTCCAGAAAATACACAAAAAGAGCATCAGAGGTTGGTGAGGTATACGTGTCAAAGGTGTTCTTCTCATGTCTTCAGGACAAAAAGTGTGTGTTTGCCAAACTTTTCAGAGGTTTTCTACTGCTTTGCAAAATGTTTAAAATCGCCGATGCAGCAGAATAAATGGACTGTATATTGAGATGTTGAATGTAACAGCGAAACCCACTCTATTTCCACTCAGAGGTGACCCCAAGAACTATTGCAGACTTAAGACTTCCTCAGAGCATGCCCCCAAATAGCTCCCCGTGCAGACAGATAGGGCTTAGTATCTCAAAGTTTTCCATCATTCAGTATGGTTATAATAATTTTATCTAAGGACATTTTTACAGGAAAAAAACGGAACCTTTTACCTCAACCACAAAAAAAAAAAAAAAAAAAAGCCATTGGAGGGCACAAAGAACAGAGTTGATGGTCTCACCTACTTGAGCTAGTTGCCAAAATTAATGCCAGGAGGACTGGGTGAGGTGAGCTGCTGAAGTGGTTTATTAGCTATGAAGAAGTATTAATGAGTTTTGATTCTAGCAATAATTAAATACTGGGGCCAGTTGTTCAGAGATTAATTAGATGAGATCATCTGAATTGATTAATACAGGTAAGTCCTGAGCATGGCTAATGTTCCAGAGTAAACAGTACTGTCCTCATCACCGGGCTCATTATGGTCATTATCCTTGTGCGAGGGAACTGTCTTCCTGGCTGTCTCTCCCTCCTTCACTGCAGGTGGGCACACTCCAAGTTCCCCGGAAGGTGGCATGTAATCAACGAAGAACATGTTGAAAGGATGTGGGTGTGCCAGAAATGGTTGCCTCCATGCTGGAAATTATGAACCGATCAGCCCAGCAAGCATTTGTGCTGAGATGGGGATGCACTTGGGAACATTCCAGCACAGGACTCAATAACCAAGACACTATATTAAGTTCACACATGTGGGCCTATAATTGGTTCCAGCCAGAGAGTCAAAGGCGAAGGAAAGGTCTGTGGAAATAGCAATCTGAAAGCGTTTCTGGTTTATTTCTCCATCTGCAGCTTTTATAAGAAACACAGCCTAGCTATGTAGGCAGGATTCAAAACCGGTAGTTATAAATGACACACCCAGTGAATTGATTGGTTTGTAACTAGGGGAAAAAGGGGGAGAGGGAACTCAGTATCCATAGCCAGAAAAACAACAAGCCAAGTACCTTGATCACTTTTCCCACTCAAAGTAGCCAGCACTGCCGGCCCAGCATTGTGAAGGCACTTGAAAGCATCGGGATGATCTGGCAAGAAAATAAAAACAAAACTAAGTTGAAAAAAAATGAAGTGAAGATGTAAATTCAAGAAGTAGGCATAAAATGGAACAGCTTTGGTCCTGGGGAAATGTGTAGAACCAAGTGCATTGAGCTTAGATTTCCATAGGCTCACTCAGTACCAGAGAAAAGTACAGGTCCACCAGAAAGGAGTGGGACAAATCAGAGACCCGAACTAATAAAACCAAGTCCTCACCATTTAGATTTCAGTGTGGAGTGAATTATAAATAACTCCACCACCTCCTCATCACCAGGGTAACTACCAGAATGTTCTACTCTTGCACCCCAGAAAAGAGTGGAAGAGGAAGAGACCCTAGGAATGGATGCTGACACTAAGGTCTTCCCTCACTCACGTTGCTGCCTGAATTCTTATGATCTGAAAGTCTTTGGGCCAACAATTTAAGGGGGCCTTCATTAGTAGTGATCCCAGGCATCTCCCGAGTGCTTACTTGAATCCTTGCCAAGAGCCAATGTTCATTACAACAATAAAGAATTGCCATGTACAAGTTCCAGATAAAATGAGCAATTCTTGCTAAGCACACAGGAAATAAGGGACTTTAAGTGAAAATGGGCAAAAATAAAAATCTTCAGCTCCAACTGCAAATCCTGATATTATCACTGACAGGACATAAAAGTAAAGAAATAAAAGATGAGCTTAACTACTGCCGAGACAAAGACATTAAAAATTACCAAGAACAGATAGCCGGAGAGAGAAGTAGTGAAGAAATGTTCTAAGCTGAAGTTGAGAGATAATACAGGGTTGCATACTGGTATTTCATGAACCACTAACAAATGGGAGTGTGAAGAGAAAGGTTTAACCTAGGTCTAAATCAGTGGTTCTTGGCCAAATGCAATTTCACACTCTGTGGGACATTTGGCAGTCTAGAGACATGTTTGGATGTCACCACTGGCAGGTGTGATCGGTGTATGTTACTGGATAGTGGATAGGGTTCACAGATGTGGTTAAGTGTGCTCTAATCACAGGACCGCCTGCTCTGTCGAGATTTATGTCAATAGTACTGAAGTGAGAAACCATAATTTCCATGGACCAGAATTAAAGTATGTTGGGAATGAGGCAAATGTAATCTTTGCATAGGTAAAAGGAACCAATCCAATAAACCACCCCCTTTAAACTACATAAAAAAAGAAATACACACATGTAAACCTTTTTTCACTATTGCATACACACACACACACACACACACACACACACACACATTTTAAAAGAATATGGTTTGATGAAATGAAGAAATTTAATAAGAAATTTAATGAGTGAATTCCAGTTCTATAATTAGCAGCAGTGACACTGTAGTTATAATGAACTCCCTAAAACTGAACTAGTAAAAAATCTCTCAAAATTATATTTCTCCCCATCAATAAATATAAAAGGAAAAATACCATCAAATCATAATCCCTCACTAATTCCTAGCAACTACTAACCTTCAGTTCTATAAATTCCAAACTTACATATGCAGTGACCTTTTCCTGTGAGAGATACTCAAGATGAGTTTTTTTAATGCCTTGTCAGATACATTGTTGGCAAAGTCCCACTTGAAAAATTATGTTCAATCTTCCTACAATCATTTTTGTCAGCTCTTATCATAATTGCTGTATTTCATTTTTTATTTTATATTCATTTTTATGAAGTGCCATGTAATTTTAAATGATATATACATTGTATGAAGTTTAAGTTAAAACAAGCATATTTATCTCCTTAAGCATTTATTATTTCTTTAGGGAAAACATCCTAAGTCTTTTCTTCTCTTAGAAATGCACAATACAGGGTGGGAGACGTGGCTCAACAGTTAAAGGCACTTGTTTGTAAAGCCTAATGGCCTGAGTTCTATTCCCCAGTATTCACATAAACCAGATGCACCAAGTGGCTAGAGGCTTTGGTATGCTCATTCCCTCTCTCTCTTTGTCTCTCTTTGCAAATAAATATTTTTTAAAAGAAGTGCATAGCACAAAAAGTATGTGCAACACATTGTCATTAACTGTAGTCCCAGTGCCTTACTCCTCAGTATCCCTTGGTATACTGGTTAGCCTTACCCCATCTCTCACACCCCATTACATTTCAAGGCTCTGGTACTCACCATTCTACCTTCAACTTCTACTCGCCTGACTCCTTTAACACATTAAAGGGAAAGAATAGACATTTTAAAGGCCAGAGTACATTAGGGTTCGTTATACTCTTCTGTGTTCTTTGACATTTTCTAAATTAAGAAGTCAATTTAAAAAAAAATCTAGAAGAAAAAAACAAAACCTGACCACTTTGAAAAAAAAAATGCTAGCTAATTTCTCAGCATCAAGAATGGAAACTGAGAGATGAGAACATCATTTCAGTATGCTGAGAGAGAAATACCATCCACATAGATCTGTGTATATGTTCAAATGTTTTGTAAGAACATGAAGGTTCCTTTCAGACAAACAAAATTTAACATTTTCAACCACATGCTTCCACTAAAACAAATTCTTAAGTATGAACTTGAGGCAGAAGGAAAGGGATTCCACATGGAAGGGCAGAGATGCAAGAAAGATTAGAGATGTATTCAAAATGAACATAACAATAAAATCCCAAGGGTTAAATTCCAACCAATTTTTTTTTTTTTTTTTTTTTGAGAGAGACACAGAGATAGACAGAGAGAGGAGAGGGAGAGGAAGACAGATAGAGATGGGTGTGCCAGCAGCCTCTCAGCTGCTGTGAACGAAATCCAGATGTGTGCGCTCCCTTGTGGTCAAGGTGGGCATTGCACCCTTGCACCACTGCATCTGGCTAAACGTGGGACCTGGAGTTGGAACCACTGGAGATTGGAACCAGCATTATTAGGCTTAGGAGGCAGGCACCTTAACCGCTAAGCCATCTCTCCAGCCCCCAACCAAATTTTTAGTTGAGGAAAGCTAGTGTGTGAAACACAGCACCAGACAAATGCATAATGCTTAATCTTTTCAAATACACATGAGACATTTCAAAATTTCAACACATGCTCAGCCAGAAATAGGATAAGAGACATCCTGGTTTCTGAGACAGTATCAGCTTACACCTTGTGTTAATATCTATCCAGTTTCACATTTATCCCAGCCAAAAATCTTCCTGTTTGCATACTTCATTACATTTTTATTCTGGCCATAGGCAAGTCTTAACAAATTTCAAATTACTATTATCATAAAGTATGTTCTCTTCATAATAGAATTAACTCAGAAATCAATAATTAGTGCAGCTAACTAGTGGGCCCAAATACAACTAGGGGTAGGCTGTGTTGATCTAGATGTTGCTAAGAATACCAAGCCTTTCATTATCCCTGCTCATAGTGTGGTGGTTCTGTGCCAGGAAGGACAGGCCAAGAAGACCTAAGTCTATTGCCCCTCTTATCTACCTAGTGCTCAGCTCCTACAAGAAGGGGTTTTCATTCAGGACAAAAATGCACTAGTGTCCCCAGCTCCACAATTGTAGTTCAGTGACTTTGCCTGTTAGTTAACACAGACCATAAAAGATCCAAGAGCTGGAGAGATTGCTCAGTGGTTAAAGGTGCTTGATTGCAAAAACCTGCCAGCCAAAGGTTCAATTTCCAAGCACCTACAAAAAGCCTGATGCAAAGTGGTCCATGCATCTGTGATTCCCAGCACCAATGACAATGGGAACTGAAGCTGTGGGGCAGATCCAGGAGAAGCCAATGCAAGCTGTAGTGTGTATGTGTGTGTGTGTGTGCATGTGCACACGAATAAATAAATACAAATGAATATATATGCCTCCTTATCTCTTTCCAGTGGAACTGACTTCATTTTCAGAACAGCATGGAGAAAGTCCTACTAAAGGAACTTGCAAAACCAAGGCAATGCTGTGGCAAAAGGAAACTAGGACAAAATTAGATTCCCTGGTAATTATGGGATAAAGTGCTGAGAGGCCCAGGAAGAGAAACACCATGAACAGCCTGTTTTAGAGGCCTAAAACACTTCAGAAAAAATGCTGCTTCAGAGGAAAGTAAAATTGATTATGTTAGACTCTGTATAATGTTATACCACTACTACTTCCTACCCTAGGGCACTGCTGGTAGGTGGTGGAATCTAGCAGTTGGTTACAATGAGAAAAAGTCAGTCAAAGACAGTTCGGATCACATTCAAATCAATGACGATCAATCCAGTGTGACTGGGGTGCACTTCAGACTGAGTCTTCTAACAAATATCAGAGGCACACACTGTGCAGGAAGGGAAATAAAGGAGAAATAAATGGCTGGAGAGATGGCTTAGGGCTTAAGATGCTGGCCTACAAAGGCTAATGACCCAGGGTTTCTTCCACAGTACCTACATAAAGCCAGATGCACAAATGACACATGTATATGAAGTTAATTTACAATAGCCCATTCTCTCTCTTCCTCTCTCTGTCTCTCTCTCCTTGCAAATAAATAAATGAATAAAATATTAAGAAAAAAGAAAGGAGGTATAATTACTAAAGCAATCCATCTGATCATTAATCAAATAAAATTAGTATTCTCCTCTTATCTACTGAGGCTATATGTTCTAAGGCCTGCAGCAGAGAGCTGAAATTGCAGAAAATACCAAACTATATACTCCATGATTTTCTTATACCTATAATAAAGTTTAATCATATATTGGACACAGTAAGATTCAAAATGATAATGAATAATAGAATACTACAATTATAATACTGTATTATAATAACAGTTAAGTGAATGTGGTCTCTCTTAAAATATCATGTTGCAGATCTTAGCAATGTCAGCATGTTTTTTCTTGTTGCATTGAGAGTTTTCACCTATCTATGTGAAATAAATATTTAGAGAATTTTTCTTGGCAAAACTAAATTGATACCATCATTACTCTTCAACTTGGGGACCGATAGTAAGTAAAATAACAGTTACTTTGAACAGAAGCTCTGGGATACTGTGACAATCAATATTACGATCAAAATCAATAGGGTTATGGAATCTGCAGAGAAGAAAGGAGAAAAATAAATAAAGCCTCAGAGAAAAGTGGGATGATATTAAGTTCACCAGCATACAAATGACCTTAACTAAGTTACCAGAAGAACATAGGAAGAAGCAGGATACTTTGAACAAATACTGGCAGGAAAATTTTTGAAATTTGATGGAAAAACATTACTCCACGTATCCAAGAAAGTAAAGTAAGTAAAAGGATCCAGGTAGGATGAAGGTTAAGAGGTTCATAGACATCCACAGATAAAATGTTAAAGTGCAAACAAAGAAACATCCAGGAAGCAGAGAGGAAAATGACCCATTATGCTGCAAAGGAACCTCAATAAGATTAACTGATGATTTACCAACCGAGACAATGGAGGTCGGAAGTCTATGGTATGACACATTCAAAAGCTGAAACACTAAAGAAAAATGGCTGTCAACATGTAGTAAAATTAGCTTTTTATTAAGGCGAAAATGTATTCTAGCTCAACAAAAACTGAAATAATTTGTTTCTAGCTCAATTGCCTTACGAAAAATGTTAATGTTAGTTCTTCAGGATAAAAGCACATGACCACATATGGTAATCCACATGGGAAAAAATCAGAGTCCCAGTAAGTTCATATGTGATCTAAAAAAAAAACAGTATAATTTTCATTTCTCCTTTCTTCTGTTGATTGAACTAAAACACATGCTGCAGTGTGCATATAGTTATTGAAACCACAGCTTACAGAAATATAAAATATTTTACAAAAGATTTGAAAAGGCAAGCATAGTAAAATCCACATTGCATTAAAAAATTACATTAGTCAAATTCATAGGAACAGCTCTCCTAAATGAATGATGAACAATTTTCTAGATATAGTTGATCTTCCACATCCACAGAACATTCTGTATTTGTGGATTCAATCAATCTTAGATCAAAAATATTTTTAAAGTATTGTTTCCATAACTGAACATGTAAATATTTTCTTGCCATTATTCCCTAAAACTACAGTGAACCAATTATTTACATAACATTTATACTGAATTAGGTATTATAAGTAATCTAAAGATAATTTAAAATGTATGGGAGAATGTGTATTTATGCACATACTTCATTTTGTGTAAGTGTCTTGAGCATTGACAGATTTTGATATCTACAAAAGACCCAGGAAACATTTCCCCATGGAACTGAAAGGTGACTATCACTGTAGAAGACAGTATAATTGCATACATTTTCTCCACTCTTCTCTTGACTGATTTAAAATGCTATTGTATGAAACAATATAAATGTAATTGTACTTCTAGGGTAATAACATGTAGAAACAAAAATATTCGACAATAATGCCTCTAAGAAGGAGGGAGGAGGGTAAAAAAAGCTGCATTTGAGTAAAAATCTGACTCCAGTCAATTTTGCAGGAACAGCCATCCTTAGTGAATGACGAGCAATCTTTCAGATAATGTGTACTTTAAGTGTGGTGGTTAGAAGTGATCTCTGAAGAAATGAGCAGTGATTACTGATGGGTACTGCCTCTCTTCTTGGGGTGATAAAATGCTCTACAAGTAACTGTGATAACAGCCACACAACCTTATGAATACGCTAAAATCGTCAAATTGTGCAGCTCAAATGAGTGAATTGTATGATACGTGAGCTATATCTCCATGAAGCTGTTGAAAATAAGGGTAAATTAAAAAAATACAGAGTAGAAAGACAAGTCACAGAATGGAAGATATTTATATGAGATGTAATTGGGATCATGGTACACAAAACATGAAAATAATGTCTACAAATTGGTAATAAAAAGACAAGGATCCAACAGAAAACTATGGGGGAAAACTACCTTACAAGCAGCCTAGAAGCATGAGATGACTGTCATTAATAATCAAAGAAATGCACATTAGATCCCCAGTGAAATGCCAGTACCCACAACAGGTAGGCAAATGCGCACAACCCTGGAAAAAGAACTTGATATAATCTGGTAAAATTGAACATGTACATACACTGTGAACTAGCAATTCAACATCTATGCATCTGCTTTAAGGCAATGCAATCCAAATTCAGTAGCCACTAGCAGCTAGTAACCATCGAGCCATTGGAATGTGATCGTATAAAATGCAAAGTACTATAGATATATGTTATGCAATGGATTTCAAAGACCCCATCCTGGGAAAAAGCTAATGTAAATATCTCATTAATAGTTTTTTTAATATTGCCTACATATTCAAACCATAATGTTTTGAATATATAGGTTAATAAAATGTTATGGACTAAATTTAATATTTATACATTTTATGTGGCTACTAGAAAATTTAAAATTATACATGTGACTTTCATTTGCAGCTCACCTTATGTTTATATTGGACAATGCTGCCCTAGAGATATACTATTGCCCTAGGTATATACTGACAGATAAAACCATATTCATCCTAACATTGTTCACAGTAACAAAAGAAAACCACAGAAACATTAAAAACTTGGGGTAATGAAAATGAATGAACAAGCATAGAGTGAATAAGTAATTATAACAGATTAGAACAATGGAAATAATGCTTATACTATGGAGACTATAAAGGAACCACAGTTCCATGCATCTGCAGAGATGCATTTTAAAAACCATACCAAGGGCTGGAGAGATAGCTTAGTGGTTAAGGCGTTTGCCTGCGAAGCCTAAGGATCCCGGTTCGATTCTCCCACGTGAGCCAGATGCACAAGGGGGGCATGCGTCTGGAGTTCGTTTGCAGTAGCTAGAGGCCCTGGTGTGCCCATTCTCCCTCTCCCTCTCTCTCTTTCCTTCTCTCTGTCTCCAATAAATAAATAAATAAATAAATAAATAAATAAATAAAAAAATGAAAATCTTAAAAAAAAAAAAACATACCAAGTGAAGGAAACAAGTCCCACTGTAAGTCATGCACCTTGAGTCTACTGATAGCCTTGCTATGAAGGTGCAGAGGGAGCCTAGGTGAGTGAAGTAAAGAGAATGGTTAATGCAAGCATGGAAGTGGGGAAGGTGGGAGGTGTTAACAGGCAGAGGAATGCGGTCACAGGCCAGAGTCCCAGCTGGATGGTAGCATTTGGTGGTTTTCATTGTTTACTTTGTTAAAGCTTCCCATGCATGTTTCTATCCAATTCTGAAAGTGTGACGTATTTCACACTTTAAAGAAAATTTCTCCTGTTAAAACATGCATAGCCCATACTTACAAGATTGGTGATAGCCTAGGTAAGGTAGAACTGGTGGCTACAATCTTCGGGCTCTAAGGACGAGAAGTCGTACCTGGCATTTCTGGAGTGTTCACTTTTTGACCACTTAGACGCTGGAAGACAGTGTGACTTGGCTCTTGGCAATTCAAAAGCAGCAAGTACTTTGTTTTGTCAAGCTGGGAACAAGCTTCCCGGGAATTATCCTGGATCTGGGTCAGTACAACCCGAACAAGTTCACCTCAGTTAACTGTGCCCTAGGAAGCTCTGACTGCCAAACTGTCTTTCCGTGGGAGGGGGGGGGTTCATTTTTCCTGAGTTGTTTTACATTTTAATGGTATCCAAATGGGCACTTTGGGTTTTCATCTGCTTGTTATAAAAGAAACGTGGCCCATTGGTTGTTTTTTGTTTTTGTTTTTGTTTTTGTTTTTGGTTTTGCGAGGTAGGGTCTCACCCTGGTCCAGGCTGACCTGGAATTAACTATGTAGTCTCAGGGTGGCCTCGAACTCTCGGCGATCCTCCTACCTCTGCCTCCGGAGTGCTGGGATTAAAGGCGTGCGCCACCACGCCCGGCGTCCATTGGTTGTTTTGATGATATTGTTGGTGTTACCTTGGGCTGCTTCAAAGTCCCTGGGAAACCAGATTCAAAGTGAGGGATCCCGTTTTGCTGGGAAACATTGCAGAGTAAAGTAGTTTTGGGACATCACAGCTGTAGATAAATGATGGCAAAAGAAACTTTTCAAACCCTGGAGAAAGCTGTTTGTATTTCTTTATTAGGACCAGGGCCACAATCCAGAGTGAAGGGGCTTGGACCCCTTCCTTCTCCTTACAACCTCTTGAGGGGCTCCAGTGACAGCAGGATTACAAGGAGAAGGAAGCAGGTATTTTCTATCTTACCCTTGAAGTTTAGTCATGTGAGGGTGTAAATGGAGTAAAGGCTCAGCTGTTAAAGCTCTTGCTTACAAAGTCTGAAGGCCCTGGTTCAACTCCCTAGTACCCATACAAAGCCAGGTGTACAAAGTGGAGCATGGGTTGGAGTTTATTTGCAGTGGCAGGGAGCCATACTTTCTCTTTCCATCTGTTACCCTTTGTGTATGTATTTTCCCCTGTGTGTATGTCTTTCTCTCTCAAATAAATAAATAAATATTTTATAATATTTTAATTTGTTTATTTATTAGAGAGAGATGATGATGGTATGCGAAGCCCATGGACCCAGGTTTGATTCCCCAGTACCCACATAAAGCCAGATGCACAAGATGGTGCATGTGTTTAGAGTTTGTTTGCAGAGGCTAGAGGCCCTGGCACACCCATTCTCTCTCTCTCTTTTTCTCTCTCTCTCATCTATCTATCTACCTCTTTCTCAAATAAATAAATTAATTTTAAGCAAAAAATTAAGAAAAAGAAGCACTGGTTATTCTTTAGCAATTGTCCTGCTGAATTCCCTTTAAGAGGCTGGCCATGATGCCAAGTTCTGGGGTCTGAGCTTGACCAACCACAATGTTAGGATTAGATTTAAATCCGAGGAAAGACCTCCCTCCCAGGAGGGGCCCAGGTTGTTTGTGGAAAAACAGGCCTTGGGGTCTAGAAAGGTGTAAGAAGTCAGAACACCTTTGATCTCTAGCAAGTGCAGACTGCAAGGATGGACCCAAAGACATTACTGTTTCCTACTGGCAGGGGCCCTAGTCACCCTAACTGCCTAAAGAGTTCACTGACTCCCTCAGTCCCTTGCCTCCCTAAGCTGTGGTGGGTCATAACTGACACAACTGAGGTGACAGTCCCAGCAGAGAAAACCTGCCCACCATAAACAGATTGCTCAGTTCCATCGTTTTAACGCTCACTATGCTGAGAGCCCAGAGGCCAGTGGATGTTGGTCCCACTCATAAGGCAGTTCTAGTCCAAAGGCCATTTGCTGGCAAGATTCCTTTTTGCTTGGGAAAGTTTATTTATATATATATATATCTTCAACTAATGTGGCCTCCAACTAATGTGGCCCATCCACCCCAAGAAGACTGATCTGCTTTACTTAAAGTTCACTGATGTCAAGCCAGGTATGGTGGCGCACGCCTTTAATCCTAGCACTTGGGAGGCAGAGGTAGGAGGATCACCATGAATTCAAGGCTACCCTGAGACTACATAGTTAATTCCAGGTCAGCCTGGACTAGAGTGAGACCCTATTTTGAAACCCATCTCCCCCCCCGCCAAATAAGTTATCTGATATCAATGATGTTAATCTCATGCAACAAACAAACAAAAAACACCTGCACAGAAACATATAGAGTAATGTTTGAGCAACTATTTTGGCTACTGTGGCTCAGACATGTTGACATATAAATGTGTCTCGTGTCTGTTATTTGTTATATAACCATCTCCTGTGACCTACAGCAAACACTGGAGATATTGAAATGAAAACTTGGCCTCTAGCCTCCAGAAGGTTGTGGAAATAAAAACTGGACACTCACAATGCTTTCTCATGGGGAGGCTAAGGAGGAATAAACTGGGTGTGGGGGGGGAGAACACATTTTTGGCAAGCAGCACCATGCTTGGTACCAATTGGGGCTCAGAGCATCCATGAATACATTAGGATCCTAAAAGCAAATAAAGACCAGGTGGTATTTTTCTAGCTGATGAGAAAAACCTTATTTTCAGAACAGTTTTCTACACTCAGCCACTGCCACAGCCATCCCCTGGTACACTGTGAGGAGCCCTCACCCAAGAGAGATTTACTGCCATAAAAAATACTGCCCTGCTGGCCAGGAAAGCCGCAGTGCCTGCTGTCCCTGTTGGAGGCCCGCTGCCCGCAGCCACACACACCAATCTAAGCAGGATTATTAAAGCATAAATCCCCATCGCTTGTCTCACTCTCATTGGGCCAAAGCATCACCATGTTCATTAGTGGGAAATGTGAGGTTATATAATCTAATTTTTATAACTCTCCAAGGAGAGTGTGGGTCATACATTAGCTTGAAATTTCAACCTTTAAAGATAAGGGGAATGTCATTTTTATTAAGAAGGACCACAAAGCATAATGAGAATTATTATCCCAAATAGGCAAAATAACCCAGAATGCACAGAAAGGAATGCTTATAATTCTCTCTAATACTGCGGTTTCTGAAGCAAGAGTGCATATTTAACAGTTCAAAGGCATTTGCCAGGCTGTCCTGGAAGCACCTGGGGCCCTCCGTGCACACAGATGGAGGAAGAATCTCTATGGCTGGCTGGCAGGAAGTTGACGGGCCTTGCCTATGGTTCACCATCCAGGCTTATGTCAACCTGTGGCTGCCCTGGCTCCCCTCATCCTGGAAGTGCTGAGTAGGCCCCACCCTGTGTCACTACTAGGGAATGGGTAGGAGGGGAGAATGGGCCTTTGTAATGGCTGCAGAGCTCCGAGGACAAGTGCTAGGTTTTCCTTACAGCCCCAAGTGCTCCTCCCAGGTGCCATGACAGTGCTCCCACAATTGGAGGAACATGATCTCGGGTCAGAGGCCGTCTCCGAGGCATCTTCAGAAGTTACCAACCATTGTTCTGTCTGTCCATACATTTCAAGGCCCCCACAACAGGATTAGTAACACCTTTACTATGTGTAGAACTGGCTATGGGTTACCAGGATGTTCATGACTGACACAGTTTGAGGAGATTCCAGAAAACACTGAAAAATCAAAAGTTTCACCGACCAGTACAACTGCTTGTTCCCTGGCTCTCTCCGACACTGCACTAGTGTGGGCGGGCGTCAGCATCCCCACCTGGGCGGGCTCCCTCTGTTTCTGTCTCCCAGGCTCCTGCCCTGTAAGCTGGGGTAAGTACTCCTCAATTCCATCTGGCTCTTCTTCACCTCTCCCACAGCTCTGGCCACTCTTTGCTCGCTGCCTCACCCTCTTTGGACAGTGCCCTATTCGATGAGGGGGATGTTTCTGTGGCATGAGGCGGCTGGGCTGCCCATGGCCTGCCTTAGCACACTCTTCAGGAACCCACCACTGCACTGCTGCAGGCATTTGTAAATGGGACCAGGAAAACTCCTTTAAAATGCAGGCTGCCACAAGCCCAGTGACACTGGAGAGAGTGACACCCCCTCTCCTTGAAGTTCAGGGAGAATTTCAAGGTCCGTAGAAAAGGACATGCAGACCTAACTCAGAGCGCATGCTCCTACCCCAGAGCAGCTCAGGTAGCAAGGACTGCCTCTCTCTCTGCGAAATCTAAATCTTCCTTGTTGCAGTTTGAGCCAATTTCCTGGGCAGTGTGATGTACATTTCATCAAGGACACATGGGTGGCAATTATGCTTGAGAGTGGCTATTATGGGCAGGCCCAGCCGATGACAGCCTTTTAAGTTTTCAGAAGTGTGTGCATCCTTATCCAATGCCATATGGACTTCCTGCTTTGCATATTGAAAAACTCCTCTCCCACCATATCTGTGTGGATGCATTTTATCCATTGAAATAGGCAGGACATGAAGCAAAAAACTATGAATGAATTTTCTAACCAACATCCCACCTGGGGGAAGTGCTTGAGCAAGGTCGGCTTATGCTCCCACCTCACAGCCAACCTGAGCAGGTCAAGAAAGTTCCCGACTTTCACTTCTCTAATTCTCTAAAATCCTGAACTCCAGAGACTGCTGATGAAACACAGAAACAGATGTTTATAACTAGGTTATCCTAATTTGCAAAGTATGTTTCCTTAAGCTACTATATGCATTTAAAATAATTCCCTCTGATGTACGATATAAAGCGTCATCCCAGGAGAGTGACTCTCTGGGATCCTGGTGGCTTTCATTGACACAAAGCGCTCCAGGCCCTGAGACCAGACTCTGTGAAAATAAATATTAATGGAGATGTGGGTGTTAAGCAAAACCTCATGTTATCTTTGCAAAATACCCATAGTGAAACCAAGCATTTAAAAAGAAAAAATGACTCCATGCTTTAAAACAGCCTGGAAGGAGGGCTGAACAGTGTAATTAGACATTCTCTCTTCCACCCCTCACTCAGTCCAGGAGACATGCTTTCTGTCTGGGTGGTCTGTTTCGGGACGATATTAATTTCTCATATTATGTTCATGCATATGGGAATGTCCTTTCTCCCTGTGATAGTCTCGTTCTTAGTAGAGCTGGGTTTGAGTAAAACTGCTCAAGTTTTAAAGTGTCTCTTTGAGGTATGTAGGAGAGTCAGCTCCTTTGCTGATCTGTAATGGATTTCTGCTTATGACTCAAAGCCAGGGAAAGATTGCCATTTCCAAAGAGTTTTGGGTGATTCACGAAGGCAGGCTTTGTGGCCCACAGGTGTCAGGCCCGTGGCCTCTTCTTTCAGGACAAGGAAGTCTTCTACCAATGGTGACGCCCAACCGAGAAGATGGAGGTGTTGCTCACCCAGAAGAGTAAGTGAAGGTTATTTTGAGGTCATGGAGTGTGCAAGAGAGCAGTGGAGAAAGAAGAGTGGCTCAGTTTTGGGACCCATGGGTCACAGAATGTTCCCTGCATGCAGAGCTGGAGTGCACTTAACTTCTGTTCCACTGAAAGGTCTCTGGGAACAAAATGCCTATGGAACCGTAGCAGAAAAGAACTCCAATACTGGGCAGGAAACCATTGAGAGTCTCAAAGGAGATGGAAGACAGGAAGGAAATTGGTTATTTTCCTAATAGGGCAAGAAAGTATTTTTCATCCAGCTTTGACTATTTAAAAAAATCCTAATTGTCATTAAAAATCAAAGGAGTCACTGGACCCTTGAGAGACACCATTGCCAAGTTCCAGATCTGAACAAATGGGTTCAGTCTTTCTCAGCTCAACAGATCTCTGCTTCGCTTCAGTGACACAATTTGAAAAAAATATGTTTACTGTCTGGATTTTTCCTTAAAATTTTTCAGCCCATTTTCTATCTTCTGAAGAAGCAGCAAACCAACAAACAATAGAATCAAACACTCACTGTGAAGCCCCTTAGAAAACCAAATCTGTTCTAGTTGTGTCAAGTTTCTGATAACTAAATTTATCTGTTAATACAAGTAGGAAAACATTAAAATCAAAATCATCACCCTCCAAAATATTCCACTGTTTCCTCTCAGTCTCAACCCCTTCTCTTTCTACTTTATCGTCTTTACCATAACCAGCAAAAGAAGATCTAAGATGTGAAAGCAAGAAATCCTGGCTCCAGAGAGACAATCACATCTCCAGGCGTAAGAATTGATCATTCACCCGTCCTATTCATGCTGTTCAAACTCATATTGGTCTTTCTAATTTTAACAGCAGAAGTCAGCTCAGAAAGAATGATTCTGTGCCTATTTTTCACAATATGTTAACAACTCCAACTGTGAGGAGTCAACAGTTACAGCATACATCACTATTGCCGGGACGGCATTGAGAAGAGACAATTATGAATGGGAAAATATATATTATTCGTGTCTAATAGCAGCTTTGGCTGATGAGCATAGGGCCTTGCTCATGAGAACACATGCTTGCTAATTGAGTTCTCATTGGGAAGATTAATTGTTCGGTGACAGCTGTCTGAGGTTTACTCTTTGTCACTGATGGAAAATGGCTCCTTCGAGGCTGTACTTTGGGGGCCTTGGGTTCTGGGTAGGGATTGCAGCTGAGGATTATGATTTTTCAAGGGTCTTCACTATGGTTCTGCTTCAATTTGAATATTCCTTCCCTAGAAATGCATTCTCCCACCAGACTTAGAGATATGTCCCCTGCAGAAATGGCACTGTGTCCCAAAGGTGACAGGCAAGATCATTTTACGTAAAACAGACGTGGATTTTATTTATATTAAAAAATATAATTCGCACATACTCAGGTAATTTCAGAGGAGAGATTACTTTATAATGGAGCAAAAACAAGCCTATTAAGGTAAGTATAAGTACTAACAGGGATTGCTCACCCAGACAGGAGGCGTGAAGATCTTCTAGAAACCATGCTGCGAGCCTCCATGGCTTTCCAGACAGGACAGAAGCCCTGCTTGCTTTCACTGGGACAGAGGGTTGAGAGGAGGGGGAAAGGTCTCAATTGCATGTGCCCAACACTAAAATTGAATTCCGACACGCCCATGGTCTCTGTTGAGCTTAAAAACAACACAAGTGAGTATTTATTCCCTGTGGTTGTCAATATGTGGGTCTCAAAATTACAATCTAGACCTCCATTTTGACAAAGTAACAGAAAAAGCAGAAGCTAAACTATGTATGTGTCTGGATTCTGTGTCTTAGAAATCTCCTAAGCCCTGCTTCCTTGAATCCTGGTCTCTTTGACCTACAGACTCGGATCTTAGAGACCAGTGGGAGCTGCTGTGATAACAATGACCAGATTGTGGAAGGCCAAGCCTGTCTTTTGTTCAAATGATTTTTGTATTGGTTCCATTAAGTCTTGAGTTCGTCCATTTTCAAGATGAAGAAATGGAGATGTGAGCACATAGCAGCTATCAAAGAAAGAACTTGCATTTGAATCCAAGTCCTGATGCTGATCTGCTGGTCCAAGTATTATACTGCCTTGAACTTGGACTCACTCAGTACTTACCCATCAACAAATGCTCTGAAGTGTGGAAACTCACAAGGAAGCCCAAGTCCACCCCCTTTTCTCCCAGTGGCTTGCCCTCAAGATTGTCACCCAGGATGATCAGGTATTGTCTTGCAAAGAATGAAGGTGCTGTCTATCAAAAGTCAGATCCTTGCTGGAAAGATTGCTTAGTGGTTAAGGCACTTGTCTAAAACACCTAAGGACCCATGTTTGACTCTCCAGATCCCACATAAGCCAGACACACAAAGGTGAGGCAAGCACAAGGTCACACATACCCACTAGATGGTATAAGCATCTGGCGTTTGATTTTAGTGGCTGAGGTCCTGGAGCAACATTTCTCTCTCTCTCTACCTCTGTCTCTCTCTCTAAAATAAAAATAAATAAATAAATAAATAAGTGAGATACCTGTAGGAACCTGAGAGATAATTATTTTTATTCCTTATTTTATTTAAATTTCTGGTAAGGAAGAAAATTAATGTTAGTGGATACATGGTTAAAAAAAAAAAAAGTCCTAGCTGGGTGTGGTGGCACATACCTTTAATCCCAGCACTTGGGAGGCAGGGGTAGGAGGATCTCCATGCATTCAAGGCCACCCTGACACTACAGAGTGAGTTCCAGATCAACCTGAGCTAGAGTGAAACCCTACGTTGAAAACAAAAAAAACCAAAAACAACAACAACAAAAAAAAGTCCTGACAATTATATCTCAACTTGATGAGGGAAATGAAAGAAACAGCTTTCACCTGCCCCCTACCACCTGAACTTGATCTCCTCCCCCAGGCTACATTACCTCAAGAGTAGACATGTCTTATGAGAAAACATGATTGAAGAGCGTCTACACATCATTTCTCAGCTTTCCTTGGCTTTTCCCTAAGAGAGTGTCTGTTAGAATGCACAGAAGTGATTTTTCAAACCCATCATCAAATCACCTAAGAGAATGACTCCTCTTCTCAAGGTCAAATTGGTCTTTAAAGAATACTTGGTATCATAGAAGGAAAATCACTTGTAGGCATTCTCGTGATCAGCACTTGCACCATCTTAGAGTTATTAGGAGACTTAATCAAATGCCAAAGTCAGATAATGAGAGGAATATGTGCCATGTGAAGACAGACAAAGTGCTGGAGGTGGGTGGTGTGAGGGCTTTGAGGTAGCTCTGCTTTGGCTGGTTGTTGCCAAGTTTCTGCAGTACACATGGGGAGCTGCTACGCTGCAAGTCCTGCATATGATTTCAGATTCCAATAAACCCTATTAAGCTGGGCTGCAGGAAACACATTTATGCTAACCCTGGACAAGACAGAGAATGGTCATCAGGAGAAACAGAAATGAAATCTCCATCCTTTGGCCTGAACATGGAAAACCACTTTAAAAATCTCAGACTAGGGCTGTGAGAGATAGCTTAGTGGTTAATGGGCTTGCCTGCAAAGCTTAAGAACTCATGTTTGACTCTCCAGATCCCACATAAACCAGATGCACAAAGGTCAGGCAAGTGCAAAGCCATACATGCCCACTAGGTGGCTCAAGTGTCTGGAGTTTGAGTTTAGTGGCTGAGGTGCTGGTGAGCCAATTCTCTCTCTCTCTCTCTCTCTCTCTCTCTCTCTCGAAAAATAAATCTCTTTTAAAAAGAAAATCTCAGATGTAGCTGAGACGTCCCAAGAACAAGAAGCTCAAAACCTAACCAAGAAGTTGATATCATTGGCTTTTTCTCCCTTGCTTCTTCCTCTTCTCCAGCATCTCCATGTCGGACCACAGCAGTCAGTGTAAACCTGCAGCTACCTGTTCTGGATCCACTCTGAAGCCTGAGATTCCAGCTTCAACCAGGAGGATAGGTCCAAGCCAAGGGCATAGCCAAATTCATCGCTCTGAAGCTTGCTATTAGCCCAGCTGACTGACTGAAAGCCACTCTTCCATTCAAGTTGCAGTTTCAGGACAACAGCAGGTTCTAACATCCATGTTCTTGATGAAACACATTTGAAGAGCCAGCACAATCCCCTGGTCTACGCTGAATGCACAGAGCCTCGTCGCACCACCTTGTGCCCTTCAGTGATAACTGACATTGAGCATTGAGCTCCTGTCAGCCAGTTCACACCTGTAATACCAGCACTCAGGAGACTGAGGTGGGAACATTGCTGAGCATTCAAGACCAGCGTGGCGACACAGTGATGCTTGGTTAGTCTAGGCTACAGAGTGAGACTGCTTCCAAAAAAAACTGAAGAAAAAAAAAAAAAAAAAGACAGACAGACAGACAGAAAACCTTATCCTCAAAGGATCATTCTTTTCCTGTATAAAATAGCATGTCAGTGTGACCAAGAATCGTATCTTCCAGATGCCAAAGGTCTGTTTTCAAGTTTTTCTCAGAATCTCACCTCTTGCAACAACAGACTTTTACTCTCAGGGAGAATTTTTTTCTAAAAATTTAAATAAAAATGTGTTAGTACTTAACAATAGACACATAATGCTAATAGACTTATCAAACTACCCATATACCACAATGAAGATTGGCTTTCAGTGCCCGGGAAAGGTCTCAAAAATGCTTTCAAATCGTTTCACTGAAAATGTCACTATACTTAAAAGGAGGAGAATGAGGAAAATGAAGTCAAGTTAGGAGAAGGGTGCTCTTTTCATCCCAAGTGATGAAGCAAGTCCTTTCTCACGAGGGGACTGGGTAAGTGGCCTGCAGGAAGTGAAGGAGGAAAACATGCAGAAACCCGTATAAGAAAGAGCCTTGCAGACAGTGGAAAGGAACGGGGAGTATGAGCCTCAGAGCAGGAGTGGGTGTGCTTGGAGGAACAGCAGGGAAAGATGGCTGGGGGCAGGGAAATGGACAATGCGGTTCACTCATACCAGGCAGTTGCTCTGGCTGCAGGACCTGGGCCCTGGAAAGCAAAAGCCACACGGGCCTTCAAGGAGACTACCCATTGGCGATTCAGGATGCAAAAGTCAAGAGGACTTACTTGGGGGACAAGAAGAGATAATCAGTGCCCAGTGAGTTGTAAGGGAAGATGGAGAAGTCAGGACAGCTCTCCACGGCCTGTGAACATCTGAGGTGGTATAAGGAGCAAAAATGCTGCTTGACCCTCAAGAACGGCAAGACTCAAATGCATAAAGCAAAAGGGAGAAAGTTTGTTTCACTCACATCACAGTGCGGGGCGCAAGGAAGACATCCAGCAAAACTGCTTGGGCAGACAATGACTTCCTCCCGAATGGAGCAGTGATAGGAACTAAAACCAGAAGACCACTGGAAGTCATGTCTTAAACAAGTTGAACCCACCTTACGGAACTTTGTAGACAATGAGGGCATTTTTTTTCCTTTTTTAATTGACAATTTCTATACTTACATACAAAAAATGCATGAAATTTCCCTCCCCTCTCCCCATTCCCCTTTAGAACTCCAATCTCCATCATATCCCCTCCCTCTCTCCATTAGTCTCTCTTTTAATTTGATGTCATCATCTTTTTTCTCCTATTATGAAGGTCTTGCGCAGGTATTGCTAGGCACTGCAAGGTCATGGATATCAAGGCCAATTTCTATCTGGGCGGTTGCATTGTAAGGAGTCATACCCTTCCTTTGGCTCTTCCATTCTATCCGTCCCCTCTTCCACAATGGGCCCTGAGCCTTGGGGGGTGTGACAGAGGTGTTTCAGTGCTGGGCACTCCTCCATCCCTTCTTCTCAGCACTATGTTGCCTTTTGGGGCATCCCAGTGGTCATCACCATCTAAAAAGAGAAGCTTCTCTAACCAGAAGTGAGAGTTGCATTAATATGTGAATATGAACATTAAGCGTAGTGCTTTCAGGGTAGGTTGGTGGGAATAATATATAAATTTAGCCAGACAAGCACAGGCTTTATACCTCTAAGGCTCATGACCTCACCTGCCATAGATTTTTGCTTAGGTTTTTCAGTACTAGGTATGTATTCCCTTCCATAGAGAGGGCCTTCAGTCCAATTATGGAGCAGTTGGTTACCCCAAAAGCAGACATGCCATTATTACATGAGAATGAGGGAATTTTTGTGCATTTTGACCTTAAAGAACAATTATTGACATACTATGTAAATCACAGTCTTATTTTTCATGATCAATCATTTTGAAATACACTACATAGGCTCCTAAAGCTTCAAAAGCTATCCAGTGCAGAAGTTTAAAGTTTTCCTCCACTGGCTTTGGCTCAATTGTCCGTAATAAGATTGGTCTGTAAAACTTGTGATAGAGCTGAATTTCCCATCAAGCATTGGGAAACCAGACAGGGTCCAGATCTTATAAAGGAAAAAATCAAAAATTCAGAGATAATTGCTTCAGTAGTCCTAGCTTTGTGATAATGTTAGGGATGCTTGCCAGCATAGGTTCAAAGTGCTGATGGATCTGTTTTATTTTTTATTTTTGGAAAATATCTATATTATTTTAACATATCCTACTACATCAAAGCACTTGAAGGAGTGAATTACTTCATACTAGAGGGGGAAATTTTGTTGTCGTTGTTGTAGAAGTCTCAGGATAGGTGAATTGTTCTACTTTCCTCTCAAGTACCTGGCGAGCAGATAAACTTTAGAAAAAGACATCCAAGAGCAGTGATCAGGAGAGTCAGTTTTGAGGTGAAATTGCAATTTGGACTGAAGACCAATATCTTTCATGTCACAGTAAATAAAACATCACACAAAGTTTAAAATCAGTAAGATAGTACAAGGAGAAAGCCTGTATCAGTTTACTGTATTAGTAAATCACAAGACACAAGCTGACTTCCTAAGTCCCTGTATTATGTCTTGTTGCTTCTAAAAATAAATGCATAAATCAAAGAAATTAAGTCACCATAGGGCTAGGAACTATTATAGGTTTTTTATTAAAAAAAAAGATTTGTTTGAACAACAGAATCTCTCATTTCAGCATCTGGTCCATAAGAGGTTATTCACAATGAACATCATTTGGTATAGTTGCTGAATTAATTATTTTTTAATCAAGTAATCCTTTTGTCAACTTCTGAAAAGAAATGGTCAGAGTTCAGCATGTCAAGTTTGTGAGGTAGAAATGATAATGAAAATCTGTATTAGTCAGCTTTCTGTTACTGTAACAAAATAACTGAAACAATCAACTGACAAGGAGGAAGTTTGCCTCACAGTTCTGGAAGAGTCAGTGCATGCCATCTGGCTTCACTGTGCTGAGGTAACACCTCTTGGCTGGGAGTGCATGGAGGTACAAATTGCTCATCATACGATTGAGTTGTGAAAGAGAAAGAGAGGACAAGACGGCCTGTGTTATATACTTCCTCAATGAATTTCCCTAGGACTTAAACACTTTCAAAAGGCCCCACACTTCCTAGAGGTTTTCACCATCTCCAATAATGGCAAGTTTTTTTTTTTTTTCATTTAAAAAAATTTATTTATTACAGAGAGATAGAATGGGCACGCCAAGGACTCTAGCCACTGCAAATGAACTCAGATGCATGCATCGCCATGTGCATCTGGCTTACATGGGTACTGGAGGATTGAACCTGGGTCCTTAGGCTTTGCAGGCAAGTGCCTTAACCACTAAGCCATCTCTCCAGCCCAATGGCAAAGGTTTTTTGACACACAGGCCTTTTATGGACATTCCAGATCCACACTATCACAGCAACCCAAAGAGAAAAGGGCAGGATTGGCAGAACACTAGCTTTTACCTCCTACAAAACCCACTGGTCTCTCTGGCCTCAGCGCTTTCCTGCACCCAAGCCTGTTGGCATTCTCCATGCACCTCATATCAGAGGATTGGTGTGGAGTCAGGTGGTCCTGAGGCAAGAAGCTTTTCATCTCTTTGTCTCTGAAACACCCCCATTCACATGCAATCAAGGTGTGGGTACTTCTGCCCTGTTCTGTTCCACTCCATTGCCTCTCCCTACGGCAAGAAAGAACCCTGGAGGGAAAGGTCCTACGGCTGATGGAAAGCTTGACTTTGCCAGGAAAGATGAAGCAGCTTCTAATTTTAAAAAGAGCACATAAAAGGCCAATAAATGGGTGCCTCCCCTTTCCTCCTTTGGGTAATGACTCAAGTCTAAACCCTGGAGAGACAAGCGTGATGGATTTCCAGGATATCAGCACCAGGGCTGCTGTGATCCATCCCCAGAACCTCATGTCGTTTGGGATGGAAATGGACATATTTCCTGTGCTCTGATGTGGGCTTTATCTTCCGGGGAATGAGGAGGAGGAGGAAAAGCTTGCCTAATCTTTCTGATGGTGGCATTATTTCTACTTTTTTCCACTCTCCTTTCCATTTCTCTCTTTGTCTGGTGACTTTTTTTATTATTATTATTATTGGATGGTGAAGAGCCTCGTTGCCTTAAACTTATGATCCATTGCCTCGATTTAGTATTCTATTTGCTCAAAAACATATCTATTGCCCAGACCCTCTGGCAATATGTTGAAAATACAGATGGTAAAAATATGACTCTTATCAGCTTAAGTGCCTGGTTTAAAAAACAACCCAAAGCATTATCTTGCAGAGACTATCAGCCATCACAGGCAATGTGTTTGTATCCCTGGCAAGAAAGGTCAAGGAAGTGGGAAGGTGGCCAGGAATGTAAGATTTCTGTGTTTACCAAGGACAACGAGTAAAGTTGCGTGTCTCCCGCTGAAAGCAAGGATTTACCTCATGTGGGCAAATCTTCCTTTTCTAATTCTTTTCTCCTTGATGTGATTGTTACATTTACATACTGGTTTTCATGGATTATCATAATGGCTCTGAATGGTACAAGAGTGCTTGCAGCATATATTTCCAGAAGGCTAATTCATTCACCATATACTCCCCCGGGAAGAGGGCTTGATTGGTTGATGATGTGTGGATCTCTACAGGAGAATAAATAGCAGTCGTTTACCTTTCTGTGGAAAATAAACACGCATCTCTGTGGTGGACCTATGGCGTCGGAAGTTCCAGCTAGAGAAACAGAACTTGAAAGTCCGTGTTCTCACAAGGCTATCTGCTGTGGAATCCAAAACGTGGAGATGTGTGATATTCTAGTCAGTTCAGCTGAACTTCTGCTGACCTCAGAGAGGGAGAGGCAGTGGGTGGGGATCATCATAACAACCAGGTCTAAGGAAACCAGGAACTTCAAGGTCAGTGGGTGAGGAAATGAAACCAAAGATTCACAACTCCTGGAGGCCATCAAGCCTCTGCCTAGCATCAGCTCTGACAGGCAGGTCTCAAGTTCTTAAATGCCTGTGGTGGAGGAGCTGTGAAAACAGAACTTAGCGGCTTTCATCCTTGCCTTCCCTATGATGTGACTGTACAGCTAGACATAAACTCACTGAGGTTTTCATGGGAGCGTTGTGTTTCCCTGAACTAACACTGGACAAGGAACTAAGGAAGGACATTTTTTTCTAAGACTTTCTGATCCAGGAAGAGTTGGTTTTTTTTTTTGTTGTTGTTGTTAGTTTTTAATTAAATAACCAACTGTTTAGATTGTGTTAGGATTTAAGAAGCAAATACTTGTCAGGAGAAAGGACATTTTTGGCAAAAAATAAAAAAAAAAGAGCTATTTTAGACTTAAGGCATCTTCACAAGCCCAGTTCTAGGAAACAAGAAAGCAAGAGAGAGAGGGAGAGAAAGGGAGAGAGAGAGAGAGAGAGAGAAGGAGGAGGAGGAAGAAGAAAAAAAAGGAGGAGGAGGAGAGAAGAGAGGAAGAAAACAAAAAAATTAAAGAAGGAATATAAAAGTTGGTTTCCAATACCATGAGCTCTTAAATGTGATGGTTTGGATAGGGTGGGGGATGGGAGGGCTTTTAACTTCAAACTAATTACTGCCCAGTGTTTGTAACCTTCCATGTAGAATCCTACAATGTTCATAGACAAATTGTACATGCTAAAACTCAGAAAAAAACTTTTAAAAAAAAGATACGAGAGGAAAACTAAGTAACCTTGTGCTTTGCAAAGATTTCTTAAACAGGATACAATCCCTCCCAAATTAAATAGAAATAAAATCAACAAATTGAGCTCCATGAAATCTGAAGTGTCTTCAAAACATTACTATAAAAACAAAATGAAAGCCACAGCATGGAAGAAAATATTAGTAAAAGATATCTCCTGAAAGGGACTTGTGTATGGATCACATAAAGAACACACAGCTCAGTGACAGGAAGGCAAATGTGCCTCTTCATCAAGGGGACACCCAGGTGGCATCATGAAAAGGTGTCAGCATCATTACTCATTAGGGAGACACCAGTTGGAACCCAGTGACATGCCAATACACCAGGTAGGGGGATGAAAACAGTGCTACCCTCAGGCACGTGGAACACTGAACAAATCTGAAGAATAGTCTGGAAGTTGTTTACTTGTTAAGTATATGATTGTCATATGAGCCAGACAGTCTATTCCTAGATGTCAACCCAAGAGAAATGCAAGTGTGTTTACATATAGGCCTGTAACAGCTGTATTTATAATAACCCAAAACAAATTATATGTCCTGGCTGGACCCAGTGGGACACATCTACAGTCTCAGCTACTTCCAAGGCTGAGGCAGGAAGATTTCCTTTGATTCAGTCTGAGCAATATAGCATGTCCTTGTCTCAAGAAAGCCAAATGAAAAAAAAAAAAAAGCAGAAAAGATATGATGTCTATCAAAGCCTGTTGCCTCTACACAATGGAAGATAAGCCATTGTAAAAAAGGAAGAAACTATTAATATACAACATAAAGGGAATCTCCAAACATTCAAGTCCAGCAAAAAAGACCATGTCATGTAGAGATAGTGAGAGCTTGTACTGTATGATATAACACATATATGTGTACCAACTGATGCAAATTATCAAGTTGCTCCTTTGAGACATATCTGTCTATCTATCTATCTATCAATCATCTATCTATTTATCCATTTATCTATCAATCATCTATCTATTTATCCATTTATCTATATATATATATATATATATTTCATTTGAGAAATATGTATAGAGAGAGAAAGAGAAAGAGAAATATATATATTTCTCCCCAAGTGTACTAGCCTTTAATTTGGCAACTCTACATCCAGGAATTTACCTTAAATATGTGTGAAAATATTATCACACAAAGAATCAAATTTAAACAAAGGCACAAGACTAAGTACTTATTCAAAAAAGTATACAGATGGCCGAAGGAGCCTATGGGAAATGTTTGGCATCGCTAAGCACTAGGGCTAGTCCCATACAAAATCACATACGATACAGCTTTGCTCCCGTCAGGATGGTAATCACTATTATAGAAACCACATCAGGAAGTGACACGTGGGTAAAGGATGTGGAGAACTTGGAGCCCTGTGCATTGTTGAAAATGTAAAATGGCGTATTTTCTGTGGAAAACAGAGGTAGCAATTCTACAAATAATTAAACCCAGAATTACCAATCTAATCCAAAAATTCCAAAGAAAGAATTGCAAGCAGGAACTTACACAGAAATTGTGTGCCCATGTTCATAACATAAGCCCAAAGACGGAAGCTCCCAGAATATCCGTGGACAGGTGAATGACTAAGCAAGATGTGATATACACGTGCAATGGAGTCTTCTTCCATATTTAATGGGAAGGGAATTCTAACATACGGTACAACATAGAGTAACCTGGATGACACGCTAAGTGGAGTAAGCAGATGACAAAAGACAGGCAGGGAATGACTTCACTTATATGAGCTCCCTAGAAGCATCGGAGTCAAGCGAAGTAGAACAGGAAGTAGGGGGTTGCAAGAAAATGCATGGTCATTGTTTAACAGATGTTTTTGCAAAATGGAAAGTTCTAGAAATAGGTCACAATAATTGTACAACAGTGTGAGTGTATTCAATGGCCCTGCAATTCGTGTTTAAAAATGGTTGAGCTGGGCGTGGTGGCTCACACTTTTAATCCCAATCTTCATGATGCTGAGGTAGGAGGACTGCTATGAGTCCAAGGCCAGCCCGGACAATAGAGTAAAGTTCTCGGACATCCTGGGCTACAGTTAGACACAGCCTCACAAAAATGATTAAAATTGTCAATTCTATGCGATGTGTATTTTACTACAATTACAAAGGGGGAAAAGCACAAGATATTTCTGCAATGCCATGTGTTTAAAAGAAAGCAGAAACAACTTAAGTACCTGTGAATTGAAGCTGTTAGGAAATTATAGCACATTTAAAAATGCTACTCATTAAAAATAATTAGGTACTTGCCTATGTGCTGAAAGGAAATGATATCCAAAGATTATTTATAAAAGGAAACTAAGCAAGATGCAGAATAGTGTGTGTACACCCAGTCATGTAAGTGAAGAGGGATGAGCTGAAATTCTACACATACACCCAGACACATACACAGCTGGGAATGCATAGAGTATGTCTGGAAGGATGCTTAGAGAATTGGCACCAATAGTTGCCTATGGGAAGGGTGAGGGAAACATCTTTTTCTCTGAAGTTTTCCCATCAGCATGCAGGCTTTGTAATTTTTAAGAGTTAATTAGAAATGCCACTGATCACCTGCACACTGCATTTACGCTCTCACAACTCAGGGGAAATTTACCCCCTCACGTGGCTGTTCTCTCTCTTGTAGATTCCTTAGCTTGCTTCTCAAGAACCTCAGCCTTCTCTATATTCTTGCCTCAGGCCTGCTCCATCCTCCACATGTTTCCCCTCCTCCTCCTCCTCTTTTCCTGATCAGGCTTCTGAACGTTGCCTGAGGTCCCCACCTGTCACCCCGCTCTGTCCTCTTGCTCACTCTCCCCTATTGATTGCTGTCACTCTGAGCAGTGGCACCTGCTTGTTGCTTTCTTGCCAGTCTCTAACATGTTAGCCTGTACCACTTTTCCTCACTGAATTCCTGGCAGCATTCAACCACACTGACTGTCTCCCTGTGCCCACATTCTGTTGTCTTCTCTGCCTACTGCCTAAGCACCAGGAGTCTGAGAGCTGGTTGGGTTTTGAACATTGTTGCCATATCCCACCTGGCATGCGGCAGGGGCTTGGTAAACATTTACAGAATGAAAAAGACCCTCCTGTTAACCCCCTGTGTGTCTACTTCTTCCTTTTGTTCTTCAGATAATCTCTCTTCCTGCCTGTGGGTATCCTTCACACCTGTGCTTTGTCAACCTACCCATGCATAGTTCCCCCAAGCATCCATATATATACAATTTTTAAAATTTATTTATTTATTTATTACAGAGAGAGGGAGAGGAAGAGGCAAAGAGAAAGAGAGAATGGGCATGCCAGGCCCTCCAGCCACTGCAAAAGAACTCCAGATACATGGGCCCCCTTGTGCATCAGGCTTATGTGTGTCCTGGGGAATCGAACCGGGGTCCTTAGGCTTCACAGGCAAATGCCTTAACTGCTAAGCCATTTCCCCAGCCTATATATAAGTTTTTTTTCACTTGCACATACCTTCCTCTCTGATTCCACCTCTGATGACTTGAGTGGCTTATTTCCAAGTCCAGAGCCAAGAGCTTGTCTGAATTTATTTGCTTTCCCTAGCAGTTACCTCCAAACTTTCCAGGAAATTGAGATTACTGACTCACCCATTCCTCTGCACAGTCCATATGCCCGTGGGACCTTCCTTAACAATGCTTCTACCCCTTTCTTTCCTCTTTGTCCCACTTCTGCCTCCTTGTGCAACCAAACTGGAACCCTCCAGTGGATCTTCAGCTCTGCTCCTACTCGTACATTCTTCACATCACAATTGGACTACATTTCTAAAAATTCCTTCTCAGCCACAACTGAAAGTCAAACTAATCGCTTTAAAATGGCTAGCTTTATGTTCTTTGAATTTCACTTTAATATTAAAAAGTCAATTACTGAACAAGTTGTATCATCTTACTGGTGCCTTCATTAATTAATGAGTTAAATAAAATCTTGAACATGTGTTCATCAAAAAAAAAAGCCACTTAACCCCTCTGTAACCTGCTTAAATAGCTTAAATTGGTCCCCAGGATGCTTGGGGAAAAGTCCTTATTTCTCAGAATGGCATGCAGCATCCTTGGATGCCCAGTAGAACCTTCAGGAATGACAAAAATGTCCTGTGAGTGCACCACCCAATGGGGTAGCTGCTAGACATGAGCCTGAAAATGAACATGAAAATGAAAATGAACATGACTCGTGCCACCAAGGAACTGAACGATCAATTTGTGTGGATGAGGCTTACTTACATTGGAATACCACACGTGAGCATCTAACCCTGTCCTGAACAGCTCAGGCAGAGGAACATGGACTTCCTTTGCCATCCCTTCTGCTTGTTCCAGCTTGCATTCTTTTCTCTCTGTTGAATGGGTTACGTCACCGAAGATTCTGTCCTGGTTTATCCCTTCCCTGGATGACCTTCTCTGCCCTGTCATTTCTGTCACAGCCCACCCTTCATTCCCTGCCCAACTGTTTTCGTACCTTCTTCCAGAAGCTTCCTGATCATTGCTCCATCCCAGAAGACTTCATCTATACTGGTCACTAGGGCACAGTGAAACTCTGCTTGAAGAAAGCTGCCTCCTGGGACCTCTTCTGTGGACTGAGCTCTTGGTTGGGAACACTATGTTTTTGTTGTGTTTTGTTTTGTTTTGTTTTTCTGCTAATCCAGAGTGCCATCCCCCTCCTCAGACTGTGGCGACAGTGCCGCAGAAAGCGGTCGGGTGACAGCGGTGAGACCACGACCTCACCTCCTCATTCACTGTGGCTACCGCCATGTGTAAATGAGCGTGTGACGCTCGTATGAGAAGATGCTCTGAGCTTCTGTGTCTAAGAGGGAAAATGTTTAATAGTGTCTCCACTGGTCTTCCTGTTGTTGTCTAATGAGAAATTTCCTTTTTTGCTGTTGAAGTTACCTTCTCGTTGTTGGGATAAGACAATGACCTAAAGCAAATGATGGGAAGAAAGGTTTTATTTTGGATATTGTCTCAAGGGAAAGTTTTCTGATGGCAGGAGAAAGCATGGCATGAGCAGAGGCTGGGCATCACCTCTGCCACAGTAGCAGGAGAGTGAGGGGAGTTATGACAAGGGGGAACAGGCTACAGCACCCCTAAACCTGCCCCTAACTACACACCTCTCCCAGCGAGGCTTCACCTCCCAAATTGCCATCAGCTGGGGGCCCAGAATTCAAAGCACATCAGTTTATTGGGGATATCTGATTCAAAGCACTACATCAGCTTAGATTCCAAATGCTGATTAGCATGTCCCACTGGCCATGGCCCTGGGAAAGGTAAAGAAGAAAAATGCAGCCAAGGAGGATGTTGACAGAGCTGCACAGAGACCCAAGAGAGTGGCCTGTGTGGAGGAGAATAGAGTTTCTTGCATGGTGAAATTAGTATGCCTGCAATGAAATGCGAGTAGGTTCAAAAGCAGAGGCGGGAGGAGAGTGACGCACTTAGCATGATGAGGCAAAAGCCGAGTGCCGGAGGGAAAACCAGAACGGAATAACACACAGAGAGAAGCTGGGAACTTGGATAATGCTCCCCAAAGGCAAAAAAAAACCAAAAAAAAAAAAAACCAAAAAACCAGTTTTTAACCTTGGAAACTCTTCTCTTTTAGCTGTTTTTCCTTGAAAAGTATGGTGGTTATTTAGTGAAAAGATAGAGTAATTAACCAGACCCTCTCTAAACAGTACTTCCAGGAATCATCATACTATTGATAAAGAGATGGCCAGAAAAAGGCTAAAAAAGAAGGAAGAGAGGAGGGAGTAAAAGAAGGAATAGAGAGGGAATAATAGTTGTGCTGAGTGTGGCAGCACATGCTTTTAGTCCCAGCACTCGGGAGGCAGAGGCAGGAGGATCACTGTGAGTTCAAGGCCACCCTGAGACTACAGAGTGAATTCCAGGTTTGCCTGGGCTAGAGTGAGAACCTACCTCAAAACACCATAATAATAATAATGATAATAATAATATTAACAATTGTATACAGTATCACATTTGACTATGATAAGAAATGAGTATAGGCCCCCACACTGTGGTTTCAGTTCTCAATTAATTTGTTGGGCTGTCTGTGTAAAATCTCCAGGGAAGGAGCATTTCTACAGGCTGTTACAGATAAGTATCTGAACTTAGCAGCCCTGGCTGACTTCACAGTCAAAGTTATGGTGCCCAGAGCAGAGCAACACAAGGAAGCAGTCAATTCTCCTGCAGAACAGTGCCTTCACGGAGCTGATTTCTCTCTGGGTAAGTGTAACTCAAAGGCTCAGAAGCTCTGGAAGATACTGTATCATTCTCGCGGTTAGAGTCCCGTGTAACAGGTCAAGCAAACCTCACCCATGTGCAATCAAGTGTTATGCAGTTAGAGAAAATGTATGCCACTGGGTGGCACCTGGAAAAAGCTTAAAAAGTGCTGGACAAGACGGTGACTATAAAGTGAACTAACTGATTTGGGAAAGGATAGGTAAGGACCTTTGTTGCCTGGGCCAGCATTCCTCATGTCCTGAGGGTGAGAGGACACACTATAGAGGGCGGGGGGAGAGGACTGTTCTGCCCTCTCTATCCCTCTTTGGGGGCTGCACATGAAGACATGCAGGTTACACCAAAAACCAGCATGCCAATGAAATATGAAATTGTGTATGTGAGTGTGCATGTGTGTACAGGTGTATGTGTATGTGTGTTTGTATATGTGTGTTTGTATATTGTGTGTGTGTGTGTGTGTGTGTGTGGATGTTGACATTGGGTGTTTTCCTCAGTCACTGTCCACTTTTTTCTTTTTGCATGTGTATGTATATAAGTGTGTGTGTGTGTGTGTGTGTGTGTGCGTGTGTGTGCAGGTGCATGTGCACATGTGGAGGCCAAGAGTTGACATTGGGTCTTCTTTGATTGCTATGCACCTTGTTTATTGAGGCAGGGTCCCTTATTTGAACTTGGAGGTCACTGATTCAAATGCACCAACTGTCCAGCTTGCACTGGGGATCCCTTGACACTGTCTCCTGAGCACTGGGACTACAGGCAGGGTGCCACAGCCATTTAGCATTTATGTGAGTCCTGGGGATCTAAACTCAGGTCCTCCTGCTTGTGCAGCAAAGCGCTTTTCTCCCTGACTCATCTCATCAGCTCCAGGAGACTAAACAGAGAGAACTACGGAAGAGGGGCTGGAGAGATGGCTTAGCAGTTAAGGCATTTTCTTGCGCAGGCTAAGGACCCAGGATCCACATAAGCCAGATGCAAAAGGTGGCGTGTGCATCTGGAGTTCATTTGTAGAGACCCTAGTGTGCCTAATCTTTCTCTCTCTCTCTCTCTCTGCCTCTTCCCCTCTCTCTGTTTCTTTCTCAAAATAAATAAATAAAATATAAAGAAAAAACTACAGAAGAAACATAGATACTGAGAAACATAACATACTGTAAGTTTTCTCAGGCTTGGCAGCTATTTTAGAGACATGAAAACACACACATGTGCACGCATGCATGCACGCATTCACACATTCACGCACATACACTCACGGGAATGATTCTTCTAGCACCTTTCCTCTTTCCATAAGGAACAAATGCATTTCCCTAGCTTGATTATAGATTTGTGAAGAGGACAGCAAAACAAAAGGAAGACCCTGAATGTGTCCCAGGTATAGAACACACTAGTGCGGGAGAAGGAAAGCCACGTATCACAACAGCTACGTAGACAAGCGCCTCTGTCCGTCCAAACAGCAAACAGGAAGCAACATGGCTACTTGTGGCCATGTCATTCAGGACTTCAAAATGCCCATTCCTAACCAGAAGCACACACTGTGCTGGCCAGCGCTGCCTGTCACAGAAACCAGCCTGTAACAATTAGTTACAGCTCTGAACAAGACAGAAGAGCTGCCCCTGGGGAAAAGCCAGGCTCTGTACCAAGGACTCCATCTATTTGACACTATGAAGCGGGTCCTACCCTTGTCCCCATCTTTTGGGTGAAGGAAACCCACTCGGGGAAGTTAAACCACTGTAGACATAGTTGTTGAGGGGCAAAGCCAGGATTCTAACCCATGATAGCTGGGCTTGTAATCCCAGTTGTCACCCTGTCTTGTGTTGTGCACAGGGTGTCTCTGAAGGCTGTTGTTTTCTTGGGCACATTCTCAGTGTCACCCTGTGTAGAGAGGCTGAGCCCTGGCAATGCCCTGTGTTCTAGAAATCTCCCCGGGCTGCTTTTGTGGAAGGGGAAGGATTTTGCCTCAGTTTCTTTGCTGTTGGCGGTACCAGCCCACTTGATCATTTCCTCTGTCCTTGGTTGAATCATGGTATCTTCTGCCTTCCATTTCCCCTGGGGATCTTTCTTGGCAACTCCTTTCATTGCCTGATTTAGTTCTCCCTAATAATTCAGTACAGGGACACATTATCTAGATCTCATGCTAAGCTGGCACCATCATCCATAAACTGTCATACTACCTACCATTCTTGATCAGCTAGTAAGTACCGTTAACTCAGATCGACACTGCCCAGTATGGCAGCCACCGGCATGCAGTTTCTGAGCATTGTACTGTGGCTAGGCTTATATGAAATTTTGCTGTAAGCAAAATTCCTCATGAATAATTGATGCTTAGTCCATGTTGCAGCAATATGTTGAAAATATTTTTATATAAAATATATTATTAAAAATAATTTCGGCCAGAGTTAGGGCTGAGCGGTTAAAGTGCTTACCTGCGAAACCAAAAAAACCCAGGGTCGATTCCCCAGGAACCATGAAAGCCAGATGCACAAGGTGGCGCATGCATCTGAAGTTCATTTGCAGTGGCTGGAGGCCCTGGTGTGCCCATTCTCTCTCTCAATCTGCCTCTCTTTCTTTCTCTCAAATAAATAAATAAAAATACAATAAATAATTTCACTTACTTTTTTTTATAACACTATGCATATTATAAGTTTACATGTTGTTCATGTTAATTTGGGTCAGCAATGATTTTAGCATGGACATCTCTTTACCCCTTACTCAATTCTCCTACCCAGCACCCAAGTGAATGTTCAAGTTCTGATTCCCTTAGAGCTCAAGGTCACGGAATACCCAGGATGATAGGTCCCATCGGGCCAAGGAGTTGACCCACGGCATCCTCAAGGGTCAGCTTCCAGAAATACTTGGCTTAGGTTGTCCTTGAACCTGTTTTCTCTGCACACAGAACAAGAGTGGAACTGGGGACAGGGCAGCATTGGGTTAAAAAAATCAGAAAAAAGAATCCACAGGAGACTTTTATAAACTTTTCCTCCAGAGGAATTTTGAATAATGAACAAGGGAAATAAAAACTCAATTTGCAAAAATAAAAAAAAAAGAGAGAGAGGCAAATTAAACTAAATTGAAAAAAAAATTACTTCTCAGGACGGTCAGACACCAAAAGAGAATTTGTGAAAACATATTATTCTAGTTTCAGGGGCTTCCAGATAGATTGATTTGGTGATTAGGGGCTGTGAAAGCTATGTTCCCAGCCTCAGCAAAAGTTAACCACCTCAGAATGCCTCAGTATTTAGCTCTGCAGCTGACAGCAAGCATGTCGTGGAAAAGCAAGATAAATGCATGAACATACTGGATCACAGCCCCTAGCAATCTGTACAGCTCCATCCCGCGGGGCTCTGATTAACACCAGGGCCAGTTTAGAAGTCTCACATTGTTTTTCTGGGAGCAGGACAGCAGCCAAGTTCAATGACATGGAACCTATTGTCAGCAGCCCTGCAAATGGGCAGGAAAGTTTTAATTGGGTTTTTAGCCAGGTGGAAAAGGGGAAAGGGGAACCCTTTATTATTATTATTTTGTAATCTTCTCCTGTGGGCTACTTTCTAGCTCCCAAACCTAACCCTTCAAACTCACACACTCACTTTTCATTCATTCTTTTTTTTTTTTTTTTTTTTGGGTGGGTGAGAAACAAAGCAAAACCATTTATTTATGTTCTTTACCCAGAGACCTAGCCAGCACCACACTTATAAACATTTGTTCTTGCAGGGAAAAAGAGAAACCTAATTTCTTTTGTGACACTTGTACGACCGCACTGTGTTTGAGGTTTTTTTTTTGTTGTTGTTGTTGTTTGAGACAAGCAATAAAAGCTCTGTCTTCAAAGAATGGTTCATTCTAGCCATTTCCCGAAACATACTCCTAAAAGCACTTCTAGAAAATGCTCACACATCCAGGGAGTGACTCCATTCTCCCTCCTCTCCCCGCTGCCCAGCTTCCCTGGAGAAATTACTAAATTCCCATCCGATTCCAAAGCACAGAGAGATAATACTGCTCATCCCGCAACAGGGAGAAGAAAATGCCTTTCATGAAAGGCTGATAAGTAGGAGTGGCAGGTTGGGAAGTCTTAATGGATTTCTCAAGTGTCAGTGTCCCAGGCTGTGGTCATTCGGTCTGCTCAGGATGCTTGTTATTCTGGCCATTATTTGTCCTTAAGTTTGTCCTTAAGTATCAGAGCAAAATTCCCTCCTCTTGTTCCTTCTGCAGTCAACACACTGGACTGGAGAGACCACTATATACTGGGCCCCTAGAAGATGCCAAACTAGCCAGCCTTTCCCTCAGTGGGGTGGGCTGTGGAGAGACCCAGGTCTGTGGCCCAGGGTTGAACTTGAGCACCAAGACCTCCCCAGTTAGGCTGGTTCAAGGAGTGATGAGACCTTTACGATCCCCTGAGGCAGGTATGGGACATATATATAGGCGCTCTCTCCACCAACCCATGGGTGGGCTCTAATCTCTTGTTTAGAATCAAAGCACACTTAGAGAGTTGTAAATCTGAGAGGCAATTAAAACAGTGGTCATGGTGTATCATGTTTAGAGCCAGATGAACCAGGGCCATCTCCTGTGGTCACTGACCATGTGACTATGATTCATGTAGTAACATCTCTGAGCTCGACTCTCTTCACCTATAAACTGACAATAATAGCACCTGTGATTATTGCCCTGAGCACTACTGACCAAAAGAAATACATTAAAAGCCACAAACATAAACTATGTTTGTAAATTAAATTTTCGAGTAATGGAATTTTTTGAGATAATGTTAAAATAGGTGAAATTAAATTATACCTTACTTAATCCAATAAGATTAAAAACAGCAGCCCTCAAGTCTTTGAAATCCTGTGACAATTTTATACCTCTAACATATCTCCATGCAGATGGGCCATGTGCTCTGTAGCCCCACATGGCAGGAGGCAGCCATGTTGGATAGCACAGAGCTGTAAGTAAAGAGAGAGAGAGGGAGAGGGAGAAAGGGAGGGAAAGACAATATAATCAGATCAAGGGGAAGAGTCTGTACTGGGAAGTAAAGCCGTTCCTTCCCCTTAGATCTTATATGGTCTCTTTGGCTGGATTTGGGAACCCAACTTGGGTATAATGATGTTTGACATTCATTGTGAACTTGACAGGACCTAGAGTTGGAGAGGGAATAACTAGATTAGGTTAAGTGAGATGGGAAGATCCAACCTGAGCAGCATGAGTCCATGGGATTGGGTCTCAGACTGAATACAGGAGAAAGGAAGCAGAACACAAGCCTTCCTGCTGCTTCCTGGCTGCCAATGACCACATGCCTCATGCTCCTGAAACCACCCCTACCCCACCATAATGGACTGATCCCTCAAACTGTGAGCCCAAATCAACCTTTCTTTAGTTTGCATTTGTCTGGTATTTTGTCACAAGAAAAAGAAAAGTTTCCTTATCGTTAATATGGGTGTTTTCAACTTTCATAATGAGCTGTTGATCAGAGACCTACAAGGTTTCCCAAAAGAAGACAGATTTCTGACAGAGTTCTTGATGACCCACCAAAGGTTAATGGTAAGACCCTACTGCTGAAGACACCATATGCTTTTGGGATGGAACATGGAGTGACCTGGTCAGAATCTGGAAGAGGGTCAGTCCCCAGACAGTTAGCTTGTCTAGCGCCAGAGGGTGCTAAATGAGCGACTGGGGGAAAATGACCAACTCTGTCCAAACAACTCAAAGTCTAAGCTACTCAGCAGTAAACAACCTGATGTGATGCTCAAACAAATACAATAGTGGCACACAGCCATGGTGGGTAACCAACTGCTCTTGATTTGGCTAATAGATCCACTCAGTGGAATGGAACTCATAGCTGGAACTGGGAAATAAGTCAAAACCATGTACAAAAAATGAGCCCATTCTCCAATATCAAGCTTCCACCAAATGTGGGCTAGAAGAAGGCCCACGCATATAAAATTCTCTCTAAAATAACTATAGTCATTCCATCTATCTGGTACTAACTTCTCTCTGTGTTGGAGAATTTGCCTCTCTTTTTCAGAGGGACAATGAACCTGAAGGGAGGATCAGCCTATCGCACCTCGCCAGGGCCCCACCATAGAGTAATGGGGAAAATGGGCAACAGTGCAACTTTCTTGGTGAACCCGACACCAGAACAAGGCTGAAGGAGATAAACACAGAGAACGTTCAACTCCTACTAAGCCAGATATCCAGAGACACAGAGGCTCCCAAGACCTCATCACTGAAGTAGAACTAAAATGAACCCAACGTGGCTCAGGGAAATTTGCGGAAGAGGGGGTGGAAAGAGTGTTAGGAGCCACAAGTTGGGTCATTATGCACAGAGACTTTGCCTCTCCCCCATAACTTTTGGCTACCCCCATAATGCATGACCCACATTCCCCAATGAGGAGGGTCCCTTTAGAGGGGAGATGGTCAGGGTGGAGGCTACTGGAGGCACCAACATGAATGTAAAATTAAAATAAATGAAATGTATGTATGTATGTATGTATGTATGTATGTATGTATGTGTTTTCCCAAACCAAAAAACCATTTACCCTATAGACCTTTTCACCTTACCACTGCTTAGAAAATGGTCATTTTCAGCTTTTAAAGGCAAAGTGAGTTTTCTTCATTTTTTAAAATTTTTGTTGTTGTTTTGTTTTTATCCCAGTAAGATAAGGTCTATATTTCTGTTGCAATATTAATATAAACTTCTTTGTGAGTTCAAATGATTCAGCACTTGTGAATATAGCAGAGACAGTTAATGAGAATAAAGTGCTGTTGTGATGAATAAAAAAAAATCTGAAATCTGTGTTTATGGAAGAAAATGCCAATCTTCTCTCATTCTCAGCATGTAACTTCCATATTTGATTTAAACTGCAACGAATGGACAGTCTCTGGACTCACACCAGTGAAACTGCTTAACACTTCATGATGCAATCTCACAGTCATCTTCTGTCCAATTGCTACAGCCCGGGTTTTATTCAGAGAATTGAGCTGATGGCACAAGTTAACTCACAGGAGGTCGGCAATGTGTTAAAATTTACTGTAAACCAAATTTGTGTGTGCTGGTGTAATTGTATTACTGTTTAAAATATGTAATTTGGGAAATTAAATTTAAATTATTTACAGAACTCCTGAAGTGCCTTTACAGAGCCCTGGGGTTCTCAAGAAGAACATAATTAGAAAATCTCTGACCTACTCAGTCAGGTTCAAGCTCATCTGCATTTCACTTTCCCCTTGAACCCTAGTCCCCTTTGTTCCCCCCACATGCACTTCCAGCTTCAGGGGAGCTGGATTCTCAGAGCTCCTGGCTTAAGCTCAGTATTAGGGCATTTTTAGGTTTTTGCTTATGCGAACAACTAGCCTGTATTCCCACCTCTTCCCTGACTTGAGCCTGTCCATATGTCTGGCTCCATCCATCTATCCATCCATCCATCCACTCATTCACTATGTCTTCTACCTACAGAGCTTGCTGGATGTCGGACATCTGGTAGAGAATGAGATGTACAGGGTTGATACAAAAGCAATCAGATGATAATCCTGACCTGTGGAACTCCCAGGGAAGATGCAGGAGAGACCAACTTGTGAGCAATGTGTTAGAATCCACCTGGGCTGTGGGATGGGTGCAGAAAGGCTCAGGTGCCAGCTGGATCACAGGTAAACTGGGATCTAACTGTGCTAGGTGGATATCAAGCTAATTCACAATAGAATAATCTTTGTACAAGCAAAACTTGAGGACATGGAAGGCTGTGCACCTTGGATGGAGCTTCTTGAGGGTGGGAACTCACGGCTCCCCCAAAGCGTTCCTGATGAAATAATTAGGAACCAATCAACTCATGATCCAAACTGATAAACATGTGATCTGAACTGATAAGCACAAATCATATGTTGGAAATTACAAACTTTTTTTTTCTATTCGACTAAAGATCCTCATAGTTTTCTGTTCATTAACCTTAAATAAAAGCTATGAATACAGTCAGTAGAACGTTCTCTCTCTAGGGAACCCCCTAACCCTCCTTTGAATGATATTTTGTGTGTTGTGTTGATAGGAGAATTGGCTAGGCCGTCAGGGTAACAGAACCCCAAAAGTAATGGGTTTTTTAAATTCCTTGACTCAAACAGGAAATGTCACTAAGCTTGCAGAAACCTGGATGTTACACCCCCAAGGAAAAATTTCTAGATTAAGCTTTCACCCTTCCTAGAGGACAGAAACTCTGATTCTTAACTAAGATTACTGGCAAAGCTGTACAGTCTGGTCTTCATCCATAGTAACCTGCCAACCTGGTCTTCCTCAGGTAGCCGGTCTCCACAGACAACCCAGATCTGAGTTGAGGTGGCCTTCTGCGTTCAAGGTTTAAGCCCACTTCTCTTCATCCTCCTAAAATCTTTCTGAACCTCATCCTCTGGTCTGTGGATTTCATTCTTCAAATTCGTAGGACAAAGATCCAGGAACCCCCCAAATTATGGATGCATTGGCATGCAAGGAACCCAAGATTCCTATCTCGTTTTTTGGTGCAATTGGCATGGGAATGTCCAAGGGAAAATGCTCTCATAATTCCTGCCTTTCTCATGGCAGGAGGCATGATGTGTTCTTTCTCTAATTCTCCATTTTCTTCTGGGCAGCTCTTCTCTGCTTGTGAACTGGGCACATTAAAAAGCTTTGCCGATGGTAGGTTTGGGAAATTTCTGTGGGAGACATGTATTAGAATGTTTGTTTTCTCTTCCCACCTGTCATAAAGCCAATAGCAAAATGTAAATGCTGTGTGTAGAGCGTTAACTGAGTTTTGTCAGGAGATAATTTGTGTTTGCTCTGTGAAACACTGACCTAAATTTCAGATACCAATGACCAGTGCTAGCCTGTGGGAAATGCAGAATCTGGCTATGGTGGTTTGGTGTCTGCAGCAGTGCTGTGGGACATAGATTCAATCAGCGTGTGCAGTCACACTGGTGGGACTCCATGTGGGACTCTGCATATTGGGCTCTGCTGTGGGGTATGCAGACACAGCAAGGCTGTGACCCATGCTAGACAGAACACAGCAGCAGGATGGTGGCAGAGAGACCCCATGCCACAGTCGGACACATGAGGCTGGGACCCTGAAACAGTGACTTACTAGACAGATCTAAACTAGAGAAGATAACATAGACAAAAAACTTATAAATCTGAGGTAAAGAATCAAGAAGAGCTCCAAGAAAATCTCAGAGGCTTGACCTGTGAGGGTGCTAGGACCCTCCCTGTTCATGTAGACATTAGAAATTATCATACTTCTTCGACACTTAAAGGCTTAATCCAGAAGTTTTTTTTTTTTTTTTTTTTTTTAATTTGAGACAGAGAGGGAGAAAGAGGAAGAGGCAGAAAGAGAATGGGTGTGCCAGGGCCTTTCAGCCTCTGTGAACGAATTCCAGACATGTGCGCCCCCTTGAGCACATGTGCGACATTGCATGTTTGCATCACTTTTGCGTCTAGCTATACGTGGGACCTGGAGATTCGAATGAGTTCTTAGGCTTCTCAGGCAGGTGCCTTAAATGCTAAGTCAACTCTCCAGCCCTAATCTAGAATTTTTGATGATGATTTCCGTGTGGACAGGCAAAATACAGAAAGAGGTCTACCATTGGGGGTGTTAATGAAGGGTTACAATGGTGAAGGGTGGCTCAATTCCATATAGGCTCTGCTTCCTCATCATGATGCCGGTGAGGGGGCCAAGGATGCAGGGTGTTACAGACCACATTGGAAATAAGAAGCTACATGCAAAGGTCTTTCCCTTGTTGCCACCCCAAGGAGAAACTAAGGAGGCTCTGGAGGACACTCTGGGGCACAAGACAAAAGGGATTTGGAAGACATTCCAGTATATCTTTTTATCTTCCAGATGGGTAGTCATATGTTTTTGACAAAGGCTCCTCTAGGCTGTATCCTTACCCACCGGGATCACTTTGATTCAAAAAAGTGCTTCTGCACCAAGCCTGGCCCGAATACAAACTAGAAGATAGAGAGAAATGGCCTCCAGAGGGAAATATTAAATTTAGACCTGCTTTAAGAGAAAACCCAAACTTATGTAGGGAATGCAGTATAGATTCAACTCTCTAAGCTGCCCCCACATCAAGGCAAGCTACTAAAACCCTGTTACAGGTACAGCTGCCTCTGGGACCGAACGAGGCATCTCTGCCTCTTGTCCTCCTTATCCCAGGATCCAAAGCCTGCTGAGGCTCCCCGTCGTCCTCAAATATATTCTTTTCTCCTACCGTTACAGGAGATGGGTATGGAAACAAGGTCATAGTTGGGCAGGAGGCTCACAACACAAGCTCAGAGAACAAGTTGGGTTCTAAAGTCTGTCCGGTAAAGGCTGAAAGCCAGCCACCTAGAGACTCGTAGGTTTCCTCAATGATTACAGATACTTGCAGTAATTAATGCTACCTCATTATAATACAAATTGTACTAATTGTGATGTGCTGTTTAAGTTCATGGTAAGCTGGATTCTGAGAAATGGGTAGCCCACTCCCCGCCCAAACTCCAGTCATGTTTAAAACCATGTGTCATCCACACTTTGTCCTTAGGTGAATTGACCAATTGTGTCTGGATGAAGTGAGGGAGAATGATAAGCAGCATATAGTTTTGGCTCTCTCTCTCTCAATTTCTCTCTTGTCTAAGATGACCAAAACCTTGTTAGAATACAGTTCTCAGCCTTTTGTGAGACAGAAAAAATGAACACGACAAACAAGCAACAACCAGATCTGACTAGGGTTCACAGCAAGCTACAATTTTTATAATTTAACAATGTATAAATAGGTAATCTTAATCTGTTATATCATAAATATAGTTAAGATCTGTCGTTACTAATGAAACTATCTCTAGGTATGTTATATTATCTCCAGGACAGTTACCAAGTTTTACCTGCATTTACAAATCCATGCTCTCAAAATGTATGTCATAGGATTTATTAAAAAGCAGTATTTCAAATCAACAGGTTATAAGGTCTAAAATTCAAATCATGGATGTTGTTTTGCTCATGGTGACAGTTATAAAAGCTTCCTTCAAAATGCTTAATTAAGTTGGTGATGCTTCTATGTTAAATTTTTAACTACTAGAAAAACTGAGTCTTGATTAAGATTTATTTATTAATCACTGATTTTTCTTTTGCAAAACTAACTCTACTAAATGGTAATTGCTGTGTTTATAACTTGGGTTTTATAAAAGAAATAATCCAACTTCATTCACTGTAACTTTTGTTCTTGGGTGGGTCTAGGAAGTCTCCCCATCTTCTGATAACTGCATGCGTTCTTAATTTTTGAGGAGCTCCATTAACAATTCTTGGGTCACAGTGAGTTAATTCCAAGTTGTAATGCTAGAATCTGTTATTTGAAAACAATGTGATTTAAACATAGACTACTAGATGTCTGGTCAAAGCTTCATTTAATAGTCATGAGTAACAAGAATAATGAGACATGAAATTTGTTTATGTTAATGAAAGTAACCCTGAACAAGGTGCATCAGGCTGATTGTTCTAGATTTCTCTACCAGGATTAAGTTTGTGTCCAGTCCAGTCTAGACACAAAGATTAAAGCCACTAAAACTGTACACAGGACATAGACATAGTTAAAGTAGAGTCTAAGACACTGAAGACAGACTTGTAGATTTCAACTTTAAAACCAGAAGGGTTTGTTTATACCTACTACAGAAGTACTCATATATTTCTTAGTACAAAAGAAATTCCAAACTTCAACTATGGTTTTAGGTTGCCCTACAGACTCAACTCAGAGGTCAAAAATTTAGATCAGTTTAATCCTTATTATAATAACTTAAATTTTTGACAGTTTGATTTGAGTTTGTTGATAGGACAGTATAAAATGGTTATAGAAGTTAAACTGATAAAAGTTTACTGCTAATGACAAAAGCTATTGTTATTTGTCTCATATTCAAGTTCTTAACAAACAGATGTAACAGCCAGGACCAATGAAGACTTAGCTTTAAAAGGGTAGCCAATATTTTGGTCCCGACCAAACAAGGGTTCAAGTCAGAAGGTCAGAAGGTTCAAGAGACAATGGGGCACTTCTTTCTCCAGAGGGTCCTAAATCTCTTGGGAAGTCACCTGTCTTCTTGATCAGGGAAGACATGGAGTGTTGGGGTCCCCCCTAGGGCCAGCCCAGGAGGGATGGCGGGGTCTCTGCCTAGTTGGGGGTGAGAAGCGCAGAATCACAACACAGACTCCGGGAGTTGGGTGGAAGCAGGCAGAGGGCGAGCTGCTGCAAACTCGTTTATTCAAGGAAGAGTAAGGGGTTTTAAGGGGCTTGGCTGGCCAATCATTGTATGGGGTGGTCCCCTTTTTGTGACCAATGACAGTCTGTCTCCAGACAGATCATCTCTTAGCAGGTTTCTCATGAGGATGGGACTGTAGCTGTTGTCACGCCAGGCCTGTGCAGAACGCTATGTTCACAGAAGCCACTTCCTGGTTTCTTCTGACATGCAGTCTGGCTAGGGCCAGTCCTGCATTGTGCAATACATATCCTCCTTTTTGTTTTTATTATTGGCAACCCTGGGAGGCATGGTTCTTTGTCAAGCCATTGTTGAACCCAGGCCCCAAGGGATCATCACATGCGACGGTGCCTGTCTTAGGTTGTCCCATCTCATGGAGTCTTACCCGTCATTGATTACCCGCCATCCTGGTGAGAAAACCCGAGGGGTATGGCCTGGTTTCTTTTAGCATGCGGTCTGGCTAGGGCCAGACCTGCATTGTGGCATACATATCCTCCTTTTTGTTTTTATTACTGGTGACCCTGGGAGGCATGGTTCTTTGCCAAGCTATTGTTGACCCCAGGCCCCAAGGGATCATCACAGGCGATGGTGCCTGTCTTAGGTTGCCCCATCTCATGGAGTCTTACCCATCATTGACTACCCGCCATCTTACTGAGAAAACCCGAGGGTGTGGCCTGGTTTCTTTTAGCATGAGGTCTGGCTAGGGCCAGACCTGCATTCTGCCATACAATGGAAACCCAAAGATTGGTTTCCAATCAATATACGGTCTGCAGAAGGAAAGTCAGAACAGAGGGGAAAACCCTTAATGCTTCCAAGGGTAGGGAAGCCACAAGGTCAACATGGTCCTGACTCATCCAGCACATGGCACAAAGGCTGAGAGAGCCATAGAGCTCCTTTCAGGTCCCTAAAAGTCTCTCCTAAAGAGCCACAACTGACCTTCACAATTATATAAAATTAAACTTTAGCTACCTACTTGGTCTTAAACATTCAAAAGAAAAATACCACCCGAGGGGCTCGAGAGATGGCTTAGTGATGAAAGCATTTACCTGCAAAGCCAAAGGATCCTGCTTCGATTCTCCAGAACCCACATAAGCCAGATGCACAAGGGGGGGTTCACGTGTCTGGAGTTCATTTGCAGTGGCTGGAAGCTTTGGTGCACCCATTCTCTCTCTCTGTCTTTCTCTCTCTCAAATAAATAAATAAAATATATTTAAGAAAGAAAAATATCATCACAATGCAAGGTATATCTTAAAGATTTTAAACATCACAGCATAGAAAATTTAGATTGATGCGCTCACATGACACCTCTACCATTATCAAAGTTAAATGCTGTGCATATATTCTTGATACTTCTGCTAACGTCTCATTTGCTTTACAAGAATGGGTATGAACCACATCCGTTGGTAAATTTCTAGATCTTCATGGTGTAAGAGAACCATGCCTATCATTTCCGGTAATAATTCTGCTAATTTTGGGACATTGCGTGTTTAACTATTGTCTTAACCTTATGTCCTCTCATTTACAGTTAGCCCACACTCAGATGGTCCTGTGACAAACCAACTCCATCTACCTGGGTCCCCTGGATCACCCTCCAAGGCCTGAAATGCTACATGAATGGGAACCCGGAGATCTTTCTAAACCCAATTTACCTGATGCTTGCTTCTCTCTGATTTCTTCCATTCCCCCCCCCAACCAATCTAGAAATCACAAGGTTCTTCCCACACTGTAAGACCCATAGAAAACTTTTGGGGTCCTGTAGAATAGACCCACTGGACAGGTACCCCAACTGCCACACCCAATGACCCCATTCAGCTTGAAGAAGTCAGACTCCTCTGTTGTCCTAATCCCCTAATGGCAGTTAGGGCTAACTCTTCAGAAAGGGGAAATGATAGGAGACAGAAATTGGCTAGGCAGTCAGAGTAAGAGAACCCCAAAAGTAATGGTGTTTTATTCCTTGACTCAAAGCAGGAAATGTCATGAAGCTTGCAGAAACCTGGATGTTCCACCTTCAGGAAAGATGTCTGGATTAAGCTTGTACCCTTCCTAGAGGACAGAAACTCTGATCCTTACCTAAGATTACTGGCAAAGCTGTCAACTCTGGTCTTTGTCCATAGCAACCTGGTCTTCCTCATGTAGCCACTCCCGATAAAAACCCCAGATCTGAATCTCGAGATGGGCTTCTGTGTTCTACGCTGAAGCCCTCTTCTCTTCATCCTTCTAAAATCTTTCTGAACCTCATCTTCTGGTCTGTGGATTTCATTCTTTGAATTCACAGGACAAGGATCTGGGAACACCCCAAATTATTAGTGCAGTGGCATACAAGGAACCCAAAATTCCTGCATCAGCATGGTCATTTCTCACTCTTCCAAGCACTGCTGGATGATGCAAACGGAGTGGCTTCCACTTCACTCTGATTTCTACAGTTTCTGGACTTCAGGTCATCCCTGGCTTTTCACTTTGGTGTTCATAGACATGTTTAAAAGCCTTTAGTGCTATTCACAGTCCATAGCTCGCCCAGTCTCTTCAAAGGAAGCCTTCAAATACTTTGCATAGCCCTCAGTGCCGAGCATCATCCTAAGCATGAAAGAGTTGCAGAGACGATCATTGGTTGGCTGATTAACAGGGTAAAATAGAAGAGACACATAGGCAGAGAGCATCATGAGCTAAAAATTGTGCGGGGGAGCCCGGAGACTCTGCACTTCAAACAGTATCAACAGCCATGTTAGTCTTCTAGCATAGCATCCCATAAAGACTCTTGGGTGTCCCTAGCCTTGACTCTGGTGACGACGTGGCCTCGTCCTGGCACCTTTCCTTCTCTCGCATGCCCTTAAACCTCCAGGGTAAGATTTGGTGTGTTCTGAACAGACATGACGAGGCCGTCCAGAGCCATTGGCTACCTGGTCAATGATTAACAAAATCCCATTATCTGTGGTACTAGCCAATTTCTGTGGTGTCAATACTCCCGGTGTGGTGAATTTCAAACTACCACTATGGCTTCACTGACCAGGGAGCTGGGAGAGATGCACCCAAACCTGCCAGCATGAGCAAGCCCAAACACAACCCTGCTTAGAGGGGATGTCTCCATGCAAGGGCTTCTGTGCAATGAGGGTGTCTGTAACCACATAGGACATTCTGCCTTTTATTAATTCCGATTGCACTGTCAAGACTAGAACATACAAGGCTGCTTCATAGCACAAGACGGAAAAGGAGCCTAATTCCTCCCTTCCTTCTAACTTTATGTTTCTTTGATGAGTAAATAAGGAACTGACTGGTTCACAGATGAGACAGATCAAAACCAGGAATAAGATGCTGCGTTTAGTAGGGTCCCTGTGAAGGTCTTGGTTCCTGAATGGCTCAGTACATTTGCATTCCAGAAACAAAGCCCATCTTAAGAGCCTGCAATGTTTCTGGAAGGGAGGTCTGCAGACCAGCCTATACAGCTATCAAATTGCAAATTTTTGCCTCATTCCAACTCCGCTTTCAGACTGCAACCCACTAGATCTGTGGCCCGTGAATGAGCATGGATGTTTAAGACACACCACTCTACAGCAAGGTGTGTTTTTTTTCTTTGGAAGAGACATGGGAATGTTAGGCAACAACCTACTATGGGCCAGTCTGTGTTCTGGGTGCTGGGGAAATAATAAGTCAGATGCACAGCATAGAATTTAATGAGGAAAAGACACATGAAATCCTCGCTGGTTTCCCTTCTCTCGTCCATCCTTCCTCTACTCTCAATTTGCCTACTTTTTGTTTTCTTGCATGTGAATAGTATGTTTAGTGGTTGTGTGTGTGAGAGAGAGAGAGAGAGAGAGAGAGAGAGAGAGTGTCTTCTGAACAGACGTGAGGAGGTGGTCCAGAGCCAGTGGCTACCTGGTCAATGATTAACAAAACCCCGTGATCTGTGGTACATTCCAATTTGTGTATGTGTATGTGTACACACATGCTGTGTAGCACCTGGGAGGTTTGTCTCTGGAGTCTCCCTACATCGCTTACCCTTCCATTCTCCAGTCTCTGTCCCCTCCCCCTCCACAGGACTAGGGTTATAGATGTGCAAGGCCACACCCAGCTGTTTATGTGAGTTCTGAAGACTTGAACTCCACTCCGGCCATCTCAGCCCCACCCCCAGGCCCTCACGCTTGTGCAGGAAGTCCACTTAACCAGTGAGCCATCTCTCCAGCCCTCACCTACTCTTATTATAGGATCCTTTCTACCCAGAAAGCAGCTGGAGCCGCCTTCCCGAGGACCAGAAAGCTGGACTTGATTTGTGTGGCCCATGGAGCTAAGACCCTATCCATGGGTGGGACCCAGGGATGTATCTGCTCATTGGCCCCTGAATCATCTGGCTTTGTGACTTTGGGAGATCAGGGACCTCTGACTCCAAATTCTAGTGGATTTCAGAATCACTTGCTTCTTGGATGAATGTCCACCAATCAGGGAGAGGGGAGCTCTCTCAGAAAGACTCCACCCCTTTCAAGATCAGTGCAGCTGTTTTATTGACCTCTTAATTTTCTCTTCTCAAGGTCACTGGTGCCCAGTCACTGGGAGCAGCCTAATGGACCGACTGAAGAGAGTTCAGAGAGGCGGGATCTCCTGGCTCCACTTTTAGTGCCAGATTTATGAATGCCACACGCCAGTAACAAGTTGTTGCATTGACTGATGAGGCGACCTCCATGAGCAATGAGCAAAAGTGACTTCAAGGAGTATTTATTCCAACTTCTCTTCCAATCCCTGAGCCAAGTCTGCGGTGACTTTGAAGTGCAGATGGCGCACATAATCATGTCTGCATCCACACGCTCTTGCTTAGAAAGCCTGGCGGATTCACTTTTCCAGCCAGGGAGGAAGAGACGGTCCTCTGAAGTGCATGCATTTAAAAGCCATCTGTTGGAACCCTCCTAGGGCAGGCATCATGGTATAGGCACTTCTAATTTGTCTCTGCCTTCACCACCGCACAGACCCCAATTCATGAATGAGAGTCTTTGCACGCATCCTGTAATTCATCTCTGTTTCATTGGGAGAAAACCCCAGTTAGCAACAATGCAGTCCACGTATCTGCAGGCAACAGACACCACACCTATGAGAAGTGCAAGCAGCATGGTTGTCTCCCCGTCATTAACTCCCTCTGGTTTCTAAATCTCAGTCGCTGGATGGGTGAACAAGTGAATGAGTCTGTGAGCTGCACCAGGACTACACGGCGCAGCCTGGAGGAGGACGCAGGGTCAGTGAGCGGCGATCGGGGCGCCATCAGGCCAGAGGACTTTGTGCTAAATGCCCACTCCAGGGAGCACTTTCCTCCTCAGTATGCATCTGCAGCTGAGTGGAGCAGGAGGGAGGGGGAGGCAAACATCACACTCAGGCAGGCGACCATGGCTCCCTTCTGCGTGTAATGGCCTTTCTGATTTCCCCTCCAGGTTGGCAATTAACGTGGCTGCCATACTGGTTTTAGGAGGTGCCATTTTCCTTAAGTGGGCTCCATCTGTGAACTTTGCTGAATCTTGGCACCCATGTTGGGTGGGTGAGGGGCCCGGCATAGCGCTGAGCTTGTTGGCAATTTCTGTTTGTGCCGTTTCTGCTGAAGAACTTCGTCTGTGAGAGGCACACTCAGTCCTGTTCTGGGACAGCCTTTGGGTAGCTAGGACACGTGCTGCCCTAGGCCATGGGTGTCACCCTCTTTTTGGACAATGTACTGAGTACAATCCCTTAGCCTGTGGAATTTGGTGAAGGCAGAACAGATGGAGCATAAATAAGGGTGAACGAAGGAGAAAAGGGCTTTGGAAACATGGATGTTCAAGACATGCAAATTACTTTTTGGATGAAAACTAAGAAAGGCATCAGAGAAGGTGTGCACCCATTAAAACTCCTCTACGTTTCGTCCACCTGGCGGTATAGGTGCCTTTTTCTTTCCCTCTGGCTCATTCCTCAATTTTTTTAATCAGAAGACTCATTTATTACTGCAAGACAGCCTGCCTGCTAGGCTCTGAGCGTATCCAGATGTTTGTGGACTTTTGGGAAGTGATTAAGTCTGAGAGCTCAGCCCTTATGAATGGGACTATTACCCTTATGAATGGGGTTGACCGGAGCAGCCTTGCCCTTTCCATCAAGCCAGGATGCAGCCTCACCCGAGTTCTCAGGACAGGGGTAGAACGCAGCCAGACTCTTTGTCAGAATAGGACACGAATGACCTCGAGGCTAATGTCTGATAGAGACTTTTCATTCTCTGCCAAAACCTTGTGAACCAGGACATCATCCTTTGCATTTCTGTCAGCATTTTGGTCTTCCGCACTCTCACCAGAATGGCCCATTAAGCTCTGCTCCCAGCACTAGAGGGCTTCTCTGTGCCACGGGCACAAACTCTTCCAAATTCTTACGAAGCAGTTTTGAAGGCCAAAGAACCCATGGTCGGGTTTATCGTGGCAACAGTCTCATTTCTCAGTAACAATTTTGTTTTTTGTGAAGTACCATTTTCCTTAAGTGGAAATACTACTGACTTTCCTATTGCTGTGATCAAATATCTGACAGAAAGCAACTTTAGGGCTGGGGAGATGACTCAGCAGTTAAGGCACTTGCCTGCAAAACCAAAGGACCAAGGTTTGATTCCCCAGGACTCATGTAAGCCAGATGCACAAGGTGGCACATGCCTCTGGGGTTTGCAGTGGCTAAAGGCCCTGGAATGCCTATTCTATCTCTCTCCCCCTCCCTCCCTCTTTCTTTCTCTTTCAAATAAACAAATAAAAATAAAATATTAAAAAATGAAGATAGAAAGAGCTGGGGAAACAGCTCAGTGGCTAAAGTGCTTGCCTGCAAAGCCAAAGGACCTAGCTTCAATTCCCCAGGACCCACATAAGCCAGATGCACAAGGGGGCTCATGCGTCTGGAGTTCATTTGCAGTGGCTGGAGGCCCTGGCACATCCATTCTCTCTATCTCTGCCTCTTTCTCTTTTGCTCTCTCAAATAAATAAATAAATAAAATTTTTAAATATAAAAAAAGCAACTTAAGGGAGTAAGAATTTACTTTGGCTCACAGTTTTGAGGAATGAAGTCCTTCAAGGTAGGGGAGACTTGGCATCAGGTGTGGCTTGATCCACAGTGTCACTGAGGACATAAAAGAAAACAGAAAGCCAGTGCTCTGCTGATTTCCTCCTTTCTCCCTCTTTCCTTAGTCTGTGACTCCAACCCATAGGGTTTTTCCACTCACTTTCAGGGTGAGTCTTCCCTCTTCAGTTAAATCTTTCTGGGAAAAAAAAAAAAAAAAAAAAAAAAAAAAACCCCTAACCCACAAGATGCAGATATGTCTTCTAGGTGACTCTACATCCAGTCAAGTTGACAATGAAGATGAACCATCACACCCAGCATGAAGTATTTTATTACAGCATTTTACTTGGCCTGAGACATAACCTCTAATTGCTTTCAATCAGAGCAGACCCTTGGCCTCCTCTTGGTGTGCCACCATATCCTTCAGCACAGTTGTGCTCTGGGTGGACTGATTAATGGCCAGACACTTCTGTGCCCCACTCCAGATGATCAAAGACTATCATGCCATTCTGTTCTCCTTGTTATTTGATGATTCAAGAACAAACGTGAAGCAGTCCCCCTCATTTCAGACATGTTTTTAATTTGAGAGAGAGACACACACACACAGAGAGAAACAGAGAGAGAGAATGGGCATGCCAGCAGCCTCTCAGTTGCTGTGAATGATCTCCAGATGTGTGTGCCCCCTTTTGCACATGTGTGGCATTGTGCCCTTGCATCACTTTTTGTGTCTGGCTAAACCTGGGACCTGGAGAATCCATCAGGCATTCTTAGGCTTAGCAGGCAGGCGCCTTAACCACTAATCCATCTCTCCAGCCCCAGGTCCCTCATTTCAAATGCCCATCTGGAAAGCCAAGGTAACCCCACTATTTTATAGAGACAATTCCCAAACCCATGTTTTCAGTCTCGGTTTCTCTCTTGAGCTCCAGCTCTTTATATCCAGCTGCCCACAGGGACCCTGATTGAGTGCCACCAGAAATGTCCTGGCTGGCATTCAGGAGGACTGCTATCCCCAGCCTCTGGGGAACCGTTTATTTATTGGGTTGTTGTACATGAATAATTCTGGGTAGAATTCAATTTTTTACAACCAAATTTAGCTCCCACCTTCAGAGCCCTTAGTCCCTTAGGCAATTAGCACTTCCTTTGGCCTGCTACCTCTGTGGGTTAATGTCATCACTATTCCCCCATCCCGCAGCTCAGACTGCCCTTCAATTCTACCTATGTTTTATTCTACTCATGGAACCACTTACCCAATCAGTATCCTTTCTCCCAATTCAGTCATGTTCCTGTCCTGCCTATGGCATCGTCCTCTGAGTGTATTTCATAGTCAATTCCCAAACCTATGCTTAGGAATTCAGAGGGTATAATAGCTCAGACATGGGGGTGTTTGTACAATTGCTTCCTTCTGAATTGTTCTAACGCGTGGATTCCATGTAGCTTCCAAAGGCACTGATCTTACCCCTCTTCCCTCAATTTACAAGCATGGAAAGGCAACTCATTGCCTTTAAAACAATTCCCAAAAATTGTTCCAGTGTTCTTGAATCTGCATGCTCTAATGCTAGGTTAAATTTCCAGTCTTCCTACCTAATATGCCTGTTTTCTTGTTGCATCTTTTACAGGGTCTAGATGGAACTGAGTCCTCAAAATATGTGTTCTACTCAGAACCTCAGCATGTGTCTGTATTAGGAAAAGGACTTTTGAAAACGTAACTGGTTAAATTAAGATGAGGCCATCCTAGATTACAGTATGCGTGATCCAGTGGTGGGTGTTTCTTATAAAACCATATGGAGATACAGATATACGCAGAGTATGAAGTTGAGTCTGAAATCAGAGTTACGCTGCCAAGGAACACCAAGGATTGCTGGAAACCACCAGAATCTGGAACAGGCAAGGAAAAACAGCTCCCTACAATACAGAGAGGGAGAGTGGCTCTGCTAACAGCTTGATTTCAGATGTTAGCCTCTCATGTGTGAGCTGATTTCTAGAATAAATTTCTATTGTTTTAAGGCAGTCACTTTGGCATCCTTTGTCAAGAAGCCTCAGGAAACTGATCCAAAGCCTACTCTACCTTGTATGCCATTTCCTTGTCCCACAAAAGCCTTTCCCACCCTTCTTGTTCTCTGATAGTTAGTTGTATGGTACTCAAAATTCAGCGGCAACAAAGGTTACATGTATTCCTACATGTCAAGAAGGGATTATCTGCTCATTTCTTGTGAATGCTTTACATTATGACTCTCCAAATTGCTTTCTTGTAGATTAAGATTCCATTCTAACCCAGTGGTAAGGACTGGTAACTCCATCACTTAATGAGATCAATAGGCGCGTGGCCTATGGAGGGATCTCTAATGCTAAGAGAAAGACAGAGCCATGTGTGTGGCTTATACATGTAATCCCAGAACTCAGGAGACTGAGGTAAGAGAATTGTGAGTTTAAGATCATCCTAGGATATATAATGAAACTCTGACTGAAACTCAGGAAAGAGAGAGAGAGAATATGAGTACATTTTCTCCTTGATAAATGTTTGCACCAGGCTTCTTTTAGTGGGAAAAGGAATGATGCATAGACAAGTAGGAAGGGCTGTGTCCATTTCTTCATTTTTCCAAGTAAACTCAAGGTATTTATTTTCAAACCCACAAAAATACATGCAAGGAGCTATAGAGAAGACTCAGTTCATAAAGCACTTCCTATGTAAGCATGTGGACCTGGGTTCATTTCACCAACATTCACATAAAAGCTAGGTACAGTGGTGAAATCTTCACCTTCAGCTCCCAGGGTAATACCAGGAAAGATCTGTGGAGTTCCAAGGTCAGCAGGTCCTAGCAGACCTCCAGTGGGAGGGCACAAAGGAGCACAATAGAGAATCTGATGATTACCATGCTCTCAGGTAACCCACCTCCTCAAGCACCAGTCCCAGCCAATGTGTATCTTAACCAAGTGCCTCTCACCTTTCCTCCCACTGACCAGGTCTCATTCCTCACTCTTGTGCCTTTTCTCCCTTCCTCCTCCCTTTCCCCACCAACAGGACCCTGCCCCACCACCTGCCACCAGAACCATGTGACCCCATATCCTCACCCTGCCACCCACCACCAGGACTGTGCCATCACATCCTCCCCTGCTGCTAGTCACCTCTGAGACCTCACCATCCCATCCACTATCAGCCTCTGGGACTGCACTTTCCCCTCTTCCCATGCAACTACCTGTTGTCCCATCCCTCCCACCCTGCTACCCATCTCGGGGATTGTTCCATCCCATTCTCCATGTACCACCTCCTGCCTGCAGGACATTGCCGTCCCCTCCCCCAGTCCTGGATCTGCCAGCAGGTTCATGCCATCCTCTCTCCCTACCCCACCACTTGCCACTGGGTATGTACCATCCTATCTCCTCACCCTGCCATCAAGTCTACACTTTCCCCTCCCCCATCTCGCTCTCAGCCACTGGGTCCAAGCCATATCCTCTCCCTGCACTGCCATTTGCCACTGGGTCCTTGCCATCTTCTCTCCCTGCCCCACCACCTGTCTCCAGGTACATGCCATCGCCTCGCCCTGCCCCACAACTGAGTCTCTAGGTTGCCACAAGGCTGGAACTCCTTTCTCCTGAGTGGAAATCCCCCCCATCAAAAGTCTAATCTAGTTAAACATAAAAGGGATCAATCACTGAGGACACTTCAAGGGTAAACTACAGCCTCCTCCTGAATTAAATAAGAGTCCCACACTGTGATGGGAAGACCACAGCACAAAAGGAACAACATGAAACATCAAATGGATGGAACCCCAACAAGGTTGCCTAGTTCCACAATGGAAGTCTTTAATCAAAACAGAAGAGACAACAGGATGAGAACTCCAAAATGAAGACACAAGGTATGTGACCCTGACCAAGCAATTGGCAGAACTTGCAGAAAATCAACAAAAGACCAACAAATTGTGTGAATGTTGTCCTTACTAGATTGGACCTAATAGAAAAGAACCAGAGAGCCTTCAAAAGAGAGTTAAGTGATCTGAAGGAGAGCCAGAAAAAAAAAAAAAAAAAAAAAAAAAGGACCTCAATAATGAGCTGGCTAAGCTCAATAAAAACATGAATAAATGCAAGGATGAATTCCAAGAAGCATTAAGAAAATCAGAAAATGACCTGAAAAGGGAACTCTACAGAGGGATGGATACTATACAGAAAAGGGCAATAGAAAATACAAACCAAATTGAACAAGTACAGACTTCTCTAGAAGCCCTCAAGAAAAGAGTCAGTCGTATGGAGGACAGAACCTCAGAACGGGAAGATATGACAGAAGAAACAGTGCATGATTCCAAAAACTTGAATAAGTTCAAAAGTTTTTGTGAACAGAACATGAGGGTACTGTGGGATACCCATAAACATCCCAACATTTGGATCATGTGTGTATACCAGAAGGGGAGGAAATTCAGACCAAAGGCATGGAGAACTTATTCAATAAAATTATTAAAGAAAACTTTCCCACCCTCTCAAAAGAGAGTCCCATCAAGATATAAAAAGCTAACAGAACTCAAAACAGATTGGACCAAAGGAGAAATTCCCCAAGACATATTATTATTAAGACTCTCAACAATGAAAACAAAGAGAAAGCCCTAAAAGCAGCAAGAGAGAGACAACACATTACATCTAAAGGTAACCCCATTAGAATTACCTCAGACTTCTCAATTGAAACCCTGAAAGCCAGAAAGGCCTAGAATAGAACACTGAAAAGTCTAAGAGCCTATGGCTTCCAACACAAACTACTATACTCAGCAAATGTATACCTCATAATAGATGGTGAAAGAGAAACTTTCCAAGATAAAAGTCCTAACTACAACTATATGAACACAAAGTCAAACCTACAGAGTATACTTCAGTGAATTCTTCACAGAGAAGAATCAAACAACAAATCTCAAGAGCCTACAAGAAGCAGACCACAATAACCAAACCTAGAGAAAGGCTCAAAAAACGACTAAGTCCAAGAAAACACCAAACCCCATAAAGCACCACAATAAGGCAGGGAATAAATCAAACCTCACAGTTATTACCCTGAACATTAATGGCCTTAATTCACCCATCAAGAGACACAACTTAACATGGTAGATCAGAAAAATGGACTCCTCAATCTGCTGTCTTCAAGAAACCCACTTCACCACTAAAGCAGACACTTCTTCAGGGAAAAAGGGTGGAAAATGATATTCCAAGTAAACAGAAATAGGAAACAAGCAGGTGTTGCTATACTAATATTGGATAAAAAAGACTTCAAACCAAAAGTAATAATAATAAAAAAAGACAAAGAATGCCATTCTTACTCATCAAGGGAATGATCCAACAAGAGAACATCAGAATCATCAATCTTTATGCACCAAACACAGGTGCACCACAATTCATAAAACAAAACCTACTTGACAAAAAAACAAATTAAAAAAAAAACAGAAATAAACACCAACACCATCATAGTTGGAGACTTTAATACTCCACTATTAGAAATAGATATAGATAGATCATCCAAACAGAAAATCAACAGGGAAGTAAGAGAGCTCAACAAAACCATAGATCAACTAGACCTAATGGACATCTACAGAACATTCTATCAAAAATCTACAGAATATGCATTCTTCTCAGAAGCCCATGGAACCTTCTACAAAATAGATCATATACTGGGTCATAAAGCCTCCCTCCATATATTTAGGAAAATCAACATAATTTCTTCCCTGATATCAAACCACAATGCTATAAAGATAGAAATTAATGACAAAAGATACACCAGGAACTCCATTAGCTCCTGGAGTCTGAACAACACACTTCTAAACAATAAATAGGAAATGGATGAAATAAAGATGTAAATTGTAAAATTTATAGAATTAAATAACAATGAGAACACATTGTACCAAAACTTATGGGACACAATGAAGGCAGTCCTTAGGGGAAAATTCATAGCACTAAATGCTTTCATAACAAAAACAGGGAGACCCCAGATCAATAAACTAACCATCCATCTAAAGGCATTGGAAAAACAAGAAGATTCCAACCCAAAAAGCTCCAGACAGAAAGAAATAATCAAGATCAGAGCAGAAATTAATGAATTGGAAAGTGAGAAAACAATTAAGAAATTTGATGAAACAAAGAGCTGGCTCTTTGAAAAAATAAACAAGATTGATAAACCCCTGGCCAATATGATCAAGTGCAAAACAGAGACACTTCAAATTAACACAATTAGAAATGAAAAAGAAGAGATCACACCAGATATAAGTGAAATTGGAAGAATCATTAGGACTTACTTCCAAATCCTTGATTCCACAAAACTGGATAATCTGGAAGAAATGGATAAATTCCTGGACACATACCACCTACCAAAACTAAACTCAGAGTAGGTTAATTTCCTAAACAAACCTATCATACCCATAGAGATTGAAAAGGTAACCAAAAACCTTCCCCAAAGCAGAGTCCAGGACCAGATGGCTTCTCAGCCGAATTCTACCAAGCCTTCATGGAAGAACTGAAACTGATTTTTCTCAAACTGTTTCACATAATCTGAGAACAAGGAAAGCTCTTCAATTCCTTTTATGAAGCTAGTATCACCCTAATACCAAAACCATACAGAGATACAAGAAAAGAAAACTATAGGCCTATATCCCTGATGAAGTTAGACACAAAGATCCTGAACAAAATCCTTGCAAACTGAATTACGTAGCAAACTAACTATTCTTAGATTGGCTAACAGATCTGCTCAGTGGAAAGTAATCCATATCTGGAACTGGGAAACAGGTCAGAATCATATGCAGATAATGAGTTTGCTTTCCAATATCAAACTCCCACTAATCTTGAGATACAAGAGGGTCCACATGCATTAAATTCTCTCTAAACTAATAATGGTTATCCCATTTAACCTGTGCTGACTTCATTCTCCACAGGATAATCTCCTTCTCTCTTTCAAATGGAAGCAGGACCTGAGGAGAGAAAGGACCCAACACACTTCACCAGGGCCCCAGCCGAAATCATAGAGGAATTGGGGAAATGAGCAAGAATGCTGCTTTCTCAGTGAAGCTGATATCAGCAAGCAGGTGAAGGAGAGAGAGTGAGGACACTCAACACCTACCAAGCCAAACATCCAGAGGCTCCTAAGAGCCTATGACAGAACTAGACTTAAAATGTACCCAACATGGCTTGGAATTTCATGGAAGAAGAGGCAGAAAGATTGTTAAGAGCCACAAGTTGGGACATTATGCAGAGAGACATTGCTTCTCCCCCATAACTGATGGCTGATATCACACAATGCCCGACCTACAATCCCCATGGGGATGACCTGCATCTCCAATGAGGAGGGCCCCTTTGGAAATGGGACAGGGATGAGGGAAAGGATGGTACCAACATGTGCTGTTTACATACTAAGCGTGTCCATAACTAATAAATAAATAATAAAAAAAAAAAGGTGCAGTGGCAGGCTCCTGTAATCCCAGAGAAAACCGAGACAGGAGGATCCCCAGGGTTGGCTTGCTAGTTACTGTACCCAAATCATGAAGGTTAGCTTAAGGTTCAAGGAAACCTTCCTTGCCAAAAGAGAAGGTGAAGAGCCAGTGAGGACAACAGTTGTTATCAACCTCTGTTCTCTGCATGCACATGTGCACTTGAGCACCCACACATGTATGTGTGTCCACGCACACAAACAAGAATGCCTATATGCACACATACTTGCATATTTAAAAAAATATATGTGGACCCCAGAAGAATCCTAATATTTGTATTGTTTACTAAAATACTCTTTTTTTTTATCAATATATATTTTTTATTTATATTATTCTGATTTTACATTCATAGTATTGGTTCCATTGTCCTCCTCCCCTTCCTCCCACTTTCAAAGGGGCCCTCATCAATGGGGAATGTTTATCATGCATTGTGAGTTTGCTCAAGAGTTCTGGTGGATAGGCCCCAGTCTCTGTGCATAATGCCCCAACTTGTGACTCTAACAATCTTTCCGCCCCCTCTTCCGCGAGTTTCCCTGAGCCACATTGGGGTCATTTTAGTTCTGCTTCCTTGATGAGGTTTTGGGAGCCTCTGTGTCTCTGGATATCTGGCTAATGACTGGAGTTGGATGTTCTCTGTATTTATCTCCTTCAGCCTTTTTCTGGTGTTGTGATCGCCTTGAGCGCTGTATTCTTGCCCTTCCCCTGCGTTGTTCTATGGTTTCAGCTGGTGAGGTGTGGTTAGCTGATCCTCCCTTCAGGTTCATTGTCCACCTGAAAAGAGATAAGCAAATTCTCCAACGGAGAGAGAAGTTAGTACTAGATAGAAGGGATAACCATATATGTTTTGGAGGGAACTTTATATGCATTGGCTCTCTTCTAGCCTACTTTTGGTGGCCACTAGATCTTGGAGACTGAGCTCATTTTTTGTACATGGCTTTGACTTATTTCCCAGTTCCAGCAATGAGTTCCACTCCACTGAGTGGATCTATTAGCCAAATCAAGAACAGTTGGTTACCCCCCATGGCTGTTTGCCACTACTGCACTTGTATGAGCATTACGTCAGATGGTTTCCTGCTGGGTATGTTAGACTGCAAGTTGTTTGGACCAATGTCAGACATTTTCCCCCAGTTGCTCATGTAGCACCCTCTGGTACTAGACTCGCTAACTGTCTGGGGACTGACCTTCTTCCAGATTCTGGCCAGGTCTCTCTGTGTTTGGTCTTACACACGTATGCTGTCTTCGACAGTAGGGTCTTACCATTAACCTTTGGTGAGTCACCAAGTACTCTGACAGAAGTCTGTCTTGTTTTGGGAAACCTTGTAGGTGTTTCAGATCAACAGCTCATTGTGGAAGTTAACCCCTTGCTGGCACTGGGAGTTATAAGTCTGCACCTAGGAAGGTGAGGGAGGAAAAAGATATATAATGTAAAAGAGAAAGTGAGTATAGAGAGGAGAGAGAGAGAGAGAGAGAGAGAGAGAGAGAGAGAGAGAGAAGAAAGAGAAGAGACGCAGGACAAGATTAAAGTTGGCCTTCATCATGTTCTCTCCAGGTTCCTGTGGTTCGAGTATTCCCTCCGTAGGCCTGCTGAAGGATCACTGTTTTAGCCTGTTGTCCAGAGTAAAGGGTTTTGTATTATTTTTCCCATTTGGGTCCCAATTTGTATCCCCCCTTGTCCTCCCTCCCACCCTCTGATTCCCTCCCACCATTACCCTCCCTCCATCCCACCCTCCTTCGTGTCTCGTCCTCAGAGTGTTTATTAGGTTTGGCCACATGTCACGTGGAATCCGGTTAGGGGCGACAGATAAATGAGACCATGCGACGATTATCTTTTTGTGCTTGGGTGAGCTCACTGAGGATGATCTGTTCCATGTTTGACCATTTTTTTCAAATTTCCTTATTTCATCTTTCCTTACTGCTACGTAGAATTCCATAGTATAGATATACCACATCTTTGTTATCCATTCATCTAGTGATGGACACCTGGGTTGATTCCAGCTCTTTGCTATTATGAATTGAGCAGCTATAAACATGGTTGAGCAAATGTTTCTGATCTGAGGCTTGGGGCCTTTAGGGTAAATGCCCAATAAGGGAATAACTGGATCCACTGGTAAGTCTATGGCCATCCTTTTCAATAGTCTCCATATAGCTGTCCATAGTGGTTGAACCATTTTACATTCCCACCAACAGTGAAGACTTGTTCCTATTTCTCCACAGCCTCGCCAGCATTTGTTTTCATTGTTTTTTTTAATGTTAGCCATCCTTACTGGGGTAAGGTGGAATCTCATTGTTGTTTTAACTTGCATTTCCCTGATGATTAGGGATGTTGAACATTTTCTTAAATGTGTGTTTGCTATTTGTATTTCTTCCTCTGAGAACTCCCTGTGCAGTTCTCTGCCCCACTTTGTGAGTGGGTTGATTGGTGATTTATTGTTTAGGTTTTGGAGTTCTTTGTAGATTCTAGAAATTAGGCCTTTGTCAGTTGTATAGCTGGTGAAAATTTTCTCCCATTCTGTGGGTATTCTGCTGGCTTTGGTTATTATATTTTTGTCAGTGAAAAAGCTTTTCAGCTTCATGAGATCCCAATGGTTGAGTGATTGTTTAATTTCCTGAGCTGCTGAGGTTTTGTTCAGGAAATCTTTTCCCACTCCTATATCATGGAAGGTTCCTCCTATTTTTTCTTCCAGTAGTAGCAGAGTTTCTGGTTTTATATTAAGGTCTTTTATCCATTTGGACTTAATTTTTGTGCATGGAGAGATGTGTATGTCGAGTTTCATTTTCCTACATATGGTTGTCCAGTTTGTCCAGCACCATTTGTTGAAGATGCTGTCCTTTTTCCATTCTACATTGCTAGGGACTTTGTCAAATATCAAGTAGCTATAGTTTCTTGACCCAAAGTCTGGGTCTTCAATTCTGTTCCATTGGTCTATATTCCTGTTTTTGTGCCAGTACCAGGTTGTTTTTATTACAATGGCTTTGTAGTATAACTTTAGATCAGGTATGGTGATGCCTCCAGAGGTGTTTCTTTTGCTGAGGATGAGCTTGGATATCCGAGGCCTTCTGCCTTTCCATATGAATTTTGAGATACTTTTTTTCTATCTCATTGAAGAAGGAAGTTGGGATTTTTATCGGCATTGCATTGAATCTATAAAGTGCTTTTGGTAAAATTGCCATTTTCACAATGTTAATTCTACCAATCCAGGAGCATGGGAGGTCTTTCCATTTTTGTAGGACCTCCTCAATTTCCTTTTGAGAGTTTTTATGTTTTCATTGTATAGGTCTTTCACTTCCTTAGTTAATGTTATTCCAAGGTATTTTATTTTCTTTGTTGCAATTGAAAATGGGACGATGTTAGTTATTTCTTTTTCTGTCTCTTTGTCCTTTGCATACAAAAAGGCTACTGATTTTTGTGCATTGATTTTGTATCCTGCTACTTTGCTGAAGGCGCTAATCACCTTTAAGAGTTTTGGGATGGAAGTTCTCGGGTCACTTATGTATAGAATCATGTCATCTGCGAATAGGGCTAACTTAACTTCTTCCTTTCCAATTTGTATCCCTTTGATTTCTTTCTCCTGTCTTATTGCTTGAGCTAATACTTCTAGCACTATGTTGAAGAGCAGAGGTGAGAGTGGACACCCTGCCTTGTTCCTGACCTCAATGGGAATTCCTTCAGCCTCTCCCCATTAAGAATTACTTGGGCTTTAGGTGCTTTATATATAGCCTTTATTATGTTGAGATAAGGGCCGCCCATACCTATTCTCTCCAATGTTTTGATCATGAAGTGATGTTGTATTTTGTCAAAGGCCTTTTCTGCATCTATCGAAATGACCATGTGGTTTTTGTGTTTCAGCTTGTTTATGTGGTGTATTACATTGACAGATTTCCGTATGTTGAACCACCCCTGCGTTCCAGGGATGAAGCCTACTTGATCAAGGTGGATAATGCTTTTGATGTACTGTTGAATTCGGTTTGCAAGAATTTTGTTCAGGATCTTTGCATCTATGTTCATCAGAGAAATGGGCCTATAATTTTCCTTTCTTGTGGCGTCCTTTCCTGGTTTTGGAATTAGGGTGATACTAGCTTCATAAAAAGAGTTAGGGATCTCTCCCTGTTCTCCTATTGTGTGGCAGAGTTTGAGAAGAATTGGTTTCAGTTCTTCCATGAAGGTTTGGTAGAATTCTGCTGAGAAGCCATCTGGTCCTGGACTCTTCTTTTTTTGGGAGGTGTTTGATTACCTCTTCTATCTCGAAGGGTGTGATGGGTTTGTTTAGGAAATTAATCTGCTCTGGGCTTAGCTTTGGTAGGTGGTATGTGTCTAGAAATTCATCCATTTCCTCCATATTTTCCTGTTTTATGGAGTAGAGGTTTTTAAAATAAGTCCTAATAACTCTTCCTATTTCGCTCATGTCTGTTGTGATCTCTCCCTTTTCATTTCTAATTTTGTTGATTTGAAGTGTTTCTTTTTCTGCTTGATCAAATTGGCCAGGGGTGTATCAATCTTGTTAATTTTTTCAAGAACCAGCTCTTTGTTTCACAATTTTCTTAATTGTCCTCTTAGTTTCCAATTCATTAATTTCTGCTCTGATTTTAATTATTTCTTTCCGTCTGGAAATTTTTGGGTTGGCTTCTTCTAGCCTTTCCAATGCTTTTAGGTGAATGGTCAGGTTATTGATTTGGGATCTTTCTATTTTTCTTATGATGGCATTTAGTGCTATGATTTTTCCCCTAAGGACTGCCTTCATTGTGTCCCACAAGTTTTGGTATGATGTGTTCTCATTGTCATTGAGTTCTAGAAATTTTGCAATTTCATTCTTTATTTCATCCACAACCCATTTGTTGTTTAAAAGTGTGTTGTTCAATTTCCAGGAGGTAGAGGGATTCCTGGTGTACTTTTTGTTGTTAATTTCTAGCATTACAGCATTGTGGTCTGATATCATGCAGGAAATTACATCAATTTTCTTGAAAGTGTGGAGGCAGGCTTTGTGGCCTAGTACATGATCTATTTTAGAGAAGGTTCCATGTGCTGCTGAGAAGAAGTGTAATCTGTAGATTTTGGGTGGAATGTTCTATATACGTCTGTTAGGTCTAGTTGCTCTATGGTGTTGTTGAGCTCTCTTACTTCTCTATTAATTTTCTGTTTGGATGATCTATCCATTGTTGATAGTGGAGTATTGAAGTCCCCGACTATGATGGTGTTGGTGTTTATTTCTGTTTTGTTGCCAAGTAGATTTTGCTTTATGAATTGTGGTGCACCTGTGTTTGGTGCATAAATATTGATGATTGTGATGTCCTCTTGTTGGATTGTTCCTTTGATAAGTAAGAAGTGGCCTTCTTTGTCTTTTTTTGGTTAATTTTGGTTTGAAGTCTATTTTATCTGATATAAGTATAGCTACGCCTGCTTTTTTTGTATTTGTGTTTGCTGGAATATCATTTTCCACCCTTTCACCCTAAGGAGGTGTCTGTCTTTAGTGGTGAGGTGGGTTTCTTGAAGACAGCAGATTGAGGGGTCCAGTTTTCTGATCCACCCTGTTAGCTTATGTCTTTTGATGGGTGAATTGAGGCCATTAATGTTCAGAGATATTAGTTTGAGGTTTGATTTAATACCAGCCATATTGTAGTGGGTTGTGGTCATTGTGGGTTTTTTTTTTTTTTTTTTTTTTGGAGGGGTAAGGGGTTAATGTGGACTGCTTCTTGAGGGCTCTTGAGATTGGTTATTTGTTTCTTCTGTGTGAAGAATTCCCTGAAGTACTTTCTGTAGGTTTGGCTTTGTGTTCATATATTTGTAGAGATGAGTTTTATCATGGAATGTTTTTCTTTCACCATCTATTATGAGGGATACTTTTGCTGGATAGAGTAGTTGTGGCTGGAAACCATGGGTTCTTAGAGTTTGCAGTGTTCCATTCCAGGCCCTTCTGGCTTTTAGGGTTTCCATTGAGAAATCTGAGGTAATTCTAATGGGGTTCCCTTTATATGTAATGTGTTGTTTTTCCCTGGCTGCTTTTAGGATTTTCTCTTTGTGCTTGATGTTTAGAGTCTTAAAGATAATGTGTCTCGAGAATTTCTCCTTTGGTCCAGTCTGTTTGGAGTTCTTGTAGCTTCTTGTAGCTTGATGGGATTTTCTCTTGAGAGAGTGGGAAAGTTTTCTTCAATTATTTTGTTGAATAAGCTTTCCATTCCTTTAGTCTGTGTTTCTTCCCCTCTGGTATGCCCATGATCCTAATGTTTGGACGCTTCAGGGTATCCCACATTTCCCTCATGTTCTGTTCACAATAATTTTTGAACTTGTTGAAGTTTCTGGACTCACGAACTGTTTCTTCTGTTTTGTCTTCCAGTTCTGAGTTTCTATCCTCTACTTGGCTGACTCTATTCTTAAGAGCTTCTATAGAGTTTTGGGTTTGTTCAATTTGGTTCATATTTTCTACTGTTTTTTTATGTATAGTTTCCATCCCTCTGTCTAGTTCCCTTTTCACATCATTTTCTGACCTTCTTAATGCTTCTTGGAGTTCATCCTTGCATTTTTTTATGTCTTCATTGAACTTAGCCATCTGGTTATTGAGGACTTCTTTTTTCACTCTCCTTCAGCTCATTTAACTGTTTTTGAACCCTTCCTGGTTCCTTTCTATTAGGTCTAATCTAGCAAGGATAACATTCATACAATTATTGGCTCTTTGTTGACTTTCTGAGAGTTGTGCTATTTGCTTGGCCAGGGTTGCATAGCTTGTCTCTTCATTTTGGGGTTCTGATTCTAATGTCTCTTCTATGATTTGCTTCGAGACATCCATTGTAGGACTGGATAGTGTAGCTTGATTTATTTGTATCTGGTTTTTCATGCTCTTCCTTTTTCGCTGTGATCTCGCATCACACCAGTTCAGAGACCCTGGCTCAGTGGGATCTGTCTTGTGATGGCACAGGGAATGGGTGGGGCTTGACCTGCAGTGTGGTTGCACAGGTTCCAGGCAGGTGATATGGCTCCACAGGCCCAGGACACCTGCCTGTGATGGTGCGCCGGGGCTCTGGCCAGGGAGCCAGAAGTGGGACAAATATGTCTTGCTCAGTGGATCCACAGACCCAAGCGCCTGGCTGCAATGGCGAGCTCAGGGGCTCTGGCCAGGAGCAGGAAGTGGGACAAATCTGTCTCACTCAGAAGATCCACAGACTCAGGCACCCCACTGCAATGGCTCACCAGGGGCTTTGGCCGGGAGCAGGACGTGGGACGAATCTGTCTCACTCGTTGGATCCACAGCCCCAGACACCTAACTATTGTCACGCCCGGGGGTTCTGGCCGGGATCAGGAAGTGGGACAAAACTGTCTCACTCTGTGGACCCAGGCGCCTAACTGTATTGGCGCACCCAGGGGCTCTGGCCGGGGAGCAGGAAGTGGGACGAAACTGTCTCACTCTGTGGACCCAGGCGCCTAACTGTATTGGCGTGCCCAGGGGCTCTGGCCGGGGAGCAGGAAGCGGGACGAAACTGTCTCACTCTGTGGACCCGGGCGCCTAACTGTATTGGCGCACCCAGGGGCTCTGGCCGGGGAGCAGGAAGTGGGACAAAACTGTCTCACTCTGTGGACCCGGGCGCCTAACTGTATTGGCGTGCCCAGGGGCTCTGGCCGGGGAGCAGGAAGCGGGACGAAACTGTCTCACTCTGTGGACCAGGGCGCCTAACTGTATTGGCGTGCCCAGGGGCTCTGGCCGGGGAGCAGGAAGTGGGACGAAACTGTCTCACTCTGTGGACCCGGGCGCCTAACTGGATTGGCGTGCCCAGGGGCTCTGGCTGGGGAGCAGGAAGTGGGACGAAACTGTCTCACTCTGTGGACCCAGGCGCCTAACTGGATTGGCGTGCCCAGGGGCTCTGGCTGGGGAGCAGGAAGTGGGACGAAACTGTCTCACTCTGTGGACCCAGGTGCCTAACTGTATTGGCGCACCCAGGGGCTCTGGCCGGGATCAGGAAGTGGGACGAAACTGTCTCACTCTGTGGACCCAGGCGCCTAACTGGATTGGGGCGCCCAGGGGCTCTGGCCGGGATCAGGAAGTGGGACGAAACTGTCTCACTCTGTGGACCCAGGCGCCTAACTGTATTGGCGCACCTCAGGGGCTCTGGCCGGGACGAAACTGTCTCACTCTGGGACCCAGGCACCTAACAGGATTGGCGCGCCCAGGGGCTCTGGCCTGGGAAGTGGGGCCGATCTAGCTCACTGGGTCCACAGACCTGGGGACCTGGCTGCAAACTGCTCCGTGTTTGGCTGGCCAGGGGCCTCAGGCAGGTCCAGCGGGACCTTTCAGGCAGTGGCGCCTGCCAAGAGCTTGGGAATCAGTGGTTTCATATTGCAAATCCACCCCCACCCTCTGGCAGCATGCAGGAGCCAGAAAACCCTTTTAAAGGTCCCTTTAACCTTAAGTATTCTTCTCTTTTCTTCCCCGTGAAGTGAGGCGAGGTTAGGTAGCTGCCATCTTGACCGGAAGTCAAAAGATCTAAAATACTCTTTTAAAATTTTCTAGACAACATTACTGAGGTATAATTGACACCATGAATGTTTAAGGCATAGAAACTGATGCTCGGACACTTGTATACGCGCACAGAATCACCATTACAATCAAGATAATGTGGATACTGAACCCAGGCCAGCAGGTTTTGCAAGAAAGAACCTTCTGAGCCATCTCACCAGTCCTGTGCTTTTATTGTATAACCATCACTACTATCCCTCTCTAGAACTTTCCATCTTCTCAAACTGAAACTATCCCCATTAAACCCCTTTAACCAGGCTTCTGAAACCACACCGATTTAACTTCTATTCACTGCACTTTCACTGCACTACTCCAAAACATCACTGAGGTAAATGGAATCATATGGTCTTTGACTGGCGTAGTTCATATCCCCCAGCTCCCTCCATGTTGTGGTGTGGGCCTGAATTTCCTTCCTTCATAAAGAACGATATTCCAATGCATGAAATATTCAGTGAGATACTCTCCCAATGCTGAGCAGTGGCAGTCAATGGAGTTGCTAAACTATGACGTTCTATAGGCTAGGTGTGCTAAGTGCATTTCTGAGATAACATTTTCAACTTACAATGAGACTACCTGGATGTAACTCATTGTAAGCCAAGAAGCATGTGTATGGAAAATTCAAGTGGTTCCTTTTCAAATGTTAAATGCATCTTACATTCCTGGGATAAACTTGCTGCTGCTATGTAGGGGTTGGGCTTCCTTTTCTCTGTTAATTAAGGAATTAGAAGGCAGGAAAGAGTTTAAACGAGCAAGGTTTATTTTAAAGTAAAAGTGAAGGAAGCAGAGAGAACAGAGACTCCTTGTGGAGTCTGGGATTTTACTGAATGGAGGAAGCCCTCTCATTGGGAGTCCATGATTGGTCAGTTCAAACAAAGACGAAGTCAATGGTTGGTCCATGATGCTTCCAGTGCTTCATGGGTCCCAGAAAGCCTGCCAAGCCAACCTGCCCCTGGGGACTTCCCATTTCCTTTGTTTTCATAGGAGAAGAACCAGGAAGCGACTTACCCCTGCACCGTCTTCTGTCACCAGTTTGAAACACTTCAGAAAGAGATTTGCCATCTACCAAGGGCCCATCTCCCTATCTGTCTGCCTCGCTGAGGAAACTTTCTAGCTCCCATGGTGTCTCATTATGATGTAGTATTTGTTTGATATATTAATTCTTTTTGATAAAATTTGTTCCTTACATAGGCATTTACACTAGCTATGGGCCTGAAGTTTTCTTTCAGTGCTCTGGTCTAGTTAGGGTGTCATAAGAGTGGTGGTTTGATTCAGGTGTTCCCCATAAACTTAGGTGTTCTGAGTGCTAGGTTCCCAGCTGATGTAGATTTGGGAATTAACGCCTATTGGAGGCAGTGTATTGTTGAGGGCAGGCTTATGGGTATTATAGCCAGTTTCCCCTTGCCAGTGTTTGGCACACTCTCCTGTTGCTATTTTCCACCTTATGTTTGCCAGGGGGGTGATGTCCACCCTCTGCTCATGCCATCATTTTCCCTTGCCATCATAGAGCTTCCCCCCTCAAGTGTGTAAGCCAAAATAAGCTCCCCCTTTTTTTCCCAAAAGCTGCTTTTGGTCAGGTGATTTATGTCAGCAATGTGAACCTGACTGCAACAGTAAAGTTGGTACAGAGGAGTGGTGTCATTTGCTGCTAAACACCTGACTGTGTGGCTTTGGACCTTTGGAGCTGATTTTCAAGAGGAATGTGGAAGGATTTGAAACCTTCGGTCTAAGAGAAGCCTGGCCGTGCTATAAGTACAGCTTGATGGACTATTCTGGTCAAACTCAGACCTGAATGTAGTAAGAACTATGGACTATGAGGTTTGGCTTATGAGGGTGAAAAAGAACTTTGCTTGGACTAGGCTAGAAGCAGTTTGTGTGAGAGGCTTGCTGTTATGACAATGTCCTGAGAACTTGTGCAGGATTGCTTTGCATAGGCGTGGACTGGTATGAGCAGAAGGATATGGCACAAAACTGAAATCTTTGGGCTGAAACTTCTGCCCTATCAGCTGCAATTATATGAGTGATTACAACCTTTGAGGTTGGGCCAGGTGACCTGCACTGGGGCAACAGGAAGAATGCGGACTCTTTTGAAGGGGTCTGAGTGCTCAAGGAGTGTCCTGTTCTTCAAATTCTGCTTTATTCCCCATGGATTAACAAATTGGCACCCCACCTGGTATTATGGAGTATAAGAAATGCACGAAAGAGAGGGACATTGAATTGCAACACAGACTTGTGTTTTGGAAATGGCCATGGGCAGCGTGAAGCAGGTTTGCTGGATGCCTGCATGGAGACCTGTTGGAGCTGTGAGGATGAACTGTGAGTTGCACTGGAGACCCAGTAGAGATGCCAGGACCACGAGATGGTTGCTCAGGAGCGCTGCCAACCCTGATGAAGTTTTCCAGGACTGTGAGGAGCCTAACTGGAGGGACGGAATTGGAACTACAGAGACTTGTTGCTGGTTAGAATTATTGGACTTAGAGATTTGTCACTGACTAGAGTTGTTGGACTTGGAGCTACAGAGTTTATTCTATAAATGTTTGCCCTGGTTGTTTGAAATCTTGTATTGGTTGAATATTTCTTTGCTATGCCCAGTGCCATCTTTTGCAGTATGAATGTGTATTCTGTGCCATTATGGGTCTTTTTTTGGGGGGGGGCGGGGTTGGTGTTATGGCTCAATTAAAAGATCTTGGATTATGGGACTGTTTGAACATCATTAGGATTGATTAAAAACTATGATGACTTTTAAAGATGGACTGAAAATATTAAATTTTACATCATGGATGGTTACCAGTTTATGGGGGCCAGGAGTGGAATGTGGTGGTTTGATTCAAGTGTCTCCCATAAACTTAGGTGTTCTGAATGCTAGGTTCCCTGCTGATGGAGATTTGGGATTTAACCTCTCCTGGAGGCAGAGTATTGTTGGGGGCGGGTTATGGATGTTATAGACAGTCTCCCCTTCTCAGTGTTTGGCACACTCTCTTGTTTCTATTGTCCACCTTAGGTTGGCCAGAGGGTTATGTCCACTCTCTGCTCATGCCATTGTTTTCCCCTGCCATGATGGGGCTTCCACTCAAGTCTATAAGCCAAAATAAACCCCTTTGTCCCACAGCTGCTCTTGGTTGGGTGATTTCTGCCAGTAATGTGAACTTGACTGCAACAACAATTACATGGCTCCCAGAGTGTTTGGGGAACTACCCTCTCCTCTTCTACTACTCACAGTGTATGTCTAGATTGATCTCATTTACTCCTTGCATGTTCCAGGACAATTCATCAGGAAAACTATCAGGGCTCAGAATGTTTGGTTTCTTTTGTTTGCTTTTTATGGGAAGGTTTTGTTTAATAACTGTAGGAATATTCTGGTCATCTATTTTCTTTTTGTATTTTTGAAGGGATTTCCCCCCATTCATCCAAGTGTTACATCCATTAGCAAAAATGTGTTCATAATACACTCTCATTATCCTTATAACAGTCACAGTATCTGTGGTGGTAACATCTAGCATTTCTGATATTAAGAGTGTATTTTCTTTATCAATTTCTCCTTGTCTCCATCTTTCACTTAATTAGCTTGACTAGAGAATTATTAATTTGATGTTCTCAAAGAACTAGATTTTTACTTTATGGACATTATTTTTATTTTTTTGAGATAGGGTCTCACTCTAGCTCAGGCTGACCTAGAATTCACTATGTAGTCTCAGAGTGGCCTCGAACTCATGGCGATCCTCCTTTAATCATTATTTCATTTCTTGTACTTGTTTTTTGGTTTAGTTTCTTTTTTAACTTTTTTTAAACTTTCTACCTTTTTGTTTGGTTCCTCTGACACACCTGGCATATAGAGGTGAAGTCTTGCATCATTTAATGATGGGGGTACATCCTGAGAAATACATCAGGTTTCCTTTGACCCACATGACTTACAGAGGTGAAGTCTTGCATCATTTAATGATGGGGGTACATCCTGAGAAACACATCAGGTGATTATGACATTTCATAAACATCAGAGATTGTCAGTCAACACCCTGAGATGGGATTGCATCACTCAGTGACTGACAGGGGTGACCTTATTTCATCTTGTAGTCTCTCACTGTATGTTACTTAGTTTTTCAATAATTGAGAACTTTCCCATATTTTTCTGTAGCTGATTTATAATTTAATTCTTCTGTGGTCATAGAAATACTTCTCATAAGGTCAGTCTTGGTAAATGTTCCATGCCTACTTGTAAAGAATATTTATTTCCTTCTTGGGTTCTGACAACCTTCAAAGGCTGACTAGGTCAGGCTGGGTGATATTCTTGTTTATGTCTTTTAAATTTGTATGGATTTTCTTTTTGGGGGGAGGGGACCATAATATATACATACATTATACATATACATATACATATACACACACACATTTTTTTTATTGGAGGGAGAGAGTAGAAAAGAAAGCAGCCCTTATATTGGGCCCTATTCAGTGGCAGCTTCTTGTTCCAAAGGTTTAAGGAAGACTTTGAGGAAACAAAAGCTGTTTGGAAAAATCCAGGTGTAGTTGCTTTCTATGCAGTGATGGGTAGGGGAGATGCAGTTTAGTGTGAAGGCCCCTTACACCCTCCATCTTGCCTCAGACTATGTCTTGAAACCCTGGAGTGGAGAAAGCACCACTTCCATTCCCACTTCTTGGGATTGTTGACTGCCACATAGTGGTAGAGAAGGACAGGCAAGAAAAGCGACCCGCCCAGCATGTTGGCGAAGGTGGCAAGCTGCGCGTCCCGGATCATCCTGACCAACCAGCTCCCTTCCACTGCAAAGCCACCGGCGTACAGACGCCATGTCTTTGTACGGATTTTCTTGTTTGCTTATTTATTTATTTTACTACTAATTTTAGAGCAAGGAGATAAATTCTTTGGCTTTAACTTTAGATGTTTCTACTTTGAGGTTCCTGGTGTGTGTGTGTGTGTGTGTGTGTGTGTGTGTGTGTGTGTGTGTGTGTGTGTGAAGGGTGGAGGTCAGAGGCTAAGTGCTGGCCCTCTGCGAGGAGTTGAGAACACCTTGGTGACAAGCCAGGGAAGGGAGCAGCGTGAGAAATGCAGGAGGCGCTCCTAGGAAGAAGCCGGTGGGAAGCTTTGTTCCAGCTGAGGAAGCCGTTAGCCCTGTGTTCTCACACCTGCCCTCCCTTTGCCCTGGGTACTTCTCCCATTCAGCCTATCTCCTAGGCCTGTCTTAACCCTTAGCTTCCCTCAGTCCTCACATTCAGTTTAATTGTCTCCTCTAGATGCTTCTAAAGCCTGCTCCCCACCCCATGTATCCTTGTCACATAAGGCATTGGTTGCCTGTCCTACCACCTTGCCCCTACTCCCATGCCAATGTCTGGAAGAGAGGCTGTCTCACTTGTTCACCATGGACTTGTACAACATAGCACATGTTCCTGTGGTTCACTGCGCACATAATGCCTAATTCCTCAAAGTTCAAGTGGCCACCTGTAATCTTTTCTGGGCATTCCATAAACTTTCTGGACTGAATATGAATTTTAATGTTGTGGTTTTAAGACGTTGGCAAATGGAACCAGCATCAACTGAGACCAAGTCTTCCTTCCTAGGTTAACATTTGGGCATGACATCCGTGGAACTGGGCGACGGTTTGCAATAATCTCACATGGACCTTCTCTCTTTGGAGTTCCTCTGTGCCTACAAACATCACATGTCACAGGGGGCTCTGGCTCCTTCTCTGAAAAGCTGTCACTGTCATCCCTTGGCCCTTCCGGGCATCATCTGCTTTGTGTCAGCAGCAGCTGCCAGGTCTCAAGATGAATGCTGTGGGTTCTGCCTTGATGGATAGCTACCCGCAACACATTGGCACACGATCTACAGAGATCTCTGTTAGACAATGTGACAAGCGGTGACAAATGAGGAAGGTGAGCTGCACTTCTGCTGCCAGGTACACCAGCTCTGAAGAAGCTTTCCCTAAAAAATAAAACAAAACAAACAAAACAAAACAAAACAAAAAAAAGTTTACCACACAAGATCAGAAGGGAGAGGAAGAAACACTTGTTTCAAGCAAAATTCATAACACTAAAATTATATAATTTTGTACTTCTCAAACTACTTTCACCCACTTTTATAATATCTAATGAAATAGACTGGATAATCAGTAAGTAATATTCCCCCATTTTCCTCATGCATACACTGAGACTAGAAGAAATTAATTTCCACTCTAAGATCACATGGCTCACAGGGGCCAGAGCCAGGTTAGACTGTGGTGAAATGGATATTAATCTTTCTCCTGTTTCCTGACATATAACTGCTAAAATTCTTGGAATCTCTGAACCAGTCCTGTCACTTGGCATGAGTTGTCTGTGGGCTAAAATTTCATGAATGGCTTACGATGAGAGCTGTTCACTCAAAAGACTGAGGCAGGATGACTTTTCATCCCAACGCCCAACATTGGCACAGGGAAGAGGGGCTGAAGGTTGAGTGGAGTTGATCGCCAATGGCCCATGATTCAACTAATCTTTCCTATATAATGAAGTTTTCATTTAAAAAACGAGGGCTGGAGAGATAGTTTAGCAGTTAAGGCACTTGCCTGCAAAGCCTAAGGACCATGTTCAACTCTCTATAACCCACCCAAGCCAGATGTACAAGGTGACAGAAGCTTACAAGTTTGCACATGTGCACAAAGGGGTGCATGTATCTGGAGTTAGATTAAAGTGGCTGGAGGCCCTGGTGTGCCAATTCTCTCTCACTCTCTCACTCTTACTCTCTCACAAAAAAAAAAAAAAAAGATAAATCTGCTGGATTTAGCTCAAAAAAAAAAAAAAAAAAAGGCTTATAAGAGCTTTTGGATAGCTGCATGTGTGGGTGCTCCTGGAGGGACCCTGGAAAAGCCACCCCTTCCTGTACCTTGCTCCCTGTACCTTGCTCTACACATGTCTCATGCATCAGTTGTAATGTCCTTTATAAGAAACTGGACACTGTGTCTCCCTGAGTACCGAGCCACTCAGACAAATTAGTATTGAACAGGAGGAGGATTATGGGAATGGATTTCCGGCTGGTGGTCAGAAGCCGGGTGCAAGCACTTGGAGCTTGTATCTGGCATCTGAAGAGTACTGTGCATCTTGAAGCAATCTTGAGGGCTGAGCCCAAGACCTATGGACTTGACACAATCTTCAGCTAGAAAATGTTCAACAAAATTGAATTAGAGGACACTCAGCTGATGTTCCCGGCTGCAGAAATTCTGACTTCTTGCTGGTAAGGCGGTCTCCCACTTTCGGACAAAATTTCGGACTTTCGGAGGTCATAGGATTCCTCTGTGTTGACATTGGATGTGAGGGGAGAGGAAGGCAGTTCGTTTTTCCTGGAGACAAGGCCACTGCCTGGCTGATTCTCCATCTAGTGCCCCTGTAGTCACTTGCAGGGCAGTGGGTGGAGTATTTATTTAGCCATCAGGTATTAAAGAAGAGGTTGACTGGGAAGAAATGCTGCATGCGCACGATTTATTCTCGAGGCTGATTTGTGGGAGAAGAACACCACTGGCAAACATGGGTCTGGAGCTGAGAATTAAAAAGGAAGGAGATTTCCATCATCTTGGGTACTCTTGTGTGCCACATTACCCAGCAAGCCCTAGGAATGTGGCAGGCGGGTGGTCTCTGCTGCGTGCCTTTGATGTGGCAAACATCCAGGCTTTGTTCTTAATGGAAAGAGACCTTGCGGAAACAGCGCATCCTCTGTTCTTGGACAGAAAAGCTATGTGCATAGCTTTAGGGGACAAAGCTGGGAACCCTGTACCAGCCTTGGGCCAATTAAGACTAAAGCAAATTCTTGGGCTGCCAGAGCACCGATTATACTTGAAGTGCTGTGGGCTTCATCCCACAGGGTAAAGCCACTGGACCTGCCCCAGTAATTGGGCTGAAGCATTGCTCTTTATCCACTGCTTCCTTAATGACCAGCAGAGCCAGCGATTTGTTTAGGGGCATATTTAAAAAGCAGAAGTGTCAGAGAATTCACTTAGGGAGCTCAAAGTCTGCCACCTCTTTTGAAAGAATTTGTTGGATACTCACTCTGGATTTTTCTACCAAATCTGGGTGGTGTATGTAGGGAATCAGAAATGAAAGGTCAAAGAAGGCAGAGTTATTAAAACAAGAACCGAGAAGGCTCCCAATGTGAACCTCAATTCAGGTGGGGAAAAAAAAAATCATGGATTTTTCATCAAGAAAACACAAGCTCAGCATAGAAGGGGAAACAATTATCCAGAAAGTCCACCTGTTGTAAATGCATGATCTGTCATCCCACTGGGGAGGGAGTCCAAATGGCTAAGATTTGTGGGTGATTAATTTGGGCCCAACTAGCTTTGTGCTATCAGTGGGTCCATCTGCACAATGCAGAGGCTATAAAATTGTTCGTTACCCTCTCGCAGCAGAAACGAGAGAAGGAGACGTGTTCAGGAGACAGCCTCATCTATGCAATTCCACATGTGCTGATGCCACTATGGGTTAATGAGTGACATCATCACCCCTTGGAAGAAACTATCTCCTAAGAGATTGCTTCCAGGGCAGGAAAGAAACACACACTGGCTAAGTGTCAGGGAGAGGGCCACCACTAGCCGTCATCACTGTCACTGTTAAATCCCTCTGGCCACACTGTGTCATCACAAAGCTCTATAGGTGATTCTCCCAGATGCCAATCTAGTGGAATTCTCCCATTAGTCAGAATAGAAACTGAAGTCGTGATTGAGGGAAGGCCCAGGACTAAGTAAACTGCTGTAGTTTGCTGGCATGTGGGTTGTACATCTCCCAGCTTTGCTCCAGTACTCACTCTTATGCCTTCTGGCTTCTTCCCAATGTAAAGCAGATTAGAGTGGTCACAGATATGAGTCTGGTGAGAGATGGGGGTCATTCCCACCAGGCAGCTCTGGGAATGCTTCTAGCAGAGAGAGGAACTAAGGTGGACCTCGACCCAAGGACAGGAATAATAGCAAGATCCTTATAACTAACCACACCTGCTCATCAAGCCCCTATCCTTGTGTGAGGCCCCTCCACAACCCTGCCCACACCTGATGACCAGCCCAGCTCTTTGGATCAATTGTCTCCCCTTCATGTCTATGACCAAGGGTCTTCCCTTCATGTCAACAATCAAGGGACTCCCTTCATGTCTATGATCAAGGATCTCCCCTTCATGTCTATGATAAGGGTCTCCCCTCATGTCTGTGATCAAGGGTCTCCCCTCATGTCTACAATCAAGGGTCTCCCCTCATGTCTATGATTAAGTGTCTCCCCCTCATGTCTACAATCAAGGGTCTCCTCCTCATGTCTATGATCAAGTGTCTCCCCTCCTGTCTACAATCAAGGGTCTCCCCCTCATATCTACGATCAAGGGTCTCCCCTCATGTCTACAATCAAGGGTCTCCCCCTCATGTCTACAATCAAAGGTCTCCCCCTCATGTCTACAATCAAAGGTCTCCCCCTCATGTCTATGATTAAGGGTCTCCCCTCAAGTCTATGATCAAGTGTCTCCCCTCATGTCTATGATCAAGGGTCTCCCCCTCATGTCTATGATCAAGGGTCTCCCCCTCATGTCTATGATCAAGGGTCTCCCCTCATGTCTATGATCAAGTGTCTCCCCTTCATGTCTATGATCAAGGGTCTCCCCTTCATATCTATGATCAAGTATCTCCTCTTCATGCCTAGGATCAAGGGTCTCCCCTTCATGTCTATGATCAAGGGTCTCCCTTTCATGTCTATGGATCAAGGGTCTCTCCTTCATGTCTAAGATCAAGGGTCTCCCCTTCGTGTCTATGATCAAGGGTCTCCCCTCATGTCTATGATCAAGGGGCTCCCCTTTGTGTCTATGATCAAATGTCTCCCCTTCATGTCTATGATCAAGGGTCTCCCCTTCATGTCTATGATCAAGGGTCTCCCCTTCATGTCTATGATCAAATGTCTCCCCTTCATGTCTATGATCAAGGGGCTCCCCTTCATGTCAACAATCAAAGGTCTTCCCTTCATGCCTAGGAGCAAGGGTCTTCCTGTTCTGTTTGCTAGGCCAAACAAGTTTCAGCCCCCAGAAAACCTGTGGCAAAATGGGCAACTGAGGAATTTTTGGTTTTTAGATAGAAATGCAAACTGGCACATGGGTCCTCAAGTGCCTTAACTACTAAGCCATCACTCCAGCCCTCCAAGGTATATTTTAAGAAGAAAAACATTAAATGGCATAATGTGTGAAACAGTGCATAAAGTATGCTAAATATTGCACAGGAAAAGAGGGAGATAATAGGTTGTGTTTGCTTGTGTTTGCATGAGCAGACACAGTGAGAATTCTTAATTGGTTGATAAAAGTGCACGGGAGTCTGACAGGTGAGGTGTGATAGACAAGTGGGGAGGAATTTGCCCTTGTGACCTTCCATACCTCCTTTTGATTTTTAGTCCATGTGAGTTTATATATTTCTGAAAAAATACATTTAATTAAAAAATATTCTTTCCTATAGTCAATCCAAATGTTTTCCTGTGTCCTATGATTTCTGGTCCCAATCCACCCCTGGAGCTGAGTACCATACACAATGGCCTGACCCTTTGAAACCTGCAGGTAGCAGTCAAGGTCCATCACCAAAGTCTTTCTTGCCTCCTGGCTCTTAACCAGTCCAACCCAGTGCCTCCCATCCCAACACATTCTTAGTTTTCTAGTTCTAGACTTCAATTCACTGTACAGATGATGGGATTTTGAACCTTCGTCCGGTAAGAATCCAAGCTCTCTAACTCTTCTTGCTGGCCCTTATTCAATTTTTGTAGCACCCCATCCATGCTCATCTCCAGCACTAGGAGGTAGGAATGAGGAACAAAGAAGGAAGAAACCCTGTTCAGTTATTTCCTGTGAGTTTAACAGATGGAAGGGCCATATCTTAAGTGCCACCACTCCTTGGTGACCATCATCTTCTCAGCATTTATGTCACTATACTAAGGAGGAGTTCCTGCACGGTGACTTCCAGGACCGAATTGAAGTATTTGAATATTTCAAATGTCCTCTTGTGCCCACAGTCCCTTAGGTGCAGTAGGGAGAGCCTTTGTTTTATTGCTTGTGACATAAGTGTCTCATACACAGAACCTGGGACTGGGGCAGACAGAATGCAGACAGGGTTTCCTTCCTTCCTTCCTCCTTCCTTCCTTCCTTCCTTCCTTCCTTCCTTCCTTCCTTCCTTCCTTCCTTCCTTCCTTCCTTCCTTCTTCCTTCCTTCCTTCCTTCCTTCCTTCCTTCCTTCTTCTTCTCTTCCTTTTTTCCTTCCTCTTTCTTTCTTTCTTTCTTTCTTTCTTTCTTTCTTTCTTTCTTTCTTTCTTTCTTTCTTTTCCTTCCTTCCTTCCTTCCTTCCTTCCTTCCTTCCTTCCTTCCTTCCTTCCTTCCTTCCTTCCTTCCTTCCTTCCTTCCTTCCTTCCTTTTTCCACTGCCTGTTGGCATTTGAAATGACTTAGGACATGGTGGGGACTATCTAACAGAACTGAAATCTGGAAGGGTGATGATCCCAGAACTGGGACTGTTAAACTCCAGGTACACAGCAGTCTGCAGGCTCCTGAGAGCAGAACATATGCAAGCAGCTACAAGAAACTAAATTCAAAAAAGAGCCCAAAGTCAATGAAAACTGAATTTGTTAGGAGAATTCATGGAGAAAGGAAAAGAAAACGGCTGAACAGGAATAAATATGCCTATATATGTTTTTTCTTTTCCTTCTTTTTTTTTCCTTGACAGTCAGAATTTACAAAGTGTGTGGAGCTCGATGTCTGATTATCGTCCACAGGGAATTTTAAAATCGAGGAAAATAATGCACTGAGGAAAAAGTGCTGGGTCAGGGAAATGTAGCCGAGAAGCCGCTGTGGGGCCGTGAGCCTGGTCATTACCGAGGCAGGGCTGGAAGGTGTCAGAGATCAGAATCTCATTTGGGAGGCCCTGGGGAGAAACTCGAGCTGGAAAGATGGTGCATCTTCCCTACATCTGCATGTGCCCCCACCCTCCTCTCTGCACCTGCAGCATCCGACGTGGACGGATCAAGGGTTTTGCCAACCTTGATGGACAGCATGAGGTATGGACTCATGCCGCTTTCTAGTCCTACCCAAGTCAGAGGGGCTTCCTGTCCACAAGAGCCCTCCTTTGGGGTCACAGTTCGTCTTAGCCTCCCAGTTAGTCAGCCCAGAGCCCTTCATGAGGTCTGTGCTGGTCAGGGGAAGAGGGAAGGTGTGAATGCACCAACACTGGTGCATTGCAGGGCTTCCATGCCCATTCATTCATTGTCAGGCACTTTACCACCATTAATTTCCATATAGAACCCAGGAGTGAGTATGTCCTGTAGATTGCCAAATTAAATTGTTTAATAAAGAGCAAAATAAATGCATAGAAATCAAATGTTAACAAACCTTTTTGTTTTTAATTTTCATACATGTACATAATGAATTTTGATTATCTCCTCCTATCACTGTCTTCCATTTCCTTTCCCCTCTTCCCCCTTCCACCGACTCCCTTTTTCTTCAGGTCTATTCTGATTTTTGTTTTGTTTTGCTCTTTTTTTTTTTGCTCATTTTGTTTTGTTTTGTTTTGCTCATTCATCATCCATGACAAAGCTTTAACTAAACTCCACAAATACAACCAAAACCCTTAGGCAAAAGTTTCAATTGTTTCTAACATTGTAATTCTGCCCTATTCCCTCCTAATCTTATGTCTTGTCTGTGTATCTGATATAAGCACATGTATGTATCGAAGTGCCCCTGTTTGTAGGTGTTTTCTGAGCTGCCCAGCTTGCAATCTGCTCTGTGTTACTGATGGGGAAACAGGAGGGACATCTTGAGAAGAGGAGCTGCCTCCCCCACCTCTGGAATGTTAGCTGCCCCCAAAACAGTCCGCCCACAGATAACCCACAATCCATTTCTATGCCTCCCAATTGAGAGTCATTCTAGGGACAATTTTTAGGATGGAGGTGAATTCCTCTCAGCAGCTCCTATTCAATACATCCTTAATCATAGCACCCAGTGATGGGTTTTCAAGGGATACAGGGTGAATTAACATCTTCAGATCCTCACAGATCGTTAAATACTTATTCTGGGTGAGCTGCATGGAGGTGTTCTAAATTGATGCTGATTGAGTGCAAGCAGACATTGTTAAGAAAATGAACCCTTGCTCAGAGATGGGATAATGGAGAACGTATTCAACAACTGTCCCATTTGGGGTTTGGTTTACTGGACAGGAGACGCTCCCATGTGTTGGCTCTGGGCTCTCCCTTTCTTGCTCACACCTGCCTCCCCCCAGACTTCCTGAGCTAGAAGCCCATGGAGGCCAGGGCTGAGTCTCTAGCCTGCCCGAATCTGAGCTTGCTTTTTGCTACTGTCGGTCCACTTTCTGAAAGTGGCTTCCAGAAGGGCCTTTTGCAAACCCTATGCTGAGATGTACTCAGGCCTGCTTCAGACTAAGGGGTTTTAAATCCCTTCCTGGGGGAGAGACACAGCTCCTAGTACATTTCTAAGACTGGTACAATTTAGGACAAGATGATATTTAGTCTTAATGGGCCACCCTTCTCATGAGGCACTTTGCAAAAGTGGGAGAGATTCTGGCTGCTTCTGAAGAGCTCCCTTTCCGCTATTCCTTCTCTGTGGTCCCTGCTCCTCCACACTTTCCTTAGAAGGAACTGGAAGGTCTTTTTCCAGAACCCTCTGAGCTGTCCCAAAGACCTCTGAGCAGTTCTGCACAGGGACAGAGAGACTGTCACACAGGAAGGGAACCAGGGAGCCAGGAGGTGGTGGAGGCTATTCTAGAGAAGAGGCAGAATTAGGGGCCCAGGGAATTAATTACCAGAGGCCAAGATCTTCCACATCCAAGGCAGTGCTTGAGCTAGAATAATTAGCCAAGGGGGAGATAAAATAAGGGCTGGAGTCTCTTGCAGTCGGTCAACAAGCACCATGGGCACACCTGTTATCAGGGGCTGTATACAAAGAATGAAGTGAGCAGGCGCACGCCTTTAATCCCAGCACTCGGGAGACAGAGGTAGGAGGATCGCCGAGAGTTCGAGGCCACCCTGAGACTACATAGTTAATTCCAGGTCAGCCTGGACCAGAGTGAGACCCTACCTTGCAAAACCAAAAAAAAAAAAAAAAAAAAAAAATGAAGTGCACCATGGGAAATCTTCATGGTAGAAACACAAGGGAAGACTTCAGGCATGTCCTCACTGGAGGCTGTGGCTTGGGGCACTCTACAGGATTGTTCAGAAGCGCAATGAGTTTTCTGTGGGTCTAGTTGGTTCTGAGTTGGAAGGGGCACTCAGAAGCCATATCCTGACCAGTGTAGGTCCCTGCAGTGTGAGGACTAGAGTCCTATGTCATACATGGTTAGCATAGTCCAGCTGTACATTCAGACTCTTGCATCACCAGTGACATGCTACTTACTATACACCTCTGGAATGGCTTGTAAAACAGAACAGAAAGCTGACTTCGGATACATAGGCAAGGATGCAGGGCAACTGCAAGCCTCCACTGTTGGTGGAGCTGTTTAAAGAGTCCAAAAGAGAGTTTTCCAGAACCTAGTTATCTTACCATAAAGGAAAGAGAAAGCTGTGTGCACAAACCTTAAGCATAAGTGGTTCCAGCTGCTTTGATCATATTCACCCCAAACTAGAAACAATAGGAATGTTTCAACAAAGAGTGGAGAAATTGAAACAGCCTCACAATGCTAGGCCACAACCAAAAAGGAATGAATTACTGGTACCCCGCATAGGTGACCCCCCGCAAAGCACTAATCTAAATGAGGAAAGATTCAAAATGCAGTATACTACTTAAATGATATTCTGGGAAAAGCAAAATATAGAGACAGAAATATATCAGAAGTTGTTAGCAGGGAGGTGAAGAGTTCACTTTCAGAGGACACAAGTGAATTTTGGGGTAATGAATTGGCTGTGCTAACTCTAGGGGGTCTTCATTTTGTGCCTGCATGTGTGTGCATGTTCATTGGTGTGAGTACAGACAGGCACATGTGGAAATCAAAGGGTAATGTTGTCGTCATTTTCTACCTCATTGGATGCAGGGTCTCTTGTGTTTATTGTTCACTGCTGTGCTTACCAGACCAAACGGCCCACAAGCTTACTGGGGAATACGTCTGTCTCTACCTCCCTTCACACCAGTGGGTGCGCTGGGATCACGGGCACCCATCGCAGCATCCGTCCTTTTGTGTGGATTCTGAGAATCTCAACTCGGCTATTCGCACGTGTGCAGCACTTCTGTCACTGAACCATTTCCCTAGTCCAATCACAGGGGTCTATATTTGGCAAACACCCAGAAAATTGTACTTTCCATACAATGGATTTTATTTTATTTTACTATTGTGCATGTGTGTGTGTGTGTGGCATGTACCTGTATGTGCTCTTGCACACCCCATGAGCTCACCTGCAGCAGGGGCTGCTTGTCTGCGATGGCCAGAATGTTGGGTACCCCACTCTCTCACTCTTCCACCCATTCTCACTGTGTTCTGGAGTCTCTTACCTAGACTTGCCTGCTGCTTTTTCAGGAGCCTGGGAGAGTCCCTGGTCTCTGCTCCCTTTAGCAGGACTGGGGTTACAGGCAAGTGTGGCCATGCTCAGTTGTGTAAGTGCAATCGGGAGATTTGAATTCAGAAGCATTTCATGCCCCCAGGATCCTCATACTTACGAAGGAAGCCCTCTAACGGCTGAGCCATCTGTCTCTCCAGCCTGGATTTTATTTTACTGTCTATAAGTGTGGTGGTTTGATTCAGGTGGCCCCCATGCACTTAGGTGTTCTGAATGCTAGGTTCCCAGTTGATGGAGATTTGGGAATTAATGCCTCCTAGAGGTGGTGTATTGTTGGGGGCGAGCTTATGGGTGTTATAGCCAATGTCATCTTGCCAGTGTTCGGCACACTCTCCTCTTGCTGTTGTCTGACTTATGTTGGCCAGGGGGTGATGTCCATCCTCTGCTCATGCCATCGTTTCCCCCTGCCATCATGGAGCTTCCCCTTGAGCCTATAAGCCAAAATAAACCCTCCCCCACAAGATTGGTCAGGTGATTTCTGCCAGCAATGCGAACCTGACTGCAACACTAAGGTACATCAAAGAATGGAGATATATATATATATATATATATATATATATATATATATATATATATATAAACACATAAATATATATATATATATATATATATATATAATATGTTATAGAAAGTTATAGTTGTTATGATGAAAAGAAAGCAGGGAGAAGGAGGAGGAGAGAGATTGATTTGAGATGGGTGGCCAGGAGATGGCTGGGAAATAACTGAAGGAGGGAGTCAGGGGGGCATGGCTCAGAGCCTGAGGCAGATGGCACAGAAAGAGCTCAGGAGCTGCTGGCTGGGATTTCAGGAAGGGGAGAGCAAGAGGTGACATCAGAGCTGCAGGAAGATCATGGCGGGTCTTTAACCCCCGACATGAACTTCAGACTTCAAAGTGTCTGGAGAGTGCTAGGAGGTTCTGAACAGGAGAGAGGCATGATTTGACCTGTACTTGCTGAGAGTGGAGGATGGGCTGCGAATGTGGTCAGTGGCCAGGAGATATTGGCTCAAATAAAATGGTAACAAGTGATAAAATAAAAAGGAAGAGTGATCCTCTTTGGGGAGCCTTGGGAATTGGAAATAGCATTTGCTGATTGGGTCTGTAGACTGTGCGAAGACAGACAAGAAAGCAGTGTAGGATGAGACAAATCGTGATAGAAGTGGAAGGTATCAGAATAAGCCCAAGCAAAAGCTGAGTGGCAGAATGCATGCCAGAAAATGATTTTGTGTTGTGGTTGACATTGATAACCCTCAGCCTGTGGCATCCCAGGCTTCTGGCTCTCCCAGCCTCACTGCTTTGAAACCACGAAGGCAGAATGTGTCATGTTGCTTCTAGGTCTCCACCTTGGCCCCCGCCCTCCTTCGCCAGTCTGCAGAGAGCCTGCCTTGTAAGCTCTAGCTTGTCCCACGCCTCTTGTAGGATGTAAGCCTTGTTCCTGATCAAGGATCCCCATTTGTGTCTCCAGACTTTCTTTCTGACCCAGGGTGACTATGTGAGTCCAGGGTATGTCTGAGCATAGAGGGCACTATTAGAATCACACTGACAGTGATCAAATAGTGGAATGTGTGGGCACCTTTCTATAGCCTCACTTGTAGCCCTGTTTCCTCCCTCTAGACCCATCAGGATATCCAAGGGTCATCCACATCTGTCCAGCCGAATCCTGACCAGCTCCTGTATCTCAGTTTCTCTCTTTGTTAGAAATCATTTTCCTCTTTCCCAGCTAAACTCAAGCCTGCTTTTCCATCAGGCCTGGCTGTATCCCTGCTCATCAAGGAAAGCCTAAAAACCATCAGAATCCCTTGAAAACCCCTACTACTTCCTCTGATTTCTCACTGGTGAAAGCCCCAGCCCCTGGCCTCCTGCAGCTAAAGCTGTAACCTTGACCAACCCCTTAACGTTCTACCTCAGTTTGCAATCATAAAATGGGCATGACAAGCAGTATCCTCCACATCCATGCTACTGTGGACATTGAATGAAGTAAGGCATGGGATCACTTTGTTGGAGGGCAGACGCTCTCAAATGTTCACTCTGACAGTTTTCTTATTAGAAAGTTAACACGCTGGGGCTGGAGAGAGGGCTGTGGTTAAGGTGCTTGTCTGTAAAGCCTAGTGATGCTTGTTCAATTCCCCAGAACCCACATAAGGCCAGATGTACAGTGGTGCATGCATCTGGAGTTCCTTTTCAGTGGCTGGAAGCCCTGGCATGCCTATGCTTGCTCTCTCTCTCTCTCCTTTCTGTCTGCTTGCAAATAAATATATATATTTTTTTAACAAAGAAAGTTAACACACTGCATTGTACATACTTTTTTGTTGTTTGTTTGTTTTATTTTTCGAGGTAGGGTCTCACTCTAGCTCAGGCTGACCTGGAATTCAATATGTAGACTCAGGGTGGCCTTGAACTCACAGCAATCCTCCTACCTCTGCTTCCCGAGTGCTGGGATTAAAGGCGTGTGCCACCACGCCCAGCCACACTGCATTGTGGACAGTTGGCCCCATCACAGGATATAAAGCTTAAAGCTCTGGCTCTTCTCTGCACCCTGGACATGGTCCTCACTCATCAGCAGGTACCCAACAAAAAGATAAGAACAACTGGAGATGGTGGAAGTATATTGGTAATTTTTGTATTGCGGGGATCAGAATACTTGACAACAATTTAAAGGAAAAAGTAACGTATTTGGGCTCATAGTTCCAGTGGATTCTTGCTCCATTATGATGAAGAAGGCCTGGCAGAGCAGAGCAGTCCATGTCATACTGAGCCAGGAAGCTGAGAGGTGTAGACCCTGTACTGGCTTTATCCTTTGCCATCTTTTATTCCATCTAGGTGGGCTGCCAGCCTCTAGGACAGTGCCACCTACGTTCAGGGTGGGTCTTTCCCCCTCAGTTAATCTTCTCTGGACCACATTCACAGATGCACCCTGAGGTGCCTCACTGGTGTCCTAGGTGATTCTAAACACAGCCAAGTTGACAATGATGACAGGGTGAGGGATAGACACGATAACAGGATCAAGCAGGTGGAGAAGTAGACTGTCTGCTTGACCACATAGGAGTCCCTTCAGGATAAGTGGCAGCTCCTTTGCCAAGGGCCTGAAGGAGGAACCAGGGAGAAGAGACAATCTAGCAGCTTCAGACCTGGATAAAACGTCCCTCTACTGATCCCTTCTTCGTGCGTGTCTTCCACCAGCGGAGTGGGTGTGCTGTGAGCTTGTTAGTAGGATGCTTCTGTCATTGTCTTGAATAATTGAACATTTCCCCATCCTCTGGCACATCTTATCTCTGAGCTTAAATCCCAATGAATGCCATACTTCACTGCTCGTCAACACTCTGTTCCCTTTAGTGCATTCTCTACAGAGCTCAATAGCATCTCCCGCCAGGCACAGCCACCCTCAACCCATTGTGTTACAGTGGAGTGACAAGCTGCCCAGTGGATCAAACCATCCAGGTGCCAGTTGCTTTGCTGAATCACATCACCACCAACTAAGCAAACCCCTTCATCAAAAAAGAAGGGAGAAAAAGAGCATGGGGCGCTCTTACACCGAAGCAAAAGCTGTTTGCTATTTTGCTAAAGCTGGAACAAGGGGGCTTCTTTCATCGAGGATAAAAGACAAAAAAATCAATGACAGGCTTATGTGAAGACTTGAGTCTCATTTTATTTCAGGGAGAGAGAGAAAAAAAAACGAACAGGAATCAGTTATTCCAGTCTTTCTCTATTAGATTTAGTTCAAAGATGTCATTCGCATTGGCAGTCAAGTGGCATGGACTATTTATTTGAAGGATACTTGATAATCCATTTGTTTATTGATTTAGTTAAGCAGGTGTGTATAACACTGTTTACTGGAAAGAAAAAGAGGTCTTGTATTCAGTGAAAGAGAAACTTTGTATGGGTTAAAAAGAGTCCTATTAACATGAAACCAAAGGAAAGCTGTTGGAGTAGAATAATAAAATCAAGACTTTGTTGACTGAGCTTTCCACCCGTTCAGAAGAACTCAGAAAGTTATGTTGAAGTGGTGGCCTGCCAAAGGAGATCTTCTTATAAAAGTCAGAAATAGAGAGGAATGAACCTAAGTGTCTGCAAGGGGTGGATGTGGGGACTGCAGACAGACTGGTTTGCATTTTCATGTTTTCTGACTAAAGACACGCATTCTTGTCATGAATGTCGCTGGGGTGGGGGAGAGGGGTTCCGACTCACCATAGAAGGCCTTTTCTAGTCAGGTAACATGCAAGACGAGACAGTGATGTGGAGAGAGCATGCTTGGGGAAAACTGAACACCTGTATGTAAAGTAAGGCAGAGCTACAAGCCTTTTTCAGACAGAAGCAAAATTTCTTCCAAAGAAGTCTTTGTGATGTTGAGCATCCTACCAGAGTGACTGGCCAGCTTGTTAGGAAGAAACCCATTTAACAATGACTCTCTTGTCCTGCCTTTATCTCTGTCACTGACCATCCAGAACCTTCCAGGGTATTTTCTTGTTTGGCGGAGGAAATAACCATATGCATTGTAGTTACCATGTTGAGAATGGACCTCACACGCACCATACAGCCCGGAGTACCAGGAAGGCAATGCCATGGTCATTCTTCCTGGCTTTCCTTTCTGGAGCTACTGCATGTATAGTCTCAAGCCAAATGTCAAGACAACCACAGCTCTCAGGCAGGGTCCTTCCGCACACAGACTCAATCACTTTTTTTTTTTTTTTTTTTTTTTTTTTGGAGAGAGACAGAGAAAGAAGGAGAGGAAGACAGATAGAGATGGGCGCGCCAGCAGCCTCTCATCTGCTGTGAACGAAATTCAGATGCATGCGCCCCTTGTGGTCAAGTGCGGCATTGCACTCCTTTGCATCTGGCTAAACGTGGGACCTGGAGATTGGAACCGCTGGAGACTGGAACTGCTGGAGATTGGAACCAGCATTCTTAGGCTTAGGAGGCAGGTGACTTAACCCGCTAAGCCATCTCTCCAGCCCAGATTCAATCACTTTTGATCATCCAGCCTGCTTCCCTTCTGCTCCAAGTAGCCTCTTTTCCCCAGATTGCTGCACAAGCTTCTTATTTGCATCCTTTTATCCACTCTTGCCTCTGGCCACCTTTGAGTCCATATTACACATAGCAGGCCAGAAGAGTTCTCTTAAAACACACATGACAGAACTAAGCTGAACCCCTGCTCACCTCAAGGATGCCATGCAAAAGCTGACTCAAATTTCCCTAAAGATCTGTGTAAGAATGCTTGCTGGGAAGAGCCCCAAGGAGGCCATTAACAACACAAAGGATGAATGTCCTAGGGTCTCTCCACCAAGACCCAGAAGCGAAAATAAACCTTCAACTACACCCCACAGCACAGAGGAATGTCCCCAAATAGTGTTGGGCAAAAGAACCCACTCATGAAAGAATGTATTTAATCATACATTTATATCATTTAAAAAAATCTATTTATTTATTTGATAGAGACAGAGAGAAAGAGGGATTTTGTTGTTGTTGTTTTGTTTCTGTTTTTCAAGATAGGGTCTCACTCTAGCCCAGGCTGTCCTGGAATTCACTATATAGTCTCAGGTGGCCTTGAACTCTCAGTGTTCTTCCTACCTCTGCCTCCCAAGGGCTGGGATTAAAGGCGTGTGCCACCATGCCCTGCTAAAAGAGAGAGAGAGAGAGAGAGAGAGAGTATGGGCACACCAAAGCTTCCTGCCACTGCAAATGAACTCCAGACACATGTGCCACTTTGTGCATCTGGCTTTACATGGGTACTGGGGAATTGAACTTGGGCCATCAGGCTTTGCAAGCAAGCATCTTTAACCACTGAGCTATCTCTCCAATCCTCTATGAAGTTTTTTTTTAAGTGTGTCTGTGTGTGTGTCTGTGTATGGAAACAGAGAGAATGAGGCAGACATGGAGAGAATGAGTATGGCACACCAGGGCCTCCTGCCACTGCAAATGAACTCCAGATGCATGTGTCACTTTGTGCATCTGGCTTTATGTGGGTACTGGGAAATTGAGCCCCAGCTGTCAGGCAATGCCAGCAAGCATCTTTAGTGGCTGAGACTTCTCTCTAGCCTGATTTTTGTGTTTTTGAGGCAAGGTCTTTCTCACTGGCCCAGAGCTCACCAAGTAGGCTAGACTGGCTGACCAGCAAGCCCCAGGGATCCTGTTGCCTCTGCCTCCCAAGCACTGAGATTAAAAGCATGGGTGATTGGGTGATTATGTCCAACATTTTGATATGGATTCTGGGGATAAAACTCAGGTAGGTCCTCATATATGTGAGGCCAGCACTTTACTACTAAGCCATCTCCCCAGCCCCATACATATAGTTGTGAAATAGGCCAAATTCATCTGTAGAAAAGATGGAAGTCAGGGGAATCATTACCCTGGAATGGGTGGAGAAAAGAGTAGCCACAGGGAAAAGCCTCAAGGGGAGACCCCAGGGATGCTGGAGGGTGAGGGCTCTTGATCTGGTTAGAGCTGAGGGGCAGGTGAGCTTTAAGAATTTCATGCTGACTGAAGTTTCATTGCGCTGTCTCTTAAGATTTGCATGCTATTCTGTGTATTCCATACTTCAATAAGATAATTGCATAAAGGAAGATTAAAAATTAGGCCATAATGAAGATCATGAAAATGTCTGTTTTATAGGCTATGAACACAGAGTATTTGTTGCAAATTTTGAGTACTTTGGGTCTGTGATTTGAAATAAGTAAGCTGAAATTAAAGCAGTTCAGAATTGTAAAAGGAAATTGCTATTAATAGTATAATCTCTGCACAATGCTTCTCACACTGGAGAGTTTTGATACCTGTAGTCCACATAATATTTTTACTGGATTTTTTTTTTGTTGTTGTTGTTGATGTTTTCTGGTTTCTTGAGAAAAAAAAAAAAAAGTCTCACTATCTGGCTATCTGGCCTCACACTTGTGATCTTTCCACCTCAACATCCCAAGTGATGGGATTATAGGCATGCCACTACCCAGCTAGCTTAAGGGAGGGTTTCAAGGTGAACTCTTCTGCATGGCTGAGATTGATGGAGGGCATAGTAAGATTAATTGCTTGATATCTTTATGCAAATATCACGGATGCAGTGGAGAGCAAGTAAGAAGGAATGTTTCACTGCCATGTTTGAGACCTTCCAGTGCTCCTCATCTCAGAGTCAGAGACAAAGTTCAAATCATTTCCCGGGCCTACAAATCTCTGCCTCATCAGGACCTCCTTGTTTCCCCCTTATTTACAGACCTCAGACATAGCAGTATCTAGAAGCCAGACACAGCCTGATTCAGGTCCATCGCACACGCCTTCTCATAGTATGTGGCACATGATTTTATGACTAGGGTTAAGGCCAGCCTTTTTCCTTACCTCCTCTGAATTTTTCCTAAATGTCCCATCTCATCAATGATTTTCCTGATCACCAGCTCTCTGTATGCTGCTCAGTCATCTCTCTCTCTTTTCTCTCTCTCTCTCTAAAACATATTAACATATATATTATTTAGATACTTGTATTTCTTCTCCATGTCTGTTGTGGTTTGCATGTATAATGTCCCCCATAGGCTCATGTGTTTGAATACTCTATCACCAGATGGTGGCACTGTTAGGGAAGTTTGTGAAATCTTTAGGAGGTGGAGCCTTGATAGAGGAAGTGGGTAAGTGGGGTGGGCCTTGAGGTTTTAGATCCTGGTCCCACTTCCTATTCAAAAAGAGAAGGCTCTTTTTGACTACGGATTTAATGTGACCAGCTTCCCTCTGGCTGTGTCTTCCTGCCAGCATTCAGTGTATGTCCTTGAAATTAAAACAGAATCAACCCTTTTCTTCCTTAAGCTGCTTCCTGTCAGGTATTTGGTCACAGCAATGAGTAACATAATTAATATGACCTTCATTTATTAGAAAGTACACTATAAATGAAGACCTTTTTATAGGTTTCATTCCTTGCTGATATCCTTTGGTCCTGTGGTGGTTTGAATATAACATGTCCCTCACAGCCTTATGCATTTGTTATTAAGCCTCATACTTGATCCCCAGCTTCTCTAGCCTTTGGGAAGTGGAGCCTTGCTGGAGGAATTGTGTCCCTGAGGACAGGCCTTGAGGCGTTTAATGCAGTCCCCTTTGCCAGTGCTAGCTATCTTCCTCTTGCTGCTTCTTTCCAGCCTATGTGACAAGATGTGATACCAAGATGCCTGTTCTTGCCATGTTTTCTCCACCATCAAATCTCCCCCTTGAGACTGTAAGGTGAAATTAAACCCTTTTCTTCCACAAGCTGATCATGTGGGTTTTTTGTCTTTGGGATTGGTTCATAGTAGGAATATGGATAGATTTGGAACTTTGACATGGCTTAAAAGGTTTCAGAGGGAAAAGAGGGTTTTGTCAGGAACAGGGCTGGCGTGATATATTCTGGCAAGAAGGATGGCTGCATTGTACATGAGTTCTAAGTTATGTGCCCAGACTAGAGAATCAGTGCATGGCCCATGGGGGTGATGTCATGTTATACATTATGGGACTTTTGAGAGTATCTTGAAATACTGGCATTTTAGCAAACACTGTAGGGAAAATGTGTATACAAATCATGGAGGGGAGACACTGAGCAAATGGACCAAGCCCAAGGGAAAGTACTCAAGGAAACCTTTTTGACATCCACTGCACAGGGGCTAACATGATCAAGATCTTTTTTAGAGCCTCTTATGATTAATATGAACAGTAGGGCACATATTTGGTGTCTGATAAATGTCAGCTTTTCTTCTGAGTGTGCTCAGGGATACAGCAAATGGGTACAAAGTTAATATTTCTCCTAAGTAGGCCTGGCTGTAATGGACATTTACTCAAAGGTGATGTTGGGATTAGAAGCCTTTGGTGCTAATTAGGGGGTCATGGTTCATTAGTACTGAGAGTAGCCCCATCCTTCCTCAAGACCTATTTTACAAAGGAGGACATGACAAGGAAGATAATTAATCTATCACAAAACTACTTTCTCAGGAGAAGTAACTGATCCATGATTGCACAACTAGCTCCTGGTACTCTATGGTTCACTCCAGGGTCATCTTGACTGTAAATAAATGATGGTCCTACAGTGAGAAGAAGACCTTCTGAGAATACCAAGAACAACCTTCCTGCACAGGAGCATGTCTATGAAGTCTACCTTTCCCTGTATGGCTATAGTCAGGGTAGGTCAGCAACTAGGGACACTTAGGCCACACTTGGGGTTCATTTATTTGGAAATCTTCTTTTGATTTATGGGTTCTGTGTAGGAAGCTTTAGTTCCCTTAGAATCTATTATATATCCTGTTCTTTGAACCTCTCTGAGCTTATATTTGGTTAGACCATTATGTGAAACATACTGGTGACTTACCATGTCTCATTCAAGATCATTTTCCTGACCATCATCTCCTGAAAAGAAAGTTCCTTGGGTTGAGGCATACCAATATACTGAGGGCTGGGGGGGGTCATGTTTCATATTCCCCGGCTCATAGAAACTGCTTTGAAGGACTGAGCTTTCTCTGAAGTAATCCTCTGAGGAATGAGAAGATGAGATGTTGGCACACAGGAAGGGCTCAAAGGACCACCCAACTAAGTGAAGGGATTGTCCTAACAAAGGAAGGGGGCAAGGAGCTAATAAGAGAATCAAGCAGTGAAGGGCAAATGGGTCTAGGGGATATACTGGTGGGAGGTGGTGTCCCCAGTCTTTGTCCTGGGCATCCCTGAGTATGGCTGTAGCTCCATTCTCTAGCATGTGGTCTTCAGAAGTATCTTCACTCCTTTAGAGTTTCCATTTCCCCTTTGTACAAATCGGCTGACAGTATTGTGAGTAGAACAGTACCTGACCCCTCTGCATGGGTTGCCACCTCCCTTGCTCAAGGAATGAGGCCACTCGCCAGCTTTAACCCTGTCACTCTGCAAGTCAGATGGATGACCTGAGATACCTGTTACTACAAGACTCTCCAATTATCATCCCAGGGCTTTGTTCAAAGCCAATAAGGTTTTGTTAGCCTTAATCTCCACATACGTAAAAAGGATCCAGTAATGGGCCCATCTTATTGAAGGAACTGATTCACATCACTCAGGCCTTATGCAGTTACAAGGAAAGTTGTTTGTGAGTTAGTCTGAATTGGATCCTTAGAGGAAATATCACAGCTTGCGTGCTGCTGAATACAACCACAGATTAATAACAGCAAGTTGTCACTGCACTGTGCAGGTGTCAGGCCCTGTCCCGAATACCTTATGCTAATCCCTCCCTTGCTCATCTTTACAATGCTTGGGAGTAGATGCCGCTATTATCTTTGGTATATAGGTGTCAAAACTGAGTCAATACAGGTTAAGTGACTTGTAGGTCATTCTGGGGTATGAATTACTGGCTCTAGGAATTATACATGGAACCACACTGCCATACTGGTTAAGTGACCTGGATTGTGCACCTTGGCTAGAGTTCACACAATGCTCCTGACTTCTGAGCCACCTGAGGACAGCAAGAACACCTACAGACCATCTTCTATGTCCCAAGAGGGAAAAGTGATCTAGGACTAGCTGTTGTGGGCCCTGGATACCCCAAGGACTGTTGTTCACATGACCTTTCATTAATAAGCTCTCCACTGTCCGGCCAGAGAAATTTTATGGCCATGTTTTCAGAGAAGGAAACTGAAACAGAGGGAAAAGGGGGCAAAAAGTTAAATATGAGGAAAGGGAGATAGTCGGTAAAATGCTTATATTAGAATCACGAGGACCCGAGTTTGATACCCAATTCCCAACTGAAAATGCCATGAGTGGTAGCATGCACTTGCAATCTCAAGGCTGGGAAGGCAGAGACAGGTGGGCCCCCTGAAGCCCACTGAGCCAACCAACATAGCCTAATTGGTGAACTCCAGGCCAGTGTGAGACCCTGTGTTAAAAGGAAGTGGATGGTCCTGAGGATGGCTTCCGAGTTTGTCCTCTGGCCTCCTTCCACATTCTCATACTCACCCTTGTTTTCAAAAATTCAATGTGCTCAAAAGCAACATTTTCGACCTTCTAACTCGTGGGTATTCTACAGGCCACGTGTATTCAGGGAACTTGTGTGTCAGGGCAGGGAACATGTTCACAGGAGTTCAGTGTAAGGAATACATCACCCAGTCAGGCACCGGATCAGTTTCCTCCTCTGCACATAGAGAACAATAGTGTTCACATCACTCATGACTGGTGGATGCTGAATTGAGTGAGATACAGTGCATCACATTCCTAGAACAATGATACCACGGCAAAAACGGAATAAATGCTAGTCTTCTGTGGATGGCTTACTCACACTGTGAATATTTCTAGTCATGTGTGAGCCCCAGACAATGAGTTTATGGAGTGAAATGAGCATCCACACAGTTCAGTTCTTCTGGGAAGGACAGAGAAGAAAATGAAAGTAGATGAGACGTCCAATCAAAACCTCTCCAAACAGTGAGCTGCAATCCAGAGGGGATGGTTTATTTTTAGCTCACAGCAGGTTGGATAAACTTGGTGTATTGGCTATAAAATTTACAAGCCATATGCCCAGGTGTGAAAAATTCTCCTCTAAATGAGCTTATTTTTTTCTCTCTCAATCATTCATTCTGACAGCAGCATCATGTAAAACAAGTCAAGGAAGCTTGGTCACTTGATGGTTTCTCTTAGCATTTTCAGTAATTCCTGCCGCACTCTTTTTTATTTTTCTTATAGCACATCTGTATTCTTTTCTTATGCTTTTTTTTTTTTTAGGCAAGCTCAACAGACTGGCTTTTTTTTATGCAAGAGAGAGAGAGAGAGAGAGAGAGAGAGAGAGAGAGAAAGGGGGAGAACTGGTGCACCAGGGCCTCCAGGCACTGTAATTGAACTCCAGATGTGTGTGTCACCTTGTGCGTCTGGCTTATGTGCGACCTGGAGAGTCAAACATGAGTCCTTAGGCTTTGCAGGCAAGCACCTTAACCACTAATCCATCTCTCCAGTCCTGTATTCTTGTCCTGCAGGTTTATGGGAATGGGGGAGGAGTTATGCCTCTAAGTGTGTGGGGAAGATCTTCCATGTCCCTCACTGCTGGATGGCAGCATCTCTGATGATGGCCATCACCCTGCCTGGCTCTGATCAACACTGTCTAACCTGTTGGCATCTGTGAGACAATGAGGCCCTCCCCTGGCCTTGGACTACTGTGATCTACAGGCTGTTTCTAAAGCCAAAACCTTAAGACACCCCCCCCCATTAATTTGTGCTTGTCCATCATGCCCACACATACATGTGAGTCCTTGTTGGTCTTGATCCAAGGAGAGAGGTGAGTGGGCAGGGCCTCAACTTCATAGATTCCTCCTATCATCGCCACCTGTTGCAGTCAGGTTCGCATTGCTGGTGGAAATCACTCACCCAACCAAGAGCAGCTTTTGGGCAAAAAGAGGTTTATTTTGGCTTATAGGCTTGAGGGGAAGCTCCATGATGGCAGGGAAAATGATGGCATGAGCAGAAGGTGGACATCACTTCTTGGCCAACATAAGGTGGACAATAGCAACAGGAGAGTGTGCCAAACACTAGCAAGGGGAAACTGGCTCTAATACCCATAAGCCCGCCCCCGGACAATTCACTGCCTCCAGGAGGTGTTAATTCCCAATCTCCATCAGCTGGGAACCTAACATTCAGAACACCTAAGTGTATGGGGGACACCTGAATCAAACCACCACATCTCCCATCACCTCTTTTCTTGACTGAGGATAGGCATTATAGTATGAATGTGAAATATCTCTCACAGGCACATGTGTTTGAAGTGTTTGAACACTTGGACCTCAGCTGGGGGCACTGTTTTGGGGGTAGTGGAGTCTTTGGGACATGAAGTGTAGCTGGCAGAGGTGGGTGCTGGAGGCAGGCCTTTGAGGTTAATACCTGTCTCTGATTGTGATCTAGTTACTTATTGCCCATCTACTTATTGCCCATCTGTCAAGGTGTGACCAGCCCCCTCACATTCTTGCCAACATGGACTTAAGTCCTCCAACAGTCATGTTCTCCCCTGCACATGACAGATTGACGGCTTCTGAAACCATGAGCTAAAATGAACCCTTCTTCCTTTGTTTCTGTCAGCTCACAGTAAAATGAAAAGAAATAGAGTGAAGACTGTTAGCCAAACCTTCCATCAAGTCTATTACTTGTACCAGGATTGGGGCTTTAGTGGTCTCAAAATCAGGAATTGATTATTACTATATCCCAGTTCTGTACTTTTAAAAAATTTATTTTGAGAGAGAGAGAGAGAGACAGAGAGAGAGGGAGGGAATGGGTGTGCCAGGGCCTTCAGACACTACAAAAGAACTCCACATGCATGTGCCCCTTGTGCACATGTGTGACATTATGTGCTTGTGTCCCTGTGTGTCTGGCTTATGTGGAACCTGGAGATTCAAACATTAGTTCTTTGGCTTCACAGACAAGCACCTTAACTGCTAAGCCATCTATACAGCCCTTTTTTTGTACTTTTAAAAATATTTTATTTATTTGTATGCAGAGAGAGAGAGAGTGAATGGGCAGGCCAGGGCCTCTATCTGCTGCAAATGATGCAGGTGCCACCTTGTGCATCTTGGCTTTACATGGATACTGGGAAATCAAACCCTGAGTCATTAGGCTTTGCAGGCAAGTGTTTTAACCGCTGAACCATCTCTCCAGCCCATGCATTTTAACTTAGGATAAGGAGCTGAGGTGTGATTTTCTTGAGGAAGAATTGTTTTCATCATATTTTTAATTTGAAGTATTTTTAATTTAACTTTTTTATTAGTTATGGACATAGTGTGTAAACAGCACATGCTGGTACCATCCTTACCCTCATCGCTGCCTCCCCCAAGGGACTCTCCTTGTTGGGGATGCCGTTCATCCCCATGGGGATTGTGGGTCATGCACTGTGGGGGTAGCCATCCATTATTGGGGAGCGGCAATGGGTGGATTTTAAAAATATATATATATTATTTATTTATTTGAGAGGGAGAAAGCGGCAGACAGAGGGGGAGAGAGATAGAGAGAGAGAAAGAGAGAGAATGGGTGCACCAGGGCTTCCAGCCACAGCAAACAAACTCTAGATGCATGCACCTTCTTGTGCATCTGGCTTATGTGGGTACTGGGGAATCGAACCAAGATCCTTTGGCTTTGCAGGCAAACGCTTTAACTGCTGGGCCATCTCTCCAGCCCCAATGGGTGGATTTTAATTGCAGAAGAGCATCCTGGTGACTCTTCAAACCAAGGACAATGTCGGAAGCCACACACCCAACCACCCAGGAATTCACCTCTCAGCTATTTCCACTGGGGGCAGGTGGCATTGAGGGGGCCCAGAGGTGTCCCTGAGGAAGCCGACTCCTGAAAGGTTAGAACGCTTTCTTCAAAGCATGCAAGTCAGGGTGTGTGTGTGGGGGGCATTCTTGTTTCTGCACCCAGCAGCACTGAAAGTGGAAAGGACTCTTCAGGAGCTTTACGCTCAGCGGCAGTGGACCAGCGGCCAGGGTGAGCCTCCGGCCATCACTGCCATTTAGAGGACCGTGGCTGAGAAGCTGACTTCCGGTCTAAGAGCTCATTTCTGAGAAGAAGCTGTGCTTGCAAGATTGTGACAGCTTCTCCCCCCTCCTTTCCCAGCAGTGAAAACAATTATTCTTCACATTAGTCTCCCTCAGTTCAGACCCTCATCCATCTCCATCCAAATGGCCTGGGATGAACAGTGTCCAAAGAGCTTCTTTAAAAGCCTCTATCAGCATAAACGTGCCAACGCCGGCGCTGGCTCCTCTGCTGGCTGGGGTCAGGCCTTCCGTCTGTAGAGTTACAGCCTCCCTCCGGTTGGCAGGAGTGGCGGCCTCTGTCCACATGGGCCTCGGTTGATACTTGGCGGGCGACCTTCCCAGGCCCTCTCCGTCATTGCTAGAGCCATCCATTGTCCCTCCAGGGTTGCTAATGACTGACCTTCATTCCTCCCAGCAGCTTCTTTAGTCTCCCCAGAGCAGCTTCTTTGACTTCTCTTAGTCTTTATGGTCCTGTCAAATGGCTTTGAAGGAGAAAAGTACAATTTTATCCTCCTTGCTATAGAATAGAGTCTGGCAAGTGGATTTCAAAGCTGGTTTTCTAGTCACTCCTTCCATTTATTGTAGAAATATTGGAAGTCAAGACAAGCGTGGGTAACTGATCGCAAGCCCTTTCCCTCCTGCATTGCCTCCTGTCTTTGGTGCCACTGGGGTAAAATGATGACATTGACCAGGAACTTACAACCACAGGGGGATTGCTGCTCTTGACTTCCTAGAATCACAGAATCCTAACCACCTCAGGTTTCGCAGTGTCTGAAGATCTCGAGAAGCTTCATTTGCATGTTATAATATAATAAGCAAAGGCAGCATTGTTGGGCTTAAAGCTGTGGCTCAGGGAAGGTCAGGGGTCGCCGTATAATTCCGTGGCTGCTAACACCAGAAATATACTCCTTTTTACAACTCTGAAGGCGACAGTGTTGGCAGGCGTGGTCCTTCTGGAGACATGAGGAGAGAATCTGTGCTTCTGAGGGCTGGGGCCGCCTCAGCCTATTCTCTGTGCCTTGTACTACCTTGCTCTCTACTTTTCTGTAGCAAAATCTCCCTCTGCTTCATTCATAAGGACTCACGGCATTATGTTCATGGCCTAAATGAGAATCCCAGGACATCATGCCCCCATCAAATCCTTAACTCTATCACATCTTTTGCTATATTAAGCAACAGGCATGGATTCCACAGATTAGGATGCAAGCATTGAGGACCACTTGGGGGCAGTTTTATTGTGGATCCTGGACAGAAACTGGTGATCAGGCAAACAAGCAGCCAGTCTCCTGCTGGACTTTGTCAGACACCAATGTTTTCAGACCCCACCATGGTTCCCAGCTTTCTTGCTAATTGTATTCATTACTTTTCGTGTGGTTGCTACAGAATAGATGACCAAAGCAACTTACGACAGGCAGGGTTTATAGTTGCACCAGCCTTCATGCAAGGGAGCTCAAGGCAGCTGGTGGCGTTGCATCCCCAGTGAGGAAGCTGAGAAAGAGATGATGTATCAAGCTAGTTTAATCTGGTTTATTTTAGCTGGGATAAATCAGCCCATGGGACGATCACCCAGCCCACAGTCAGGGTGCGTCATCTCACTTCAATTAACTCAGTCTAAAAACTCCCTCACCAACATGCCCAGAGGTTTGTCCCCTAGATGACTCTAGATCCTGTCCAGTTGGCTGTCGATATCACCTATCACATGAATCCTGACCTTGCCAAGTTTTAAAGTGTCCAAGCCCAGAAGGTAACTCCCACTGTGTAAAGATGCCTTCACGCCCATATGATCACCAGGGGAGTTTGATCAACACAGATTCCTATGTGGCGGGGTGAGGGTAGGCTGAGACCGCGGCTATCCAACAAGCTCCTAGGTGGTGCCAGGGTTCTTTGCCTTACCTCACACTTTGAATACAGAAGGTCCAAGCCAAGAGCAGTCACATTCTTGCCAGGGATTGGCCTAGGGCAAGCACGTGACTTGGTTTATATCCAGGGAAAGCTGGGAGCATACTTGCTGAAGGGCAAGACAGGTTTCTGAGGCTCATTTTCCTGCCTGATGAAAGACAACGGGAGTCTGAAGCTCGGTTGTCTCTTTCTTCCTTTCAAGTAGTATCAGGAACACATGAGGAGGTGAAGCCCGGAGCTGTGGTAGCCATCTTGTGAGCATACAGACTACATGTGAGGAGAAAAAGCTAATTCATGGGGACAAGAAACAGAGGAACGTCTTGAAAATATCAAGGCAACACTGGGACTTCCTGGCATCATTTTTAAGTAAACTCTGAGTTGTTTATGGTTTTATTTCTCTGTTACCCAGGTTATTTCCCACCTGCAGCCCATTATACTCTTAGTGATAAAACAAATCTAACAGAGATAAGGCCTAGTGAACTAGAGTCCATATGTACCACCGGAAAAATGAGAAGGACCAATGTGTCCTTCACAGTGAGGAGGAAATAGGTTCCTGTGGTGGTTTGATTCAGGTGTCCCCCATAAAGCGTTCTGAGCGCTTAGGTCCCCAGCGGATGGCAATTTGGGAATTGAAGCCTCTTGGAGACAGTGTATTGTTGGGGGTGGGCTTACGTGCGTCATAGCCAGTTTCCCCTTGCCCGCATTTGGCACACTCTTCTGTTCCTGTTGTCCACCTGATGTTGGTCAGGAGGTGATATCCACCCTCTGCTAATGTCATCATTTTCCCCTGCCATCATGGAGTTTCCCCTTGAGTCTTTAAGCCAAAATAGACCCTTTCCTCCCACCAGCTGGTCTTGACCAGGTGTTTTTAGTCAGCAATGTGAACCTGACTGCATCAGCTCCTATCTGGACCCCTGCGTGGTCCCTTGTCACTCTGTGTCTCCGTGCAGAGTGCTATAACGTAATGGATCTGGGAAATCTTGTCCCTGACTTTGTGACGAAGTCCAAACATTCTTAATCATCTTCATCAGTTACAAACCCCAGAGTTCCTTCAAGTATGAGTGGCTAAACTCTACCACAGTGGTTCCAAGTCTGATTCCCACTGAACTGCTAAACATGCCATCCATGTTTGCCCTGTCAGCGTGCTCATATCAGGCAGGCTACACCACACGTCTGGCATGCATTTTGCAAACAAGAGAAAGACTCCCTCAGCTTGGTGCAACCCAGCAATCAGCCCATGATTAATTAATCCTGGGTGGATCTCAAGCTACTTTAAAGAAAAATCCCAGGCAAATAGACATGCCTATTTTTCTTCTGGAATTGTTTGTTTGAATTCCCTCATTGGTATCAAACTTAATTATGCAATATCTTAGAAATACACAAACACCTGCCATTTTATTTCTGAGCATATTTGAAAGGCAAAGATTTCAATGCCCTGCGTGGTCTTAAGAATAGGATGGATCTTTGTAAGGCTGATGGTATAAAAAAAATGTAAGGAAGAAAAAGAAAAAAAAAACACCTCTGTTCAGATGATGTGGGATTCAAAATATATCAGATAATTGAAGGAGTAAGATCTTGACTCATTTCCTAATGTGAGTGTTAGGGAACTATGAAAAATTTTCATTTAAGAAATAAATTTTAAAGAAGTCACTCCCCCTTAGGGACATGGCTAAAGGATGCCTGAAGCACTGATTAGCTACATAACTTTTAATCTAGAAGGATACTAATTTGTCTGACAACTCCCTTACCATCCGGCACTGTCCTGTTCTTTTCTGAGTCAGCACACTGGCTCTTAGAGGAGCCTGCACTGTGCAGAGCTGTCGCTCCTATCAAACACAAGGCCCTCAGGGCTTCTGCTCATCATTAAAGAAAGAGACACTTGTTAGAGTATTATCCAGGCCCAGTACAGCTCCATTCAATTAATTTTAGAGTTGTATCTAGGTCAACATCTATCTGCATGTCGCATACAAGCACAGCAGCTAGTTACCTAGTAGTTGCATGTTTCTAAAAGGTTCAAGTCCTGTGTGGTAGAGAATTACTCTTTATTTGATGGGAAAAAAAGGCTATTACTCTTCAAAAATAACCAGTAGTATTTCTTCTGAAACTTGGCTACCATGGGAATATTTCCAGTGCTCGTTTTAGAAGGCTGCTCCAGAAGGTCACGAACAGTCTTGATCTGTTAACTAGTGGTGCTTGATGTAGAATCCTTTGCCCAAATTATGAATCTACTACATCTATCTTTGTCTTCTGAGGAGAAAGAATATATTCATAAACTCTGTTTGGGGGTAATGAAGTTTCAACCTGCAACTAAAACAATGAAGTCACTGTCCTGTGACTATCCTCTGGGAGAAAGGAATCAGGGGTGTGGAAAGAAGGTTTGAAGTAGGTATGAGGCAATGTTTCTCTGCTAAAAACAGAGAAAGAAAGGGATGGGGAGATGGGTCATTGGATAAAGCCTTTCCCATGCAAGCCTGAATACCTGAGTTCCAATACTCAGACTCCACATAAAGGCTGGAAGCCACTATGGGCTTCTATAAACCTGGCATGTGGCCAGTGAGATGGGAAGCGGAGACGGGAGAATTTCCTGGATGCTAGCCTGGCAAATGCCTTGAGCAGCGTGAACAGCAATGAGAATGAGACTTTGATGCAAAGCGAGATGGAAAATGAAGACCAACACCTGCAAGTTGTCCTTTGACCTCCACACATAGGCCATGGCACGTGTGTGTCCCTACCCCCACCATATGCATACACATACCCTAAAACAGTTTTGTGAAAACAGAAAATTAAAAAGAAAGAAAATACATAAGCAGTCTGCCATACCATTTCCTTCATCATGTCGTGATGCCAATCTTAGCATCCTCAAGGTGGCCCCCAGTCGTAGAAGACCTAGTGACTGTGCGAGAGCCACTCAGGGAGATTTGTACGTCATCTTAAGAACAAGCAAGTCTGTTCTGAGCGGAACTGAGCCAACAGGTTCTACGCAGTCTACTGCTGACAGCTGACATCAAGGCCATGTAAGGCCATGGAGGTAGATGAGCATAATAGTACCATCACCAGGTGCAAATTCCGAGATCTAGCCACTAACAACATCTCGAGAAGGACCTACACTAGGCAAATGAAGACACTGAGGCTGAGCTATCATAGGAGGAGCAAGCTGCCTCGTCCCATAAACACGAATTACCTGAGGATGGCTGGGTGTCACTTCCTGTCATGGCAGGATCTATACAGCAAAGACCACAGACCTAGGACTCTGACCAAAGTTATAAGTTTCCAGGAAAGATGGGTGTGATGGTTAAGTTTGTGTCAACTTGATTTGTTTAGGAATCCACAGACATTCCTCATAAGTGTGTCTTTGAGGCTGCCTCTAGGAAGGATTAACTAAAGGAAGACTCCTTCCCCCAGGGGTAAGCCCTTCCCCCAGAGAGGGTGGCCCAGAGTGGGTAGCCCCTCTTGGAGGAGGGGGCTGGTTGATAAAAAGGAGCTCTGGGAAGAAAGGCTCTCTCTCTCTCTCTCCACCTGGCTGCCAGTGCTGCTCATTGCTTGCCACTGGGTGCTTGCTGCTTGGTGCTTGCCGCTTGGTACTTGCTGCTTGGTGTTGCTGCTTTTCAGTGTGGACTGAAGACCAGGGTGGACTGAAGAGCAGCATCTCTCCAGGAAACCTCCAGGCCTTTAGTGCCGGATTGGGACTGCTGAGGCCTCCAGCCTCATGGACTGAGCAACTACCGGGTTTCTTGACTCTCGGACCTGCAACCTGCTATTGCTGGACTGTGTGAGCTAATCCAATAAATTCCCTTTTAATACAATTCATTCTATCCATTCTGTTCCTCTAGAGAACCCTGACTAATACAATGTGTGTGTCTCTTCCAGCAGCTTGTGATGCGATTTGAACACCCGGGGTAACCAGGGCTTTGCAAACAGAGGGCAAGCAAGATAGAGCCAACGGCTCAGGCAGGGCCTGAGGAGTAGAGAGAAGAGTTCTCTGTGCCTAATGCTACCCAGCTTACGTGGTAAAAACAGCCAGTGAGACTCTGAAGCAGCCCTAACCACCAACCACATCCATCTAGGTTTGTGCTGCGCTGAGTCACCATGCCAACCACAGTCTAGAGATATGGATGTCCCTGCAAAGCAGGACACTGACAGGATGATCACATCACATCGATATGTAACTTGTAACTGCAGAAGTCACTTTTGATTAGATCACTTGTGCTTCTGTGACCCAATATGGGACCCGATTGGGTTTGAAGCCAGTCAATGAACAGGCATGATGACGACTGGGATTTACCAGGTTGACTCATGGCGACCGTGGGGTCATGGACATGGGGATGTCTGACACCGCCTGGAGCGGGGGAGTTAGAGCTCTGCTTATTCACATGGGAAAGCAGGGACAACCTCAAAGGATAGAAGTACTCATCAGAACACGGAAGACATGCCTTTGACTCCAATGCTTCCATCACTAGAACTCATGAGAAGGGGATGACGGTCAGCTGACGTCATTCTTCCTGTCACTGTGTGAAGGCTTTGTGCTCAGTGAGCACAGTGGGTCTGAGACAGTCACACCTGTGGTAGTCTTTCCCATATCTGCCAGTGACTAGCCAGGCCTCATTGAGCCCAGGCGCCACTATTCTGCTCTTACTAGTTGAAGGAAGGTGAAATAAGATGCCCAAAGGCCTGGCCTATTGGAGGTGCTATTACACATTGGAACTTACAGAGATATATTTCATGATTGGGCTGTCTTTTGATTGCATGCCCACCAATTAATTCTCTATTCACAAATGATTTTTTTAAAAATTATTTACTTATTAGAGACAGAGAAAGGGAGAGAGAGAGAAAGAGCGAGAGAGAGAGAGAGAGAATATGGATGTGCCAGGGCCTCTACCCACTGCAAACAAACTCCAGATGCATGTGCATCTGGCTTACGTGGGTACTGGGGAATCGAGCCTTGAACTGAGGTCCTTAGGCTTTACAGGCAAGTGCTTAACCACTAAGCCATCTCTCCAGCCCCTCACAAATGAATTGTAAGGGCAAAGATAAATGCCATAAACTGTTCAAACCAGTTCATACAATGAATAACCATTCAAATCCCAAACTGTCTTATGAAATGGAATTAGAAAATACCAATATCGATAGAATGAAAGCAAGACATAGCTGGACTTGTGGAGACACACAGGACCAGCTCAGGTCCACCAAGGCAATCTTGCCCATGTCAGGGAATGCCAGGGTGAAGACGGGCAGCTGTGCCCTGGGGCTCCTATACCAGTGACAGGCTTTATAAGGGGTCTTACAATTTTATCCCCTGTATGAAGAATTGTTCTAAGGAAAAGGTTCTGGTTGTTAAGTAGAGTTTTCCAAGGCTGTATGCTAAGAATTAATCATTGTTCCATACTGCATGTAGCATAGTGAAAAATGAACTTTTGTTACCTTAAAGTATGAGTTAGCCAGGGCCTTCGTTAGAAGTGCAGACGCCCACCAAAGCCTGATCATTCTTACTACAAGCAAGGTTGGAAAACTCGGTGCAGTTCCAACAGCCAGTTTGCTTTCTGGCACATTTCATTAGCACAGATATCCCACCCAGTTCATCATGCCCAGTTTAAAGTTCATTTTCAAACATTTAAAATTCCTGAAAACCCTTCCAGGAGATCTCCATGAATTAGAAAGTAGGTACTTGTCAGGTGTGATGGCATTATGCCTTAGAGTCCTAATCACCCAGGGAGTGAAGGCGAGTGGATCGTTAGTTCAAGATCAGCCTCAGCTACATGACATCCTGTCTGAAAAAAGTAAATAAATAATTAAAAGATAGCCAGTAATATCACCCCTATTTTCCCAAATCAGCCACTTAGATCCTGTCCCAGCAGGTTCAGAAAATCACCCTGGAGGTCACTTCAAAGGCACATGGAGCTGCTAATTTTGTAGCAGGGAATCAGAGGGAAACACTCTGAACAACAAGAGGCATGCAGGATGTTGGGTGCTGTACTCATGACTACTTTGGACTTGATTTGTTTGTAACCAGAGGTCCTTCATTCTGGGCTCCTCAGCACCTAGCATTACCTGAGAACCGGGAAATCTTGGTCCCCTTTGACTTATCGAATCAGACACTATGAAAGAGGGCTCTGGCCTCCATTCTAACAATTCCAGTCCCAACTCATTCTGGTTTATGCTGTAGTTTGAGAAAAACCTAGTAATAATTTATTTTTTTAAAAAGTCCATTCCCCCACTTATTTCAATATAATGAAACAATAAGTTTTTAAACTATTTAGACCTCTCAAGTATTTACTGAGATCTTTTTCCTATATTCACAAAAGAGGGTGGGGGGATCCTCATTTTTATTTGACTGCTTCTGTATAGTTGCTTTGATTTGAAAATATTAGAAGTCTAAACCTGATAATTAGCAAAGAAAGGCAAGGAGCCTAATTTCACTGCTTTGAACATCCATTTTCATAGGACAAAGTCACCTGCTGAAGTTATTCTCTAAATAAAAGTGAGAATCTTACCATGTTGTAATGCAAATTCTGGTCTCATCAAGGTGGCTGTATACATAACCCGATTTAACTTTAGCTACTGACATCGTGAGCTTACAGTCAGTAACAATTGTCCATGGGATTGAAAAGAATGCTTTAAACCTAACGCTCAGTCATAATGTATGTTCCACCATTCTACATATATGTAAATATGCTCATATAATACATGTCCTACTCTTATTGAGTATGTATACATATATTCTTTATGGAGAGCAAAATGAAGAATTCATGAAAAAGAGACTTTCCATGGAAGAAATTGAGGTCCATGATGTGCACACACAGACACATAGGAGAGAAGTATGCTGCGTGAAACAATATACTCGATTCAGTAATCCCACATTGGTTTACAAAGCCAGCACATGATGGATGCATCCCTCCTAGCATTCAAATAGCTTCCACTTGATTACAAATTCCTAGTTCCTCTTCACTGAATTGTTTGGAGTTTTTGAGCAGCCTCTGCCCTGATTAAAACAAATTAGCATCAAAGATCCCCTGTTGAATGAGAAATCATTAATTGAGAAACATGCAATGCTCCTTAATTACCTTTAGAACAGTGAGAGAACAAATAATCTCAGGTTCCAGAGGGGCCTGCCTGCTCTGCACTGCGGACTCATTTAATGTAGCGGCTGGAATAAAACTCAAGTTGCAAACACTATTGGGGACCATCAGTGCAAGCTCCAGTAAACACACCATAGAATGTTTATCTAGAGGAAAAATATCTATCTATGTAATGACTAACAGGAAGAGAGGAAAATGTTTTGCTGTCTTATTTTGTTGAGAGCTTTAAAAGTGTTTTATGTATGATGATTTTGATGTAGAAAGCTTGTAAGTTGTTGTTTCTGATATAAATTTCAATGCTTTGTGTAAAATACTTCATTTATGGAACTACCTGATGAGATTTCAGATGCTCGCGTACTGATGAGCAACTGTGTTGTTTAACAACGGCACAGAATGTGCTAAACTTCGCAAAATCCATCTACATATGGAAATGATTCTTTTGAGGCCGAGTCTCATTCTGTAGCCCAGGCTGGGCTTGAACTTCAAGTGATTCTTTCTGCTCCAGCCTCCCAAGTGCTGAGATTATAGCTTACCATACCCAGCAGATAAAAATTTGAGTTGTGATAAGGGACCCTAGTCATTCAGTCCTTTATGGACCAACACTGTAGATGGGTGAAATAGAAGGCACCCCTCCCACTTGGGCCTCTGGAAAACACTGAGTGACAGCTGTGGAAGCAGGAGCAGTGAGCAGCCCATCTGTTAGAGTGCTGGGACTATACAGAGCTTCATCAAGTAGTACAGGGGCTGAAGGCTCTGGAAGTACATTCCACACACGCTCCCCATGGGGATGAGGTTCTACAAGGGGGGAAGAAAGGATGCTCTGGTTCACTCTGTAGTTCAACAACTACTGCAGATCAAATAAAGCACAAAACTTCCAAGTAATGCTACCACATTGGACTTGTATCAATGCAATTTAGATATAATTTGGAGAATTTTCATTTAATTTAGGTGGCATGTTTTGTAAGTTCAATGAAACTTTATGCCAGTAGATTTAGTAGATTTCAAGTTCTTCAGATATTGTTAATCCTTGGGCTGGAGAGATGGCTTAGCGGTTAAGTGCTTGCCTGTGAAGCCCAAGGACCCATGTTTGATCTCTCTCCAGATCCCACATAAGTCGTATGCACAAAAGGTGAGGCAAGCACAAGGTGGCACATGACCACTAGGTGGTACAAGCGTCTGGAGTTCTAGTTCAGTGGCTGAGGCCCTGGTGCACCAGTTCTCTCTCTCCCTCTGCCTCTAAAACACAAAAATTAAAATTAAATTAAGAAATTTTTAATCCTTCTTCTTCAAGACAATAAACTTGACATGACTATAGTCCTTTGAAAATATTGCAAATAGTCCCTTCAGGTCTATATGAGCCTGACTTAGAAGGACAATTGTCAAAACTCCATCAAGACTATGCTTTTTTTTTTTTTTTTTTAACAAAAAGAGAATGTTACTATGAATTTTACCACTGCTATCTGAGGACTTTAATCACAGTTATCGTATTGTGACTCTAGAGATTTTGCTTCTTTTCTTTAGTTCCCATGAGGGTACAATATCAGCTTTTAGGTATTCATTCCACTTTAGGATAAAACAATTCTCAGTTCACTGGTGTGCAAAAGTGATTTGGAAGAATTACTAACACAAAAGTGTCCACGTAACCATCTTCTGGACGTTGTTCAGAAAAGGAAAGTCATGTCAGCAAAAACACTGCAGATTCTGTACAAAAACACAAACTAGACGTCCTTACACACCAGGACAAACTTCTGTTTCCATGAGCTCATCAGAGACAAGCCTTGTGAGAGACAAGGTGACAGCGCTCCGTGATTGTCACTTCGAGAAAGGCCCATGCTGATAGAGTGTTGTCATCCTTGCTTTGGAAGGTCAAATTGGAGCTCTCATTTCAGAAGTCAGGAGTGAACACCGAGCTCCCTCTTCCAAACTGTTCATCTGCACCTACGTGCCTGGGGGAAACATTTCTGTTTTCCTTCACACAATGAGCTTCAATTGAACCTGGAGTCTTCAACTCTCAGAAGAACTTGGCAAGCATTGTGTCCTGCTTGCCATTCCCTGTTTGAGTTGCAAGGTGATTCATTTCAGGTTGAAATCCAATTGCTTTATGCAGAACTAGTATTTTTATTGGTGTCCTTCCAGCTGGCCTTCCCTTTTAAGTGCCATCGTATTTCAGACAAGCCGATCCAAAGAAAAAGATTACTGCTGCCAATGTGCATTGTCACAAGGGAACGAAGACGCACAGACCTATTTTATGTTATTTATTTATTTTTCACAGCACTGATAGAGGTGTGAGCACGCTAGGCTGCAGTTGGGGGAAATGAGCTAACTAGAGGATGACGGGTCAGGAGATGTGTGTGATGATGAGAAACAGAATCTCACACAGTCTATTAGCATTTGTTATAGACTTGTTATTTCAAGCGGAAGGAGTAGTGTTTAAAGTATGGGGGTGGTGGTTAAAGTCCTGAAAAGCACAGCTCTGATTCATCAGTTTACACACACTAGTCTCAGCTGCAATTTCACTATTTGGGGCCTTTGCTGCACCTATGTATTTTTATATTAACTACCCCCCAAAAAAAAACAAGAAAAAAAATCAATACTCATGGTTCACTGAATTTAGCTTTGTACATTTTCATAGTAAAAGAAAATATTTAACTATTGTGATGTTAGAATCAGATAGCCTCCATGCACTCAGGCATTCTGCATGCTTGGTTCCCAGCTGATGGAAGTTTGGGAGGTGTGTATGGCACAATGCAGGTTGGGCCCTATCCAGGCTGCCTGCCAGAAGAAACCAGGAAGTGGCTTCTGTGGATGTGGCATCCTGCACAGGCCTGGCGTGGCAACAGCTACAGCCCCATGCTCGTGAGAAACCTGCTGTGAGATGATCTGCCTGGAGACAGGCTGTCATTGGTCACAAGAAGGGGACCATCCCATACAATGATTGGCCAGCCAAACCCTTAAAACCCCCTACACTTCCTTGAATAAACAAGTTTGCAGCAGCTCACCCTCTGCCTGCTTCCACCCAACTCCTGGAGTCTGTGTCGTGACTCCGCGCTTCTCACTCCTTACCCGGCAGAGACCCTGCCATCCCTCCTGGGCTGGCCCTAGGAGGGACCCCAACAGAGGTGGATCTTGGCTGGAGGATATGTGCCACTGGAGACAAGCTTATGGGTTTTGGAGGTAGCACCCCTCCCCTTGCTAGAATTTGGTTCACTCTCCTGATGCTGTCTCCCATCTGCTGTGGCATGGAGTTGATGTCCAGCCTCTGCTCACACCACGATGTCCTCTGCCACTATGGAACTTCCTCTCATGAGCTGCTTTTGGTCAGGAGTTTTGTCCCAGCAACAAGAAGGTAACGACAACTATGGGGTAGTTTTCACTGGAACAACTAAAACAAAAACAAACTTGCACAAAATCTAGGTGAGGTAGATGGTACTTTTTATTGGCACATATTCACTGTACATGGTAGCGGGTTTCATAAGGACACGTTCATACAAATATGTACTTTGATCATATTCTTCCCATGGCTGCTCCCCTTCCTTTAGGTGAGCATTTTTTATCCCCATTTACTTAGAGATGGTTTAATTAGCTCAAGCATTACAAAAAAGAGCTGTCATTTGAGTTGATGATAAAATTTGATTGTGCCCCCACACAGGGCCTGCTCTACGTTAATGACACAATCTCAAATGTCTTTAGGCAACAGGAGCTATGGAAGCTAGAAGAATGGTTACAAGATTTTCTTTTCACTAATGCTATTTTCCTGGGTGGATTTTCTTGAGCCGGAGCCCTATCTGTCAACATGCAGCTGGTATAAAGAAGCTTATGCTTAAACAGCCATCTTTCCTGGGTGAAAAATAGTACTTCTGGTAAAAAACAGTAGTGGTCAAACCTTGAGCTCATGAATAGAATACAGTGTCTCTCCTCTGGTCTTTGAGGGGCTCTGTTTTTTGTTTAATTGGAACTTCCCCCAGTCCATAAATGCTTTCCTCAGTGAGAGGGGCGCTTATTTATAAAAGCCCATTCAAAATAGTACTGGAGTTTCATGTTTGGAAAGCAAACCAGTATTACCTGTTGCCATCATAAGGCCGGCACCACTAACACTCAACAATTTCTGGGCTGCTGTGGCTCTGTCAGGTACACTGGCTCTAAACAAGTGAAGAAGCACTTGAATCAGGAGGCGATTGTAATTCAGAGGGTTGTGGGATAGAGCTAAAACCATGTCTAAAATCATATCACCCACTCACATTTATAAGAAAACACTCATTTAGGTAAAGAAAAAATAAAGACCTCTGTTTTGAGCCAAAATCTTCAAATCTCCATGTAACCACGGATCCACCATCAAGACGACGCAGAAGAGCGAGTTTAGCCAGGAGGCTCGCAGAGCAGTGTGGAAGGCACATAGTGCCTGCACATAGTGAAAGGTCAGCGACTGGGACTCCACTTGGCTTGAGCCATGCTCTCCCCCCTCCCCTGTCCTAACAATACACTTAGCAATCTGGAAACCCTACCTGTATATACACCCCATTTTAAATAAAGCAACAGGCAGTTCCTCTCTAGCAACCCCTTGGTAATACAGCTTTTGTTGTCAGTTTCCATTCAAACACATCCTAGGACTAGAGATGGGGGTGGTGGATTAAGCCTGGACTGGTTTTGGGTGCATGTGGAGAAACACAAATGGTGTCTTTTTTTTTTTTTTTTGAGAGAGAGAGACTCATAGAGGGAGAGAGAGAGAGAGAGGGGGAGGGAGAGGAAGACAGAGAATGGGTGCGCCAGCAGCCTCTCAGCTGCTGTGAACGAAATCCAGATGTGTGCGCCCCCTTGTGGGCAAGTGCAGCATTGCACCCTTGTATCACTGCATCTGGCTAAACGTGGGACCTGGAGATTGGAACTGGCACCTTAACCGCTAAGCCATCTCTCAGCCCTGGTGTCTTTTTGAGTGAATTTTTAGGAAAAGATCCCTTTGATCCCTTTTTATACAGATGTATGATTGAGTATGCATGTGATTGCAATGAGATGCATCATGGAAAAGAAAGAGCTCAAGATAGTGAACCCCAAACCTATCCATCAAAATCAAATGACCACCTATACCTGCCCCTAGCAACCCATTCTCTCATGATGCACTGAAACCTGTGCATCAAAACCACAAGATCACCTACACCTCACCCTATCAATGACTCCCCCTTCTTCTAGAACCCATAAAAATAAGTTTATACAACGTCTAGTTTTGCTTTGCAATCTAATAAAATGTCTTGTTGCTTTACTGTTTCCCTGTACTTTCTTAATTCTTTAAATAAGATACCAAGAACTTGGAAACATCCAATCCAGCTGCTGCTTGGTTCTGCTAGAGGAAATGGTGCAGAGTGCAGCCCTCAGCCCTCCCACCTGAAGCCGCACTCATCCGGGACTTGCCCTCTTTTTCCTAAAGCTGTGAGGACAAGCCAGTCATGCTGGGTACATTTCTCAGGACTGGATGGGCATCTTGGTACGAACAACTCCCTTGATCTGGCCCCAGGGATGGCAGTCTTAGAGGAAGGAATCTCTGTTTGTCTCTTAGAGCAGAGTCAGAACCAAGCATGAGACAGACCCTGGGGCCTGAGAGGGTGAGAGGACTTGCAAATGCTTGATCTTTCTGTGGGGTCAGAGGGAAGAGTGGCTTCTGGGCCCCGTGTTCCAGAAACACCTGTCTGAAGCCCAGCTAACCATCAGAGTTGGACCTAAATAGTCAAACAAGCACTAAACCCAAAGTTTGGGGAGGAAAGGAAAGATTTTACCAGGCCTGGTAGCTTCATCCTCTAATCTCAGCTACTAGTGAGGGGGAGACAGGGGCATCTCAAGTTTAAGGCAATTTAGTGTGATACTAGCCTGGGGATGTATGTAGCTCAGTGGTAGAGTGCTTGACTAACATGTACAAAATCCTAGGGTTTAATCCCCCCCCCCCCCCCGCTCCAATGTGAAAAATCTCCTCAGCTTGGCTATGGCTGCCTCTGCTCAGGAATCTGATGTTTACTGTAAGAACGGGTTTTGTAATCCCAATGCCAGGAGCACAGGCCTTCAGTGAGGACTGGAATCCTGGCTTCTGGGCCTCTCCTGAGTCTAGCTTTCCATTCTCAGGAACAGTCAAGTGCTCAGCAAGCCATTCCAAGATCACATAGGGAATGAATAGGTCAATGAAAATGTTCCATGTGGAAATTCAACAAGACAAATTGTGTAGCCAAGTCTGGTGTGGGGAGGGGCCTCCTCGGGTTCTCAGGAGGATGGTCAGCATGATCTTGGACGGATGGGCACCAACATCAATGACAATAGCCTGGCACAGCCATACCCACCGAGCACACAGGAGACCGAGGCAGGAGGACTACAAGTCTGAAGCCAGACTGGTTTGCAGAGCAAGGCCATGTCTCAAAACCAAATAAGCAAACAAAAATTCTTGGCCAACCTTATTCTTCTGCATTTAGTGGGTGAAGATTGGAAGAGAAAATGTTTTTATTCAATAACTAAAGTCCCGGTTAATGACAAGTCATATCCTAAAATGTTGACTTTTAGAAGCAGATTTGTACTTTTACACAACCTGTTTTTAACATGGGCACGTACACCTATGTGTGTATATAATTATAATTCTTAATTTAAAAATTGATAAAACTAAAATGTTAAATGTGTACTAGAAGGAAACAGTGCTGAGTGCCAACCAGATGGCCTGGGTTTCTTGGAAAATTATGTACAGCATATGGAATTAGAGTGATGAATTCATTATTTAATGATCCCCTCTCCAACTGTAGATAAAACAGCTTTTTGGCACAGTGTCCCTAATTTGTCTATGGGTCACCAAGGAGTGGAGGACTCTATGGTGCTGTCCTGGTCCTTCTGGATCAGAGGTGAGAATCTGCACTAAGAAAGTTCCAAGCTCACTCTGAGAAATAGCAAGTGGGTTTTGGAAGTAGATTTTTGTACAAAGTATAGGTGGGTTGAACTAATTTTTTTATTAGGTCTCACTTTTCAAAACTATTTTGTTAAAAAAATATATAAAACACACTTCAAGTCATAGTTTTATGCTCATTGCAAAAAGTAAGTCATGTATGACCAACCACACAATGTGAGCATTTGCCTCCTCTTGCCTAGGTCCTGGGGAAAGAGTGACAGTTGATGTTTCTGTCTGGATGTCTTCAAGGAGTCTTTTTAGAAGGCTGGGCTAACCTGTATAAATTTTGAAAGAGCCAAAGCTTTCTTGACCCAGATATCAAGGTAGTTTGTTGGAAATCTCTATGTCCTACAAGTACAGGAACTTAAGTTATGGAAGAACTCCTTCTGTGTCTCCTTGACTTTCACCTATCGTGAAAAGAGGCATAAAAATTAATAGATAGATTTTTAAATAAATCACGTGGGAGAAAAAGAGTGGGCTGGTGGTCCCATGTTGAATACCAGATATATCTGCTGGGGGAGCCTTGTTCCCACCTTCTGAGATCACAGAAGCTCTGTAGTGGGGTCCATCTCTTCCCCTTACAGGTGGACAGGCCCTTGACACTTGTCCAGCAACACACACTTCGAAGCTGGTTCTAGTGCGTGTTCCAGCCAGGCCTGAGCATCTCACTGCTCTCTGAACAATACCACGGCATGGACTATTGCCACTGTCGCCTGTGACTCACGGACACCAAGAGAAAAAGAAGTTGGGGAAATACTGCAAGCATCAATCACACATGTCTATACTAACTGTAGCTTCCCCACTGAATAGAACACTCCAGAAGACGGCATCCATTTTCTTCTGTGGATATCACTGAAATAACTTTTCCTTCATTATTTAAAGCAAACATGGGAATCCCAATTTGCCTTAAACTTCACTAACTCAATTTACAAACACAAATAAATTATTTTTAGCAGGAATTTTCTAGTTGTCCAAGTTAAATTAAAATTAAATTCTACTTAACCAACATTTCTTATATTTGGCAGAGTCAGAAATCCTACATTCTAAACACGTTTTCCCACGTTATTCTGGGAATGTTAACTGAAATGTTAAAAATTCCATTTAAAGTAGGTTTTTAAGAGAAAGAGCCATTTAAACTTCTAACTACTCAGAAAAGATCTGTATATACATATGGTTTGGAGATAGAAAAAATTAAACTGGGCATGTTTGCACATTCCTTTAATCTCAGAACTGGGAAGGCAGAGGTAGGAGAATCTCTGACAGGAGTTTCAGGTGAGCCTGGGATTACAGACTGAGTCCTAGATCAGCCCGCCCAGAGTGAGATCCTACCTTGAAAAAACAAACAAAAAAATTAAAAGCATTTCAATTTAAAGTGTTTGAGACCTGGGGGATAAAACCAGGCACAGATTCAAAATGATTCTCCTCGGTCTTTGGTAACTTTTCAATCCACTTCATTCAAGGGTAAAGAATTTTATTTTGAGTAAAAAGTTTGAATAAGTTGAGGGTGTATTGTATAATTATCCATGGAGTTAACAATATTTGGCCCGGAAAGGTCTAAAGACTTTATATTTACATTGCATGATTCTGTAAAATTCAAATTTTTAAGTTTTAGAACCTGATGGGATTCAAGGTAGGAAAAACTCGAATATTCTTTCACAGAAATATCACTTTCTAGCCTTTCTAAAAATATAGCTGAGATAGATTTCACATACATGTCTGGAAGTTTCTATGCTTTTGTTTTGTATACGTTCGCTTCCGAAAATGATTATAGAATTAAACAAATTAGGGAATTGCTTTATTTTAAAAAGATTATACCTTTGTAGTCACCAGTTTTGACAATTTATTATTGCATGAGAAGAACCAACATTTAAAGTGTCCAAAAAAAAAAAAAAGGTAATAAAATTACTTGCTTTGAGGAGACCTTTACAAACAGCTTACTGATTTTTGTTGTTGGTAGAGAAAATGTCTTAGGGAAGTAACAGCCACCAGCCCTCCCCCACCCCGCCCGCGCAAGCCCCCACAGGCTGTAGAGAAAATTACTAAAACTACTCTACAAATTTATCTTATTTTTGTGCATGGAAAATAGTAAAATTATCATGCCAACATAAGGAACATATACTATAATTCCTAAATGCCTGATTATCAAAATAGTGACATAGTCAGAGTTTATAAGATGCAAGTACATATCGCATGAGCATTCTGTTACATGGCACATTCGATCCTCGTCCAATGAGGCTGACTATGTATGCATGGCATTTGAAATAAATAGTTAATATCACAATAGGGTCATAGTCTGCTACTGTAACAACCATGGCATGCAAGTAACTAGGCATTAATTGTAAAGTGTCATTGTCTTCCAGAAATCCAAAAAACATGAAAAGTACCTATCAAGTACTAAACATCAATTTGATTGAAATGACTTCCATATGAAACAAAACCATGTAGTATACAGCAGCTTTGGATATGTTGGTCATTGTTCATACGTACCCTGTAGTTCTGCTGAAGTTAAAAATGCAACTCCAGTCTGGGTTTGTTAATGCTCGTGAGCTTCAGTGAGGAGTGATCAACATTAGGACATGAATGATGTGGAAGCTGTTGTTGTTTTATTTTTCCTGTCTGCTAGGATTTGGGGTTTCGAGTCGTCACGGATGTGCTGAGGTGGCCAGCAATGACCTTAGTTCTTAGACTAGACTTCCTCTCATGATGCCAGTGTGCTCATGCTGGAAATGGGGATCTTGCTGGTGCCTGCCAGTGAGCTCTCCTCTGCATGCTTGCAGGTGGGACAAGGGACTTGGAGGGGTCATCTTGAAAAGACATTTCATAACATTTGTAAAAGGTCAGTAAAATCTAGCAGATAGAGGAAGAAGGCCAAAAGAAAGTGACACTTTCTTATAAAAATGCTGATAGGTCATTAGAACTGGAACAATTAAAACTTACCATGTTGGAAGAGAACGCTGCACACTATACAGTAACCATTCCAGCTCTCCTCAGGCTGTGGTGTTAGCGACTTCTTTTTGTGGAAGAAAGGGAAAATTGACTGCTGGACAGGCTTTCCCATGCTCTACCAGCTTTGATAATGAGTTAGGCAGTTGACACGGACGATGGGAACGTCCTCTATGCTCAGAATCCTAATCAACCACGTGTGAAGTTGCCCATAGCCATCCAGATTCATTCTGTCTGCATTCCCGTTAGACTGAAAACTGTGACATTCTCAAGCTCGTTTTGGACATGATAGGGGCATGTAAAATATTTAAATACACTACCTACATCCTATTAAATCAAAACCTTACTTTCACATTTACAATGAGATATGATAGCATTTAAAGCCATCATGATTTGTCTACTTCCTATTCATATACAGGTGATCTAAGTTTACTAAGGAGGCCAAAACTGTACATCTCTCATCATTCAGGCATTATAAAATGTCTTTCTTTAAAGTCTTGGGATATAAACAGTTGATTTATACGAATTACATATTTTTCATCTGCATTAAGAAACAATATACAATCTTTTTCCATAGTAAGTTAATGTGATCTATGATAAGCCTAAGATACTTGTAAGAACTGGCTTTATCACTTGTGACCATCAATACTGTGACTTTTACAAAACTCCTGGACATTCTTTGGCCACTTGGGACATTGCCCATTGAGAGGAACTGTACTCAGGCCTGGGCTCATAAGTGACTGACCTCTATAAACCCAAGGCCGTAGGACAACTTTTAACAGAAGTCATTTGCAAAGAGTTCAGTACAGAATACAGCGACGAGGATTCCACTGTCACACGCAGGTTCCTTGGCGCGTGGAGAGGTGTTTTCTATTTCGGACTCCTGAAGTCTTGTCTTTATTATCAGAAGGCTTCTGCTGTGAAATGTCTATCAGGGCACTGGCAATGGCAAGGCCTGAAAGGAAAGGAGAAAAGTATTTAACATGAGTTTAGACACTTCTGGGATCCCGACGGAGGTGACACAGGTCCTGCTTCCAAGCATTGAGCTGTTTGTTGGCTATTAAGTAGTGACGATCACACGCAGAGAAGACAAGGATCTGATTGACTAATGTTGAACAACCAAGTTCAGAGCTTGACAAAACATCACATTTGGCTGTAGAAACGACTCATTGTTTCTATGTCTCAACATAAGACACAAGTTTGCTCAGGATGTATTTAGAAATTTTCATTGTTTATCTATGTGTGTGTATGTATAATACATTATATCATGACTAAAATAAGATAAATAAACAAGGCTGAGGAAGATGGCTAAGTGGTTAAGGTGTTTGTTTGCAAAGCCTGCTGGCCTAGGTTCAGTTCTCCAGTACCCACATCAAGCCAGATGCACAAAGTGTAAGAGGCCCTGGTGTGCCCATACTCACCCTCTCTCCTGTTTCTTTCAAATAAATAAACTTGGAAAAAGAAAAGTTGTAGTTTCTAGAAAAGCAGAACTAACATTGATATCTGATAATACCTAAATTACGTGGGACCATGGCTTTGGACCAAAGCATGCCATGGATCCACAGTATCTCATGGAGTATTTCTTGCCCTGAAAACTTCCTGGGCATCACTGAGCCACTCCTCTCCCTCCCCAGAGCCTCAAGCAACAACTGACCTTTGCTTAACGTCTATGTTTTTAACTTTTCCAGGATCTTACATAGCTGGAATCATACAGTGCACGTAGCCATGCAGATTAGCGTCTTTCACTCAAAAATATCCATCTGCTGTAGTCTGGATATTGAATACTCACAAAGGCTTATGTGTTAAAGGTTTGGTTAGTATGAAATGGTGGAGTTCTAAGAGGTGAGACTCTGTAGGACATCCTTGTGTCACCAGGGCTGTGTCATTGAGGGGACTGTGGGGCCCTAGCCCCTTCCTCTTCTTTCTCTTGCCTCCTGGCCAGGCAGCCATAGTTTTATTTACTACTACTTCTCACCATTGTCATTTGTCACTCTCCCCTCCATACTGAGTGCCTGGTCACCCTCTAGAACCACTGAAACTGTGAGTCAAAATGAACCTTTCCTCTATAAGTTAATGTGGTAGTTTGAATAAATGCCCCCCAATAGATTCAGGAGTTCATTAAAACTTCTTGGATTTCCTGCCACCTGGGTGGAGGAGGTGCCAGTGGGTACAATCTTAGGGTCCAACCCTAAGGTGTGATGGTGGTTTTGAAATTCCAGTCTAAAGATATGCTAGGTGCCTGGAGTTCCTGAAGTGTACTCCTGTGTGGTGTGGTTTCTAGGTTTTTGGGGTTTTTTTTTTTTTTTTTTGGCTTTGTCCTTTAAAAGGGGACCAGTTTCTTCTGCCATTATGGAACTTTCCCTGGATCTATAAGCTTCAAAAATATCCCTTCCTCATAACTGTGCCTGTTCTGGAAGTTCATCTCAGTAACAAGACGCTATCTACTAGAGTTAGTTGTTTCAGGAATGCTACTATAATGTCAGGAAGCTGCCTAATAGATATTTAAGGTGCCTCCATGCCTTTGGGGAAGGATTTAGCTCATTTTCTTTCAGTACTAACTAGATAATACTTTGTTATTTGGATATCATGGTTTGTTTAAGCTTTCTTGAAGTACATCTTAATTGTTTTTGTTTCCAAATTTTGGCAATTATGAACAACGCTATTGTGAGGATATGTATGTTTCCATTCATCAATATCAAGTGGTGTGGCTGGCAGATCATAAGGTAATCCCGTGTATAGCTGTGTAAGTTTCATCAGATTGAAGTTTTGAAAGTGACTGTACTATTTTGCATTCCCACTAGCAATGACACGAGGTCCAGTTTCCCCGAGGTCCGTGATTTGGACTTGTAGCCATGCAAATAGGTGTGAAACTGTCCCTCGTGGGCTGTTTCAATGTATAATTCCTAATGAGTCATGACTGAGCATCTTCTCATACAGTTGTGGGGTATCTGCTTATCTTCTTTGTGAGATATCGGTTCAGATCATTGGTCCATTTTGAATTGAGTTGTTTATTTTCTTGTTGAGTTTGAAGAGTTTTTGTATAATTTAGACACAAGTCTTCTATCAGGTATGCATGTTGCAAATGTTTTCTCCCCTTCGTTGGCTTAATTTTTCTTTCTCTTATTCTGTTTAAAAAAGAATAATGTATCTTAAGGATAGAGTTGTGCTATGCATAAATGAATGTGGGAAAAGACAACTTGTTGAATGAGCTGTTAAGTGTTTTAAATGTAAGAAATGGACATCATGTACTGTATGATATGAATCATATCATATAGTAGAATATGAGCACAACAGGAGGTCTGTAGCTATCACAGGTAATTCAAAATATTGTTTTGTCATATTAATTTTGTTATACTGTCTGATTGACAAGAAAAGTTAGATACTGAAGGACAGTAAAGCCTGGATTTATATAATTTGTAATTTAATTTCATACTCTTATTTAATAAATAATAAAATAATCAATTTAATTCTGTCACATATAAAATATATATTGTATTCATAAATATATTAAGATAATATGTAGCATATGAAAGTATACTACATATTATATATACTGTGTACTTATTATAAATTGAATTTTATTTGATAATTGGTACTTTATTTAAAGATGTAATATATAAAATTATATACCCAATTTTGTTTCTGTGGTATCCCATAATTCTTGAGTAAGCCAAACTATCTTTCTAAGGCAGAGGCTGTTGGATTCCTTTAAGGTAGATGTGGTAACCTGAGCTATTTCTGTATCTAACTGAGGAATCCTGAAGTTAAGCAGGGAATGTGGTCAGCAGACAGAAGTCCCCAGAGGTGAAGATGTTTATCAGTGGAAAGAGAATAGTAAACTTATCTGGCCAAGGAAAGCATCCGGGTCAGATGAAATATACCTGGATGCATTTGATTATACAAGTTCATGTTTTGTTTTCTAGGAAAGGGAGCCTCAAGTATATTTGGAAATATAGGAGAAAGAAATGGAGAAGAGGAATTTATGGTTTTAGAGGGGGATCATATAACTACAATCATTAGTTAATTTAATCATACACATTTACTTTTTAAGAGCTGCTATCAAAGTGACATTTCAGCATATGGAATAGTATCCTAAATTTTTTAGAGGTAATGCAGATTTGAAATTTAAATAAAAATCATCTTCTTGACCTTTGACAGGCATATGTGAATAACTGAAGCATTCCCTAGAGATGCTTTAAGAACTTCTTCTGCTGGTTTGGGTTCATCTGTAGCAAATGCTTTATTTCTTCTATATTTACTTGATTGAGATAAATGACGTTAATTTAATTTTTTTTTTAAAAAATCACAGACTTTGGTGATGTGAACTAAAGTTCAATTCAGGCCAATCTCACGTTTCCACAGACATTTCTGGCATACTTCTGTCATAATTGCCAACTTCCTGTTAGTTCATTCCTGGCACCACCTCATTCAGAGGCAGCCAAATATGCAAATAATGTATGTCTCCAATAATGGGGACAAGGGCCACTCACACTGATTTCAATGGCCACAGCAGCCAAATATGAGCCTGTGTCATTTATTAAATGACCGCATGACCTCGCTCAGAGAAGGTCTGAGAAATGCTTTTTCCCTTTCAGAAGTTATAGCATCAGGAGAGAAGTGAACACCTTTAGTTGCCAGAAAAATGAAAGTCAGTGGCAATTCATTCACATTGTCACAGTATCTCTGTATTTCAGGGTACACAAAGGCCAAAGCTATTCATAGCAGTGTCTCTTGCAACATGCTCACATCCTTCCATGATTCTGGAAATATACTGAGTTGGAAAAGCCTAAATCATAAAGTGTATTTCAGTTAATCTACAAATAAAATTGTAAGTTGTGCTTTAAATTTGACAGCTTTTTGTGCCTTTCCTGTGATAATGAACAATCAAGTGCATTTTCCAGATTTCACATGAATGCAGTCAGTATGGTACAGTCCTGTGGGAGTGACATGTTTCTTCCTTGTATATTCACAAAGGATACTCAGGGTCACTTTCCCAAGGTCTTATCTTGTTGTTAGGCCAAAGGAGGTTTTCACTTAGAATTAAACTTGGGTCCTTTATCAGAAGCCATAGTTTATAACCCATCATCTTCCTTATGAGTCTTGTAACCGATTAACAACACATCAGTTATACTAGCTGCACACACACATACACACACATATATTTTTAAAAATAGTTTTAATTTTTTATTTTATTTTACTTATTTTAGAGAGAGAAAGAGAGACAGAGAATGGGTGCACCATAGCCTTCATCCACTGTAAATGAACTCCAGACACATGTGCCACCTGTGCATCTGGCTTATGTGGGCTCTGGGGAATCAAACCTGGGTCCTTTGGCTTTGTAGGCAAATGCCCTAACCGCTAAGTCACCTCTCCAGTCCTAAATATTTTTTTTTTTTAGTTTTTATTTATTTGTGAGAGAGGCACAGAGAGACAGAGTAAGAAAGACAGAACTGCATGCCAGGGCCTCCAACCATTGCAAACGAATTCCAGACGCATGCGCCACCTTGTGCATCTGGCTTGCGTGGGTCCTGGGGAATCAAACCTGGGTCCTTTGGCCCTGAAGGCAAGCACTTTAACCCCTAAGCAATCTCCCCAGCCCCACACATATATTAAATATTGTGTGGTTAGAGTGTAAATGTTCCCCACAGCCTCAGGTATTTTGATTAAGCTCCCCTCAGTCCTCAACTGATGCAGTCTTTGAGAGGTGGAGACTTGCTGGCGGAGGTGTACTGCTGGAGGCAGACCTGAGGTGCATTCAGAGCCAGCAGCTCTTGCTGTTCTGTCTCTGCTGCACATGTGTGATACTGTGAGCTGTTGCTTTTCTCCGCCATGACAGAGCTTCACTCAAAACTATACACCTGAAATAAATCATTTCCTTCCACAAGGTGCTTTTGGTTGCGTGGTTTGTCCCAGTAATGAGAAGGTAAATAAATGTCAAGTATTTTAGGACCATTTTTGTATTGCTTCATATTTAATACATGGAAATATAATAACCAGGGTAACCCAGATTGCCAAGTCCTCCTCCCACTTACACGAAGCCTTGCACACAGCAGCCAGAAGACAAGGCCCTTCCTCCCGAACCAGAGTTCATGCATCTGGGAAGAGGAAGCATTCTCTATTACAGCACGCTTTGTTATTTTAAAGAGTATAAATTTGTTAATTAGCAAAGAAAAAAAGTCAAGTTAGTAGTTTAAAAAAAAAAAGATAATATGACTTCTTCCCCTCCCCTAGTAATAGCATTTAGACTCTACCCAGATAATGGCCAGACCACATGTGAAAATGGAACTCTGACCCGCCCCCAGACCAGCAGCTCCCTACCCTGAAAGCCAGCTCATTAGCTAGAGTCGTCCAGGAAAGCAGACGGCTGCACCTCAGGATGGTAGGAATTCAGTCCACAAAGTCCAGCCATAACCCCTTGAAACCATTGCTCAAGGTGCCTCAGACTTAATAACCACTGGTACCCTTGCTAATGGGGCCCACACCTCCAACTTCACCCCAACCAACTGTGCAGAACATTCCACTTCTATTCAGCCTGCCTAGAACTGTCCCAAGCCAACACAATCCAATCTAGGCACAGCGGCCGCTTCCATGTGGCCCTTCGGAAGCTCCTACTCCTCCGCCTGCCTTGGAGTGGGCCAGGACCCAAAGACAGGTGCAACAATGTTGCTCTTGGAGTAAGTAGCTTTTTCCTTTTCCATTTTGTTGGTCATAGGTTTCCTCCATACTGATGATGAAGAGATATGGATAACTTTTTTGGATTTTATAAGAAGTATAAAAACAACTGAGGAATCGATTTTTTTCTTTTTTGTGTGGTGGCCCCTGTGGCAGTTCCATGGTCTACAATGTCAGGTTCCTCCTGGTGAGCGATTTTCCAGTATGATGTCTGCTTCGTAGGAGGAAGCACTTCGCCCACTCCACCCAGCACTGTGGCCCTCACTGACTGTTCTAGAATTCCACTAAAATCAGGTCACTCCAGAAGATCGTTTTTCAAAATGTCACCTGAATCATCTGATGAAATTCACTTATTGTGTTCTCTAGGCCTAAGCATAGTTCCTTGTTATCAAAGCAATACAATTAACCAGGAGAACAATTCATTATTTTAGACTGGCGGTCTAAAGGAATTTCATTTACCACATCAAGAAGATACAGGGATGCTGCAGGCCAGCAGAATTTACATCAAAACATATCGGTTAGTAGATTCAATAAAAATGCTGGGCTTAGATATTTATTATAAGCTTTAGCCCTTTACACTTTTTCATTCTTAGATGCTAGACATGAAGACATTTAGATTATTTAAATTTGAAGTCTAACCCTAGGCAATTAGAAAGTCTACCTTCTGTTTCCCATGGCTTCTTGGAATTTGAAACTACTCGCTAATGTAGAACATCACCCAGCTCACACAGGAAAGGGTATGTCCACTGTGAAGAAAGGGGACATTTTTCATCAGAATTCCAGAGAGCAGGTGGCTGTGGTCTAGCACTCACAGAGTCAGATGTCAACAGTTTCCACAACTACTTTGTACGTAGGTAGAACATGTGCTAAAATCAGACTTTTACCTGCAACCTTTACCTGAGACTACCTAGATTTGCTTCCTAAAATTTAAGACCCTGTTTCTCTTTACACATGTGCAAACATGCTAAAGAGAAAGGAACAAAGCATTCAAATGGTAAATATATCCTCTTAAACCATGAAATCTGCAGCAAAATCACCAAGGAGAAACATCAGGAATTTAGTTATTGTTAGTAAAACTCTGTTTTTCCCTAATGAATGTGAAATGGTAATAGTAGACTCTGGCAGTAACAATCTAACCATAAAATTACTGGTGTGTGGTTTTTTTTACAATTATGCAGAACAATTAATAAGTACAGTAATAAACTACTGCGCATCAAATGAAATTGCCTTGGAAAGAACATTCCTGCGTCACAGACAAACATTACACTTCCATTTTACATTTGAGCAGAAGCCTTAGCAAAGTCATTCATTTTGAAACGCTCTCCTCCCAAGTCTGTGTAAAAGCAGGCACCACTATATATTTTAATTTTGCAGGAAAACAGCTTCATTAGGCGTGAAAGGTTAATTGCAGGTTTAAGTGGAGTTCAGAGAATGGTGCGGGGTCTGTGGTGAATCTCACAGTCTGCTACAGGATGACTGAATGAGTGCTATAAACTGTTTGCCCTGCTAAAATGTTTTACTACCTCATTTACTATCTGTCTTCTTTTACTGCTTGTATTTGTAGTTCTTCTAAACCTTTAATGGCTACAGTTTTATTTCACTGTAATCAGATTTAAATGGAAATACCATGCTGGGATGTTTAAATGTTTTGCCTCTGATTGTGTCTAGCTACATACTACTAGTGATCAGAGTCTTGGCTATCCTTCACATGATTAAGAAAGTGACTTTGGGAAACTTTGATGTCACGTAGACTCTTGCCATTGTGCAGACCCAGTTTAACATTCAGTGTGGCTGTGCTTGCCAGTATGCAACCGGGCTGGGTGCATAATTAGAAAATATGCATTTCCATTTTAATTTATCTGTTGGAAGGCCAAGCACAAGTGAAGTCATTATTAGGCAAAGCTCCAAAGGTTACATTGTTGGATAAAAATCGAAATACTTCAAGTACTCTGGCACTAGAATGACAAATGAACTAGTTATATTTGTCTTCAGGGTTTCAAGAAATGTTTCCCTCATGCACTCAAAACCACTGACCACTACCGATGCCAGTATTCAACATCAAATTCTGGTTATGAAATTTTGTTTAGCTGTGTACACATCATAATATGTTGTAATTTCATTGAAAGGCAGTGCTTGAGTTGTAGAAAATAGAATCTGAGTTACAACACCAAAGCCCTAATCCAACATTCTCTGTGAACGCACTGAATGCCACCTAAATTATAAATAAAGGAACCTCTCCTTCGCTGGGGGAATGTGCCAGGTCAACCACGACCACGACTATCTCAAATCATCGCTTAATGCAAATCCCGATCGGTCTTAGCAAGGCAAGCTTCTTTTAGTCTTCCTCATTGCTAATAGTTACATCATACGAAGTGTTACTGGGTGCATTATTTGCTTCTTTTTTGGATCCACAGACATTTACAGGAATCAGTCTTGTCCAGCTACATTTCCAAGTTGGGAAGTGAAATTTGGAACTCATCTGAGAATTCCTTCTTTCAATGCCAACTGGCATTTTCGTGCTTCCATTAAAAACAACATTTCATATCTGCAACTCTAGCATCTGGGAAGCTGAGATAGAAGTATCGTAAGTTCAAAATCATCCTGGCACAGGTAACAAGACCCTGTCTCAAAGAAACAAGAACCAAACCAAAACAAAGGGACAATAATTCTAATGCATAATGACCCTACATTTAAAAAAATTTTAAAGAATATTGGCAGGAAACTTAAAAAAATTTTATCTTTTTGAGAGAGAGAGAAAAGAGAGATGGAGAGAGGTACAGAATGGGCATGCCAGCAGCCTCAGCCACTGTGAACAAATTCCAGATGCGTGCGCCCCCTGTGGGCACGTGTGGCATTGCGTCCTTGCATCACTTTACATCTGGCTAAATGTGGGACCTGGAGAATTGAATGGGCGTTCTTAGGCTTCGCAGGAAGGTGCCTTAACTGCTAAGCCATCTCTCCAGCCCCATTTAAAAATTTTATTTATTTATTTATTTATTTATTTATTTATTTATTTATTTATTTCTATTGACAACTTCCTTAATTGTTGACAATATCCCATGGTACTTCCCTCCCTACCCCCACTTTCCCCTTTGGAACTCCACTCTTCATCATATCTTCTACCCCTCTCAATCAGTCTCTCTTTTATTTTAAGCCATACTCTAGTCATTCTTGATGGAAAAATGTTCATCAGTAGTTTAAAAAATACTGAACAATGGTAATATTGTAGCAATGGCTACATTTTTATTTATTTGTTGTTTTGGCGGAGTAGGGTCTCAATCTAGCCCAGGCTGACCTTGAATTCACTATGTAGTCTCAGGCTGGCCTCAAACTCACAGTGATCCTCCTACCTCTGCCTCCCAGAGTGCTGGGAATAAAGGCGTGTGCCACGATGCCTGGACATATTTTATTTTTCCACCAGGTAGATGTTATATTTTATTGTTTTTAGTGTGTTTATTGGTAAATTGACATTAAACCAAATAAAATTATGCATACAAAAGTGTTTTGTAAACTGTAAAGTATTATACAATGTTAATTAGTAAATTGCAGATGCCTAGAAACTCGAACGTCCTAAAGATCAAAGGATTTTTTTTTTTGAAGAACTAATCACTTCATTTAGAAGTGTTTCTTGACTGCTTCCTGTATGCAGGCACTGCTCTTGTCCCTAAGTGGCAAGACAAGTGAGGCTGATAAGACGCAAGAGAACCTTACGCCTCACTGTACTTACATTATTGTATATCAGGAGCATTTTTATAGTAAAGAGTATATGTAAAGTACTTAGAAAAGTGTTAGTATATAAAAGCTCAAAAACGTCATTGACATTAACTATTACTGTTACCACTATCATGTAAGAAGCCAATTTTGAAGCAACAGACAAAACAATGCACCCTGAGTAATTTTAGCTTAAAGTAGCACTCATCTGTCCATTCATTCATCCATCCATCCCCAAACCAGTGTGACTTTTGTGGGATGGAATTCCAGATAAGGGGAGAACACACAGAAAGAGTACACTCGGTGACTGGCAGGCAGCAGGAACTCAGACAGCATGGTCAGTATTGTGTGCTGCCCACTCCTTACAGAATATGAAGATAACAGAAATCATGATCATGAAAAAAAATGCAATGTCAACACTCCAAAGAGAAAACATTATTTATATTAATTCATTTTAGTTACTGGAAATATGACTAGTGATTAACTTTTGCACATTTCTCAGTTAAGGCATGTGTTTTCCTTCATTATGTGGGCTGTTCTTCTGAACCATTCTGTGGAAGTGGGTCACCATGCTGTTTTTTCGCCACAGATGGCCAAAATGAGACATGGAGTAAGTAAATGCCTAGCTCAGCTCATACAGCAGGAATCAGAACCTGCAGCCTCAGAACCCATGGCTTGCACTCTGCTCATTTTGCAGCCAGAAGGAAACTCTGGCTTCAAAGCAGGACTTTCAGCTAAAAGTGGGGGGTGGGGGGACTGGTAGAGATGTGAAATCAGTATGGTCAAAGGCATTAATGACTATTGATGATTGTGAAAAAAAAAAACAATAACACAAAAACAATATTTGCTACCATTGATCAAAAGCTTCTAATCAGTATGACCTTGCCCTCAGGACTATGTGCAGATTATTGGATCAATGTATGCAAGTACATGTGTGTGACAGTACAGGTCAAGTTAGCATGTTATTGAGGGCATACTGCGGCAGTGTGTGTGAGCTGGTTGTTCTCCAAGAGCACTAAGCTAGGGCAAACGTGCAAAAGCTCTGGAGGTGCTAATACTGCATAGCCGCCAGCTCTCTGAAGGAGGCATAGGCATGAGGGAGAGAAAAGGATGAGACCTCTAAGGGTGCGGGAGTCGAAGACTTCTGAGGGAGACAGTCTCTGACGGGAGGGTGGAAGGAGGAGATGCCTGTGGTCAAAGGCATGTTCTGAAAACAGATGTTACAGTCACCTTCTCATTGCTGGGACAAAACACCCAGCCAGAAGCAGCTCATGGGAGGAAAGGGTTGATTTCAGCTTATCGCCTCAAGGGGAAGTTTCATCATGGCAGGAAAAGCATGGCAAAGCAGGCACTGGGCATCACATCTTGTTGAATCAGCTGGGCTGTAGCAACAAGAGTGAACTGACTTAGAACACCCTACAGGCTGGACTTGGCATGAGGGTGTGGGATGCTGAACACTGCTGGGAACCACAATTCAACAGAGGGGAGGGAAGGGTATTTGGGAAACATCAGTGCATTTGCTGAGGATGGGGCTATAGGAAAAGAGTGACGGGAAAGACGGGGAAATAAGAAGAAAAGGGTTCACACAATGGCTTAGGTGTCAAGCATAGATTTCTAATGTGCAAATCAGAAAGCTCTGTGGAATGACTTCATCATAAAGACGTGATCAGGTGATCCTTTCAGAGATGCCTTGAGTGTAGCATGGAGGACAGATAGGAAGAGAGGCGAGGCTGGTATTAGCACATGGAATAAGGAACAGCAAAAAGGAGAGAAAGGGGCTGTAGCAGTCAGCTTCAGGTTTGCTGAGATGAACTTCCACACCAGGCACAGTTATGGAAGAAGGGATTCAAACTACCACAGGGGCTATACCAGTTAAAAATGTAGGAGAGATTATTGTGGGAGATTAACATGGGGAAGACTCTGGAATAACTCCCAGTTTTCTGGCTTGAGTTTCTGGTATATCCAAATATTTATTCACCATCATATGATGGAAAACAAACAGCCAGGCTGTTTGGGACATAGGGTATCATTTGTTTCATTACAGACATAGTGAGTTGGAAGAACTGAGGAATGTTTCAAGGGGCTTGACTGGTTGGATATGCAAGCATAGAGTTCATGGACAATGTCTGGCCCAGAGATGTAGATCTGTGTGGATGTGTCTGAAGACATTACTCATGGCAGCTGTTGAGACAGTTAATTTGAAAATCTTAGTAACTGAACAAAATCAAAGCTTATATCTCATGATACAGGTGTCATGCTGGGAATGGAAGAGGGAAAGCAGTCGCTATGTACTATGCAGGCATGGATTTGCAGGTGGGAGATTGAGGGTGGAAAAGGGCCACTCCTTCTTGCACAAGTTTGAGCCAGCAAAGCTCTTTCAATGCCATTAGCAAGTATGTTTTTTATGTAACCACTCTGCTGCTGGCTGGAGATCATGGGGTACAGGCTGGGGGTGTCAGGGGAAGATTGCAGTCTCTGCATTGTGGGGCAGGGTGTAGATGAAGCTGCACTTGTGGGAAGAGGAGAGTGAGGAGAGCAGAAAAGATGAGGTCTGGTGGCGGAGAAGACAGGCGCACCCAGGGAGGCAGGAGAAGCGGGAGTGTGACGCCTTCGCTCTGTAAGAAGAGTCAGCCCTCAGTGGCCAGTTATAACTTGTGATTCTGTTTCTGTTTGTTGTAAATAACTCCCAAATTCCATGGCAACTCTAAGCTGAGTTTGTGGCTATCAAACTTTTACTGATTTGAAATTCGGAACATCTCTGGCAAGATTTCTCTTGGAAGGAAGTGGAGTCAGTGGATGTTAAGGTCACTTCAGGCTCTACAGATTTATGAGTGCAGCTGCATTTCTTCAGGAGAATATCAGTAAGGTCCCAGACATAGCCTCTGATGCCCTCACGTGCGCTCTTATGTAGCAATGGAAATGGGCCACAGTGTCACTGAGAAGTCAGGGGACCAATGGCTGCAGAACTTGCCTCCGGCAGTGTGCATCTGGTCTTGCTAGTTAAGGGCTCGGGATGAACTGGATCTTCTTCTCCAGGAGCAAGAATCCCACCAGCATCTGGACATGGTTTCTACACTAGTCAGGGGTAGCTTCTTGACACTGGTCAAAAATGGCTATGCAGGGGCTGGAGAGATGTGTTAGTGGTTAAGGCGTTTGCCGCTACAAATCCAAAGGATCCTGGTTCCATTCTCCAGAACCCATGTAAGCCAGATGCACAAGGAGTGAATGCGTCTGGAATTCATTTGCAGTGTGGAGGCCCTGGCATGCCCATTCTCTCCCTCTCTCCATCCTCTCTCTCTCTCTGCCTCTTTCTCTGTCTCAAATAAATATATATATATACATGAAACTGGCTACGAATGTCAGGGAAGCAGAGTCAGGGAGCTGTATACACACAGCTGCTGTCTTGGTGTGTTGGTCCACACTGTGTCTGAACAGGTGTACCAGATTGACAAAAGACGTAAACAGCTGGCCACGCTTTGGCTCGGTGTCAAAGCACTGATAAACTCAGCTCTCCCCAAATGCCCTTGAAGAGGCTGTGGGTGCTTTCAACCAACCCTGGAAGACCCACACAATCTTCTCTCAGCTCTGGAGGAATCATTTCACTTCACCTCTCATGTTCTGATCTCTCAGAGGCTTGTGTGAAATTTAGAGCCAATACAAATGTTTTTGTTATTGTTGTTGTTTTGTTTTGTTTTAGCTCATAGACCTATTTATGAGAAATGAGATTATAATGTTAAGTCAAGGTGAAATAGTCTGAAGGTGGTGACGTAAATCACTATTTTGCATACATTTTTATATGTATAGGAGACTGAAGAAAGGTCTGTGGTATCTGATAGCACTGGTATTCCACCATGAATATTAAAAGCCATCTATCAACCAAAGCAATGAATGTTTGTGTTTTCACTATAGTTCCTGCTCCTCTAAGCTTATAGCTGTCAATGATTTTTAGCAGACCAACATAAAAATAAATAGAAAATATACAGCTATCGCTGTAAAGTCAAAATAATTGATTCAACATACCGCAATTAGTTAAGCAAATTTGTGACTTATATATGAAACTCAGATCATGGCAAAAAGAAGAAAAAAAAAAAAAAAACCTCAGGTGAAATTGTGCAAATCCTCACTTCTATCAGGGAAAATGTTATAAGGAATCATGATTTTTTTTTCCATTAATATTATTATAAATTGCTTAGACCTCACAAAAAAGTTATTACAGATAACTTAAAGACCAAAGGCATTTTAACAAAACACCAAGGTATTTCTAACCAAATTGATCTTTCACAAATCTCCTTTGCTGAAGCAAAAGGCAATATATAGAATTGGCCATTTCTCAAAAACCCTTTCCTCTGACGTTTGTCAAGAGATTCAGGACCCGACGGTCCACATTCTCTCCAGATCAGGGAACCTTAGAAAGTAGCTTGCTTAGCCGACCTCCTTTAACCCACGAGGATGGGATAAAAGAAACTTTCATTCTCTGAAGCGATTCTGTGAATCTGACTGAGTTTGTCCTATAAATCCTCACCCTTCCGAGGGAAAAAAAAAAAAAAAAAAGTATTGCTCTACTTTGCCTGTGGGAACAATAAAAGTGGCCTCTGAGCAAGTATAAATTGAGAGGTGTCACAGAACCAGCATTACTGGGGAACCTTCCAAGCTCCACAGGCATGTAAATCATAGAAGACTCAACTTCAGAGTGATATGGAACTTTATGATGTCATATCCGGGGGCATAAACACTGCTCTGCAGACACACTCAGGGATCTCAGGCACGAAGACAATTCTCATCTATGGCTCCAGGAGCCCTGATGACCATTTGGTAAGTTCCTTGCCAAGTGTCTCTGTACAGGGGACAGCTTTCTGACCACGGCTTTTACACAGGGTGACAATGAAATGAGAAGAATGGAGGTCAACATTCTTAGTGTGTATCATGACAGAATGCCCACTGGAAGAGAATCCAAATGGCATTGGTGTATGTGGGGGGCGGGCAGTGAGACTCTGGTCTCTTTTAGGAATATACATTTTGGATGCCAACTGCCTGCTTTCATTGTGTGCCTCAGCTGGCATGAGATGAAAAAGTAATTGCTTTCAGATCAATAAAGAAAATCTCTTATGATCAATGGTTGATTAGAATAAGATCTTGTGAGCAGTCTTTCTCTGTAACTGGTTTTTATATTAGGCTTGCTCCAGAGTCTGGGCAAGCGTCCAGTTCACTACACAGCTGACTCTGACCTTTGGTCTAATGGTGGATGAGTTCCCATAATTAGAAGGCAAAAAAAAAAGTTTAACAAACAAATTAAATGTCATTACATTTTAGAGTCCTTAAGTCTAAGAAAGTGAAGTTTAGCAAAAGTATGTTACTATTGGATCTTAAAAATTACAATTCCTTCATATTTGGTTGTATTTTTTTTAAATTTTTTTTTTACTTTATTTATTTTTGGAGAGAGAGACAGAGAGAGACAGAGAGAGAGGGAGAGGGAAACAGATAGAGATGGGCGCGCCAGCAGTCTCTCAGCTGCTGTGAATGAAATCCAGATGCGTGCGCCCCCTGGTGGGCAAGTGCGACATTGCGCCCTTGCATCACTTTGCATCTGGCTAAACGTGGGACCTGGAGATTGGAACCGGCATTCTTAGGCTTAGAAGGCAGGTGCCTTAACCGCTAAGCCATCTCTCCAGCCCGTGGTTGTATTTATTTTTGCATGCGTATGTATATGATGTTACTTGTGTGCATGGAGGCAGCTTGACATAGGGTGTGGTGTATTCCTCCACTGTCTCCACTTCATTCACTTAGGCAGGGTCTCCTCATTGAAGCCAGAGCTCACTGGTTCTGCTAGTCTAGCTAGCCGCTTGCCCTGGGACTCCCTGTCTCTGCCTCCCAAGTGCTACAACGATAGGCATTGTCACATGCCACAGGCATTCAGGTGAGTGCCAAAGATCTAAACTCCTCATGCTTGTGAGCTAAGTGCTTTGTCCACTAATCCACTTCCCTAGCCTCTGTTTCATATTTTCTTAATACAGATGTTCTTTTATTATGGCTGGAAAATGCAATTTAAATTTTTCATTTGTAAATATATTTATAATGTGTCCAAAAACAATGTGAAAGGGGGAGTTTAAAAGGACAAAGACATGTTTGACTTACGATCAACTGCCCCCCCCTTTTTGAGGTAGTGTTTCACTTTAGTCCAGGCTGACCTGGAATTCATTATGTATTCTCAGGGTGGCCTCGAACTCATGGCAACCTCCTACCTCTGCCTCCCAAGTGCTGGGATTAAATGCGTGTGCCACCACGCCTGGCTTCAACTGGCACTTTTGAGTGTCACTTTTTTTTTTTGTAAAAGGCTATGTCTTGACAAACCAGGGTCATAATAATCAGAATGACTGCAAGTTCTCTGTGAGTGAGCTCACGTTTTACTTAATGTTATATTATTTCTATTTAAACTTCTTAGAGTCAGAAATAGCAAACTTGTTTTTATTTCTTTGGTCATGTACTGAGAGAAGCAATAACATTGACCACATCCAGTGAGCCATAACACGAATGTTCTGTCAAGAACTGGAGCCACCGGCACTTGTGGGAGGGCAGTGTCTGATGCCCACGCCCACTCGCACCAGCACCAGCAGTGCTGCTCAGGCATACATGCCTCAAGCACTGGGAGAGAACTCCTGTGACAAAGGCTGAGTGAGCTGCTCCAGAGAAGATGCAGCTGTCTTTGTCTAGAGCGACTTCTATGACCAGAACTGGCCAGCTGGATGTTTTAGCTAAGCCGGCCATACCAAATGTGTATTGGTAAGTCAGACAAAACCTGGGTGATTGTGAGTGACTGTTCAGATGAGTGTCCAGGAAAGTCCCCTTCATGCCATGTATGGCTCTATCCAGTTCACGTGTCTATGATTCAAACAAAGGGTTTGCTCCAATTCTGAGCATAGCCTTCATTTGGATGAGCAATCCACATGGTAAAGGCAACTGTAAGGAAAAAAATATTAGCAAACCTCTAGGACTAGCATGTGATAAAATGGGTCATTTAATAAATATTATTGTGTATGTGTGTTGTCAGGGGGTGGTAGTGGGGGAAGACCTACTTGGCAGAAGGAAGCAAAACAAAACAAACAACACTACATGAAAATAATTCTGAAATACAGAGCACTGGCTTCCAAATGAAGTATTCACATCCTCCCAGCCCAGGTCCAGAAGAGAGGCTTCCTGAAGTTCCCAGCACGACCCATGGTAATGCACAAGTCCGTGAGTCCACGCCAGGTTCCACAGAAGGAACTGAGGAAGTCCAACCTCAAACCTCCAAGGGTTTCTTTTTTTTTCTTTTTATTATTTTTAAACTTATTTTTATTCATTTATTCATTTATTTATTTTGGTATTGGAGGTAGGGTCTCACTCTAGCTCAGGCTGACCTGGAATTCATTATGTAATATCAGGGTGGCCTCGAACTCACAGTGATCCTCCTACCTCTGCCTCACAAGTGCTGGGATTAAAGGTGTGCACCATCATGCCCAACTCTAAATTGATTTTTATTAGATATGGACATACTTAGTATGTAAACAACACGTCTTGGTATCCTTCTTTCCCTCATCCCTGCCCCTTTTCCGAAGAGGCCCTCCTCGTTGGGGATGCAGGTCAACACCATGGGGATTGTGGGCCCCAGCTGAAACCACAGAGGAATTGGGGAAATGAGCAAGAGTGCTGCTTTCTCCGTGAACCTGATATCAGCACAAGGGTGAAGGAGACAGACACTGAGGACACTCAACACCTACCAAAGCAGAGATCCAAGTGTTTCTTTTACAGGTTACTCAACCTTCCTCAAACATTTACCATACTGGATTGGCATTTGCAAGAGAAAAGTGAACTGAAAAGAGAAAAATGTATTTTTATATGTAAAAGCAAATCTGCTCAGCTTCCTATCTTTAACATATTGGCATATGTTTCATTCTAGTATTACTCAAAATTAGCTTTGAGATAAAAGTTCATATTAATTATCTCATTATGTAGCCTAATCACTGCTGACATTTTGAAAGAAGACAGTGAAGAGAAAAAGTAAAAAGTGGGTGCCAAAATATCACGTAGTTTTCACAGAGAGCCTCTAACCCCCTCTGTGGTTTCATTTTCTCTTAAAGTGACCCCCCCCCCCCGCACTGACCATGATTGGAAAGAGGAAGTGATTGCACTCCGGACCTGTTTTGGCCGTGGCTCCTCTTCATCTCGATTTTTCTGGTTCAGAGGAACGTGAGCCAAAGACACTTTTGACTTTTGAGATGTTTCCATTTTAACTTCATTGTTTCTTTAATTTTTATAGCTTTTGATATGGCACAAAAAGAAGACACAGTGTGTCAAAGGATTTATTTATGTTTTAGATATCTCTTTCTCAATTGAAGTGATTATCCCTAGAATGAAGTGATCATTAAATCCAACGTTTTGAATTTAGCAAACATTGCAAATTTTGGTATTAAAAGGGATAGTTAATATTTTATAAAATTTCTTCATCCCTGTAAGAAATAAGTAAAATTAGACTTAGAGTCTATCTGCTTTCCATTTTGAAAATTTCATATTAAGTCATGGCACAACGTTAAAATTTCCCCTTGATGAAATGAATGACAACCAAGAGCAAAAGGAATGTAACACACATAGCAAATGAGGATCCTGGTTTCATTCCCTCATGTGCCTCAGGGCAAGTGTTTACAATGGGGTTGGCCACCGGTGAGTTCACACAGGATCCAGTGGATTTGGGAAGGGGCTCTGCTTCTTACAATCCCACTGAGGTGATGACAGATCATTTGAAACAAGATACCAGGTAAGTTTGTAACATAATCTTCATAAAGATGTTTTACATACACACCCCCCCCAAGTCCTTTGAAACAACAAGTCATCAAATATTCTATTAAGTATAACTGGTAATCTGTACTGTCAATATGAGTAGGAACAAAGTAGTTCCCTAATTTTTTTTTTTAAAGAAACAACTGTCTTTTAGTTTTCATCAGAATATTTAAACCAGGGAGTATAGCTCAGGGATAGAGCAACTGACTGAAGAATATTTAAACAGGAAAGATAAGTGAGTAATCACACAAAACTGAGCCTGGGACTCATGACTTGAGGTAATTAACTAATCAATAGACAATTCTTTCCAGAAGTATAAAGGATCAGACATTTATTAAGGAACTTTTCAGGCTTCCATACAAGGTAATTAATACAGGCTCCACTATAGGAAATTACATTTTAATGACTTTCTGTTCAAGTTACATGAATTTTATGTAAGGAAAAATCTTATGAAGTCTAGGATTTTCTTTCAACTCAAGTTATTAAAATTTGTGTTTGAATATAGTTCCTTTCATTAACACTAAATCAGTTAGCTTTAGTTTATGGGAGGGGACCCTGCTAACTTTTACCACAATAGTTGACAGCATTAATTTGCATTCATGCAAAAAGAAACACAATAAATTAATTTTCTTTTCTTGGAAAGAATTTGACAAATGCATTAATCATGAAGAAACTGAATTCTGTTTTCTTTACTCTTTCACACAAAGATAGATGTAGATAAGAAACTACTAATTTAACATTCTTCAAACAAAGTGAGATGTAGTGATAATGATGGGGACACACATAGAACCAGAGAAGTTTAGAGCTGGAAGGAACCTTAGAAATTTTCTAGTGTAACAAAAATAAAAAAGAAAGGAAGGAGGAAAGAAGAAAGGAATGAAGGAAGGAAGAAGAAAAAATCATGTTAGGCTCCCACATGCTCCAAGAAGCTATGTTCCATGAGGGGTTATTAATTTTCTTCACTGGAAACCAGGACCAAAGCTAGAACTTTTCAACTATGGAAAAGGTTGGCTTTTAAATTACTTTGGCTCCTCCTAAGCTGTAGTTCGTTTGAGGCCTAAGGTTTTAAGAGTATAACATGAAAAACTTTATGTACAATTTAGATTTTAAAAAATAGCATAAAAGCAGCTCTAAAACTACTCCCAATACCTACACTGTTCACTGCTCCTCTCAACAATTCAGTGCAACCTTCTCCAATACATTTACAAGTTGGTCTCAGTGTAAGAAGTTGGCTAAAGAAACATTGAACGGAAATGTATTTTATCACAAATATTTCCATTTGCTATTTGTCTTTTTACTACATGCACATATATTTATAACAGGGTTACATGATGTATTAACATAATGTAAACTATGGACTACCCCATTAGAGCCACTCTGCTATCATCAGAAATACTTCAAACCTTATTAAGTAAAGGCATGCACAAGAAAATTCTGAACCACTTTATAAATGAAAAACCATTTTGTCATTTGCTTATTATACTGGAATCAGAGAAATGACTCAATTCTCCCTTTACTGCAGGGAAAAGGCAGTAAGACCCTCAAGGAAGAAAGAGTAACTCACGGGTTTTATACCATGCACAAGTCCTTTCCTTGTATTAAAAATTTTGATTTTCTCTTACCCAACTGAATCTTGTATCTACAGAAATACATTTAATTCCCCCTCCTAAATTATGTATGTTATTCATATGCATCATTTTTATGTGAAAATCTTTTTTTTTTCTTACTAGTTTTAAAATTTAAAGTCTATTCTAAACTACCATATGTATCAGCATGAAAAACCAGTACTGCTGAAGATATCGTTTATGGGCTTTGGAGAGAGAAAGAGTCCTGTTTATTTAAATATATAAAAGTGTTGCATTATTTTCTTTTAAAGGGTATTTAATTTTGTGGGCTATTTTCAGAAACACTTAGCAATATTAAATTTTCACTAGATGGTTGTGCACTAATATTCTGTCCTATGAAAACATATAAATCCAAGTTGAATTATTATTAAAGATAAGAAATTTTTTTTCCAAACTCAAACAATGTTAACCTGTCTTCTTATAAAGAATTTGTTCACTTCAAACAAATAATGATGTTTAAAAAATTGTTGTGGGGCTGGAGAGATGGCTTAGAGGTTAAGGCGTTTGTCTACAAAGCCAAAGGATCCCAGTTTAATTCTCCAGGGCCCATGTAAGCCAGATGCTTAAGGGGGCGCATGAATCTGGAGTTCGTCTGAAGTGGCTGAAGGCCCTGGCACCTCCATTATCTCTCTCTCTTTCTGCCTCTTTCTCTCAAATAAATAGATAAAATATATTTCAAAAAAATGTTTAAAAAATTGCTGTGCACATGAGGGTGGGTTCAGGGCAGCTTCAGACCTGATGTGTGGCCCTAGGTAACACATATGCTCAACACACAGTCTCAACTAGCTGGGCAAACCTTGTCCACACTCTCTAGGTGAGTCAACCATCTCGAAGGCAGGCAAGTACAATAGACCTAGAGGGAACATTCTCAGTCCCAGCTTTGGAACCAGGAACATTTGGTCAACATTGAATTATCTGCTGAATTATTCAGTTAGTCTGTTTTTATTTTATAATATTGGAAAATGTGAAGTTGTAAAAAAAGAATTCTAAACTTGGGCCAAGTGAGGCTGACATAATATGCTGATGGGATTCTTGAAAATCAACCATTACGTGCCGTGCACTTTGCTAATCTTGAATTTATCTTGGGATTGATACTTTGTGCACTTAGGGGACATGTACAGCTTGTTCTGGACATCTGAGCAATTGCTATAAGAGTTAAGCCCTGAGAGGAAACAGGAACAGCCGCATCTAGAAGGTAAATGAGGAGAGCACTTAGACATCAACATGGTAAAAACTGGAAACACGGAGGTCTGAAGATGAAGTATCTTCCCTCGTTTTTACAAAAGTGATGATTTCTAGTTTCTTTCATATCTTTTCTTTCAAAAACATCTTTCCTTGGGCATTATTGATGTACAATATTATTGTACATATTTTTTTACATCTTTCATTACATTTTAATTTATTATATAAATGGTGGGAGGACAGAGGTAAGAGGATTGCTGTGAGTTCGAGGCCGACCTGGGACTACAGAGCGAGTTCCAGGTCTGCGTCTTTTAGATGATTCGTGATTGTTTTCCCTTATTTTTGCCATTCATTCTTCTGCTGTCTCTCACTAAACTACCCCTTTGGTTTCTTGCTTCCTTTAATTTAAAAAGCAGATGGCTTGATATTTGGCTGGATTTAATATTTTTGATTAAATAATAGAACTACATAAACCATCTTCTATTCTTCAGGGATCGCCTTGGTAAAATCTCTCTAATGCCATCTTCTGTGAGCAACTCTGACTGTCACATCCCATCCTTATTTGACAGTGTGGCATGTCAGATGGTTTCAATAACACTGCCATTATTACGCTATTCCTAACTACTCCTTTTAGTTCACAGATAATTCTCATTTGAATCTCTCTATATATACCAGTTATAGAAATGAGTGCCTATGTTGTAATGCTTGTTAATATGTTCATTTTTCTCAGAAAACTGTTTTTGTGTAATGTTAATATTAGCATCTATACAATATTGCGCTTATATGACCATGACTCCTTCCTATGTGAACTTCCTGTCTTATGACACTTTCAATCAGTGCTATATCGGTGATTGCTTTGAAGAGCCCAGAGGAACGCAAGAGAAGAAAGACAGTAAGGGAAAGCTGAAGCCATTCCATGCACTGTGGGGTTGCTCTTGACCCTCCAGGAGCTCCTATTGGAGTCTCTAGCAAGTGAGTCTCATGCCAAGGCTGGGCAGATGGTTTTTGTGCCTCTTAGTGTGGGAGGCTGTAACACAAGCAAGCACTTGTTTGCAGCAAGGGATGGCAAAGCATTTCAGAATCGTCTCCTCCTGCCCACCTCCAGTCCTTGGCATCGCTTCACAGGGGCTTGTCCTGGCTGGGACTTTGCTAGCCTGAGTTTCATACACAGCAGCAGTTGAGGACTCAGGTGAGGACAGAACACACTTGAGCTGTATCTATCATTCCTCACAGAGCTGAGCTAAGAGCACAAACTCTCTACAGTTATGGCCACATTATTGTCCTTTCATGGACAGGGGGGATGTGGGTGGGGAATGGGGAGCCCGGTGGAAGAAGTGTAGCTACCAAAATCTTCAATAAGTGTTACCTTGTGTGTGGCCTGGGGACAGCTACTCTTTGTATAGCAAAGATGGCTGAAAAATTTTTATTCTATTAAAAAAAAATCTCAAGATCTCTTATCTTGCCAATAATATACTAATGTGGTACATCTGAAGTCACAGTGGGTGAGGCTAAATGATGATGCCATATCTCATTGAGTTTCTCTATTGTTATTTTAAGCATGACTATTATTAGGTTTCAGAATAAAACTGGCATTCTACCTGGCACACACAGATAACACAACGGTCTTAATTTTTCCCTTCATGAGTGTCTGACAGGCCTCTCTAAGCAGCAAGGAAGGAAGGACCATCTTCTACTGCGTGGCATTCTTTTTGTATGGCACAGGCCTGTAGGACGTCTGCACCATTCCCTGCAAATGCCTTTACATTGGCCCCAATCATTGTGGAAATCTAGAATGTCCCACAACATTCTGAAAACACTTAAGAATCACTGTTATCGGGGGGGTGTTCCTTTGCAATGTCTTCCTAAAATGTGGACATTAACGGTGGTCAACTAAGGTTGATTTTGTCTTTGGGGAACCCATAAACAATGAAGACACAGACAATGTGTGTGCTCCAAGAGGCAGGCTCTCACCAGACACCAAATCTGCCAGGGCTTTGCTTCAGCATCACAAACCATGAGAAGTAAACTTTTGATATTTACAGTACTCGGTGGTATTTTGGTTATAGTGTACACATATGTGTACACACAGGTATATAGTGATAATAACATTCATATGTGTTCAGCATGGCATCTGTAGCATGGATTTAATTACACTATGTCTAGACCAACATTTAGCCTGAAACAAGAGACAAAGTTAACTGTGTTCTTAAATGTTGTACTTTTTGATTGTTGGAGATGTGGCACGTGTCCAATATGCTATCTGTGCCTACGCCAGAAAGCTCTGGGCTGAGACCATAATGGGCAAAGCGGTGGGGAAAACCACTGTCTATTCTGCTGGGCTTCCTCCAGGCTGAGTGAACTTACCCTGTCTTATCACAGATGTTTTATTTTGAATGGCAACCAGCTTTCCAATATAGCTAACTTTCAGATTCTCTCATCAATCTAGCTACATTTGCTCTCAAGTAGAATTTGTATACCTCCTTTGTGAGGTTGCAATCTGCTGACCCCTTACCTGTTGAATATGTGCATGCACAAAGTCAGGGCAGTGCTGAGCCCTAAAGGAAAAGTGAGCCTTGGCAGGAGAATTTCATCTTCCTATGGCTTCCTCTACTGTGAACCAGTACTGCTAAGAAGGGCCATTGTTAAAGCCAGATGTGGGGGCTCACACCTTTAGTCCCAGCACTTGGGAGGCAGAGGTAGGAGGGTCTCTGGGCATTGAAGGCCAGCCTGAGATAATATAGTGAATTCCAGGTCAGGTAAGGTTACAACCTTATCTCATAAAACAAACCAAAAAAAAAGAAAGGGGGCATTGTTTAGCTATTCTTAGCTTCTTAGAAGTCAAGTTCTTAGATTTGCAACTTACAAGGAAATATTTTATGCCCACAGACTATTTGTGAAATTGAAAATTTATAAACTTGCACCACACAACAGAGGTTTAAGCACTTCAGGAACCTATTTCTCTGCCCCCTGCAATCATGCCGATCATCAGTGTCCCCCAAAGGCAGCAGAGATAAATGGTCGTGACCACCAGCCTGTGGTGCCATCGGTAGGTGATGACAGCTTTGACTAGGGCTCTGTTGAAGTTAGCTCATTGGGGGAGCCTCTATGAGGGAAATCCTGGAATCCAGGCCTCTTCCTATTTCTCTCTGTGCTGCCCAGCCATCCACCATGAGCTGAGCACTTTCCTCAGCCTTACATGCCATCATCATGTACCATCTCAGCATGGATCCAAATAGGTCAACCTACTGTAGATTAAACTTTCTGAAACCAAAGCCAGCATAGACTTTCTTACAAATTGATTAGCGTTTCATTACAGTGACAGATACTAAACCAGCATGCTAGCCAAAGTTCATTCACCCTTCCAGGCCCAGCCAAAACCTGCCTGCACACCTGCAGGCAGCTGTCCTGATCATCACCACCTTCAGTGAAGTCTCTCTCCTTCCCTCAGATATTTAGCACTGGAAGCCTGTGTTACTTAATTCTGCCCCTTGGGATTTTACTCTACAATGCTATTTTAACAGGTAAGATGGAAGAGACTTGGGCTGTGTGTCTTATCCCCTATTAGAATCTCCAAATCCCTAATTCCACTATAGCTCCACTATATAAACATTCATTAATTTTTAAAAACTAAGTTATTTCTTTAAAATTACTAAAGGAATTGACTTTGAAATTATTTAAGCCTTGCCTGAGACTTTTTCAACATTATAATTCACAAGGAACATAGGTGGCACTGTTTGTTCTTCTACTTAATTACTTAGAAGGCATGGAAGTGTTCGCTTTTTACAATTTTATTTATTTATTTGCAATCAGAGAGAGAGAGAGAGAGAACGATAAAGAGAAGAGAGACAGACAATGAGAATAGGCATGCCAGGGACTCCAGCCACTGCAAATGAATTCCAGATGCATGCACTACTTTGAATATCTAGCTTTATGTGTGTACTGAGGAATCGATCTCTGCTCATTAGGTTTTGCAGGCAAGCACCTTCACTGCAGAGCCATCTCTATAGCCCTACAAAATAGGCTTCCATTTTTCTTCTCCTCCTCCTCCTCCTCCTCTTTTTTCCTCTTCCTCCACCTCCTTCTTTTTATTGTGTGCGTGTTTATTCACACGTGCATGGGTTGTGTGAACCTCTGTGCACATGTGGAGTCAGGGGACAGCCTTGGCATGCACAAGTTTGAGATGGGGTCTCCCATTTGCCACTGGGAGTGGCTTGTCAAAGTGTATGCCACTTTGTGTCTGGTTTTACGTGAGTGCTAGGTATACAAACTTCTGTTGGCAGGAGGAAGTACCTTCAGTCACTGAGCCATCTCCCCAGCCCCAGAAAATAGATTTCTGTAAACTGGGATATGGATCACTGCAGGCTGGATGATTTCATAGGAAGATAAGGAGTGTGTGGAAGAGAGCGTAGACAGTGTGCTGACCACTATTGCTGAGGCTTATTATTTACTAGTTCAATAGCTACTAGAAATGAGGCTTTTCCAAAAGAAAGTCCATCAGCCAGAGAGTACATGCTAATAATTCCAGTATCAGTGAATGTTGTGGTTCCTTTTGATTTCGCCCCTTGTTTACATGGAGAATGTTAGACAATGAAGTACAGAGTTGATCTGAAGTAGGAAGACTTGGCCATGGAGAAGAATTTTCTCTAAGTAGTAACATGGGCATAATATGGTCCTAAGTATCTCGTGAGCCATGTCATAGGGTTTTGTTTCTTATAAAAAGACGGTTGAGAAAAATAAGTAAGAATTTTGCTTTTAAAATATGAATCACATATGTTCTTTTTCCTCTATGGAAAATATGAAATACATTTAAATAACCTTCCTCACTGGAAGTACAGCAAAACAAATTATCCCCAAAGAAAAACAAAACACAACAAAACACAAGCCTGCTACATGCTATGCAGACTTGCTGTGTCTTCTCCATAGTTAATGAGTATAATTACTCTAAAAAGCAGATACTGTGATTCTATCTTAGAGGCAGAAAAAAACTCAGAATTCAAGAGATTGCTCAAGGTTGTGTAGCCTCTGAAGTTGAAGCCATAATTAGACCCCATCCCGAAGCCCTGGCAGTGTACTTTATCCCATGCCATTCATTTACAGACTCTGTAGTAACCCCGTGCCTGAAGAAGGTACAAGCAGTGTGGCTGTACAAGTCAGCTCTCTTTCTGTTACAACTATAAAAGTGAAACCATGGAACCAAATAGACAGTTTCTGATGGAAGCAGGTCCTGGGCCTGCTTCTCTGTATATTATAAATACCTAGATGGAGGAAAAAAGGGGGTGTGGAAAGCATCAGATCAGGTTATGTTAAAGCATATGAGAAATACTTTTCTCTGGGCCAAATAACAAGCTCCTAGCAAAACAACAAAAGAAGATCCTGACTCTGGGACTTTAAGGGCAGCCTGAAGCTACAGAGTGAGTTCAATGTCAACCTGGACTAGCCTGAGACCCTGTATTGAAAACAAAACAAACAAACAAACAAACAAACAAACAAACAAAAAGAAATGGATCCTGAGCTTCCTGGGTTGCAACCTGTACCAGCGCCCTGGCCTGAGGGATCTGGCTGCCCATATCATCAGAGTTTCATCCCAAAATGGTTCTCAGATAAGGCTTTCACAGATTCTGATGAACATGGGATTACAGAAGGGAAATTGTAACAATAGCAAGATTTGTGGTACAGACCTCTCCCTTAGCCAAGCACTGGAAAGGCATAGTCCTGGAGGTGTGACACAGCTGACTCCCTCCACCATCCTCCTCTCTGTGCCAGCTCACTCACTTTAAATGCTCCATTTACAGCCATTTTCTGTCTTTGCTCTGTGGTGGTGTGTGCCCAGTAGACCGAGACTATTTCAAACAAAAAGTCTCTGAGGACCAAGGCTATGTCAACCTGACTTAGAACAGCATTCAGAGCCCAATTGGCATGGTACAAATTTATAATGTTATTTAGGGTTGGCAATTATGATTAGTCCATAGCTTAAATTTGAAGCAATTCAGCAGTAAAGTTGAGATTAAACTGTGGGGTCACTGCCTCCTAGCAGTCACAATCAAATTACTGATGCACAGGCATGGCACTGAGAGGGTAGGGATGGAAAATGCCCTTTAAAATGGCCAATTCAAACTGCAAAGCCTTCTGGAGAGACACGGAGGAGCTGACTCACTAATGCGCCTGTGAACACTTTAACACCGTACTTTAAATGACGTTCAGCTTTGAACAGATAATTGGCCCAATTCTTCCCCCCTCGGTGCCTGTAGCTCCTACTGAAATCAATGAGAATTGCATATTCAAAAGGGACCAGAAAGAACAAAGTTGCAGGTTGAATTAATGGGATAAAGGACTGCAGATCTCTTAGAGCTTGTGCAATTAAATTGTGGCCTCACACAATTCTCTAGGGTCACCAGCAATTTGCTGGCCTAGGAAAGCCAGCTGACTTCACTTTCAGAGGTGTCACGGTTTATAGAATGCATTTTCTTAGACTTTGACACGTGATCTCTCTCAGCTCAAAACATCGGCCTCCTCACTTGAATCTCTTTAGAACTCGATGCCTTGGAGTCTGGGATTCATTCCTGTGCCCTTAGCATGAGCTGCAATTGTCAATCACTCAGGAGGCACAGTCTCTATTGAAAAGGTCATGCACAAATAAACACCTCTGATTATCTCATTCTTCTGTAAAATCTTTATGCAAGATACATTAGTGCAAAAATATGTGCTGATTTTGTAAACATGTGTTTCTCACTCTCTTTTGAAAGCTCTTCTGAGAAGAATTTCAACTATTTTTAGCACTTTAGCAGTTACCTGGTTATAACTGTCCATTATTTTTAATCATCTAAATATTTATCAGCATGTTTGTCTAAATAGTCACAAAGCCAACATCTGCATTGGCCTTCTCCTTTTTGCACTAACCGGATAGAAGGCACCATCTGTGAATCACCCTCTATGTGCTAAGTTTTCTCCAACTGCTCCTCTTTTCCAGTGGCTTCTCACATCTGTGGAGCGCAGAGCCCTCATTTTTGCGGTTTTGTTACAGATTTGGAAACGGAGGCCTAGGGCACTTAGGTGATGTTGCCACAGACACAGGACTAGGAAGCAGCAGGCTGAGTCTGGAGTCTTTTTCTCCTGATTTCATTTTCCCTTCAGTGATTGTAGACTGGAAAGACTTCAACGAGTCAACTGAAATTAAAAGTGATGATTACGACCTGACCATTAGCATGGGGTCATTCCGTAGGCATCCAGATAGGCTTAATGGAAATAAAGTGACCAGAAAAAGGACCAGGAATGGCTCTCCAGAAGTCCACAAGGCACTGCAAAGTCCTTGCAGGTGACTTCCTGGCTACTGACAACAGGAACCCCCAATCCGTGTCTCTATGTGGCAAAAACATGTCACCATCCACCTGGACCACTGCAGCCAATTCAGATCCCAAATTCCTGCTCTTGGGTAAACGTGACCTCAGAGTTCCATCACTGCCGCGTGCTTCCTGGACCATATTAGACATCTTCCCCCCCCCAACCCCCGTGTCCTCCCCTAGTGTTTTCTGTTTTTCCTTGAAACTGAACTCAAGCTCCTGGAGTGTTTCAAATGCTAGCTTCCTTCTCAATTTGTACTTTTATTTGAAACTTACATCAGGATAGCTCTTCCCCCAGTTTTGGAATTACAGTTGGTGGGGTATCTGTTAAAGTCAAGTTCACATTGCTGGCAGAAATCACCCCTCCAAGAGCAGCTTGTGGGAAAGAGAGTTTACTTTGGCTTACACACTTGATGTCAGGGGAAAACGATGGCATGAGCAGAGGGTGGACATCACTTCCTGGCCAATATCAGATCGACAACAGCAACAGGAGAGTGTGCCAAACACTGGCAAGAAGAAACTGGCAATAATACCCATAAGTCTGCCTCCCAAAAATACACTGCCTCCAGGAGGCTTTAATTCCCAAGTTGCCATCAGCTAGGGACCTGGCATTCAGAACACTTAAGTTTATGGGGGACACGTGAATCAAACCACCACAGTATTGAAGAACAGTCAGCATACAGATCATCACTGTACGTCTGTCTGTACTTGTTATCCTATCCTGGACTGGGGACAACGTTCTGTCCCTCATTCACTAGACCATGTCGGGAGTTCTGGAAATGGTGGTGAGCAGCCACAGTGCAGTAGGGGCAGGGTAAGAATAAACTCTCCAGTGATTGGTTGTTCTGTACCTGCTGTTGTGCTGAGCCCTTTGCCTGCATTGGTCCATGTTGTACCCTGTGACACAGAGGCTGCAATCTTCTCTGAGTAGCAGGGGCAATGTGGCTTCATAGCAGTGAAGTGCGTTCAGTAAAGGTTTGTGTTGTAGTTACCTTCCCACTGCAGAGTAAAATACCCAACAAAAAGCAGCTGATTTTGGTTTACAATCCTGAGGGCAATCTTGATGATGGTGGGGAAAGCACGGCATGAGCAGAGGCTGGACATCACCTCTGCCACAGCAGGGGGGAAATAGCAGCAAGAGAGTGACCCAAGCTCTGGCAATGAGGAACTGCCTATAACATTCCTAAGCCAGTCCCCAATAAAACACTTCCTCCAGCAAGGCTCCACCTCCCAAATGACCATCAGGTGGGGACCAAGCATTCAGAGCACATATGTTTATGTGGGACATCCGATTAAAACTACCACACTTCGCAACTGGAATATAACACAACTGGGCTTTGAACCAAGTGTCCTGGCGCCAGGGCTGGTGTGCTTAAACACAGTACTGCCTGAGGGCCTCTGAGTGGCTTGAGCCATCTTTGAGAGCTTGTGTAGGTGAGGCTGGTTAAGGGACTCAGGACTACATTGGTGGAGGGCATCTTCATAAGGAGGTGATTAGAATTATGTTTCAGATACTCACAAGAGCTGGGGATGCAATGCTCCATGTGTGGAAAGAAGTAAAAATTAGGAATCCATTAATTTATTGTTTTATATATGTACTGCAGTTTGGCTTGTAAAGCACTTTCACCGTTTGTTATCCGTGTCACTAATAACTTCCTCTCTCAAGTGCCTGCACTCTGGGTGGCGGCAGGAGCTGTCTCAGCGACTTCACCACTTTATCTCATGGTTCTGCTGCTGAGATAGGTGTGGCCGATGCTGGGGGAAACCAGGAGCGCTGGGTATTCTATGGACTCTGTCACAGCCACGTGGCTAGTAAAGGTGGCCTCCAGGAAGCTTGGCCCTCAGCCCGTGCTTCTCCTGTTTGATGGTCTTCTCAGGGGAATCAGGATCCTAACACTTTGCCATTGCTACCACGTGAAGGTGACTGACTACATTCTGTCAGAATTTTAGGGCGTGTTGTGTCCTGACATTTTCCCACATTTTTACACACACTTTAGATTACCGTGAGATTCTCCTATATGATGATTAATGTGGTATTCTTCTTGCTGATGTTCATTTAAACTTTAAATTTTTTCCTATGATAAGTAATGTTGAGGTGAATAGCTCTGTTTCTGAGCACTTAATCAAACTGCTGATTGTTTTCTTAAGGTAGATTTCTAAAAACAAACCTTCTGAGCAACAAGTCAAGGCTATTGGGAAGCTGAATCCCACTTTATTTCAAAGAAAGACCTACTGCTTTATCTCTCAGCCAGAAGTACTTTAGACATACGCATTTCATCTCATGCCCCCCACATATAGTGTGTAGACTCAGGTTTGCACTCATTTGACAGGTAAATGATACTGTTAGATTATCTGTCTGTCTTGCTGATTCCTTCTACAGGTTTGCTGTTAGTCAATTTATCAGTTGCTTCGCTGGATATTGTGTCTGGTTTTGTACTGATAGGCTGCGTTCTCTTGGAGATTTGTGTGAGCTGTTTCTACAAGACAATCAACATTGTATCATACCTGCCACGTGTCCCTGGATCCCCCGCCTGCTTCAGCTACCTTTGCTCTCTTGATTAGCACGTGGCGACTTCTACAAGCACCAGCGCTGTCTCCTGCGGTTCTTCCAGCAAATGCTTCCTGTCACCCCCATAGCTGGGAAGCTGTTTAAGTCAGAAGCATGAGACGCAACCGTTTAATAGTCTTATGTTAGCACATGGCATGGTAGCGAGAAAAATAGCACATCTAGGAAAAATAACATGCAGGGCTCTAGGAAGGTATGTGCACACAGGAAGTGAATCATAAATGATTTCCAACTGAGTTACCAGAATGAAAGGCAGCTCAAATAAGGAGGAATTGGGGAGAAAGGCAGGAATTAGGGAGAAAGGCAGGATGGCACATGGGAAAAGTGAGGCAGCAGTTCCTTGGGGGGGCAGAATGTAGAGTGTAGTTAGGCACAGCGCCTTCATGCTGTGCCCTGCGGAAGGCCTGGTGGAAGATGAGCAAGCAGATGGGTTGGGGGGGGGGCACATGCTCTTTTCAGTTCTCCACTCACTGGCTCTATAGGGCTAGACTAGATGTGAACCTCGATTAACTAAATGGGGCCCCAGTTTCATCATCTATAAAGGGGTATTAGGCTAGTATTGGAAAAGATACCTCCAAGAAACTGAGATCCTGAAATTGGCCAAAGATATCACAACTATTATCTCTGATAAGGTCAAAATCCAGTGAGCTATGAGTATGAAAAAAAAAGTGTGGACTCCAAAGCAAAAGGGAACTATATAAATCATGGCTTTCAGCAAAATTGTGCAGTAGTAATTCAGTATCTTTTCTTGTTATGAATGCATGCATGTGAGCATGTGTATGTGCACTGATTGTGTGTGTGTGTGTGTGTGTGTGTGTGCAGGCATGCCCACATGTGGACACTAAAGGTTCACATTGGGTGTCTTCCTTGATCACTCACTGCCTTATTTATTAGGACCAGACTAAACCTGGAGTTTGCCAATTCCACTAGTCTAGTTAGACAGCTTCCCCTGGGGGATCCTAAGCACTAGATTGCTGGAATTATCACCCTTACCCTACATTTATATGGGTGCTGGGGATCTGAACTCAAGTCCTCCTACCTGTGAAGCAAATGCTTTACCCACTGAGCCTTCTCCCCAACCTGCTATTCAGTATTTTAAGGAAAACTTCATGGGCAGGAGGGATCAGAAACTATAATTTTTCTCAAATGATCACCTTGAATTGAATTCTCTTCATTAGCTATTCCCTGTCCCCTGTCCCATGCCACGTGTTCAAAAGCCTGAGAGGCAGGGATTTACACATTTGATTTCTAGGATGACCAGTGCATCTACTGAACCAAATGTTTCCATGAAAAACTGCAGAGAAATTTTGTTATACACATCCACCCTGGAGAGCACATTAATATTAATAATGACCTTTCCCCGCTGTGTAAGTAAGGGTATGGTGGCCATTAGAAGATGCTTCATAGATACTTTCTGAGATTTGGAGACTGACAATGGGCAGGGATTTCCTGGTGTGCTGGTGGAAAGAATAGGAGAGTCATTTGGTTGCTGAACAATGTAGACCTCTAAAAACCCTGGAGGTGTGAGCATGGCCTGAGTCACACAAACCTCTGAATTGGGGAGAAGTGTGCTGGTGAAATCCACCTGTCAAAAAAATTCATCAAAGTGAGTGGCATTAATATGACTCTGAAAAAGTAAGAGAGGCCCATGTAAAGAGTATGAGGACAGAGGAAAGGGCGAGGCAACCTCTTCCCTCTGTCCTTACAGCTCTGGCCCCTTTGCAGAGTGTTCTCATGGTCTACCATCTTCTTCCACGTGGAGGTGCCTTTGGGAACAGGTGTGGACGGTGGCCTTCTCAGATGGTTTTGACTACTTTTTCCACCAGGTATTGGTGCTTCAGCTTTAGGTGAATAATTCAGGTAACTTCCAGAGTGTCAGACTCTGCCCAGAGGTGATATTCCATGTTCTCATTGTCTTCCCTGCCCCCCCAGGCAGGTTGTGACACCCTAGAAAAAAAAGCTGATTTTCTGTTTAAATCTCTCCTAACTTCTCCCGAGAGAGGAGGAACTCAGCTACTTCCAGCTCTCTCATCTTTGGTTTTTTATATTTTATTATTTATTTATGAGCGCGTGTGCAAGGGGGGTGCAGAGAGAATGGGCGTGCATGGGCCTCTAGCCATTGCAAACAAACTTCAGATGCATACGTCACCATGTGCATCTGGCTTCTGTGGGATCTGGGGAATTGAACCGGTGTCCTTAGGCTTCATAGGCAAGTGCCTTAACCACTAAGCCATATCTTCAGCCTCCATCTACATTTTTTTTTCCATGGTAGGGTCTCACTCTACCTCAGGCTGACCTGGAATTCACTATGTAGTCTCAGCATGGCCTCAAACTCACTGTGATCCTCCTACCTCTGCCTCCCAAGTGCTGGGATTAAAGGTGTGCACCACCATGCCCAACTCAACTTTTTTTTTTTTATTTGAGAGAGACAGAGAGAAAAAGAGACAGAGACAGAGAGGAATAAGAAGAGAGAGAGAGAGAGAGAATGGGTGCACCAGCAGCCTCTCAGCCACTGTGAATGAACTCCAGATGAGTGCACCCCCTTGTGGGCAAGCACAGCATTGCACCCTTGCGTTACTTTTTTGCATCAGGCTAAACGTGCGACCTGGAGATCGATCAGGTGTTCTCTGGCTTGGCAGGCAGGCGCCTTAACCGCTAAGCCATCTCTCCAGACCCCCCCCCATCTACTTTTGATAAAGATTAGGAGATAGAAATTAGATAGGCAGCTGAGGGTAACAGGACCCCCAAAGTGAACAATTTTTCCTTGGATAAAAGTGGGAAATGTCCTTGAACACGACAAGAGGATATGAGTAAGGTGGATAGGTGGCCTGAACATATAGTACAGGATCTGGTTTTTCTTTTTCTTTTTACTTACCCAAAGGAATCTTCCTTCTCTCAAAACTGTACATGAAGATATACATACGATTACAGGATACCTGAGCATACTGCATGGGGTAGGTTTTTTCCTTATCACTTCCTTTCCTAGGATTGTAAATGGGTTTATTCCCTTTCTTTAAAACCTGGCACCACCTAGGCCGACTAATTCAACCCCTATACAGTAAATTCCCATAAATTCCTAGTCAGGGTCTTCAGGTAGTCTTTCCCATTTCCAGGAAGCCCCTCCTGCTTCCTGGGCAGGAGTTATGCCTTTTTTTCCTTCTCTTAAGCTCCATAATCTCTACAGTAAAATCTTTCTAAACTTCACCTTTTATGGCCTGTGAAATTCATTTTTTGAAATTTATAAGACAAGCACCTGGATGCCACTGACTCAGTGGAAGTTTTGTGTGGTCATAAGCATTTGACTCCCTAGCTCCAGAGTTATAGTCTACCCAAGAGCTGAGAAAAATCTCTGTCACTCTCAAAGTCACCCCCCAAAGTCCCATATAATTTCATTTAAGGCAGATATGGTTTAATGGTGGTTAAAATATTGCCTGAGCCAGGTATCTCTGATTAGTTCTATGTTCTAAACAGAAATGCCCAAATTTAAAAATGGTTGGTATTATTCCTATTCTATCCCAAGGCAAGATAATCCTCCTTGAGAATTCTAGAAAATTACTCTCACACTGTTTGACACATGTTCCCGCACACCTCTTGTCATTTTTCAGAAACATTTTCTTTATTTATGGGGGGGGGGAGGAGAAAATGGGCATGCCAGAACCTCTAGCCATTGGAAAAAAATTCTAGATGCATGTGCATCTGGATTTATGTGGGTATTTGGAGATCAAACCCCAGTCCTTAGGCTTTACAAGCAATCACCTTAACCCCTGAGCCATCTCTCCAGCCCCCTTACCATTTTAACATGCATCAAGAATTAAAAAACAACCATTGCAACAACCAAATGGAGACAGAATGTTTGGTCATTTCCTCTGTCTGCCTGCGGTGGGAGCAGCGGAGGAGCTGGAAGAGAGGACAGGCTTCAGCTGTGATGCTGCATCGAGTCGAGGCATTTAGCCTTTGTCCTATAGCTTGGTTGAGGCAGCTGAGATGACTGTCTTAGGAATTAACACATTTGGGTAAAAATGAACTTCTGAGCTCATTATGAAGTGGAACTGTACCTTTACTTGCACCTTCTATGTAAAGGAACAGAGGAACAATATTAAACATTCTATCATGAACTAAGGGCAACTCACAATTGTTTTTAGAAGTGGAGTGGAGGGGGGCTGACTTTCTTCAGTGGTATAACAACTGGTCAGTTATCTGCGCTCCAGTGAATAACCTCATTCCCATGCTAAAGCAAACAACCGTAATTAAACTCAGTGGGTCATAGGACAAAAAGAGACATGACAGTAGGAGTGGGGGCAGGAGGGAACAAGAAACGGTTCAACTGGAGTAGGAGATAAGAGGGTAACGGAGGAGTGAATTGGATCAAATACAGTACATACATGGATAAAAGTGCCAAAATAAATATAAATTAAAAGAAACACACGATTGTTCTCTGTGTTGATCTCCTTCAGCCTTGTTCTGGTGTCGGGTTCACCAAGAAAGCTGTGTTCTTGCCCATTTCCCTCGTTACTCTATGGCTTCAGCTGGGGCCCTGGTGAGGTGGGATAGGCTGATCCTCCATGCAACCCCCATAAAGCATGACCCACCTTCCCCAATGAGGAGGGTCCCTTCAGAGGGGGCAGGACAGGGAGGAGGCTACCAGAGGCACCAACATGAATGTAAAATAATAATAATAATAAAAAGAAACACATGAATTTACTGAGAATGTCACATTACTGAGTGGCAGGTCTGACTGGCACTTTTATCCCATGACTGTCTTTGACACATTTAACTGACAGAAATTAAGGAAATGGGGTGTGGGATGGAACACAGGGAGTGAGAAAGAGACAGAGCAAGTTCATTATCACACAACCTATTGAAAAGTTTCCCTGTATGTGGCATTTTTTTCTTAAAAATATTCTGTACAAAAAGGAGTTAAAAACTCAGAGTGGTCTCTCTTTCTCTCTCCTCTCTTTCTCTCTGTCTTACACACACACACACACACACACACACACACACACACACACCTGTACACACTTCTTCACCCACACCAAGGATGTATCTAACAAGGTATTATTACCAAGAGAATAAAGTGAAGACAGTGAATCAGACACCTTCCCTGTCATTACGTTTAAGAAACCAGTCTTTAATAAGAGGCACCTGCCCCCTTTAGAGGCCGGATGCATGCGCATTAGGGAAACAGTAATGGAACAGTGAGGCTGATCAGCAGCTACACCTCTGAGAATCCCTCACGTCATGAAGCTCAGGTGCCCTGAGGAATCTTTTCCTCTGGGCTTTGTCCAGCGTGCCAGTGACAGGCCTCCCTCCACAATACCCATACTAACCCAGATGTGGTTACATTAAATACCTTGAGACAGAGAAATAATCCTGGATTGTCTGGGAGGACCAAAGTGGAAAAGGCCATCAATAGAACACATGCCAATCCTTGTGGGCTTTGAAGATGAAGGAGGCTGTGGATCATGGAATGCAGCGGGCTTCGGGAAGCTGGCAAGGACAAGGAGATAGGCCTTGCCTAGAGCTTCCACAAGAAGTAGAATTGTTCAGATTCATTTTCCACTGATAAGCCTCAGGACTTAAGAGAATTCATTTGTGGTGCTAGAAGCTGCCTGGCTTGAGGCAGTTCCTTACAACAGCATCAGGAAGCAAGTATAAATCAAATTCTCAGAACTGCATTGGATCCCAGAAGGAGCCATGGGTTTCTAAGGAAAGCAAGTGAACTAAGAGCTGTGGTCATACGTGCTCACAGAAATCCTTAGTTTTCTGTTCTCTGATTCTTATAGGGAAATGTTCTGCAGCATTACCAAGTCAAAAAACAGAAATGAAGAAATAATTCAATCATTTTCATGGCATTCTACAGAAAACCAGCCAATTTTAAAGAAAACTGGTCACTTAGCACGGTAGTTTGAATGGATGTCCCCCATCTTCAGGATTTTATTAAATCTTTAGTACTCCAGTCACCTGGCTGGAGGAGGCACCACTGTTGGTAGATCCTAGGGTCCAGCCCTAAAGTGTGGGGGTGGATGTGGAATTCTAGTCTAAAGATATGCTAAGCGCGTGAGCTTTGTCTGGAGTTCCTGGAGTGTGCTTGCCTGCGCTGCTGGTGGTTGATTTTGGCTTTTCTCTCTCTCTGCTTGGTCCTGTGAAAGGGGGCCAACTTCTTTTGCCATTGTGGAACTTTCCATGGATCTGTAAGCTTTAATAAATCCAGTCTTCCTCCATAAACTGTGTCTGGTTTGGAAGTTCATCCCAGAAACCTGAGGCTGACTACTATACTTGGGGACTGGAGAGATGGCTTAGCGGTTAAGGTGCTTGCCTGCAAAGCCTAAGGACACAGGTTCGATTCTCTAATACACATGTAAAACCAGATGCACAAAGTGGCACATGTGTCTGGAGTTCGTTTGCAGTGGCTACAGGCCCTGGTGCACCCATCCTCTCTTTCTCATCTGCCTTTCTCTTTCCGTCTCTCTCTTTTTCAAATAAATAAATAAAAATATTTTTCTTAAAGAAAGGAAATTGGTTAATTGTGAAACTCAAGAATAAAACAGCGCATGCATTCTCCTTTGCCTCACTTGGAGAGGCAGTTCTCAAACATTCCAACAGGCCAAGGCCCTTTGTTCACGGTCCCTTGGCTCATGGTGCCTTCACTATTGGTTCTTGCTTGAAAATATGGATTGAGGGAGGAAGTACCAAAATGACATTGCACCTGGCCAAATACTTCTCTTACAACGTATACATACCCAAAGGGAAGAGGGATAGCAATAATGGAAACTACCATAAAAATATTCTGGCATTGACTTCTGGATAATGCAATCAGTTTGTCACTATAGCACCCTTTCTATGATGGCAAGCATATTTATTTATTACTGCACAAGAACATGAGCCAAGATCCAGGGAATGGTTACTGGAGCCAGGAAGCACTAGACTTCAGGCCTGGATCTACCCCTTTTAAGTTCTGTGACTTTGGTCAGGTCAATTATACACTCTGAACCTCAACTTCATATATGTCCCTTTGAATTTAATGCATATTTGTTCAGAATTTACTGTGTTTCCCATGGTGGACCACAGTGTAAAGACTAGGGTGTGAGTCCTGTTCTCAAGCCACTCAAATCAATTCTAGGGGAGGAGTGTGCTGAAACCAACATGTATGTAAACAAATAAATTGAAAACTTGGGGCTGGAGAGATGGCTTAGTGGTTAAGACATTTGCCTGCAAAGCCAAAGGATCCCGATTTGATTCTCCAGGACCCACGTAAGCCAGATACCCAAGGGGGCATCTGGAATTTGTTTGTAGTGGCTAGGGGCCCTGGCGTGCCCATTCTCTCCTTTCTCTCTTTCTCTCTCTGCCTCTTTCTCTCTCTCAAATAAATATATAAATAAGATATATTTTAAAAAAAGAAATTGAAAACTTAAAAGAAATTGGTTAATGCTGATAATGAAAATTGTTTTACCTCATTAGCACTAACATTGATTACAACAATTAATGTATTTCCAAATATTGAAAATAAAATTAATCAACACACTCATTAAGTACTAATCCTTTGTGATTGCTTTACACAAAGCATTTGTAAGAGAGAAGGCAAACAATTCATGTCAAGGGCTTTTAAGATTATATTTACGTTTCTTAGCAGTCACCCAGACTTAGAGAAGTGTGTGACTAGCCCCATTTCATGAGTTAGCTGAATATCAAATATATTATGGTAGATGGAAATTTGAATCCAGATACAACTCTCAGGTTCAAAGCCAATTTTATATTTGCTGATCCATTGATTTTCATGTGTTATTGATAAACACAACTTTAAAATAAAATTACGCATTGTTAAATGCATTACTTTATTAGTACAAACGTGCCATCAGTTTTTAAACTATGTAATTATAGCAATAAGAATTAATTTATCACAAATTCCATCAATGAGAATAATGAGGCTTTTGTGATGAATACACAGATTGATGATCCTCCAGCGTCACACACGTGCACAGTACAGATGCTTATGTCCTCTCATAAACTATGCTAGTCTTTAAATACGTTGGGAGAGAAGCTTGGATGGGTGAGAATAAATTATTTACAATTTTAACTTAGTACACATAGTCATCATTCCTTTCTCTATGTAAGGGAGGGTGCTGGCTGCAGGGCCCCCAAGGTGCACATGACAGCCATAGTTCCTGGCCTCGAGGTAGTGGAAGTCTAGGTTAAGAAGATTGACTAGGCCAACAGCCATTTATATGGTTGGATTCTCCTCCACAGACACAAGTGTATAGGGTTAACTAATCTCTGGCAGAAGATTTGTCTCCACTGAATTTCTACTCATGGGTCACAGACTCTGGGCATCCTTGGAAAACTAGGGCAAAACTCTTACCCATCGGCCCTCGCCTGCTTTTCTGCCGTGGGATCGCAGATGCACTTTTGGTGATCCTGGCCACTAGCATATTTATGTAGGGTTTGGGGAACTAGTTGGGCTAAGTCCAAGGCCAGGATTATAGTCAGTCTACTATTCTTAGGGACTTTTGGACACCTTAAAACTTGGGTTGCAACTTGGGGTATTCTGAAGGAAGCATATCCATCCTAGAATTGGACACTCCAGGCTGACATTGCTGAAGAAATGCCAGCTCCCCCGGGGTCTCAAGAGTCACACTAGTTGGCACCCAGAAAAAATATAGGAAATTAAGAGAAAATGAACTTTCACTTTCCTTTCTTAAATTTGATGCATTAGACAAGAGAACCTGATTAAGAATGTATGAACCCTTGATTTTCATTTTTAAAGCAAAAAAATATCTAGGCTTGAATTTCTCTCCAGGAGTTTAACAATGGTTTGCATTCAAAGTTAGGGCATCTTTGTGGTAGCAGTCTATTCTGGAAGTATCTTAATGATCTCCAACCTGGTATGTGCTGCTCTGGAAATATGATTGTACAAAATTTGGAATGGGGAACAGGAAGTGGAATTTCCGCTTTGGAGTTAATAATGTACAGTTCTCACTCACAGCAGAGACCGGGGATAAAAACCTATACTGCCTTCTCATGATCCCACGATGCTTCTCAAAGGGGCAGTAGTGGGCACTGTGGGATGAGCCAGCAGGAACAAGACTGTCCTGAGTGACGGGAAGTGACCTCTGAGGAGTGAGATGGTCCTGATTGATAGGCAGGTGACCTCTTCCCCTGGGAGCAAGGGCTGCACTGCAAATGGGAAACCCACACTTGGGGATGGTGGGCTAAGGTGGTGAAGGTGGGACCTCTGACAACTCTGCTGGTGACCCCCCACTGGGCCTTAACATTTTCATTGTGGCCAGTCACTCCAGGACGGTCCCAGCGACTGCTAAGTAGGGTGGAGGTAGGTACACAGACCTTCCTTCTGATGTGACTGGTAAGACTTGAGTACTTCCCATTGGCCTGTCCAGAACTTTCATAGGTACTCCTTACTACCCCATCCCTCTTCGTTTGCCTCACCCTTCACAGGTGTGAGGCACACATCCCAGTTTGAACTCTCTGCTTCTGCCCTGTCTCTTCATTTATTACACAAAAACCACCTTTGCCCCTCTTATTTCCTCTCCTCCTCTTGGTATCTGCTTCTCGAAGAATCTGGACTGACACATTAAAGAATATTAGGGAGAATGGAAGGATTTTTAAAATGCAAAGTTGAGGGCTGGAGAGATGCTTCAGTGATTAAGGTACTTGCTTGTGAAGCCTAATGACCTGGGTTTGATTTCCCAAGACCCACACAAAGTGACACATGCTTCTGGAGTTCATTGCAGTGGCTAGAGGCCCTGGTGCACCCATTCTCTCTGTCTCTCTTTTCTATCTTTCTCTGCTTATAAATGAAAAAATAAAAATATTTATATATTTATTTTTAATGATAGAATATAACTTTAAAAAAATTTAATTTATCTATTTATTTGAGAGAGCAAGAGAGAAAGAGGCAGAAATAGATAGATAGATAGAGAGAAGGGGTGCAACAGGGCCTCCAGCCACTGCAAACAAACTATAGGTGCATGTGCTATTGTGTGCATCTAGCTTACGTGGATTCTAGGGAATTGAACCAAGGTCCTTTGGCTTTGCAGGCAAACACCTTAACTGCTAAGCCATCTCTCCAGCCCTAAAGAAATATTTTGAAACCATCTGAGATTGAAATAAAATCCTATTGAGATCTGGGAATATCTCAGTCACCCCACCTTCTTTGGATACATATGTGCAAACTATACCATAAAACCATAAAACAGGGAATTTTATTTTAAGTATTCCTAACTGTGGAAAGAAAAATAAAGATAATACTGTAGGGATCTTTGACAAGAGCAATCATGAGTGCAGTAGACCCCAACACATAGAGTATTAAAGGTGATGAAGAAGAACAGAGGTTCAGTCACTTCACAAGCTAAAAGAACGAACTCTGAAGACAAACTGGGTGGGATGGCACAGGTCTCTAATCCCAGCACTTGGGAGACAGAGACAGGGGGTCAGGAGTTCAAGGTCATTCTTAGTTTCATAGCTAGCTGCAGGACAGATTCATGAGACCCTACCTCAAACAAACAAAATGAACAAATCCCCAAAAGAAGCAACTCTGGTTAGAGGATTTGAATTTTTTTCTTCTTCTTGAATTTGGGTCCAAAGAAACTTTCAGGTAATGCTCTGAGGCAGAAGGGTTGTCACGCTTAGGAAAGGACGCAATTACAGCAGGGAGTTTCTCAGAAGCATTTTCAGGTCAGTGTAACACCTTTGCAGAGGTTGCATTAACTGGTCAGGAAGGAAGAGGCAGGCTGGCAGAAAATAATGCAGCTAAATGCAAGTCTAGCCAAGGAGATGGCGGGCAGATGGAGAGACACCAGGGAGAGGGCCATTGCTGATATATTTGATGGGCATTTTCGAACACTGAAAACCATTTTGTACCTGGAACCGACCAGGTGTGAAATGCATGTGTCCATACTAAGAACTGAGAGAGCAAACAAAAACAGATTATGCTGAGCATGGTGAACTCATCATACTTTAAATAATTAACTCCCCGGTTATTAAACCAAGAGTAAACCAATAAGTAGAATATTCTCCAATTTGTGTCAGATCATGTGGGCCTAAAATTTAAAACTCTTCCAAACGCCCGAGGATGGCAGATGCGCAGACGATGCTGAAAAGTCAGAAGTAGTTTCCACATTCGGATAGATTTCAGGGAAGGTACATCAAAAGAGAAGCTTGACATGGTCAGCCCGTCGTCGTCCTTGAAAATCGGGCTTCTGTGTACAGAGTTCTCGAGGTAACCAATTTCTTACTCTCACCTCTGCCTCTGGAAGCAGGTCTCCCAGGACCACACTTCAGCAAAGACCTGTCAAATCCCCCGGTTGCTTTTCATTACCGAATTCCTTCTGTAAATTGTGTCATCCGAGTTAAAATAACAAATTCCCATGCAATTGATTTCAGAAGGAAGGAACTGCCTCAGCTTATTCACTGGTTTTCTTCAAGACACAAACAAGGGAAAAGCATAGGGGGAAAACACATTTGTGAATTGAACTGTCTGCTTTTCCTATAGCTTTTCTCAAGAATGACGTGGAGCCCTTCCTCTGCTGCTGCCCTTCCTCATATGATGGAACCACTCATCTCTGTGAGCGTTTCTCTTCCCTTAGTGTTAATGGAAGTCACTCTGGAGTATCAAGGGGAGAATGGATCCCTTTGTCTTTTTAATTGGCTCTATAAAACAATAAGTGAACACACCATGCGAGCTCTATCTAGAAATGAATTTTGGCCTTTCATATGATGTTGCTTTTAAAACACACACACACACACATATTAAAAGAAGATTATATGCAGGTTCCTGGTTGAACACTACCTAGGAACCAGGGCCATGAAGAGCACATCAAGATTAAAGAGTCAGTAGGTAATTCTGCTCTTTAGGAAGGTGCTGTTGCTAAGTGTGTCTGCAAAGCATGGGGTTGAATGCAAAGCACAGAGAGCCTGTGAAGATGAAGCAATTGCAACTGCAATTTAATGGAGGACAAGAAAGCAATTAACAGTGTAAAGTCATTGATGCGAAGGATAGACCTCCAGATTAGAATCTTATTAAAACAAAAGCTGCTACAACTTGATTGTAATGAGTTAAGTTGAAAGATCATCTGAACAATCTCAGCATGTAAAAAAGAAAACATAATTTACCCTATTGTTACACTTTGGGCTCCATAAGGTGCTGGTAGCATTGAAGGTTGGGAAGAGGGAACTCTGAACTGACCTGTACAGGAGCTCTGTCCAGAACTCCATGCTTCCAGGCTAAATTTTGTGTGTGTGTGTGGGGGGTGGCGGCTGGCGGTCATCTGTCATCTGCTCTCTCATCACTCAAAAAGTGGCCATTCAAAGCATGATGCACTTGGTCCCTTGCCCCCGCTTGCTTTCCTCTATTGTGGTTTAATAACAACACCTCTAAGATTATTTGATAGGTCAGGGTCAAGATATGCTATGATTTGTGGTGAACGGAATTGTCATCTGGCACTCCCCTCACTGATTCAATATCACAAAGTAAACTCTACAGTAAAATACCAAGGTATAAGGACACACAAATAAGAAACACACACACACTGCCTAAATCCTGCCATCACTTAATAGTTATCATTTTGGTTTAACAACTCCTTCAAACTGGTGTAAAAATCCTCTTAAGTAGGCTTTTAAACATAAAGTTAAATACTTTTTTTTTCTCAAATACATATCATATTTTTAATGAAAATAGATTTGAATGAGACTCAATTTTTCCTTCAATTTTTAAAGATGAATTTTATATTTTACAAGCCATTTAATAAACTCTGGGTACATATTTTATGAATTAAGGCATATTTGCTTCTATTTTTAATGTAACTATTTAATGTGTCTGGGAGATAAAATGTATTAAAAATTGTGATTACAGACAGATTTTTTTCCCACCAAAACTTTAAGGAATAAAGAAAGACCAAAATATCACTTAATTAGCTATTATGAAGCCTATGACGTTAATGAACTTGCCAATCTTGCCTTTCTGCAGCTTGTAGAGGAGGCCATTTTGGGAAACTGGCTGAGAGTTGCCAATTAGGTCAACTAGATGGATGTGCAGTTGGACATTTTTGGAGCATTAATTTGCATTTTATTGATTGCTGGTGAAATGATTGCTATTTAGGGTTACTGACCAGTAACAATTCCTTTCCAGTGAAATGCCTGTTCAATCTCTGTGTGTGTGTGTGCGCGTGTGTGTGCATATGTATGTCTCTGGTATTCATGAGTATGAGAATGCAAGCATGAGTGTGGGGGTCAGAGGACACCTCAGGTGTCAGTCCTTATCTTTCACCATATTTGAGACAGAGTCTTCTGCCGATTTGCCAGGTTAGCTGCTCCCTGAGCTTCAAGGAGATTTTACTGTCTCTACCTCTGTACTTACTCTAGGCATGCTGGGATTGCAGACACTACCACCATAGTGGCTGGCTTCTTAAGGTGGTTCTGGGGATCTGAGCTCATGCTTGTGCAGGAAGTGCTTCACCCACAGAGCCACCTTTACAGCCCATACTCAATCTTTTGAAGTTTTTACTTGGCATTTTCAAAACTGGTTTTCTTTGAATATTTTGCATTGTTCTGTGTTTAATATAGCTGAGCCAGGGTCAGGTAGTGTTGGAGAGTATTGGAGCTGCCCCACCTGGGTTCAAATCCCAGCTCTATCAGTGTGTGATTGAGCAGTTTCCTGCCTTCTCTGTATCTTAGTGTTACCTGTGAAATTACTTGTCTCATAGGATTGTTAAATGCACTGATATTTGTAAAGTGCTCAGTACAAGATTTGGCACAAAGTAAAGCATTAAAAATAATATTAGAGGGCTGGAGAGATGGCTTAGCAGATAGGTGCCTGCCTCCTAAGCCTAAGACTGCCTCCTAAGCCTAAGAAAGCTGGTTCCAATCTCCACGGTTCCAATCTCCAGATCCCACGTTTAGCCAGATGCAAAAGGGGCACAATGCCGCACTTGACCACAAGGGGGCACATGCATCTGGATTTCGTTCAGCAGCAGCTGAGAGACTGCTGGCGTGCCCATCTCTATTTGTCTTCCTCTCCTTCTCTCTCTGTCTCTCTCCAAAAAAAATAATAATATTAGAGCTAGAGGGATAACTTAATGGTTAAGGTGCTTGCCGGAGAAGCCTAAGGACCCAAGGTTTGATTCCCTAGTACCCATGTAAATTAGATGCTCATGGTGGCACATATATCTAGAGGTCATTTGCAGTGGCAGTCCCTGGGGTGCCCATTCTCTCCCTTTCTCTCTCACAAATAAATAAATACAAATAAAATACTTAAATATTATTGTTTATTAATTATAGGTTTTTAAAAAAATTATTACCACTTGTAATTTTATCTTGCTATTCATTTATTTATTAAAAAGAAGTCTTGGGCTGGAGAGATGGCTTAGTGGTTAAGGCGCTTGCCTGCTAACCCTAAGAACTCATGTTCGAATCTCCAGGTCCCAAATAAGCCAGACAAACAGTGATGCAAGTGTGCAATGTCACACATGGAGATGCATGCATCTGGAGTTCATTTGCAGCAGCTGAAGGCCCTGGCATGCCCATTCTCCCTCTCTCTCTCTGCCTCTCTCTCAAATAAATTTAAAAAAAAAAATGAACTCTTTGGGTTAAGAAATGTTTTCAATTTTAATGCAGTTAAATTTCTCATTTTCAAGGTTTGAGATTTATACTAAAGAAATCCTTCTCTTCCTCCAAAGTCATTAAGACCGTTTGTAGACTGTCTCCTAAATGTTTTATGATCTTACTTTCTATATTAAAAATTTTACTCCATGTGGCATTACTTTTGAGTTATGATGAGAGGGATGGGCTCACTTTCAGCTTTGTTCCATGTGGACGACCACATTGTCAGTGCCATTTATTGCAAAGTGCCAGCTTTGTCATGAATCATTTCTGGACCTTTAAAAGCTTGCATCATCTGCCTGTCCCGTGCCAATATCATATCATATCAGTGAGTGTGGCTGGGTTCTAATTCCTGAAATTTTGACAAGCAAACCTGTGCATTTTAATCTTCTTTCTCAGGAGTGCCTTGGCTAGTCTTGGCTCTACCAGTCAAGTTCATAAGAATAGATAGATATATAGATATTTACTTTTTTGAGAGAAGAAAAGCCATCTGGTCATGAGCATTTTATGTTTTGTGTGGTTCTTGAGCATTTTCTTCATCAGTCATGTAAACATTAGTGGTTAGTCTCTGCAGAAATTATATCTTACACATCATTGAAAATATAAGAAAGGGGCTGGAAAGATGGCTTAGGGATTAAGGCGCCTGCCGCCTAAGCCTAGGAACGCTGGTTCCAATCTCCAACGGTTCCAATCTCCAGGTCCCACGTTTAGCCAGATGCAAAAAGTGACGCAAGGGCGCAATGCTGCACTTGACCACAAGGGGGCGCACGCATCTGGATTTTGTTTTCAGCAGCTGAGACACTGCTGGCGCGCCCATCTCTGTCTTCCTCTCTCTCGCTCTCTCTCTTTCTCTGTGTGTGTGTCTCTCTCCAAAAATAAAATAAAATAAAATAAAATAAAAATTAAAAAAATATATATATAAGAAAGAAGCAAAGCAAAGAAATATTGTCCCAAGCCTCACACTTCAAGATAACCACTAGCAATATGTTTTGCATATGTTCTAGAGGTTTCCCTATCTTTACATCTATATGGGGCTATGTTATTATATAAATATTACATTAATTTTATATGTCTTCTACTTTTTGTTCACTTTCCCCAACTCAAAAACATATTAGGGCTATTTTCATTTCTATTAAAATTGTCAAAAATTTCAAGTTGTTCTTTTATTAGTCATCTTTGCTGCCATAACAAAGCCAACAATTCAGTGACATCACCACAGATGCTTACTTGCTATTTTTATGACATGACAGAGGCAGGGGGTCACCTGCTATGGACCTCCTTCACCCCTTGATTATCCTAAGACTCAGAACCCTCACTACTGATGGAGACAGAGGGAAAAGTGGAGTGGAGACACACAGTGGCTCTTAAAGCATCTTGGACAGGTATTTGGTCAAAGGAAGATGCATAGCTGAACCTGACAATCAACAGGATGGGGCACACACTGTTCCAACAAAGATGCTGCCATGTACACAGAAAAGAGTGGAGTGTAGAACCCTTTCCCCAGGGAGGAAAGGCAGACACAGGGACAATGTAACTGACTCCCATAATGATATCCTTTGCTTTTCTAATTATGTTTGAGTACCTGGGTCTGCATCCTCATATTCCAATTTCCAAGTTCTCTTCTAGAAAAAAACAGAGCTCTGGCAATCTGGCATGGAATTCCCTCGTGTGAGCAAAGTGGTGTTCCTGAAGCAGCTTTGCCCTGTTGAAGATGCTCTTCTGTTTCCCACAGTTCCCATCACTCCCTATTGCCTCATGCTTTCCTCAGTCCCCACATAGAACAAACCCCTGGTCCATGCATGCTACCTAGACAGATGGCACTTCTGATAAGCATTGATGATACTTATGATATTTTAAAAATATTTTTATTTTTGTTTATTTATTTATTTGACAGAGAAAGAGGGAGAGGGAGAGAGGGAGAATAGGCACACCAGGGCCTCTAGCCACTGCAAATGAACTCCAGATGTGTGCACCCCCTTGTGCATCTGGCTAATGTGGGTCCTGGGGAATTGATTCTCGGTCCTTTGGCTCTGCAAGCAAATGCCTTAACCTCTAAGCCATTCCTCCAGCCTGATATTTCTAATATTTTAAAAATATTTTATTTATTTATTTATTTACTTGAAAGAGAGAGGTAGAGGCAGATAGAGATAAAGAGACAATGGGTGTGCCAGGGCCTTTAGCCACTGCAAACGAACTCCAGACACAGGCATCCCCTTCAGCATCTGGCTTACTTGGGTTCTGGGAATCAAACCAGGGTCCTTTGGCTTCACAGGCAAACACTTTAACCACTAAGCCATTTCCCTAGCCCCTGATATTTCTAATACTTTTCTTATTACATACAATTTTCATTATCATATCAACAGTCTTGACTATGTTCAAATGTATTTATTTCCAAAGAGAAATGAATAAAGCACGTTTCAACTTCTGATAAAAAGTTGTCTGCCAGACTAGTCCTCCAACCATACATGAACAGACTCATTTCCTCAAATATGGTCAGTGCTGGAAATAATTATTTATTTTATGGTTATCTAATTGGTCATCAATGGCCCTTCATTTTCATCATAGCTTACATATTTAAATTATTAGCAGCATTAAATATATTTTCTTACTCACATAGGCCATCTTGGGTATAATGTAGATATAAGAATTGTCGATTCACTTCTTCTGCCTAGTTTCATGCTTGGGATATGGATTCTGTCATAAATATTATGAATAGTCACTCTTCCACTAGAGAATTGATATGTCAGTATCATGGTCACCAGCCATTAGTCATTTACTTTGTGGAGCTTACTTATGAAGAGCTTACAAAAATATTTACTCATATCCTGATCTAATGCACATGTGTGTGTCTTTTGACAATAAAAATTTTGATCCATTCAGAACTTAATATCAAAATTAATTCATACTTTTGAGCAGCATCTCTAGCTGATGGTCCTTAGACTATTACAGAATAGTCATCCTTCCTCCATTGATTTTATGGTCTTTATTTATTTTTGTACTAAGTTACTGTAGTGGTTTCAATGTGTGGCCCCATGGACTCAGGCTTAAATGTTGAGCCTCTATTGGGAGAAGTCCTACTGGGTAAAAGATATGTCTCTGGGAGTGGATCCTAGAGTCCAGCCCCAAGATGTATGGAGAGCAGTTTGAAGTGCTGACTTTTCATACTTTTTGGTGTTTTCTGGCTGTTTGATGGTATTTCTTTGCCAGCTTCCTCTGCCATTGGTGTTCCCCTGGAAATTGTAAACTGAAATAAACTCTTCTTCCCTATAATCTGCTTTTGGTGAAGTGTTTCCAGCAGCGAGGAGCTGACCGCACAGTAATTTGGTAGCAGGAGTGGGGTTATTAATACCATAAATCTCACCACATGTGTCTTGATCTTTTGGAATGTTATGGGCTATTCTGGTGAGAGTTTGAAAATGCTAACAGTGGAGAGAATTGTGGACTGTGAAGGCTTGGTTTAGGAACCTGCAAAGGGGAAGGAGAAATAGCTGAGGATTTTTTTTTTTTTTTTTGGGAACTGGGTTGCTGGCATTAAGATGGGTCGCATTCTTCTGCCCATGCCAAGAGAGTTTGATCAAGGTTGAATTTTAAAGTCATGGACTGGTATGCTTGGCAGAAGATGTAGAACAGAAAGATGTACAGTTTATCACAGGAAAAATTCAAGTAAGGTTAACGTTACTGGCACAGATACTGGTTTTAGGTTACTGATTCTATAGTTGTTAAACAGATTACCACAATTAAAGGTGGGCCAACTGCTTTGCAACAAGATAATGTAAAAAATGCCTGAGGGTGAAAACCATTCAGGAAAGCCTAAATGAGTAGAAATGTAAATTCTTTGGAAAGGAAATGACTTAAAGGAAGAATTCTAAAGAAGTATCCTGCTCTTTGAGGTTATGGCTTATCCACCCTGAATTAATAAATTTGGCTTGCTACATATCCAGTAATTTTTGAGGGCAAGACAGATACAGGGAAGTGGGTCTTGAAGTGCACATAGTTCCAGAAGCCACTGCTGAGATCTGGCGTATGAAACAAGGTTGAATCCTTGTTTAGAGGCCCAGTAAGACCACTGTATGAAGAGAAGTGGTTCCAGGAACCCACTGAAGAGATGCAGCACTGTGAATCAGGGTGGGGTCCCTGTATTGTGGGCTAAAAAGGCCATTGCATGGAACCGTGTTGCAGTCAGGTTCACATTGCTGGAAGAAATCACCTGACTAAGAGCAGCTTGTGGGAAAAAAGAGGTTTATTTTGGCTTACAGGCTCGAGGGGGAAGCTCCATGATAGCAGGAAAAATGATGGCATGAGTAGAGGGTGGACATTACTCTCTGGTCAACACAAGGTGGACAACAGCAACAGCAGAGTGTGTGCCAAACACTGGCAAGGGGAAGCTGGCTATAATACCCATAAGCCCACCCCCAACAATACTCTGCCTCCAGGAGGTGTTAATTCCCAAATTGCCATCAGCTGGGAACCTAGCATTCAGAACACCACAAACAGTGAGGATGGACCATGGTTTATAGTGGAGACCTAAAGATGTTTTGGATATACCAGGTCTGTAGAATAGCTGCTATGGAGAGATTTTGGCTCAGAATGAAAATTTTCCCTGAGCTATTCAACTCAGCTGGAGAGTGGAATTGGAATCCAGAGACTTTCATCACTGGTTATGGATGTCAAACTTAAACTGCAGATGTTTGATGTTTACCTGATGGTTATTGATTTTTAATTGGTACTGTCTCTCCTTGTTATGCCTTATTGCAATGAAAATGTTTACTCTTGCATTATGTGTTGGAAATATTTAACTTGTTTTGATTTTATAGGACTCACAGTTAAGAGTCAGTCTTAAGTCTCAGATGAGACTTAGGACTTTGGAACAGTCTTAAAAGTTGGTAAAGAGCCCGGTGTGGTGGCACATGTCTTTAATCCCAGTACTTGGGAGGCAGAGGTAGGAGGGTTAACTGTGAGTTTGAGGCAATCCTGAGACTACATAGTGAATTTCAGGTCAGCCTGGGATAGAGCAAGATCCTGCCTTGAAAAATGAACAATAAAAAATAAATGGTAAAGTTTCTGTGGAACTTTAAAGTTGGACTGAATGCAATTTGCATTGTGAGATAGTCAGGTTTCTATGGGGGTCAGAGGCAGAAGGTAGTGGTTTAAATGTGTGACCCCCTCAGACTTAGGTTTGAATCTTGAGTCTCCAGTGGGGAAGCCCTACTGTAGAAGAGGTATGTCCCTGGGGGGCTGAGCTTAGAGTCCAACCCTAATGTGTATAGACAGCAGTTTGGAATGCTGGCTCTTCATGCATTTTAGTGTTTTCTGGCTGTTTGATAGTGTCTCTCTGCTTGGATCTATAGAAGTAAGCCAGCCTTTGTCCAACAACAAGGAGCTGTCTGCAACAGTTACAATATATATATATGTTCCCATTTCTGTATTTTTTATTTTACTGATTTGTCTAGTTACCTCAGGCTCCATGTTGTTCTAACTGCTAAAATTTTATGGATTTATATCTAAATTAATTATTCTTTTCCATTATTTTCTTATCAAATTTTACTAGATATTTTAATGCTTTGATTGTTTCAGATAAACTGCATAGCCAGTTTTTCATAGTATCCTCTTACTATGTTGTCTTTATTGGATTTTGCTCTGTGGTTAGACTTCACACAAAGCTGACTTTTTTATGCTCTGAAAAAGTTTAATGAGCATTGGAAATTTTATTATTTTGAAGGTTTCCGAGGATTCATTTGTAAACTATGTGTATTTTTAAGTGGTATCTCTTAAATACTTAAAGCTATTCTGTTGTTATTGGTCAATTTAAGGTTTATAAAGTGAGGGTCATAAATTACTTTATAATTTCAAAGTGCATTATAAGAAGAACCACAATCAAAAGTATGTGTTATACATTACAAAGACTGCACATACTGGATCCACATAAAATATTTTTATAAGATCAATATCCTGACTGTATTAAGGGAGTTTCAGGATAATGATAACCACTGTGGTGGCAATAATGTAAAGGAAGCGCACTGGGCTCCTTAATACGTCCTCTTTCCTCCTCTCAATTTCTTTTCTCAGATTATGACATCCTCATCCACCTGTTAGACTCCCTTACCATACACACGTCCGTCTTCCTGTCTTCCTACATCTCTCTTCTCTGTCTGGCAATATCTCCACATTCCATCTGAATCATCTGACAAATTTCTCACATCTATCCAGACCTAGTTCAGTCTTCAGTTCCTCAGTTCAGGCTTCTCTGATTCCCCTTGGATACATCCCTCTTTAATCATGCATACACTTTTTGCACACATATATGTGTGTTCATATGTATACAGATGTGCATGGAGAATATGTGTATGGAGAGGACAAAAATTGGTGTTAAGTGTCCTTCCTAGTCACTCTCTATTGTGACAGGGTCTCTTGCTGAATTTACAGCTCCCAGATCTAGCTAGATTAGCTAACCAACACGCCCTAGTGATCCACATGCCTCCGTCTCCCCAGTGTTCGTATTACAGGCACCGACCATCACGTCACGTCAATGTTTTATGTGGGAAACTCAGGGTCTGGGTCTTTCTTCCTCATCTCTCTGCATTAGGCAGTATTTGGCATACAGGTAATGTTTAATAAGACTTTGTTGAATGCACAAAACAACATAGTGACTGTCCTGGGACAGGGAAGAAGCACACAGAATACTTCACCTGGACTTCTCAAACAGTGGGATAATAGACAAGGTGCGGGAAGTGATTTTAAGCCCTTGCTATAGCTTGCATGGAGCTGGAAATAATGTGTTGCCATCAGATTAGCAGGGTGAGCATGCTGCATGTGCAATGGCACAGCTAGATGACTCATCTCTTGGCAGCTGGGAGAGCACAGCACTAGAGAGCGCCTAATCACACAAATGCCTGCATGTTTCTCAACAGTGTCCTTAGTGGGCCCAAGTTGTCCCTTCAGTATGCACAAGCACCTTGGAATGTCTGTTTCCCATTTAACTTACAATCATGTATAACTTGAATTATTCCTGTTAAAGTTATGAAGGTAAAAATAAGTCTTTTTATATATATTTAAGAAATGATCTTTGGAGGAGCCAAGAGAACATTAACAGCAATTTAAAATAAGAGTCTTTTGATGAAATCCTGTTAATTACATAGCCCACTTTGACACACTTCAGTTTTGATGGTTGTTCCGGATCTCAGGCACCCGGCAATTTGAGTTTTACTTAAGATAACAAGCAAGCTGGAATTACCTCACGCAGCTTGTGAGTGAAACCACAGTGACAACTGAGCGATTAGGAACCGTTTAATTGACCTAGAGGTAGAGTAATTAAGTACCAAGGGATAAACTAAAAGCTCATTTGTAGACCCTGAGTGTTTCTACACAGAACCTACATGTTCCTGCGGGCTGCCAAAAGCAAGAACCATTATAGTTGCCTTTGTATAAACAGAAGTGGGTGTCTGTGTGGGATATTCAGAGCAGATACTGCCACACTTACTCTCTAGGTTATTAGAACAACAGATATGTGCATGTCTTGCTGCTAACTTAAACAAATATAACTAAGATTTATCTTATAAGAATATATCTTGACAATTATAACAATGGTCAATATCTTGGTAGCTACTTCAAAATCTTCTTTTCCTTGAGATTTTTTTTTTTAGATTATCAGCACATTTATATCAAAACTCCAGCATTTTTAAGAGGTCTGGTAGTTGTCTGAAGTCTTAGAGAAGGAATATAACTTCTCTTTGGTGCTTTTGGTTTATATACGTTGCTCCTGTCTGTAGCCAGTTTCAAAGCTCTTAGATTTTTGTAAAGGTGAGACTGAAAACTGGCTTACAATACATAGTGACAAAAATGGTAAGAACTGAACTGAGCTCAATATGACTTCCCCAAGAAGAGCAGAATCAGGGAAAACTACACAATGGCAAAGTTCAACTCAAGTCGTTAATTGGATGAAAAAAATAAAAACATCTAGCCATGATTTTAGTCAAATTCCTCCAAATGCTTTGCAGAAATGGAATGCCAACAATCCCATCTAGTACATCTTCAACAGAAGGTGATGCTGGTTGAGATCTTGCATCCAAGTCATTTATGGTCAATGAGGCTCACGGATTTACTAGTGCAGACGTTGGTTTCCTTGGTCCCTTAGAGCTTCTTGAAATGCCCCATTTTCCCCTTACTTCTTTCCTCACCATATATGTGTTAGTCAGCTTTCTAATGTGGTACAAGAAATTTTTTTTGAGAGAGACAGAGAGAGAGAGAAGAGGAAGACAGATAGAAATGGGCACTCCAGCAGCCTCTTAGCTGCTGCAAATGAAATCCAGATGTGAGCACCCCCTCATGGTCAAGTGCGGCATTGCACCCTTGTGTCTCTTTGCATCTGGCTAAACGTGGGACCTGGAGATTGGAACCGCTGGAGATTGGAACCAGTGTTCTTAGGCTTAGGAGGCAGGCGCCTTAACCGCTAAGCCATCTCTCCAGCCCGGTAGAAGAAATTTGACAGAGAAACCAGACCCAGATGATGCTCTAGTGCACAGTTTCTATGGTGCAAGCCTTCACCAGGGAGAGAGCATTAACTCAAGTCTCTTCCCAATCTATGCAGCTGCATCCTGCTTGTAATATGTCATATGGTTAGTACAGCTATAGGCAAACTCCCCTGAACTTCTGTAATTTTCTGCCTATAGTCCTCAGTCATGTAGCTCAGAAGTTTAACCCACCAATATTGTGAAGAACTCAAGGTGATGTCAAACTGCCTGCCATATGGCCTATAAAAACTCTGAGCCATTGGGACTCAGTGCTCAGACTTTGGAAGTTACTCCCCTGAGTCCATGTTGACATGAATAAATCTTATGTTTCTTCACCCTGTCTCAGGGTCCCATAATACTATCACTGTGACAAAATAACTGTGATAAATAACTTAAAAGAAGGAAGGGATTATCTTGGTTCAGAGTTTTGGAGGTTTTGGTTCATGGCTAGTTGGTGACATTGTTTTAGGGCCTGTGAAACAGTATATTGTGGCAGGTGTGAGGTGGAGGAAGCTGTTCACTTTGTGGTGGGCAAGAGAAGAATAAGAAGCTTGAGAGTCAACACCCTCCTCAAAGCCATGCCTCAATCCTAACTTCCACAGCACTGCCCAATGACACCATAGACTGGGGCATGCCTTCAATGAACAGGCTTTAAGCACATTCTAGATACAAACCTCTTCCAAAGATTTTCTTTTGTCCATTCTTGAATATTTTAGTGAGCTTTCCTAGTTCTGCTTTTCTGGGAAGCTTCCTTGTCCAGAATACGGATTCTGGTATTAAACAAAGGCCCTAATTTAATTCATACTATATGCATAATAAGCATTTTGCAAATTTAGTAGATTTTGTAAAACCCCTATTTGAAGGAAGTTCTTAAGGAAAGAGTCACATTTCATACTATGCCAGCCACCTGCCTTGTGTGCTGTCCCTCCACTCCCCAGTCCTGTCTCTGTGGCTAATCCCTGGCCTCCTGAACCAGATCAATGAGCCAATTAGGACTCTGGAAAGGGCAGGAGTTTTCAAGTCCTACATTAAGGGAAACTGAGTTTACCCCAGAATTGCTTCCCAAGTGCTTATGCTAATCCATTAATGTGCTCAGCAGAACACAGAATTGTCCCACTGGAGAAGTCCCATTGCCCCTTAAAGGAAAAACATGATCTAAAGGAGTAGAATATTCCACTATATGATCTATAGTCAATTGCATCCACCAAACCACATTTTGAGTCACACATCATTATTTTAGGTTCAATTTCTCAAAGTCACAAGTCGTGTAAATATAAAACCTTTCTCTTTCCTCTGCACCATACTCTGTGAATGTCTGCTATATACTTCCAAAGTCCTTCGCATCTGTAGACCATAAGAATCTCTGTAACATTTTGCTCTGCACTTCACTAGATGGCTAAAATATCCAGACCACCACCTCCACATCCCTCACTCACCTCCCCATCTCATGCTTATCACCTTGAAATGTAGCTTTGCTCTCATCTACATAACGAAACTTAGCTTGTGTGATCAACACTGGTTTCTGAGTTGAACAGTTGTTTCATATTTTTTATCCTCCTATACTCAAAGCGTTGGCACCTAGTAGAACATGTAGCCATAGTCCTCACTTCCGCTCCCTAGGTTTCATAACATATGTGTTCAAGTGGAATTCAATAGCAATTTTTTTTTTTTTTTTTTTTTTTTTTTTTTTTTTGGTTAGGGTCTCACTCTGGTCCAGGCTGACCTGGAATTAACTTCCTCCTACCTCTGCCTTCCGAATTAAAGCAAATTTTTAAAAGCAATTTGTCTTAAGTGTTTGTAAGGTATTACTATAATGTTAATAGAAATAACTTATGGACTAACATTTTATCAGTTTATAGACCATTTAATCATGTCACTTCATTATAATGTGGGACAAATATAATTAGTTAAGAATGACAGGACTGGAGAGATGGCTCAGTGGTTAAGGTGCTTGTTTGTAAAGCCAAAGGACCCATGTTCTCTTCCCCAGGACCCACATTAGCCAGATGCACAAGGTGGCATATAAATCTGGAGTTTGTTTGCAGTGGCTGGAGGCCCAGGTGCACACATTATTCTTCTCTCTCTCTCTACTTGACTCTCTCTATCTTTCAACTAAATAAATAAAATAAAATATTTTTTGAAAGAATTATAAACACAGGAGCATAAACAAGCTTATGACATAAGCCAATCCCTCTGTGTTCCTGGTCTTCTCAACATTCTCTAATCATGAGTGCATTCTTTCAGATTTGAAATCCACTGTGTAGGGTGTGGTGCTGTGACTTACTAATGTGGTTGGCTTGAGTAGCTTTGGCCTCCTGTAATCTCCCCAAACATGCTCACAATTGAATGTAAAATGCACTTGCTCTGCCTGCTTTCAAAGACCCACAGGTTGTCAAAACAGGTGTCACATGCATGATGTAGCCCTGCATCCACTATTCTTATTACAATGCAACAAGAAAAGCGGCATCAGATAAAACGTTTTACAGTTTCTATACATATTTGAAATTACTTGCAGCTACATTGGGGCAGAGAGTGAATTACCAGAGGCATAAATTGCAAAAATAAATTAAGGGATTCTTTTTACATTATATTTCTAGAAAATGTAAATCCCCTTTTATTGGGCAGAGTCGCTTACACAAAAAGTTATCTTCAACAAGAAATAGTACATAATTGTGTTTTCGCTGTCTTGCAAGTTTCTTAAACAAAAGCCATCAATGTTTGCTTTAATGAAAACCACCTTTTCAATGTCATGAAATTTCAGAAATACCTTGTGAGAGACAAAAGCCTTCTGAACATGATTAGAATGAACAGTGAATGTGGTAGGAAAACAATCTGTAGAGCTTCGACAGACTGTAGACTCAGATACCATTCACATTAATATACTCTTGATTCATGAGTACCATGGAGTTGGTTTTGTTTTTCTTACCCTGCATCTATCATTCATAAGTATGTGAGCTTTCTGCACCATTCATCTGTGAAGAACTGACGAGCTGAATTAATAATGTCCTATTACAGTACACAATATTCAGAATATGCCAGGCTAGCTGATCAATGCAACAGAATGAATGATACAAATCTTACACAGGAAAAAAGAACTGTTACCAGCTCTCCTATGTTATATGAATCTCAGCCACAGACAGTAGTTATCAAATCCAAAAAATATGAACACTGCTCCCCCTTTAAATGATATTTGAAAGTTCCTGTCCACTTTGAGGAGACAAATTCACTACAAAAATGAATAAGGTGATCTACTGTTTGAAGAAGATACATTTTAATTTCTGGAGAATTTTATCCATAGATAATGCATTTGATGATATTCACCCAGCATTACCTTCTCTTGTTGCCTTCCACTGAATGCAACTAGTTCAACATCTACTTTGATATCTATTTTTTTCTTTGATAGCAAACTACTTTAGTTAGGGCTGCTTGCATGAGCATGGGCGTGTGTGTTGGGCTGGGGAGGGGGGAATTTACCAGAGCACAGTCAACTTACCAGTGACTTCACCACTGAAAATAAAAATGTCTTCCCCATCCTTAGCAACCATTAACTGCAAATAAATCCTCAGGGATAAAGCGGCCTCAGGAGTCCCTCCACATCCATGAAAAAATGTTGATGGCCAAAAAAAGGTGTATTTTAAAACAAAATAGCATGAAGAATAAATGTCTAATGAAGGGATACAGAACAGAAGAGTGATTCAGAGGAAGACTATGGTGCTCACCTTGTAAGTCATTCCCCTGTTCCAAATACGGCATGCCTCTGCATAATTTACCTCACTCTTTGTCCGTATAAAAATGAGACATGATGAAAAATAAAAATCTCCTCAACCCCCCTCCCAAACCCTGCATTTCCAAAGAGAAAAACAAAAGCGGGAGTCTCCAGTCTGTTCTTGGATGAAGTTCACAGGCTTAGCCCATTTAGTGATGACAACTGGACTTTTTCCAGAACATTGTTCCTTGTCCTTTGCATCCTGTCCTGATGTCCTCATTCTGTTTCATTCCTTAGCCACACAGGTTCTGAATATATGATGGATCTCTTTCACAGATCACATGCTTTTCATTGCCAGTAAAACAATATGTTTAAAATAAGATGAGCATAGGTTTCATTTTTTTATTTTCACCAGGGGAAGATAGAACATTTTACAAAAGAAAATGCCCATTAATGCTTCAGGCAGAAGGTGCCCTCACCTGCCCACACACCTTGATTTGCACATTTTAAGCCAAACAAGAGTTTCTTAGGCATTTCATGGGTCCCCAGTTAGCATCAGAGGCAAAAGGTACCTTGTGAGATAAAACAGAGTGACCGCCTCCAACTTGACAGCCGTAACTCTAATATCCAACACTGACGATTCTTTTCATCAGAAACCTCCCTCAACACTAATTTGGCACAGAGGCAAACAGGCCGTTGAGCAAACCTGTAAACCAAAGGTGTCAGGCACTAAAAGGTACCATTAAGCTGATAAAATATCCCTGCATATAAGTAGGCATCATTATGGGGCTATATTTCTTAGTACCTAAAGTTTATTAGCTCATTCTCCAAAGCTGACAGTGTCCTTCATGAACTATCAAACATATCTTAACACAAGCTATTAAAGGGAATAGAAAGTGTACATTCCCCAAATAATCTTTTTGTAGCAAGTAAACCTAGCACATTTGAAAACAAATATGAAATAACAATCAGCAACGATTTTCAAAAGATGATCTGAGGGAAAAATGGATTTTATAGGCACCATGAGCACATAAAGGTCCTTTATACATTCAATTTCTGCAAATTTTAATGAGATATGATGAATATAGGTGATGAATAAGAGTGGCAGAGAAAGAGTCATACTACTAAATGCTCAATCAAAGGTCTTTGTGTCCAGTAAATAGCTTTCAAAATTAGCTATATCAGAGCTGGTAAAAATGAAATCCTTAAACTTCTCATTCTGCATTTAATAGGTTCCTCATTCTTACCATAATCTAGACAGTCACTCAGCCTCTTGTACTTTGATGGTCCACCACCCACAGCAATCTGTATGCATGGAGATAAAAGGGTTTATGGAAGCTCCTATGCTGGTCCCATGATGGACACCTTCATAGGTCAGTGTTGTGAAGATACATAAAGCTCAGCAAAGGTCAAAAGCTCATATTTGTACAAACATGGATAAGTATGTACAGCGAAGAAAAAATGACAAGAGACTTTGTGGTGACTGTCTCAGCTGGAATCCAACCACTGCTGCCCCTGCCTTACCCTCTCTCTCTCTCTCTCATACATGCACACCTCTAAAACACATCATCTAAGGCAGCACTGACTAACTGTGAGCATATCACCTTGGCTTTAGAATGTATGACATCATTAAATACACACACTCTCTTTACAATTTGGCTATAGGCTTGACAACATTCTACAAATGTGCCCTTCTTTGGAGTCTACTTTTCAGAAAAATGCAAGGCCATGGGGTATTACTATGGGTAGATTAATTATGCCACTTACAGGTACTCAGTCTCAGGGTTGATAAATATTTAGATGTTTTAATAAGCTGTACTGTGGAGCCAAGAGTGAGCACATTGGCTTTAGAGTCAGACGTTCTGAGCCTATATCTTGAGGCAGGTAGCCAGGAGCCATGTGGTCCAGATCAAGATATATGAGGGCTGAGGTAAGAATGCATACACTGCAGAATTGATGAGAGAATTACTATAGAGTAATGGATGTAAAACTCTTCATATACTTCTAGTACATAGACATTATTCTGAAAAATTTTAATGTCACCAGAGCGTAGGAAGCCATGATATTACAGAAGCTGATTTTCTGGTGGGTGAGCAGGATGCTGGTCAAATTAGCTAGCACTGCCCAAATGTGTATCAGCAATTGAAACAAACAGCAATGCGGCTGGCTTTGTCGTTCCGTTTTTATCTTCTGAATTCTTCAACTACCTATGTAGTCAGCGGCTTGTGTTAATTGTCAAACTCTGTCAGTGTGGTGGTGACTCAGACTTAGACCTTGTGTTAGTTACACTTTTTGTTGCCGTGACAAAATACCTGACAGAAACAACTTAAGGGTGGAAGGATCTGGTTTTCAAGGTTTCAAAAGCCTCAGTCCATTGTGGGCGGGCTCCCTGTTTCTGGGCCCGTGGCAAGGAAGCATGTCATGGACAGGCAGGGTTAAGCACAGCAGCTCACGGAAAGGAGAACAAGTGCTGTGCGGATGGACTTCTTTCTTCTCTCTCTTTACTCTCTCAGCCCTCATCCTCTGGGATGGCACTGCTCACAGATGGTAGGTCTTCTCACTTTAGTTACACCTTTCTGGAAATGTCTTCACAGGGATACCCAAAAGTGTGCTTGACAATTGCCTAGGCATCTCTTAACGCAATCAAACTGACAGTCAGGCTTAGCAGTCGCAGTCCTTGGGTTCCCCTTGAAGACTTCCATGGTGTGACAGAGATTACTATTCATCTATCAACATCGGATATTATGTAGCACCCTGAGCCCATCAGAGACTTGATCCATTGTTTTATTCATTTTGATGGAGATAATAAGATTGGTTCTAGTTGATAGAAAGTAAGCATGAGGAACATGCCCTTTCTGCACCAGGACATTTAAAACACCATGAAACATCTCCGTGAGCAGAGGTACCCATTAGCCACACGCTAGGAAAATGGCGTACGATGGAGGGAGCCCAAGTCACTGGATGAAGTGCTGCAGGTAGCTCATATGGAAATGAGTGTGAATGAAATGAAAATTCGGTTTATCTTTTCCAGCAACCAATATCTACCCACACCAATTGATGGAGAATATGCATTATACTTATATTACAGAAGGTAATAAATACCATATAAGCATGTAAAGAGGACTTCAGCTTGGGATCATACATGGAGGTAGGCGTCACTTGAGTCCAATCTTATAATTCAAGTATCAGTGAGCTTTGTTTCAGTGGAGGAGAAGGGCACCCCATCTCACAATCTCAACAATACAGAGAGAAAGCGAAGAACCTGAACTTTGTGGAGTCATCACTGAGGAAGAATGACATGCACGGTTCATGAGACATAAAGTCAATAGAGAAGTCACATACTAATAAATAATCAAAAATCATCAGTCATAACTGTGACAAGTAAGCAGGCCACTGAGTGGTACAACATGAGAGCACAGAATAGTGATGGATCTAATTAAGGAGGTTGGGAAGGTTCTTTAAGGAAAAATCATTGAGCCAAAATCTAAAGAATAGGTGCTAAATAAATAAGCAGTAATGTGTTGAGCGAGCTCAGCATGAGGCAATTGCGAGCAGTGTAACTATGGGCCCAGAGTACGGAGAGACTGACAGCAGCAGGGGATGGGAGTGAGGGTTGCCCATCACCACATCACAAACTTTCATCCTTGTTATGAGAGCCACGAAGGTCATTGGGATATTTTATGCAAGATGAAGACAAAAGCCAGGCTGAAGAGATGGCTCCGTGGAGAAAATACTCTCCACAAAGATGTGAGAACCTCTGTTCAGATCCTTGGAACCCTCACAAGAATCTGGACACTGTACTGGGTGTCTGCAATCCCTGAAGTCCTCCAGTGAGATGGAAGGTGGAGACTGGAGAATCCTCTGGAAATTCATGGACCAGCTTGCTCGGCAAATGCAGCGGTGAACCATGAGAGGCCCTGGCTCAAGCAAGGTGGAAGGAGAGGACTGACTCCCAGTGCCATCCTCTGACTTCCACATGTGTGCTGTGGGATAAGTGTTCCCATTCTTACAAATAGGAACATGCACACATGTGCGCTGCACGCACGTGCGCGCGCACACACACACACACACACACACACACACACACACACACACACACGAAGGATAATGGCAAGATCCAGCACATATATCCAACAGACTTCTGGCTCTGCAGCATTTTTAGGAGAGACTAATGAATGGAAGGAGTACAGCCAGCAAGGAAAACACTTTGCAACGTCCAGGAAAAGACAAAACGATAGTTTAGAGAAATATGGTGGCAGTGGGGATAGAAGGGAGAAAGTAAGAAAGCAAGAGAGTGAACATGGTTATAAACTCGAAATGAGGGATAAAACAGAGGAGAGTACATGACTAAGATTCACAGTGACATAAGAAAAATGGGACAAAAATAATTACATTTGATTATAAAAATAAATAAATAAATAAATAAATAAATAAATAAATAAATAGTTCCTTTCTGAACACTGCTGGGTCTGAATGTTTCTGTGTCCACAAAATTCCCAGACTGAAACCTAACCTCCAAGGTGATGGTTTCAGGAGGTCATCTGGTCACAGGGGTAAAACTCTCATGAATGAACTTAGTGCTTTCACAAACGAAGCTGCTGAGAACTGCCTTCTCTAGCCTATGAGGAGACACCAAGAAGACATCCTTCTGTAGAAAGATGTGCTCACCAGATGCTGAATCTATTGGTGCTTTGATCTTGAACTTGTAAGCCTGCAGAACTATGAGAAATATACTCCTCTTGGTTGTAGGCCACTTACTTTGTGATTGTTGTAACAGCTTGAATGCACTAAGACAAAAGTGTTGAGTTGGAGGTAACTTTGGGTAGCTAGGAGGGTACAGCAGGGAGGCAGCCTACCTCTCAGAGTAGTCACCTCACACTTGGAAGCAATCTCACTCAGGTCAGCTGAGGATCCTGGTGACTGACATGCAGCCTCTGATCCAGCAGGTGTGGGATGAAGCTCAAGACTGCAGCTCAGGGTGCCTACTTGTGGGAAGCTCTCAAAAAATACTGGTTTGGCTTATGTTGACCACTATGGAAAGTACCAAACGTGAAGGCCAAGTGGAAGGAGGAAAAGTAGATGAAGAATTTGGATTCACGTTTAATAGAAACATCAAAAGCCTTAGAACTGTAAACTTTATATTATCTGACAGTAATCTTATGTCTCAGAAACTTCCCTAAGGAAATAATTCATTCTAAAGATAGCCATAATGGTGTCACTATAGGAACAGCACAAGCCAAACTGAGAAAATGAATAGTTCTATTCTAGAAGAAAAACTTCTTATAGACCTTCCTCAGTATTGATAAATAATTTTTACCATTATTTAAATGTTTAAAATTATTAAATTATACCATAACTACCTAATTATGATTCTTATAGAAACATACAATGTTCAAATGTAAAACATCTACAGATCAAAGGATCACTGGTGATCAAAATGCCTGCAATATGCATGTGACATCAACATCCTGGGGTGCTTTTGAGTTTGACAAATTCTGCCAGTGTCATGTGTCCCATGAACTTGCCACAACTCTTCTCTACTTGAACTTCCATGTGCCCTGAACACCATGGTATCCTTTGGTTTCATTGGGTGGAACTAAGCAGGTAATTTACTTGTTAAGTAACCTTTGCTCTTTCTCATTAGTCCACAGTAATCAAAGTGACACACATGGGCTAGCACACTGAATAGAAAAGAAAACCTAGTCACCGAAATTGTCACAAAGTAATTATTTGGAATGGATGGTCTTTGGTGTACTTTCCATGAAAACACTCTATGTAAGTATTCTTTTAGAAACTGTGTCTGTTCTTTCTGCTCATAAATAAACAAACAAACAAATAAATAAATAAATAAATAAATAAATAAATACTTCAAAATTGAAAAATATGGGGCCGCAGTTAAGGTACCTAATGACTGCCTGCAAAGCCTAATGATCTGGGTTCAATTCCCTAGTATCCATGTAAATCCAGATGCACAAAGTGGCACATGTGTCTGGAGTTCATTTGCAGTGGCTAGAGGCTCTGGCATGCCATCCTCTCTATCTCTCTTCTCTCTATCTCTTTCTGCTCACATATAAATACGTGAATAAACTATTTTTAAAAATTAAAACAGAAACTCTTACACTGTCAATAGTAAAAATGTAAAAATTGAGAGCTGGAGATTAGATTTGGCTTAGTGGCTAAGGTGTTTGCCTGCGAAGCCCAAGAACCCATGTTCAATCTCTTTCCAGTCCCACCTAAGACAGATGCACAAAGGTGATGCAAGTGCAAGGTCACACATGTGCACTAGGTGGTACAAGCATCTGGAGTTCTCTCTCTAAAAAAAATTGAAAATTGAAAATAACTGAAATGATCATCAAAGTGGCTATATAAGAGAGATGGCTTAGTGGTTAAGACACTTGCCTGTGAAGCCCAAGGACCCAGGTTCAATTTCCCAGTATCCACATCAGCCAGATGTACAAGGTTGCTTGCAGGCCAGCTAGTCTGGTGTTTGCAAAGGCAGACAAGAAGGTAAGACCCACACTCTGAGGTTATCAGAGGACAACCTAAGTGCTATAGTATATGTGTGTCCATAGATACACACACAGAGCATGGTTACATTACATTATAATGTGGCATTTTTGAGTGAAATATCCCCCACAGACTCATGTGTTTTGAGTACTTGGTCTCCAGCTGGTGGCAATCTGGGAATTTGATGGGGTCTTTGGGAGGTGGAGCCTTGTTGGAGGAGGTGGTCCCTGGAGGTGAGGTCCCTGGAGGTGAGCATGAGGACTTTATAGCTTGGCCCCTGCTGGTACTCGTGAGCTTCCTCTTGCTGCCTCCTCCCACCTGTTGTGACAAGATGTGAGGCCACAGATCTCTTCTCTGCTATGCTTTTCCCACTACGATGAAACTTCCCCTCCAGTCTAGGCTGAAACAAACCTTTGCCCTCCATAAGTTACTTCTGTTTGGGGTTTTGTCCCAGCAATGAGAAGTTAAGTGCTGCAGTTTACAGTAGAATCCTGAGAAAGATGGTGAAAAATATTTCACTGGAATAGTCATAGTTTACTGCTTTCAAAAGGCAAGGTGCTGTGTTTGCACATGCATGTGTATATGTGTTGAGACTCATCTAGGAAAGAGACTGAGAATCTACACAAGGACAAGCTAACACTAACATGAAATTATAAGTGATTTTTATTGTCTTATTGTGCTTTTAAATATTTTATAGACTTTCTCCGATGAATTTTCATGTGCACTGTGATCAGATAGAAACATTATTTTTTAAAAAGAATCCTCACACAAAGCACCTGACAGAAAACTATTGGGTTTGATTTAATAGCTCAGAGATGGGTCATGCTTGGTGAGATGGCTTGGAAATACTTGTTATTTGATGTACACAAAGAAAAATAAGGAGGTGTGCATAGTACAACTCAGGCCTGGGAGTAAGACAAACCACAATGGGCATCGTCCAGACAGGAGGGTGGTACTATCATCTTCCCATCTCCAAGGAGCTAATGGTATTATTATAAATTCCTGACATGCCATACAATCTCATTGGGAACAATGGAATTTCAAATGAGATGTGATTCTTTGAGTCTGCTTATTTATTTATTTATTTGGGTAAAACACAAATTTTACATAAGTACTCTCTACTTATACAGTCACTGTTCATCATTTAATTATACAGCTAAAGCCATGGATTACAATAGAGAGTGCACAAAGATGTAATTATAGGATAAGTACCGGTAATTTCTATGCTCTAAAGTGAAGTCTGAATGTTAATTAGCTCTGAGCATATTACAGTAGGTGCAATTATCAGGTAATCTTTGGGAATGTGTACTTTTGGATCAGCATTTATTAAGGAAATCCCGTGCAGTTGCTGAGAAATACATTTTTTAAAAAAGCAGCAGAGTTGGTGCCTAGATATAAAGAAGGAGTAATTAGAGAAGTCAATTTCACTGTCACCTTATGGGCTTTACTCTATTCCCATTGTTCGCTTGTAATTCTGCCCCCTAAATGCTCAATTACTCACTATTCCCAGCTACCTGGGAATTTTGGAAAACCTGCACATGCGATGCATCTCTAAGTACAAAATGCCTGGGGAAGCCAAGCCCGTCACACAGAACCTGTCTGCAGCCGCTTTTGCATTTAAATATGAAATCATAATGAAGTGTCCAGGTGGCAAAATTTTTTGCTCCAGCAGCTGCAGCACCGACTCAGGAATTCAAAAGCAGAAGCCCAACAGATTAACGATTCCCCATAATATTATCTCTGTAACATGCAATTTGTTCTCAATGATAATTAGATATTTAGAGAGAGCGACATAATTAGGAAGAAGCGGCTTAATGCTTTCTGTTGTTGTTGTTTGTTGAGACTCTCCTGACAGCAGAGGCTGCACTAAGGGAGTAATGGGATTCTGGGACTGGAATGTGCAGTCACTGCCTGTGTTGAAACGGGGCTTAAACATTCTGCATGGTGAAATAAAACTCCAGATTCAAACCTTTTTAGCTAATTGGTATGCCATTTCTCCTATTCTTGAAAATAGGCCAGGATCTGTTTATATGTGCTTCATAAGTGTGTACTACCGCAAGAACTATTGAGCCAGATATAAAGAGAAATAAGGTACGTGCCACTGCAAGTTCATCTTAGAGTTTGCTGGCTACAACAGGCACAAGAGGTAAGGTGCAGACGGGAACTTCTCTGGTCCGTCTGTCAGGCTGTCTTTTTCCTTTGGAGCTGGTACGGCCACCACCAGAGCCTGTCTCCACATGCACAGTCTTGCCTTTGGAATTTCATGTATGGAATCAATAACTCGTTTCCTTTCAATAAGTAATCAATACCAAAATGACTTAAAAATGTTATTCCTCATGTTGCCTTGCAATGTTCCATCCCAACCTTTGAGCAGACAGTTCTGAAAAACCCTGTGTGTACATTTCATACCCACTAAGCCACTCCTGACAGAGCTCCTTGTCTAAGCAGAAGGTCTAAACCTAAAACACAAATCTCCTCACAAGTTACAGTTCTTCCTAGGAAATCCCTTCTGATCTCTCCTCTGCAAGCGATAAACTGACTCCAAGCACTCCTGACGAGCTGTCCTTTGAAAATGACCTGAAAGGGCCAGTGCTCCCTCGCCGTCTTTTGTGACCGGTTTCCTTTGCTCAGCCTTGTCTTTGCCCTACTCATCTACACTGTTGCATACAGTGAAAGCTTATTTATTTATTTCATTGCTGTATACTATCCCTGCATATGTGTATACTATTCTTTATCCATTTGATTACTGACGATTGTTAGGGTTATTTCCTATAGTGTGTTATGCAATCCTGAATATTCTTGTACAAGTCTTTTTGTTATTTTTTATTTTTAAAATATTTTTAAAAATTATTTTATTTATTTTTGGAGAGAGACACAGAGAGAGACAGAGAGGGAGAGGGAGACAGATAGAAATGGGCATGCCAGCAGTCTCTCAGCTGCTGTGAAGGAAATCCAGACGCGTGAGCCCCCTTGTGGGCAAGTGCAGCATTGCGCCCTTGCGTCACTTTGCATCTGGCTAAACGTGGGACCTGGAGATTGGAACCGGGTTCTTAGGCTTAGCAGGCAGGCGTCTTAACCGCTAAGCCATCTCTCCAGCCCAGCAATCCTGAATATTCTTATACAAATCTTTTGATACATACATATTCCCATTTCTGTAGGGCAGATACCTGAGAAAGAACTTCTTTACTAAGTACTTAGGAGGTAACTTGCTCACTCATAAGCAGCAGGGCCCTGTGTTGGGAACACAAGAGAAGAGGGTGTTATTAAGGATGGGTTTGACATGGTGAGATGGCGTTTGCAGACTCTCAGTGTGGGAGCCCTGTGTAGCAGTGCAAAAATAATTCTCCCCTGAGCATGGTTCTAAGATGGTTTGAAAGAGAGCCTGGAACCTAAACAGCAAGTGTGGGGGGCAGTGAGGCTCCTTCCACTTACACAAACTCAGCCTCAGCTCTGGTGCCCAGACAGTGGGAGTTTGGGGTTATCGGAAGGCTGCAGTCTTGGATAGCTGCTGGCTAGTGGTGAGGCACCTGGATGAGCTTTAGGGTAGGGGGCATGGACCAGGGACAACTGGAGCCAGAGAGTTGAAGCAAAGCTGAAGTTACAAGGTAACCTTGGTTTATTCCTTTGAAATTCCCAGAAATAACTATCAGCCCTTTGGGAGGCAGGGGGCCCAAAAGTCTTCTTATCTGGCTGGTTCTGAGGTCCACAAACTCTGGAGACATCTGTCTACTTATAATACTGGGCACCACAGGACGTGTTTAATGGCATAGCCATTAGAGCGAGCCAACCCCTCAGAGCCCTTCCATTCCATTCCCTACCCTGCTTTTCACAGTCCCACTCAGATCCATTTCTCCAGCAAAACAGCCTCTCTGAAAGGAGTCACAAAAGAGGTGACAATAGTGTATGACCCTGGAGAATCGTAAGATGCAGGTGATGAAAGTTCTAGAGGTTGAAGAGAGCCTGTCAAATGGCTGGAAGGGTGGGATTACGGAGAACCTGCAGGAATGCAGGAGAAGTTGACCAGGAAGCACAGGGTGGGTGGGCGAGCTTGAGAACGCTCTGAAGAAGTTCAGAGACAATCATTCAAGCAGCCCTGGGCAAGGTGGACCCTGCCACTGTCCTGCCTCCCAGGATCTACTCCATGTCCAGCTCTCTGGGCTTCTATGAGACATACACTCACTGGTCAGCACTCAGTATTAATTCTAGCCATCCCAAGGTTCAGCTTCTTCATCCCCAAATCCTTACTCCAGAGACAATCCCTGCTTGTGAATGCTAAGTGTGGGTTCTGTGACATTTGCCCATCACCATTGTGCCAGGGCCCTGGCATTGATCTGTCTGGTCATGTTGGAGCGTGAGCAGAGGAGGCTGGGGAAATAAACAGGAGAGGAGCATGCTTTGCTAAGGAGAATGAAGCTTGTGTGTCAGGAATGAACCCTGAAAATCTGCAGGTGACCGAATAGTCTGTATATACCCGAGGAGTGTGTCTGGCACCAGGGTGGAAGATGGGTTAGTAAAGGCCAAGACAGGATAGCCAGGTCCTGAGCAAACTGGTGCACACAATGCAATGCAGGTGACAGGAAGAGCTTGAGATTCTCATCAGACGGACCTGAGGGGATGCCTTCATCGCTTCAGGGCCAAGATGCACAAAGCCTTCGAGCCCCAGTTTCCACATTTATAAAGTGGACACAATAGCAAAGAGATCTAAGTACCCGGCCCACAGCGGGGTTGTCCCCATGTCATTTCTCTTGCTTTGTGGATCATAGAAATAATGCTTGAGAAATCAGAAGTGGGATCAACACAAGGGCCTGAAGGAACACAAAGGTGCAGAAGTCAAAGACAGGCTGGGGAGATGGCTCAGAATATGTTGGTTGTGTAAAGCAGAGAATGCAGCTAATAAAGACTGTGTCGGTGTACTCGTATGAGGCCATCTCACCCAGGAGTCATGGGCAGGGCGCTTTGATTACCAATGCCTGCATGGGGCCTCCTGGCTAAGGAATGAGCACCATGAAGCTTGGGCTCCGCTAAATCATGGACTCGGGAACAGGACTGCGTTTGCTCAGAGGGAAGGGAAGGCTATGGGTGGCCTTGGTAGTACAAGACTCCCATTGATAGTTGGGAAGTGAGCAGGACACACAGCTTGGGTGAAGTGTGTGTGTGTGGGGGGGGCTCTTAGACTGCAGCTAACCAAGTATTGTCCTGAACACAAAACTAAGAAAGGCCTTAAGTGAGAGTGACATTCTGTAGAACGAGACAAGTTGTTGAGGGCCCAGGGTAGCTCCATAGACACGAGTGGGGAGGCCCTGCTCCCGTAAGTCTAAAACCCAGGGAAATTAGAAGGTTCAGAGACTCTGCAATTATCCAAGCTGGAAAGGGTCCAGAGTTGGCCAATGTGTGTTACAACTCCTGTCACATTCTCCCTGGTCCTTCATGTTCCTCTTCTTAAAAAAAAAAAAAAAAAAAGTATTTATTTGAGATAGAAAGAGGCAGACAGAAAGAGAGTGAGTATGGGTGCACCAGGGCCTCCTGCCTCTGCAAACAAACCCCTTTGTGTATTGATGTTATGTGGGTACTGGGGTACTGAGCACGGGTTGTTGGGCTTTCAGGCTTGGTAAGCAAGCAGGTGTCTTTCACCGCTGAGCCGTCTCTCCAGCCCATGTCCCTCTTCTTTTTGTCGGTTACAGGTCTCCCTCGGCAGAACCCAGATTCTCATGACATTTCAGAGTCTATTCTTTCCATGACCAGACTCAGTCTGCTCTCATTTAGATGCAAAATGTCCCCTATAGGGTCATGTGTTTCAACACTTGGTCTCTAGCTGGTGGTCCTGTTTGGAAAAGTTAGGGAGCATTTGGGAAGTGGAGCCTTGCAGGAGACAGTAGGTTACTATGGGGTGGGCATTGGGGTGTTGTAGCCCAGCTCCACATCCTCCTGTTCACCCTCCGCTTTCTGTCTGGTGATGTGCGGAGGTGACGGTGCCTGTTCCTGCCATGCCTTTCCCGCCACCGTGATGGTCTCAACCTCCTGGACCTGGAAGCCAAGATAAACGCTTTCTTTCTCTGAGTTGCTGTGCTCAAGTACTACTTTACAGCAGTGCAAAAGAAACTGGGGCCAAGTTCATCCCGTCGTCACAGACTGCAGGACCCCTACAGAAGGCAGCTTTCAGTGCAAGTTATAGATCTACTTCCTGGCTGACAGCACCTGCCTGTCCAGGTAAGCCCTCTGCTTGAAGGCTTGAGCAAGGTGACTTAATCCTAGGTCACGATTTGGTTCCTGGGCCAGGGTAGCAGATGCTCCTGTGTGAGGCCGTCTTGGCCTCGCTTCCAGATGCTTCTGGCATTACTTTTGCCACATTCGCTTTGCCATTGGGTGAGTTTTTGATTTAGTTTTTTTTGCTTCTGAAAATGTTCTGGGCTTGGAGGCTCAGCTTTTACCACCCATCCTGACTCCCAGGCTTCCAATGCCATTTTTCCAAGTTTTCCCATCCATCATCCATAGCCTTTTCCTGGCTCCTTGGTTTCCTGTGTCCATGAGTGAGCACAATACAATTTCAGGGTGTAAATGATGCTACTTGACTCTTAATTTGTCCAGAATCTCTAATCTTCCTTTCAAGAAAAATAGTGATTATGGGTTATTTGTAATTTATCGAACATCTGTTTCTATCTTGAACATCTATTTAATGTAGCCAGGTGTAGCAGACAGCTTCAGGTTCGCTGAGATGAACTTCCAGACCAGGCACAGTTATGGAGGAAGGGATATTATTTATTGAAGCTTACAGATCCAGGGGAAGTTCCATAAGGGCAGGAGAAACGGCCTGCTCTCACAGGACCAGTCAAGAGAGCAAAGTCCCAGCCACCATAGCACACAGAGCAAAACTACAGCCAAAAGGTCACACAGCACACTTCAGGAACTCCTGCTAGGCACATTTGTATATCTTTACAATGGAATCTCAAACCCACACCATTAACACCATAAGACCGGCCCCCAGTGACATTGCCTCTAACAAGGTGATTGCAGATGTAAACTATAACTAATAAAACACTGAATATATTGGGGGACATATATTCAAACTACCACACCAGGTGACCATTATTCTATTGCAGTTTTAGTTACCTTAGTGAAGGTATTCTTTTTAATAGATTTCTTTAAAAATTCCTAACTTCCTTCTTCATAATTGCTTCTACCGTGTTACTCAGGCTCTCTAAGTCTACATCCTGGCCTCTCCTTTATGCATGGGCTCAACCTGTGAGCAGACTCAGCCGCTGGGCTGCCGTGGCTCAAATCCTGACTTGCCCACTCATCAGGTGCACAGTTTTTATAAAGGTGCCTCCCATGTATAAATTTTAATCAAGGGGCTGGAGCAATGGCTCAGTGGGCAAAAGCACTTTTCATGCGGGCACGAGGATCTGAGGGTGTGCGAAACTACCTGTGTTTATTACCCAGAACCCAGATAAACTGCTGGGAATGGCCACACAGATCTGTATCCTGTAGGGAAAAGAGACCAGAGAATCACTGGGAATCACAAAAAATAGCAGCTCTGGAAATCAGTGAGAGACTCCATCTCAAGGAAACACATGGATGAGTAATCAAGATGAACACCCAGTATTCTGCTCTGGCCTGTGCCTGTGCATACCTGAACATGCACAACTGTACATATACAACACATCACACATACTTCACACACACCAAAAAATATAAAAAAAATAAAAAAATAATGAGTATGTTTATCTCTTGGGACTGTAATGTTTAAATGAGTATGTGAGTATACACACATGTACTTTTTTAAGTGCTTGGCATATGTAATATATATGAGCTGACAATAATTTTCTTTATATTTTTATGTTTAAATATAAATTTTCATCTTTTCCCATTCCTACTATGAGAAATTCTTAATTCTCCAATGAGTACTATTTGAGGGCTTAGGAAATTAAGTTTTTCTACAAGTCTAAGGCATCTTATTGCTGGTCCAAGAGGTTACTTTGTAAGCCTCATGTCCACAGTTACCAGGTGCAAGTATTAAAAAGGTATTAATTATACTAATGAAACACAGATCACCCAGAAAAGTATTGAATCAATGGGGCGTGACACAATGTCACGTAGAACTTCCTAACTCAGATGATAAATAAAGCACATGTCCAAGTCCCATTGGTACTCATACTTCTCAGGCAGAGAAAGTGACTAAGAAAAGTTCTTACAGCCACAGAAAACAAATAAATCTGCCCCTGCTCCAGATTAACCCAACCAGACTACAGACATGTGGATCTTCTTAATTATGTGACGATTACAATCCTTTTGAATGTTCAAAATACTCTGCTGATAGGACTCTGTGTATGTGACAAAGAGATGAGAAAGCGAGGGAGAATGTGGTGGTGGATGGTACTAGTGGTGGTGGTGGTAGGTGACATATTGAGGTTTCTAAACTGTATCTATTTATTTTCAATGGCATACACTCATTGCACATAGTGATGTTTATCATAAAGACATTTTCATACACGCATATAATGTACTTTGACCACATCCCTCCATAGCCTCTTACTCTTATTTTCTCTTCTCCACCCCTCTCTTAGTCCCCTTTATTCCTCTACCCAAATTTGCTTCTACATACCAACTATCTTTCCTAGGAAAAGAGTTCCATCTACCATACTCTTCTGCCCAAGTTACAACAACAAAATATCATAGTCCTTTCTATAAGCTGCAAAGTGTGTGGTTTCAGGTAGATCAGAATGGAGTTGGATATATTTGGTGTGTGGCCAGTGTCGTGAGGCTGGCCAGCAAGATCTGACATAGGGCTAGTCAGAGTGGTATCTTGAAGATCAAAGTATCTTCCATTTCTACACATCAGAATTCCAAGTGAGTGGTCTCTAAACTGGATCTGCAGAGCCTGGCAGTATTCAGAGCATGCCAGGCGATGGGCAAAGGCATGTCACCTGGCCCTGCAGCACTCATCACAGCTGCTATACTTTGAGGTTTGAAGGACATTGAGGAAGGCTCTTGTAGCAGAATTTGACTCCTGCCTCTCTTCTGTTCAAGACAATACGTGTGCATTTAGTGTGGTGTGTCTAGTGCCCAGCACAGTGCCCAGGAACAGGTGTGCATTCAGTGACTATTTTTTAACACATGAATAAAACATATGAAATCTATCAGCCAAGGGAAAATATTGCCAAGTCCCTAGAGAGAAGTGAAACTCGCATGGCACTAATGTAGAAATGCAGTTGGCTGAATTTTTTCAACTTAATGATGTAAATTTGGTTACCATTTATATCTATTAGGATTTAAACCTTGCCAAACAATGCTTTAGTTCCCAAAGCTCAAAGAAAATAATCCCATCCAGGCATTTTCGGGGGGGAGTGTATTAACACAAATAACTCTGCAATTCATTTTTGTTTATTTTTAAAGTACCATAAGGATAATAGTTTGATTATGGAATTTTCATACATCCGTTTTTTTTTGAGAGAGAGACAGAGACAGAGACAGAGAGGAAGAGGCAGAGAGAATGGGTGCTCCAGCAGCCTCTCAGCCACTGTGAATGAACTCCAGACATGTGCGCCCCATTGTGGGAAAATGCATCTGGCTAAACGTGGGACCTGGAGATCAAATGGGCATTCTTAGGCTTGGCAGGCAGGTGCCTTAACCACTAAGCCATCTCTCCAGCCCCATAATCTGTTTTTATTGATCTTTCCTCCCTTATCCTCCATCTTCCTGCCCCACTCCTTGGACCCTTCATGCCATATATGTTCTATTACCCTCCCTTTCCCTCAAAAATCTCTTTTCCTCTTTCATGGTCCACTTACTAGCTTCATGATTCATACATATGTTCATACCCACATATGTGAAAATTATAAACTAGGATCCACACGTGACATAAATCATGTAGTAAATGTCTTTCTGAGTCTGGGTTATCTCACTTAACATAATAACTTCCATACCCAGCCATTTGCCTATAAATTTCCTAATTTCATTTTTCTTGATGATTGAATAAACTTCCATAGTTTACATGTACCAAATTTTCGTTATCTATTCATCTGTTGATGGACATCTAGGCTGGTTCCACTTCCTTACTGTTGTAAATAGAGCAGCTATAAACATGGATATGCAATTATTTCAGTGATTCGATGGAGAGTCCTTTGGGTGTGGGCTTGGGCACGGTATTGGGTTTATTCCGTTCCTAAAGTTTTCAGAAACCTCCATTCTGACTTTCATAGTGGCTGCACCACTTTACACTCTCAGCAGCAAGAAGGAAAGGTTCCTCTTCCCCACCTCCTTGCTTGCATTTGTCATCATTTGTTGTCTTGACGATAGTCCTTCTGATTAGGGTAAGATGGATGCTTAAGTAGCTTTAATTTGTATTTCCCTGATGGCTAAGGATGCTGAGCACTTTAAAAAATATTTATTGGCCATTTGTGTTTCTTCTATTGAGAAATGTCTGCTCAGTTCATTAGCCTACTTAATTGGCAATTTTGTCTTTTGGGATTTAATTTTTCAATTTGTATATATTCTAGATATTAACTCCTGTCTAAAGTATAAAGCTGGTATGTTTTGCCAACTTGTCACTATGAATCTTTCTGGATCTATGGTTATAAATGCTTATATAATATATGTATACAAACATATATACATGCATTCTTTTTTTTTTTTTTTTGGTTTTTCGAGATAGGGTTTCACTCTGGTCCAGGCTACCTGGAATTAACTATGTAGTCTCAGGGTGGCCTCGAACTCTCAGCGATCCTCCTACCTCTGCCTCCCGAGTGCTGGGATTAAAGGCGTGCGCCACCACGCCCGGCTTATACATGCATTCTTATCCCCATGCATACATAAGTACATATCAGGACTCTTTGGATTAAGCCTACTCACACTCCCAAATTCTGAAGAGCTCAGGTAAAGTTTCACTATCTCTCATATATATATATATATATTTTTTTTGGTTTTTCGAGGTAGGGTCTCACTCTGGCTCAGGCTGACCTGGAATTCACTATGTAGTCTCAGGGTGGCCTCGAACTCTTGGTGATCCTCCTATCTCTGCCTCCTGAGTGCTGGGATTAAAGGCGTGCACCACCACGCCCAGCTTCTCATATATATTCTTAGTCTAAGGAAACTCATAGTCTTCCTACTGGGTTTTCTAGAACCATCTCCTAGGGTCTGGCCAGACTCTATGATTATATAATGCAGCTTCATCACCATCTCCAGTCATGTGGGTTGGCTAAAGTCAGGTTTTTTTTTTTTTTTTTTTTTTTTGAAGGCTACATTCTGAAATGGATGCTATCTTCCTTCACATTTACAGCAGATAAAATGATTGCCATTCTACCTAAAGCAGTGTACAATACAACCAGCATTCTAGCTTCAATCAGATAGATCCGTCTCAATTTTGTTCACAGGCTTCTAGGAAAGCCGGAAACATATTCTATGGTAATGGCATCTCAAAGTAGAGTATATTATGATATACCAGTTACTCATTTTAGTTTGCAATTGCTTATAAAGCACAAAAGTTGCATGTTTCTTGGCTTGGATCCATAAGGCAGAAAATTTACTGTACTCTGCTTCTAATTGTCTACTATTCCTTTTAAAAGGAAAAATCATTCTAGATAAATTGTTTAGCTGAAATGTTAGAAATGTTTTAAACAGAAAAATAGAAGTTTCCTTTCCCGGAACTGTCAGAATAGTTTTCTAATTAAAATTTGGTAGACTAAGAAAATATTCAGAGAGCAAAAGGTTAGAATTCAGTTTACTAACTACTTACAAATAAAAATTACAAAAAAAATGCTTTGAATTTTTTCTAATGTGCATTATCTTCACCATTAATTAACTATGTTTATCACTGTCAAATATCTTTAATTATGTAGTAATTATTCATACATCAAATCTTAATTGAGCACACCCTGAATTCCATGTCTAAGTGAGTAAATTTGCATAGTAATCCCTTACCCCAGTCTGGAGATTTCACTTTAGAGCCTCAAAACTGTGAAACAATTCCAAGCGCAGCCTTAAGCAGGAGAGATGCAGAGAGCTGAGTAACAGAGACCGCGCTGGTCTTTACGGTCACACGTATTCCTCGGGGCAGGGCATCTCTGTGTTATTGCCAAATAAATATAGATTAAATAGAAGGCCTAAATAATTTGTGACATATGAGATAAGGGCACATCATGTTTGTCAGGTACTGAATTAAACATCCTACAGACATTTTCTCCTCTGAGCTTTTCCTCATATTCATAAGAGATAGGAGATATCACCCCCATTCTTCTGGCTGAAAAGAAGAGCTGAGAAAGGCTGTGTCTCCACAGGTTATCACACAGGAAGAAGTCCACATTTGTGTAACTTCCAGTCTGAAGTTCCCACTGTCTGTCACTTACATACCCTGCCTTTATCATTCAGCCAAGTTTATGGGTTCCAGGTTGAGTATAAAGCACAATGTATACTTTCTCTTCCAGTTTCCTCTGGTCCCAAAGCTTAAATCAAATTCAAAATTCTTCATCCAAGATTCCCCATGTCAACCTTTTTATTTTGCCTTACACTGTTCCTATCACCGAATCTTGCCTTACTTAAGCCTCCGTCTTTAGTGGAGAGCTTTGTCCAGTTTGTAGACTGAAGGATTCAGCATTCTTGTCAAGGATCTCACATTTTATAATGTCCAGACCCTCCTACTCAATCCACCACATCTCTAGGATGCCAATAGCCAGCTGTGGTCACTGCAAACCCTTGGCCTCACCTCAGTCAGTCTTTTCCTTTAATTCTAGGCCTGGTTAATTTCTGGCCATACTTCAAGGTTTCTGCTGGAAGTTGTCATTACTCTAGGGAGACTTCTCTGACTTTTGAATCTAAACAGGGAGCCTTCTATAGTCTCTCACTCTACTCTGTAATTCACTGGGGTGCAGTTATCATACTTTGAAATTAGGAGTGTACAATGTGGTTGTTGAGATTTCTCTCTCACACCATACCCAAAGCTCCACCAGGGCAGAGACAATGATTTCTTCACTGTTCAGAACACATAGTACTCAATATGTTTACATGAAGCAAACAGTCCATGAAAAGCTGCCAGCAGCAATATAGGGGTTCAATACATGCTAGTAATATTCATATTCTATGAACTTGATGGTTGACCTTGTCTGTTGGAGTCCCTCCTAGGGCCAGCCCAGAAGGGACAGCAGGGTCTCTGCCAAGTTGGGGGTGAGTGGCGTGGAGTCACGACACAGACTCCGGGAGTTGGGTGGAAGCAGGCAGAGGGCGAGCTGCTGCAAACTCATTTATTCAAGGAAGTGTAGGGGGTTTAAAGGGTTTGGCTGGCCAATCATTGTATGGGGTGTTCCCCTTCTTGTGACCAATGACAGCCTGTCTCTGGACAGATCATCTCGCAGCAGGTTTCTCATGAGCATGGGACTGTAGCTGTTGTCACGCCAGGTCTGTGCAGGATGCCGCGTCCACAGAAGCCACTTCCTGGTTTCTTCTGGCATGCGGTCTGGCTAGGGCCCGACCTGCATTGTGCCATACATAGCCTCCTTTTTGTTTTTATTATTGGCGACCCTGGGAGGGATGGTTCTTTGCCAAGCCATTGTTGACCCCAGGCCCCAAGGAATCATCATATGCAACAGTGCCTGTCTTAGGGTGCCCCATCTTATGGGGTCTTACCCATCATTGACTACCCACCATCCTAGTGAGAAAACCCGAGGGCTGTGGCCTGGTTTCTTTTAGCACGTGGCCTGGTTTCTTTTAGCACGTGGTCTGGCTAGGGCCTGACCTGCACTGTGCCATATAATTGTCAACTTGATGGGATTTAGAATCACCATGGAAAACACGTCTCTGTGCTTGTTTGTAGGGACTTTCTAGGTTAGTTAACTGAGGTGGGATGACACATCCTAACTGTGGGTGGCACCATATGGGCGACAGTTCTGGACTGTATAACTTCAAAAAAGAAAACCTGAGCCCCAGCATTTGTCTTTCTCTGCTTCTGCTCAGATCATTTTCTCCATTTGAACAACTGTCTCCATTCTTGTCTCCATACTTTCCTGCCATGATGGGCTGTGTCCCTTGAACTATAAGCTAAAATAAATGATTCCCTCCTGAAACTACTTCTTGTCAGGTATTTTTCATGGCAACAAGCAAAGTAACGAACACAGAACATTGGTACTGAGACTGGGGCTGTTGCTGTGGTAATCCTGAAAATATGGTTCTTGGGCCTTTTTACTGGTTTGGAAGAAGAATCTGGAGGCTTTTGCAACTGTGCTAGAAAAGTCTTGAAACTCTGTAACCACAGTTTAGTGGGTCATTCTTCTGGGAGTATGGAAGATCAGAATGCCTAGAGAAATGTGCAGAATGCAGGTGTGACTCATGAGTTTTTAAAGGGGAACAAGGACTCTATTGGGAACTGGACTAGGGGCCATTCGTGTTATATTCTGACATAGAATCTTGCTTCACTTGCCTGTGTTCTGAGAACTGGAGTGAGGCTGAATTCAAAGGTAATGGACTAATTTATTTGGTAAAGAAAATTTCAAGACATCATAGCATTCTGACTGTGGCATGGTTCCTGCCCACTGCTCTTATTCAAAACTATAGTAAGAGGGTGAGAAAGACATGAAAAAATGTGAAGTTTGGTGAATAAAATTAGGAGAAGGAGTTTAAAGTTCTGTAAAAGGTACAACCAACAAAGTGTCTATACTCATTAGAGATTAGCACCTTTAAAGAGAAAGCTCATTTTTTTTTTCCATTGAAAAAATAGGAAAAGTGTCCTGAGGGCAAGACCCTACCCACTGAAGGCTCTAATGAGTGAAAATTAAAATTCACTTAAGAGGGCTTAGCCTAGGGCTGGAGAGATGGCTGAGTGGTTAAGGTGCTTGCCTGTAAAGCCCAACAACCCTAGTTCAATCCCAAGAACCCACATAAATCCAGATGCATAGAGTGGCACATGCTGGAGGCCCTGGCATGCCTATTCTCTCTTTCTTTCTCTCACCCTCCCTTTTCATTAAATGAATAAAAATATTTTTAAAAGGGGGTTACCCTAAACTGAGACTGTTTCTGAGAAAACTCCTTGCCATCTCCCATCATGATGGACTGTATCATCCCAAACCATAAGCAAAAATAAACATTCCTCCCTTAAGAAGAGGTACCATTACAATGAATGAGTGAACTCTACTTGGATTCTTGGATCTTGGCCCTTATTTTATGTTACATTTTTGTCTGTGGGACTTAAATTTTGGTTTGGGGAAATTATTTTAACCTCTTTCTTGACTTCTTAGAAAACTTGACTCTGAACTTATTCTTCCACTTGTCTCTCAGAATAACCTATACTCACAGTGCTACCCGATCAGGCCAGTCCCTTCTCTTTCCATACTCTGTTATGACAGCAAGTCTCAATAGTCTTACTATTAAATTCACACAGATTATGCAATATTTAGTGACACTACATAATGGTGCCAGTACTGTCTTGTTTCCCTAAGATCCTTAGGTTAACTCCTCTGGAAAACACTTCTCAAATAATTGATGTTAAAACTTTACTATGAGCAAAGATCTCTTTCATGAGTTCATGGCAAGAGATGTACAAAACTGATGAACACAAAGAATAAATGATTTATTAGTTCATTAATTCAGCTTTGTCATCAAGTTGTATTAATTACTTCTTTGCAAATCTTTCCAATTTATTAGACCCTCTCCATTTCTACAACTATCAGAAACTTACTTGCCTAGCTTACTGTAAACTTTTTCTAGTCTTATTCTTTTATAGCTGAGTGTATGTGTAAAAGCAAAATTCTTAAACCTGCATTTTAAGCTCAGATCCCCGCTCAAACACATTTTCATCAGATTAAATTTAAACTCATCTTAGCACAAGACATAATGATGCTCAGAGGTGGGCTTGCCACTCCTCTTTTATCACTCCTGCAACCAGATCTGCTATGCAAACTGTCACTCAACTCAGGGTGGGTTCATTAGAATAGTTACCTTTCTTTTTATTTTTGTTTATTTTTATTTATTTATTTGAGAGTGTGTGTGAGAGAGAGACACACACAGAGAGAAATAGAGACAGAGAGAGAGACAGAGAGAGAGAGAGAGAGAGAGAGAGAATGGCGCACCAGGGCCTCCAGCCACTGAAAACGAACTCCAGATGCATGCACCACCTTGTGCATCTGGCTATGTGGGTACTGGAGAATTGAGCCTCGAACTGGGGTCCTTAGGCCTCACAGGCAAGCGCTTAACCACTAAGCCATCTCTTCAGCCCCCAATAGTTACCTTTCTTAAGGGAGGAATAGTTTATTCTGGTTTACAGTTTGAGGGAGAATATAACATGATGGGAAAGGCATGGAATTTCTTTCCATCTTATATATTCTTCAACAAACTCCCAGTTCTAAAGACCTGATTCCTAAGTTCGCTCACTCAGAATATTATACTTTAGAATATTCCTAATTTTCTATGTTATTGCCCAAATCCTGCCCACTCTTGGAAAGTCTCAGGCTCTGACTCTCTGTAACTTTTAATATGTATTCTTTTTCTCTCACCCACATTTTTTTTGTCAAAATGAAAATTTTACTTATTTTTTATTGTCAATATGAGAGGATTCAACTTTCCTGCAGAGAAATATTATCTAAATATTCTTTTGTATTCCCAAAGTTTATAATTATTTATATAATTACTTCCTCCAGTAATGGCTGATATGTCACTTCCACCATGGGCTTTCCAGAAACATCTATAAAGATGAATGAACACCTTCCTCATTTCCCAAGTTGGTACTAGATGACAACCTGAGAAAGGCAGGAATTGATGACAGCAGGTGATGCTGTTCTCTCCCACGAGTCCTGACAGTGGGGGAATGGAAACTGCAATGGAGAGGCAGGGCAGACTGCGGGTGTCCGTGGGTGGGGGCATGGCATTAAGTTGGAAGGATTCAGCTCACAAATGCAAGGGCATTCTTGCCCAGACTTCACTTTCTAAGGAAGTCACTGGGTAGAGTTGAGATGTCAGGGAGGGTGTTAATGATGAAAGAAAACACATCAATGGATCTTCTGTAACCATGTTGGGAGAGGTAGCTGTGCTTCCACAGTGAGTGCAGTGACACCAGACTGCCAGCGGATCTGAGGTTGGGAATAATGACAGGAGTGGTGGGTCCATTTCTGGGCACCAATATGCTGTATATCCTCATAACCTTGTCATTAGACAATCTACCAGATACATATCTGGTATATAGCATCCTTAATTGATCAATAGAATTACAGAAAAGTTCTTAGGAATGTTCAACAGTGTTTTTCTTGCCTTTGAGTAAATATCAGAAAAGGTATATATATATATATTGCTTTATATAAAACATCAAAGAAATATATATTCCTTTGATACTTTCATTAAAAACAATTAGAATGCTTACCCAATGGACAATCACTTGGGTAGAACACAGTTAAAAGCTTTGGAGCAACAAATGTCTTCTCCTTCCGTCCACAGATTCCTTACTCCTCCCCTTTCCCAGCCAGAAGCTACTTGAGGGTCAGAGTCTAAGAAATAATATATGCCTATTTATTAAAAGATCAATGAAGCTTGAACCAAATAAATTGTTAACCATGGGTGTTTAGGACTGAGCACATTCGGGGGAGTGGCTGCATTGAGTAGGATGAGGAAGACAGGAGGGTTATAGCTCTTAGAATCACTAAGTTCCTTACCATAAAGGAGAGCGTGGATCTTTTTTCAGTCCTACTCCGATTCATCTTGTGGATGGTTTCTGTGAAATGTGAAATACACCCAGGAGACTCTTCTACTCCCTGTCTGCTACTTGGGGTCTGGGTCCTGGATTTGGACATCCTTGCCTGGGTTATTGCTTTCTGTCAGTGTGGCATCACGAGTGACTTACAAGAGCAGCACCTTTGCTGACGGTGCAGTCAGAAGCTGCATGAAGGTCACAGGCAAGCAAACAAGCAGACGATAAAAGAATATCTTTCTGTAGCTAGCTGTATTCGGCATGCAGGGCTCAATTGATTATGCCCCACTGCTGCATGGCTATTGCCTCCCATTTCAGGGTACTTATCTTACTAGGCAGAAAACAATGAAGGGACACTGTGAAATATGATCGGAAGGATCTTCTTAAATGGCCAATAAATAGTGTTCATGGCTAGAATTTAAACAAGTTGTAATCTTCGAAAATTCCCAGAAAATCTAGGCTTCCAAGAATTCTGGCCTGATCTCCATAAACAAATCAAGAAAATGTTTCACTCTTGGATTCATCATTATTACTCTGACAAATGCTAGGAAAATTGGCAAACCAAAGCAGCTGTCTGAATTATAGTTGCTCTTTCGCTGGGGCTCCTGCAGTCAGGATATAATAATATCTCCAGGAAACTGCAAAGATTCACTTTATTTCAATTAGTTCTCTCCACACAGTCCACTGCTTCTTCATCCAGCTCAGAAAACATGACTTTTAGCATTGCTTAAGCTGCTTGACTTGTGCGATAAGCGCTGAACTCCACCTAGTCATTCCCCTGCAAGATTGGTCCTTTGTGTCTTATCAGTTTACCTGCCGGTATTTATTTAACACCATTTGCGATGAGCTCTCACTTGTTTTGTTCCTTTGAATTTTGACTTGATATTAATTTATCTTTATCTTTAGATTAACACAATTCTACCTTTGTGACCTAGAGTGGAATTTTTCATTGAATAAGCTTGTCTAAATACAAACCTCAAATTGAACAGTGCCCACTTTCCAATATGGCTTTTAAGCTGGCCCAGTCCCTATTAGGCTTTTGAACTTTTAACAAGAGAAAGCACTGACATCTCTCTGTCAACATTTTCCTGAACCACAAATTGCTCATGCATTAGAAATTCTCTAGAAATGACATAAAAAGGCTGTGAAGCAAATGTATTCTTGCACTGCGGGTCTGCAAGTCAGGGTAATTTCAGAATATACCACATAAGATGAAAAGATGGCAGATGTAAGAATTGGATTTAACCATAGATGATAACCCAATTTTCTCCATAGCTTTGTAACTCAATAAGTCTTTAATGGCTTCTTAGATAAACAGATGGGTGTCATCAAAGGCACAGGATGATAAATCTGATTGGTGCCTGAAGAATTTGCAGTGCTTTTTTTTTTTTTTTTTTTTTCTGAAACAAGTAGTAAGAGAGAAATGAGGGAGCCCACACTGAAGCCCTGGCATGGAAGTTTAAATTATTTGATTAGAAACAGTTGTATTTTCCCAGTGGCACAATACTGAAAAACAAAAAGGCAAAATCCAGGAAATATATCTTTTTAATTAGAGTTCTTCTTTTGAAGATTTATACTGTTTAGTTAACTGTGTTTATTCTTATACAGGCGACTCAGTTTATTTTCATACAGATTCCAAATATTCAATTAAAGCCCTTTGGAAGATTATGACTTTCAATTATCTCTGATGGCCTAGAGTTTTATAAACTCTCAAGCCCATGGTCCTATTTCTGCTGGTCAAGCTGTTCGTCATTCCTTGAACAGCTCCTTCACCAGGTGCTATCCATTTAGCTTGCTTGTTCATTAGGATCATTCAGTGGAATTAGATTTCAAATGGTTCATTGTCAGAAATCAGACCAAGCCTCTCCAGGGGTGCTGCCGAATGCCAGCCTCACACTGATAACCTCAGCCTTCAGTGAGATTTGCCCCACTCCAGGAGAAAGGCAGGAGCTTAAGAAAAGCTCTGAAAAGAAGAGTGGCTTTTCTTGTCATTGTTACTTGTAGATTGTGAGATTATAGGGAAAATTCTATGGTTTTTCAGTGTTAATTTAGGACATTTCTTGCCTTAGGCAAAATAGAGGATTATATTGTTTTTAAGCAATAGTAAGATATCTTACTTTCTCTTCCTGTGGTGGAGAAGGGATGGTAATGCTAATGGTCCTTGTCTTCAGAATAAAATACTGCTTTCATATATTTCTAAGAGATTCAAAAGTTCACTAAATATAGTTTCATAAAAAAAAAAAAAAAAAAAAAAACTTTTCCAGGACAGAACTAAAATATTCTTGAGTATCTGGTTGAAGAAATTTTCTTTTTTTTTTCTCCCCAAAGCTCAAGCAAATGCTTTAAAACATTTTTATTATCTGATTTAGTACCTCTGTTAAAGCTAATCTTTAGTAATCTGAACCAGCTACTGATAGGAGATTCTTATATAACACTGTTAAGGGTTTAACACTGTTCCTAGCGCTACATGTATGCACTCACTCTGCATGACAACCCTAAAGGCAAGCCCTGTTATTACCCTCAGTTTAGAGATGAGAAAACAAAGACACAGACAGATTAAGTAACTTGCCCAAGATCACACCGCTATCAGATGGTAGAGCTAGAGATTTAACTTCAGACAGCCTGGCTCCAGAGTCTATACTCCTAAGCATTTTAATATTTCACTGTCTTTCCTAAAAGCTTCACTCATGTATAAAGATATCCATGATGGTATCAGTAATCCAATCAGACAGATTGGTTATGTCACCGTGGAGATGCGGGTGACCATCTCTGCTTTGGAATCTGGCTAGTCAGTTATTCAGGGAAGGGAGCAGGGAAACAATCAACCAGGAAGTCTGGTCTCAGGTGACATCAAATGTTTTGGGGATATAAGTGTGACATATAGTGCCTATGACCAAAGCACTTGATATGCATTGGTAAACCTTGCTGCCAGGTCCGTCCTGTGCTGAGCTGAAGGGTGGCCTGTCCTTAGTGTCAGATAACTGCTCTCCTGTTCTTCTGCAAGACCAGTGCCAAGCTTCTGCTTTGCTGAATTCAGGGCCTGCCATTAGTCAGTTGTGATAAGCCCTTGATTGCACAATCTGACTGACTCCCTGTCTCCCACAGGCATTCTCATTAGGAGGGGATGTGGTCGTAATTTACTAGAGTGTCTTCCGTGACATTCAAAATGCCCCAGTTGGCCAAACAAATCAGGGAAAAAAAATTTTCCTGAAAAGCAATTTAGCAATATGTATTGAAAAACTAAAATGGATCTTATTTACTAGTTTGAGAAAAAAAAATGTAGCCCAAGGAAATAATCAGAGTTGTAGACAAAATTTTATAGGGGGATCTTTATCATAGCATTATTTATAACATAAAACAGGCTTGGGAAAAGCATAAATATCTAAGAGGAGAATAATTAAGAAGTTTATGATACATCCATAAAATGCAATATTATGCAGTCATTAAAATTATGTTTCTGAAGAATTTTTAATGACACAGAGAAATATTCATTATACAGCATTCAGTGAAAATGAAGAATGAAGGACTTCACTAGAAAATGATGCCACTTATGTAAAAAAGAAATCTAAGTAGGTCTGGAATCATGAAATGAAATGGGATTTTTTTCCTGGATATCTCTGGGATGTATAATTTTTATTTTTCCTTTCTAAAACAGTTAAATGGACATACATTAATTTTATAATTAGAAAACCAACCAAGAAAACATAAATGCCCATGAGCCTCAGGGAGAAGGGCTGGTGGGTGATTGTGGTGGTGAAAAGAGGGTGGAAGCAGGAAGCAGAAGAGAAATGTGGCCTCCCTTCCCAGTAGAAATTTTCCATTTCCCAGGTAACCTACCTTCTCTCCAACAGCACCCCCCACCACAAACCTGCAAGTACATGTATGTACACACACACACACACACACACACACACACACACACACACACACACACAGTTCTGACTGTCATTGTCACCTAGCCCTTTCCCACAGAGGTTGGGAATTCCTAGTAAATACAGATGGGAACAGAATCAAATCTTCTCATGGACAATTCTTTTTGCTAAAAAAAAATTTAAGAGAGTGTGAGGGAGAGAGAGAGAGAGAGAGAGAGAGAGAGAGAAAGAGAGAAAGAGTGGGCATGTGGACCTTGTACTTGCCTCACCTTTGTGGGTCTGGCTTATGTGGGATCTGGAGAATCAAACATGGGTCCTTAGGCTTTGCAGGCAAGCGCCTTAACCACTAAGCCATCTCTCCAGCCCTCATTGACAATTCTTATGCAAATTACCCCAGCTGATAGTCATTCCATCATGGAACCTAAAAGCCTGTAGGGTAAAGCTAGATTGGCTAGTTGTTTCATCCGTACGTTTACCCTTTTGACAGTCATTACTGGCTGTGGCTCTCATTGCTCTTCCCTCTCTTCTTTGCTATATATCTTCTGCTTCTTCTTGGTGAAGTGAAATGTTAAAAGCTCTATGCAAATGTGTGCTCAGTCCATGGTCTGTTTCTGTGTTTCAGTCGTTGTAAGTCAAATCATTGTTTTGGAAAGAAAACACCCTGGGTTAGGGAGGACTGTGCATGTGGGCAGCTGGGGAGAAGAAGGGCAGAGGGAACATGAGAAGCAGAGTCCGAGCTAAGGAGTGATGCATGCTCAGTGGCTGTGGAGTGAAGGCCATGCAGGTGGTGCAGCAAGGAGGCTGGAGACCAGATAACAGAGGCTTCCGGGTAATCTAAAATACCAAAGCCACCAGCCAAAAGAAAAACTACTTACTACCACATATATTCAAGAGAATACATAACAGGCTTTCAAAGTGATCCAAGAGAAAAACTCAAATTTCTTTGGAGCCTAATCAATATGGCATGAAGCCATACCATACTGGGAGTTAGGGGACCTAAGGCCAGTAATAAGCTGTTTGACCTGCTGCAAATTGCATGTCTTCTTGCAGCCTTTTTTTTTTTTTTTTTTTTTTTTTTTTACCTTATATACATAAAATTAGAGGGTTAGAATACATGAATGCATTCATTCATTTTCTATTCCTTTTGTTTGGTGCTGAGGGTTTATGGTGGCAGGTCCTGTGCTGGATATTGAGTGTGAGGTGATAAACTATGTCACCCACAGTTTAGTCAGGGAGGCAGAAAAAATAAATGACTGTAAATATATTGTGTGGATTAGGGGAAACAAGCATTTCTGACACTGTCCTCGTCAAGAGATATGGACATTACTGGCGACCTCAGCAGGAGAGTTTTAATAGTGGAGTACTGAAGTTTGCCAGACCAGAGAGGGTTGGGGATTAATAAAAGTGGTGATGGTAGAGAATGAGAGACCTTTGACTGGGAAAGGTTGAAAGAGTAGGGGCAGGAACTAGAAAGAGTTGTTCATCCTCTCAATTTCGAAAATACTAAGGTTCTTATCACTCAAGTGTTTTTAACCTTCCAAGGTAGCAGTCTTGAAGGAGGCGGGGACCAATCCAATGTAAAAGCTCCAACATATTTGTATGAAATCAGTCATGCAGTGGCCACGGTCCAACTACTAAAAGGAAATTAAGATCTGGAAGTTATTACTGTGAGAATCAGTGTAGTCTCTGTCTATGGAGATGTTAAAAACACGAGATGGAAGCTGCACAAGATAGGGGGCTGCGAGAGATGGGCTCCCCTTCTCTGATCCTGTTATGCTAATGATGCTGTGACTGGAAGAGAGGAGAGAAGACCTGGGCAGAAGAGAAAGCATCCCAGGCTTCCAGGCTGCTGCCACTTCCTTCCAGTCATGAAGCTTTGACCTTGTCCCCACCATTCTCTTCTGATTGACAATAGTATAAACAAGAGCTCCCCCTGACTGTGCGACAGGAGGGAGATGTTAATACTTAAGCAGTTAGTTGTTTGATATTTCCACATGTGTAATCAGGATGACATTACAGCTAAGATGTGACAACATGGAATTTTATTGTTTTAAGGATCTGGAGCAACTGAATAAAATTTTATGTGCCAGTTAACACTTTCAATTAAAATTTCTGGTAATTCTTACATTACCAGTTGAACACTTAAAATTTTCAAAGACAAATATGTTTATTTTAAAGGAAAAAAGTAACTTTACTAATCCTGTGGAAAACATAGGGGTTTTCAGAAAGATGGGTACATTAATCTTTGTGGTTTTATTTCAGTTATTAAGGTAAATATTTGTATTTATCTTCTCATTAGCATTCCATCGATTGGACCAATTAGTCTGTGCAAGGCTGGAATTCATTCCCAGGATTTCCTAAACTGACATCTGTGCCTCCTTAAGCTGCTGGCGACACACATGATGGAAACGTGCCAATTACAGGATGTGTGTCGGATGCGCACCAGCAGCATCAGACCCTTGGGTTTGAATCTGAAGTGATTTGGGACAAAGAGAAAATTAGGTTTGATCTCTGAACCACTTTTTAAAAATCCTTTATAGTTTCCCTTTTGCTCTGTTTTTTTTTTTTAAATCATAAAACACAGTAGATTAAATACAGCTTTACATATTTGGTATATTTTCTTCTGTTTTAGTTTTCTATGCTGTGTTTCCTGGTCAGGAAAACATTAGAGTATAGAGATGACAGGCATGACCTTCAGAAAGAAACAAAACAAACAACCCGAGCAGGGTATGGGCTCTGGTCCTTTCTGTTCTGTGGTCTATAACTAACTACTGGTGACGGTTTTACTTTATGCCCGTATGTGCATGTAATGTGGTGTGTGTGGTTGTGGTAGTTTGAATATATGTCCCCCAATATATTCAATTATTAGTTATAGTTTGCATCTGCAATCACCTTCCTAGAGGCAATGTCACTGGGGGCCGGTCTTAAGGTGTTAATGGTGTGGGTTTGAGATTCCATTGTAAAGATATGCAAATGTGCCTAGCAGGAGTTCCTGAAGTGTGCTGTGTGACCTTTTGGCTGTAGTTTTTGCTCTGTGTGCTGTGGTGGCTGGTTGGCTTTCTCTCTCTCTGCTTGGCCCTAAGAAAGCAGGCTGCTTTTCCTGCCTTTATGGAACTTCCCCTGGATCTGTAAGCTTCAATAAATAATATCCCTTCCTCCATAACTGTGCCTGGTCTGGAAGTTCATCTCAGTGAACCTGAAGCTGTCTGCTACAGTGGTGTATGCATGTGAATGTGTCCATGCTGCACCCCACGCACTGGCTTGAGGAGACAATAGCAGAGGGGTGTCTTGCTCCATCACTCTTCCACTGGTTCTTATTTGAGCAGGAGTCTCTGACTGATCACCGAACTTGCTGTATTTCTGCAAGCTCCAGAAATTCCTGGTCTCTGCTCCCCTATGGAACTGGGATGACAGATGTGTGTCCACACCCAGATGTTTGTGTGGGTCCTGAGGATGGAGCTCTCGTGATCCCTCAGGCCCTCAGGCCCTCAGGCTTTCATGGGAAGTGCTCTTAATTGCTGAGCCATTTCTACAGCGTAGGCGAGATTTTTGAACTTTAATTTTACTAACCTGTAGAATAGGGATATAAGTTGCCACTTTACAAGCTTATAAGAGTCAAATTGAATGAGAAAATGTAAGACAGACTCATATTAAATACCTGTAGATGGTTTGCTTTTGCTTGTCTGTTTATTTAAGGTTTTGTTTTTTATGGGTGTTCTTTGCTCATTTGAACATTTATACTATTTGAATATGATTTCTAAATTGAGACAAAGTCATAAAAGAAATAATATTTGCACTGGAAACACCATGCCTTATAACTGCCCATGTCCACATCATTAGTGATGTTTTAGTAGGAAAGAGCCTCTTAGACTTCTATCATGGTCTTGACATGCTTAAGTATTCAAAATATTCCCAAAAATTGTAACAGCAACTATAGTAATACATTGTAAGCACATCATGTTATTGCGATTCAGTAAACACAGTTCACCCTGCTGTAAGCTTTTATGCACCTCATTCCTAATGATGAATTTAGTTCTACACTTTCTGATTGTTCTTTCAAATGCAATTAAAGATGGAAGGAAGAATTAAATAAAAATAGCTACAAAGGGCTGGAGATATAGCTTAGTGGTTAAGGTGCTTGCTTGCAAAGCTGAAGGACTCATGTTTGACTCTTCAGGTCCCATGTAAGCCAGACATACAGTGACTCAAGCATGTAAGGTTGCACATGCGCACAAAGGGGTGCACACATCTGGAGTTCAATTGCAGTGGCTGGAGGCCCTGGCATGCCAGTTCTGTACCCCACCTCTCTTGTTCCCTCTTGGTTTCCTGCATAAAACAAAAAGGCCAGTCTATTGGGCTTGCCTCAAAGAAAATCGCTACAAATTATTCAAAATTCTATTTTAAGAGCAAGAATTCTTACAAACAAAATAAACAAGAATCATAGCTCAAGAATCAAGGGTAAAAGCTTGAGAGGGTAGGACACGGGCAGCTGTAATCTGCTTATGACCAGCGGCTTCGGGTACTCAGCTCAACATGTGGGGTCACATAGACCTGGGTCTGAAATCAGCTTTGCAACTTGCTTCATCTAAAAAGTCTTAAAATGAAAACTTGAGAGAAGCACAGCAACATTTGTGCAACTGCATTTATTTAGCTTCTGAAAGGGCTAATTTCTACCACTGAGGCACAGTCATAAAGCATTATTTCTGTTTATGGGACACAGTGGGGACTACAGCTAATTTCTACCACTGAGGCACAGTCATAAAGCATTATTTCTGTTTATGGGGACACAGTGGGGACTTCCAGTAAAATACAGGCAGCAGGCAAAACTACATAAAAGGTCACACAGCATAATTTAGGCTATTTGCATATCTTTACAATGGAATCAAACTAAGACCGCCCCCAGTGACATTGCCTCTAGCAAGGTGATTGAGATGCTATAAAGTAATAAAACATTCAGGAACCATATAACCAAATAAATGAGAAAGTAAATATATCCTGTAATCTATAGCTTAACCTTTGGAATATGACCTACTTGCAAAAGAGGCCAGAGAAGATACTTCTTTATTAACTTTTTACTTTGAGATAATTTTAGACGCACACACACACTCACACGAGAGCACAGAGTTCTCACTCTTTCCTTTCACCCCACTTTCCCCTCAGGACTATTGTACATGATCAGACTGCAATGATGAAGTAGAGAAGCGAACATTCACATACTTATTAGTGGCTCATCTAAGGCATAACTTGAGTTTCACCGGGTCTACTGCTAATGCTTTATTTTATCTTGCTTATGATTTTATTTAGTTTAGGATGTGCCTGCAGGAAAACATCATTACTCTTGAATCTGCATTAATTTCTAAATCTCTCATAACTTTTCTCATAATACAAGACACTTTTGCAGAGTTGTAATCTTTTTTCTTTTTGTAGATTGTCGTTTTGGATTTGTATGAATTTTTTCCCTCTTGATGAGAGTGGATTATGCATTTTCAAGAACACAACAGAGGCAAGAATCTGCTGCTTTTAGTGTAACATGGGAAGTGGTGAACGACTTCTATCTGTTTTGCTATTCATATTAGCCTTGATTATGTGAATAAGATCATGTCTGTTAAGCTTCTTACTATATAGATACCAGTTTTGCCTCTGTAGAGGCAAAGTGGGAAAGTAGAACTATAACAATGTGTTGCTATCATATTATGTCCCATTAGTTTTACATTCCATCAATAGTTCTTGTCCTTAACAATTACTACTGTGGTATTTTCTTCTATTATAGTGACTTTTCTCTTTCTGTTATTCCTTTGGCATTCATTTATAAGAATTCTACTGTCAGGAAGTATTCTCTTCCTCCCCCACTTCTTAAGTCACTCAGCTATACATCTGTGAGTGTACATGTATAAGTGCTTTACTCTTTGGCTTATAATTCAGTGGTATGCATATTTATTTTACGTGGTCCCAGTTATGGTCATTAGTTGCTCCTTTAGTTTGGCTCCTGTGTCCTTCAAGGTCCTCTTATGGAGCAGTTTCTTATTTCTGAGAACTATAAGATGTTTCAAGTATAACTTGTGTCTTCACTTAGTCCTGAGGTCAATAATCTACCTCCTTTGGGGAATAATTTTAAGAAAGCAAGAAGACATGGGGGTCAAGAATATTCATCACTACTAAAGTACTATCTCTTGTAGGGCTGCTCAGAAAAAGAAGCGAATGTATATTTGAACACATATACACGTCTGTGTTTCTCCAAATATCACCTATATGTGAGTTCACTATGATCCTTTCATTCTAGTGGCAGCACACAGGATTCCTTCTAGTATTCTCACTATCCTCATGCCTATCTTTTTGCTCTGGCATGAGAAGCCCCTCTCTCCTCCACAATGGATTGACCTTATTTAATCCTAGCACAAGTAGAAAGTAGTGTCTGAAGGGCTAACCCATTCCCCTATTTGTACAAGAAACACTGTATCAGTGATAGTATATATTCACATAGGAATTTTTGATTGCCTTGAGTCTTATAGTATAGGCAAAATAATCATAGTTGTTCTTTGCTTCCCTGCCCCAACAGTAGAGTTATTTATTCATTTGTAAGAACTTAGTTTAAATGTGTTTGTATTCTCTTTCGAGTTCTCCTTGATCCTGACTTCATTTACTTACTGAGTATGTGAGCTATCACAATGTTTCTGAGAATCAGTTTTATACAACGGCATGATTAAAAAGTATCTCTTCCTCCTCAGCCTCCTGTCCTCTTTTGTTGTCCCATTTTATACCCTATTTCCACTCTACTTCCTATAGATAGTCTGTCATGTTAGCTTCTGGTTTATTATTGAATATTGTTTATAAAAATAAGTGGATTGTCTTATATTCTATATTGTTTTCTTTGCTTTTTTGAAACAGGATCTTATTCTGTAGTTTGTCCTGGAATTTGCTACATAGTCCAGGCTGACACTGCACACACAGTGATCTGCCTGTCTTAGCCTACTGACTACCAGGATTACAGGCATGAGCCATCATGTCCAACTGTATTTTCTTATATTAAGGATAGCATACTTCCGATGCTTTTAAGCATCTTTCTTTTTCCACCTAATACTTTCTGTAAATGCTTATATACAGTTCAGCGAGCTTGTCCTCTGTCTTTGTCTCAACCACATGGTGCTCCTTATATGGATTTACCACATTTCACTTCAGTACTTTTCTATTCATCATTATATGATTATTTCCTATGAGTCTAAAAAGATGCTGAAAGAAATAACCAGTGCATATGCATCTTCATATTTATCGAGGTATATTCTAGGGTAAATTTCTAGATGTTGGACTGCTGGTCAAAAGAGTACATGCATATGTTTGTTAGGTATTAAAAAAATTTCCTTTCAGCAGGACTGAACCAGTTTGTATTCTCACCAGCACTGTGTTGTCATACTTTTTAATTTTCACCAACATGATAAGTGAGAAATAGTGCTGCCAAGCTGTTTTAATTTGTGTTTCTAAGAGATACTTTCAATGCAGATGGAAAAAGGAAATTGAGAAGACAGAAGCTCAGATGGATGTGCCAGAGCTGCATGCAGAGCTGAGTGGAACACAGGAGTTCTCCAGCAAAACTTAGCATTAACCTGGGAAGCCCAGCACAAGATGATTCCGAAGTGACATAGAAAGTAAAACACCACGAGACAAAGACTAATGGGTTCTATTGGAGGATAAAGGCAAACGGAGCAACATCTGCAGTGTATCAGACATGAGGGAAGCTTTAGAAGGCTGCCTTGTTTTCCCATGCAAGAGAAACAATGGATGGTGTTTCAAGTATAGAGACTGAGAAAACATGTTTTCAAATCCATCTTAAAAAACAACTTTAGTAAAGAATGTAGGAGCTAGGGGCCAAGGACGAGTCAGAAGCTACAAACGGATGGACTGAGAAGAAGTTGCTTGGGGGTCCACACGTAGGCTGCCAAAGAAAGGGTAGAGACTGTGAGACCATGTGAAGCCCTGGGGAGGAAGCGCCCATGAAACATCAATATACAGAATGAGGAAAAAGAGGGTTAGAAATAATCGATGAACTCATGAATGAACAAATCATCAAAGTGATATTCTATACACATAAGGAGACCCAAAGAAATCTATTAAGCACAGAAGAAAACCACTTATTGTAAATGACTAACAAGGCTTATGACAAATAGATGGGGCTCAAACAATAGCCCTAGTGGGTAATGAGTGATCAGTTTGATCCCAAGGAAGCTTCTAGTTCTATTTCATAAATGCAATTGGGATCCAGAAATTAAGGAGGTTTTTCACTTTTCAAAACTGAGAAGTATCTAGAATTTACATGGAGCAAAATACATATATGAAGTACTTGACAAGGTATGGGAGAAAATGTGAATTCACTGGTAGTGTAAGACTTGGGCTCTGGGAAGTTTTTAATGCCAACAGGCACAGAGGAACAAAAGAAAGGAGAAAAAAATAAGCAAGCTGTTGATCTTCTGTTGTACTTTAGGTACCATTTACCAGCAATATAATGATATAATGATAAGGGAAAAATTATTGATCTTAGCTTTCCTGGGTGGGATAGAGGTCACGTTATGAAAATTTTGTAATCGAAAATTAAAAACTCAAAAGTTGTGGAATGAGGATAGTAAGAAATGAAGGAAAATTTCTTGGGTAGGGCAATCCTTAAATTAGACTTTATCTTGTTGGTAAAAAGGATGAGTGTATGGGGGCAGGTGGAGAGGCCAGTCTAGGCAGAATGACAAGTCTGTTGTGCAAAGGGGCAGAGGTGTGGTACATTCATAACAAGTGACATTTGAAAAAATATCATGGGAAGCCAGAGTTGTGAGGCATTTAACATCTCCCTAAAAGCATCATATTCGCACATAACATTAAAAAAAAAGGCCAGGGCATGAGGATGGCATTTAGAAGGAGAGGACAGACTTCAAATTGACCTTGGACAACAGAGAAGCTGACTGAAGCTAACTGCTTCCTCTTCTTGTGCGAGGAAAACAGTAGGCATCAGAATATGAAAGGGCAAAAAAGGCCAGGGAGGGACAGAGGAGTCCTGCTGAACTGTGAGTGGGAAGGTAGCCATCAGCTGGCCAGGCTAGCCATGGTGAGCAAAGCAAACGGGACCTCAGGCTGGTTCTGCTGTGTAGTGGAAGGTGAACTCTGAGGGAGTGTCTTCGGGGTAGTTTCAGTTTCCTCATCTGTCCAGTGAAGGGACAGAACTAACTCTCAATCCCTTCACATTCCATGTGTCATGAGCTAATGGCATTTGGGAAGGTTGAAGATGTCTGACTGTCAGAGGCAGCCCAGCAGAAGACAGGCCCTTCAAAGCACAAAGGCAAAGACTGGAGTCGTGTGTTGGAACCTGCACTGGAGGCTGGGAGGTGATTTGGAAAGGGCCTTGTAACACGTGGCACATCATTTAAAGAGCATAATCAGCTGTCCTCTATTTCTGGAGAGACAAGAACAAGAAGAAAGAGAACAAAGGAAAATGGGATCAAATTGCAGTGATGACTGTTAAATAACAGAATGATTTAGTCCCGGAAGTTATAAACATGCCTTTTGGGGAAGTATTTAGAAACAGTCTGTCTGTCCAAGATGATTCTGGATAGGGTCACCAGCTGTGGCTGCAGGCGGTTGGAGGAGCCAGACGCCATTTCCTTGCCCTTTCCAACTCCGTGTTTCTTTCTGCAGTTGCATAATATTATGCATAAACAGAGTGATACCAAATTACCCCATTTATACGTTTTATGCATCTATTAATATGGACAACAGCTTCCTTTCCATTTTACCAGTAAAGTTTTGAATACCAATGTAACTTGGCCTCTCCCCATTACAGCTCTGCCTTCTGAGCTAATTGCCTCGCAGAACACTTAAGGAGTCATTTTTCATTATGATGGTGAGTGAGGGAAGGCAGATGGCAGAGTCACATTATTGATTTGACGATCCTTGCCTGGCTTGTTGGATAAGTGGAACTGAATGTATGGTCACTACATCCACACTTAGGGCCTTCAAGGTTCAGTTCAAATGATGTCGGATAGGTGACAAGAATCCATTTATTCCCTGTGGTTCCTAAATAATAATCCCAGCCATCAAGTAGGAACCTTCATACCACCTCCCTGGAATCCTGTGGACTAATTTAAGTCTTAGGGAAGAGTGTTCTTTCTCTCTCTCTCTCTCTCTCTCTCTCTCTCTCTCTCAGCTTTACCAGTGCTTTTGGTGCATGACAGCCCAGGATACGCTGCCCATCAATTAAGGAATTCTGCTCAATTTGCATGGGCCATTCTCATTTGCAAATTATAAGGTAGATAGATGGAGATAAATTACTCACTTTTCAGAGGGTCATTAACTCTCCCCCTAAAAGCCCTTTGAGAACAACCATTGTGGCCTCAAGGAGTTAATGTAATTAGAGTCAACGTGCACCTTTGGTAGAATTACACTTCTGTGCTGGTGTGTGCTCCTCCTTTGAGACTTTCGTTCAGCTTGAAGGGACAGCCACAGTAAAAATACCTTTGTAGGGTACGTGGTAGGACCCGAGATGAAACCAGGAATTTGACCAAAATTCAAACATACTCCCTCTGGATTTTCTGGGAGATTACTGAACCAATGGGTAGTCCCTACCAAAAAAAAAAAAATGTTTATGTTGGCAGAAGGGTTCCCAGGGCTGTGACCTTCATTTAGCACTTTTACTGATGGGAGGGCATATGCTCTCAAGCTGCCTGGTTTCCCTTTTTGGTCAAGTGAGCTCCCACGTCTGCATTTTGGGGCTCTGTGTAACAGAGGTTGTGAGGCACTGCCCACTGAGAGGGAAATGATGATTCCTTTTCATGCTAGATGTTGCAGCTTGGAAAAACACACATGAAGGAAAGGTAAAGTCATTCCCTGAATGAGAGACTTGAGAGCTTGGTTCCTGCCCCTGCTCAGCTACTGACTCATTGACCCTAACATATGTCTCCCCATGTGGGGCTCCACACGTTTCTTTCTTGCAAACTGTGATGTAGAAACAGATGGATTCTAAGGCCATTTCCTAAGTGTTCAAAATTCTACAATTCTCTGCCTCTCAGGATTACCCATCCATCCTTGTTAAATGTAGAAGGCAACTTCTATGGACAATAAATGCTGCTATCCCTTCTCCACCCTCTACCAAATTCATATGCTGAAGCCCTAACCCCTAATGTAATGGCATTTGGAAGTGAGGCTTTGAGGAAGGGATGGATTCATGATGGGATTAGGGCCCTTATAAGAAAACAACAGAGCCAGTTCTGTCTCTACCATGTGAGGACACGGCCAGGAGGTGACCATCTATAAGCTGGGAAGAGGGTCCTCACAAGACCCCAAGTAGGCCAGGCTTCCTACCCTTTGACTCCCTAGCATCTTGAACTGTGAGAAATAAAATGTGTGCTGCTTAAGCCACCTAATATATTTATTATAGCACCCCGAGAACAAAACCCTCAGTCAAATTCTTCCAAATCTATACAGTGTAGGACTATTTTACTCCATGACCAGTCAAAGGTAAAAATTCTTAATAACTGACAGTTCATATACACTATGGTGTCAGCTGTCATAATACTGGGGGAGTCGGAGGCAACTGACCCATTACGTTCTATTCATACTCACACATTCCCATTGTGTAGCTTTTGTTCCTACTTTGCTTCAAAGTCAGCTTGTGGGTTATGAACAAATCCTGATTGGTTTTTCTCCATTAGCTTTGTAAGTTGATATGTTCAGCTTTGCTCCTCCTGCCTGATTTTTCTCATTGGTTAATAAATAATCATTTCAGGGAGGGAAGGAAAGGGAGAGAAAGACATGCTTGTCAGGTGTCAGTGTTGTGGGTCATGAATTCTGGCTTTTCAGGTGAGTTTGCTTGCTAATATTGGAAATGTTTAAGTTAAATGGTAAGTCACTTCTGCAGCACGTTTAATTAGTCATGTTCATAGTTATCAAGTTTCTTATCCATATTTTTGTCACTTATTTAACACATTAATCAAGTTCTTTCAATTACCATGTCATAACGATTAATTTAAATCTCAAATGGGAGGACTATGACAATGTCCCTTAACAGTGACACTGGTCAGTAGAGAAAGCTGGTGCTGGGCCCAGAAACAAACAGCTAATATCTTTACTCAGTCTAAAAACCAACCATGCAAAAATAAGCAGAGTGGAAAGACCACGTTGTCAGAAGGCTTTCTGATTCTTGACTCCACAATTATTTGTTCTGTGGCTATAGACAAGCGTTCTAACCTCCATGAGGTCATTTTCCTCACATATGGTGAAATGTGGTATGATGTACCTTATAGATTACAATATTTTAAAGATACTCTGGAGCGCAGAACATATCAGAAGTTATTATATGCAATGATAACTACTACAACAGTTGATATTCTGATCTCATACACACATTCTGAGTATAATTAATACATGGGCCTTTAGTCTATAAGGTTCAAAGTCTTTTTGTTGATGTTGTTCATAAAGTGTAAAATGTATTTGTCGTCTCTCAAATTTAAAACTAATATAAATATTTTAAATTTATTTGTTGCATGTGTACATATGCATTATATGCATGCTCCTATGTGTTTGGCTATGTGTGTGTGTGTGTGTGTGTATGTGTGTGTATATGTAAATCAGAAGATGATGTCTCCAATTCTCTATTTACCGAGGCAAGGTGCCTCACTTGACCTCAGGACTTCCCATTTCAGCTGGTCTAAATAGACAGCATGCCGCAGGGATCCCCTGTATCTGCCTTCTGAGCTAGTTCTGTGATTCCAGGCAGGCTTCCACACCCACCTGCCACTGAAGTGGTGCTGAGCTCCAAACTACAGTTCTCACGCTCACATGTCAAGCACTTTATCCTTTGATCCATCTCCCAAACTCTTAAATCTAACGGTTTAATGAAAAATATCATCCAAGGAAGAAATCAAAGTCAAAATCAGAAAACAGAATACTTTATAATAGGTTTAATCCTTGTAACATTGGAAATATATAACTTGCTCTGTTGTTTTATGTCATCTCTCATTAATATTATGATTTTCACTGAATCTTAAAAACAAAACAACTAAGTTTTAATAGAAATATTCCTTCAAAGGTATACTTCTGGCTTAATTTCAGTCCCTAAGATATGTAGCTTCAATGCCAGAAGAATCAATAACACATAAATCTACTAAGATTATGAGCTTAAAATTTATATTTCTGTAGTGTATCTATCTTGTGGAGATGGGTTCTATAATTTAAGAGTAATTAGTTTTACTTGTCAATCAAATATTGATCAAGCAGATACTAGGCACCAGAACCCTGATGGCAGCTAGGGATTCAAAGCAAAAGTGAGAGCTAAGCCGCTGCCACAGAGAGCTCACTGCCTGGGCCAAAAGTTAGTAACACAGGAACCAATGTGTTGGAAAGGCATAAAGGTATGGACTGGAAAATCCCGAGATTTCGAGCTAAGTGAAGACACGTAGTAGGTGACTAAAACAGCATCATGGAAGAGGAAGTGACATTTGAACTGGGTCTTGAAAATGAGCAGCTAACAGGGCAGAGGAAAGGTACAGCAGAAACAGTAAGTATGACAACACACACACACACACACACACACACACACACACACTCGTGGAAAAATAGGTACAGGGCCCGAGATGTAGAGGCAGTAGTAGATGTAGAGGGTGGTGAATGTGAGACCATCCTGGGCTATGTAGTTAGACATTTCAGAAAAATTCAAAGAGGAATAAAAAGAAATGAAGCAAAATAGTGCAGGATTACACAGCAATCACAAAGGCATCTATTTAAGAATCTTCCTTCCGTGGGCCTGAGAGGTTACAGTGAGTTCTTGAGGGCCCAGAGCGCCCGTACTGCTGTACACAGTAGGTACCATGCGGGATTCTGTGAGTGTTGTCTAGAAGGAGGCTAAGGCAAGGTTACTAGGGCCTCATGCCCTAAGTAAGTATGTGGTCTTGAACAGACCTATGAACAGGTCTTGAACAGGCTATGAACACTCCACAAACATTTATGAGGAGGGTGGGCCAGAGTGAGGCTTTCCTTCAGCAGCAACCCAGAGGAGAGACATCTGGATCTACACAAGGCATGCTGGGAGTAAGGATGGAAGACAATCTGCTCTACCTGTGGTAGCAGTCCGGTCCTAGGAGCCCTTTGTGGACTGCTTAGATTCAAAAGAAAAGAGAAGGCCAGATATGATGGAGGCAGTGGTAGGAGGATCGCCATGAGTTCGAGGCCACCCTGAGACTCCATAGTGAATTCCAGATCAGCCTGAGCTATAGTGAGACCCTACCTCGAAAATAAAAAACCAACAACAACAACAAAAAAAACCCCAAAAAAACAAAAAGAAAAGAAAAAGGAAAAGAAAAGAAAAGAAGAGAGCAGGCTAATGGGTGGGTTTCAGCCACTCGGAAACACTTTGCAAACGATGACAATAGGAAACAAAACAAACCAAGAGGCACTTGAAAGTTCAGCACTGTAACTGACACATCCGTCACACCCTCCTGGGCTCAGGGAACTTGGCAAAGAGGGGGAAGAACACGTGGAAGAGTGAAGAGCTAGAGAATAGCAGGAGTACTTCGGGACATTATTCCTTGGGCCATGGGGATGGGGTATTCATGACCTCACCTCACAGTGGATGTCGTTACCACCATAGACCTGAACAATATGGAGCCCATCAACGTTTGGACATAGATGATGGAGGGCTGCAAGGGCTGGGAAGAATGGGTTATCAAAAGAGAAGGACTACATGGAGTATGGAGTGGGTTCACTTAAATTGGGGCAGGAGAGGGGGGACAATGAAGGTAACGGGAGGGGCTTCATGATCAAATTATGATATGTTCACATATTAAAATTCTTAATCAAAAGTAAATCCTAAGCCAGGCATGGTGGCACATGCCTTTAATCCCAGCACTCGGGAGGCAGAGGTAGGAGGATCACTGTGAGCCGTGAGTTCGAGGCCTGGGCTAGAAAAACCAAAAAAAAAAAAAAAAAAAAAAAAGTAAATCCTGGGCTGGAGAGATGGCTTAGCAGTTAAGGTGCTTGTCTGCAAAGCCTAAGGACCCAGGTTTGATTCCCCAGTACCCATGTAAGCCAGATGCACATGGTGGTGCATGTGTCTGGAGTTCATTTGCAGTGGTTGAAGACCCTGGTGTGCCCATTCCCTCTCTTTCTCTCTCACTCTCGAATAAACAATATATATACATATTATTTTAAAAAGTAAATATCCAGGAGATAACATGTTTCCAAGCAATTCACTCTGGTCTAGAAAAATATTTTCAAAAATGCAAAAGCATTCTTCTTCTCCAAGAAGGTTAGTGTCTGGTATCGAATAAAAACTTACCTGATGTATTAGTGACTTTTTGAATTGTTATGACTAAAATACCTGACAGAAACAAGTTAAGGAAGGAAAAATTCATTTTGGCCCATGTTTTCAGAGAGTCCTTAGTCCATCATGATAGGGGTGGTGCCATGGGGCCTTTCTGTCCTGGTAGCAGGAAAGTAGCGAAGTAGTGAAGGACCAGGAAGCAGAGAGCACCAGGAGCCAGGCCCTGAGATTTAACCTTCAAAGGCTTCTTCTTGTCCTAGAGACCTACTTCTACCAGCTAGGTCCCAACTCCTAAAGATTCCACCACCCATTTCCCAACAAAGCTCCTCCTGCTGGAGAACAGCACTCACTACTGGAGCCTGTGGCAGGCATTCAAGATTCAAGCCATAGTATCAGTGTATAAACAGAAAAATTTTCTCCCAACCTAATTGATCCAGAAATGATTCAGGTGAAAGAATTCATCAACACGATTCAACATGATATGGGAGATGGTAAGAAAAAGATCAGGGTAAATATTTTAAGTGAATATCTGAAATAAAAACAACTTTGGGAGCTGGAAAGATGGCTCAGTGGTTAAAGGTGCTTATAAAGCCTGATGACCCAGGTTTGATTCCCTAGTACTTATGTAAACACAGATGCACAAAGTGGTATATGTGTATGGAATTCATTTGCAGTGGCAAGAAGCCCCAACACACCCATTCTCTCTCTGCCTGCCTCTTTCTATCTCTCCCTCAAATAAGTAAGTAAATATTTTAAGAAAGTACACTGGAGTGTGTTAATCATGAATTAGATATGATAGCAGCAAATACTAGTGAACCCTACAAAAACCAAGATAGCCATTGGAGAAGAGCTGGTCTGAGGCAGGGGCAGACGGTGTGAAGGGACAGGAGGGTGGGTGATTTTACATCCAAACAGTGGGAAAACCCTGGAAGGTGACACTCTTTGGCAGGTGAGAGGTGCTGGCTGCAGGAGCAGGAAACAAGTGCCCTGCTGTTTCCCTGAGTGAAGAGCTCATACAAACCTGGCTAAGGATGGACCCAGGGGAATAGAAAACCTTCCTTCCCATCGGTAAGGGGCTCATGAAGTCAGCAGTGCGGAGCAGCCATGGCCTGGGACGTGCATTGTGAGTACCTGAGATTGATCAGGCCTTAGAGCACCAGGGCAGGGAGGGAAGGGAGGGAGATCTTCCCAGAAGCTGAGGAGGTGAGGTGAGGAATATTCAACAGTCCCACACTGAGAATGGAGGAAAGGACATTGCAATGCCTAGGTTCATCACTCCATTATACTGCAGAAAAATATTATGCTTAGCAACTGTCCATCCATTTTTTTTTTCACCTCAGCACCCTTTGTTCATAGTAGTCATCACAAACTAATTATGGGCTTACTTGCTTGATTATTTGCTTCATGTTTGTGTGCACACGAGCTGTGACCTCCACAAGGGTAGAGACTAGCACCTGGCAGATGCCTTTGAAGATGTCTTGAGTGAATAAAAGCAGCAAGAGGACTCACAATAGCCAGTTTTGGAGCGAAAGAGATAAAATGATTTCATTTATTACCTTTTGAATATCTGATGTGGTAGTTTGAATAGAGGGCCCCCAATATATTCAGTATTTTATTAGTTTGTAGTTTGCGTCTGCAGCCACCCGGCTGGAGTTGGTGTCACTGGGCGGATCGTAAGGTGTGGTGGTGGGTTTGAGATTTCAATCTAAAAATATGCAAAGTGTCCTAGCTGGCATTCATGAGGTGTGCTCTGCCGTGTGGCTTTTGGCTTTTAGGCTTTCTCTTCCTTGCCTGGTCCTGTAAGAGCAGGCCAGCTTCTTCTGCCATTATGGAACGTCCCCTGGATCTGAAAGCTTCAATAAATATCCCTTCCTCCATAACTGTGCCTGGTCTGGAAGTTCATCTCAGCGAACCTGAAGCTGTCTGCTACAACTGATATTTTTGGAGAGAAACTAATTTTATTTTATCAATAATTGCTAACATTTGCTCTTCCGTCCATCCTGAGTGCTTTAAGTTTTTAGTTAACTTTATCACATTTTTCTTTCTTTCTTATTTGTGTAGATGCATGCATTGGCTCTAAGCAGTATTTGGATTTGAGAGTAAAGGTAACTATTATATTTTTAACTTTATTTATTTTGTGTGTATATGTGTGCGCATCAACGTGGACATGTACCATAGCATGTGTGTGGATATCAGAAGACAACTTTTGGGCAAATTCTCTAATTCAATCTAGTTTTGAGGTAGGAACTCTCATTATTGTTCACCACTCTGTAAATTACCAGCACATTTTCCTGTCTCCACCTCCTTCTCATGCTAGGCACACTGGGATTATAGAAAGTTGACATGGCTTCCCACTTTTATGTGGGGTCTGAGGATCAGAGCTCAAGTTGCACAGCAAACACTTTATCCACTAGGCCATCTCCCCAGCCCACATGACAGATTTTTATAATGAACTTTTATTTAGTAGTTCTATTTATTATTCCATGCCCCTGTGACAAAGGGAGTGCTAAGATTAGATCAACAGATGTGTGTCTCCAAACGCAAAATGAAGTTACAGTGGCAGAGTCGTGAAGGACAAGAGTCTTAGAAAGTCCAAAGCCGGAGGCAGAGGTAGGAGGATCGCTGTTTGAGGCCACCCTGTGACTACATAGTAAATTCCAGGTCAGCCTGGACTAGAGTGAAACCCTACCTCAAAAAACCAAAAAAAAAAAAAAAAAAAAAAAAAAAAAAAAAGAACAGAAAGTCCAGAGGCTTCTGGCAATGGAAATTTGCTTTAAAATCAATCTGTCCTCAGGGGAAAGAGAGCCAGCAGGTGTATTTCTCCCTAGCATTTTTTGTTTTTTCCAGGTAGGGTGTCACTCTATCCCAGGCTGACCTGGAATTCACTATGTAGTCTCAGGACTACAACTCACGGCCTCATACTCACAGCCAATCCTCTTAGCATTGCCTCCCAAGTGCTCGGATTAAAGGCATGCACCACCATGCATAGCTTTCTCACTAGCATTTTAAGATCTCTTTACCTACTTACAAAATAGGGGAGCTGTGAACTATTTGTGTCTACCAAACATGCTAAGAAGATTAGGAACCAGATTTTATTAGTAAAATAATTACAATTATTATTTTTAATTTATTTGTTTATTTGAGAGTGACAGACAGACACAGAGAGAAAGAGGCAGACAGATAGAGAGAATGGGCACACCAGGACCTCCAGCCACTGCAAATGAACTCCATATGCATGTGCCTCCTTTGTGCATCTGGCTTATGTGGGTCCTGGGGAATCGAGCCTCAAACCGGGGCCCTTAGGCTTCACAGGCAAGCGTTTAACTGCTAAACCATCTCTCCAGGCCCCCAATTATTATTTTTTTAATTTAAGGGGTGACACTAATTATTTTGGTTGTCAACATGTGATGCATGAGATTGTAGGTATCCTAGTTGATCCCAAATAGCCAGGAATAGAAGTTGAGGACCCCTCAGAAGCAAGTCATTTGCCCTCTCCACCCCAAAGAGGCATGGTAGCATAATTTGTAGCAGAGCCGTGCAAAAAGCTACAGTGAATGCATCTCAGACTGAGTCCTGTCAACTTACAGCAGGAAGTAGGACTCAGATATCAAATGACGTGCCCCTTATCACACAGCTAATTAGTGAGAGAACTGGGTCTCTATCTCAGGACTTATAATTCCAATCCACAGTTCATAATATTCAAACTGAAAGGTTTTCCCTACATTAGCATGATCCTGTTGCTGTTATACAAGGAGTAATGCTTTCATTAGCAGACGGCCAGCACACATTTGCATTTTACCAAAATTCTGCAATTAAATCTCAAGAAAAGACCAACCCATCTTCCTTGCTCTCTTAAGTCTACTGATTCACACAGACCCCTCAGCTCTTTCCATTTCAGAGCTGTATTTAAAGTCCTTCCAGGACTAAGGACTATTTGGAATCACCTGTGTCTATACTGAGATCACAGGGGCGTACAGTGGTCCTAGGTTTGAATGCTAGTTCATTCACTTGCTAGCTGTATTTGTGCTGGATAAGTCATTTAATCTTGATGGAAATTAAGGAGAGAGTGGGGCAGCCATAGTTGATCCCCTGAGTCAGTACCTGGGCCAAAGCAGTATGTAGGCATTCATGGTGTCCAACACAAGGCCCAGCCCAAACCTGACAATTGTTTGTACTTCTTCCTTTTTAATTTAAAGAAACCAAAATTCTTTTTGTCATTATTATAAATAGGAAATGTATACATAATACTGTTGGATAGACTATCATTTTAAGTATTATATAACACTTCTAGATAATTCCAAAACAAAAAAAAACCAACACTGATTATTGGGGCTGGAATGATGGCTCAGTGGATAAGAGCATTGCTTATAAGGCCTGATGGCCTAGGTTCAATTCTCCATTACCCATGTTAAGCCAGATACACAAAGTAGTGCATACATCTGGAGTTCAGTTATGGTGGCAAGAAGACTTGATGTGTTCATTCTCACTCTCTCTCTGTCTCTCTCTGCTTGCAAATAAATGATAAAAATATTTTTTTAAAACTATGGTTTTATTTCCAAAATTTCTAAACCTAATGTTAGAAATTGCAGTATTCTCTTTGGTGACATGAGAGTCAATTACACATGTAGCAGGATCTTGGCACATTTTCCTTTTAGTGGAAGCACACAGCTTCTTTTCAGCAGTGGACATTTGGGACACTAGGATTTTTTTTTTTTAATTTGAGAGAGAGAGAGAGAGAGAGAGAGAGAGAGGAAGAATAAAAGACAGAGAGACTGGGCGTGCCAGGGCCTTTTCAGGTGCTGTGAATGAACTGCAGACATGTGCGCCCCCTTGTATGTGTGTGCGACATTGAGCGCTGTGTCACTTTTGCATCTGGCTAAATGTGGGACCTGGAGATTTAAAGAGGCATTCTTAGGCTTCGCAGGCAGGCGCCTTAACTGCTAAGCCATCTCCCCAGCCGGACCCTAGGATTTTTAATCCAGTGAGAAAAGTTAATCTGCTTCTCATTAGGAAAAAATCCATACACCACAGAATCCATAACCATCCATCACAGAGCGACAGACAACAGCAGTTATTATCATTTTTAGTTTATGACTCTATGACACTGGTGGAAAGTACTGTCTAAGGTGACTGGAGAGATGCTTGGTTGTAGTATCATGGAACAGAGTTACTTAATGTGTCCTGTTTTCTTGTGGATGCTACTTTGTAAGCATCTTGAGGTCAGAAGAGAAGCTTCCTAATGGACATTTTCCAACAGTATCAATCCCACATGAGGCCAGATGAGCCTGCATGATTGGTGGGGGCTGTTCACTAAAAACATAAGAAAGTAGCAGCAGGATTAAAGGTGGGAGAGCAGGGAACTTGATTAGTCCAGCTTAAGGAATGCTAAATAAATAAGTAAATAAGTAAATAAATAAAATCTGCTGAGCCACATAGGGGGAGAATTGCTCACAAGCATCTAAGTTCATGATACAATGAATAATAATAACAAAACACAAGAAGACTCATCATGGGGGAGGTCTAAAGTGAAGCAGGAGTGAGAGAGAGCAATGGAATATATGTGTCATGAAAGAAGAAGGGGGAACTTTGTGGGGAGAGGTAGGGGACCAGTAGAGGGGCCGGGGGGGGAGGTAGTGGGGACAGCAAATAAGATCAAAGTATAATGACATATATGCATGAAAATGTCACAATAAAAGCCATAACTTTGTTGTAACAATTAATAAAAATAAAGAAATAATAATAAAAGGATTAGTGCATGGGTAATCTAATGGGTGAATCTACATAGTTTTTCCTTTGATCCCTCATAAGACGAAAGCCATGGGGAGGCAGTTAAGGGCCATGCCTCATTATTACTTGTTAAATATTACAGAAACATTTGTTGGTGGAAAGAGAATAAAGTCCAAAGACAATGCAATCGCCTTTGTTATTCTCCCCACACAATCCCTAGCTGCAACTGAGAGAAGATGGCTAAATTGGTGCCTAATGCTTCTGCTTTTAAGTGATGAAATTCAGTTTCTGAGGGAACATAACGTGATGTTTAATTTTAATTGTCAGTTTGACTGTATCAAGGCATACCCAGGAAACTGGTAGGGTGGTATTTGGGGGTGTGTGGGTAAGGCTGTTTACAGAGAGATTTGTCTAGATTTGAGTCTACTTGAGGGGAAGATTCTCCCTCATTGTAGGTGTGCATCCTCAGCTAGGAACTGGAGAGAACAGACCCAGGAAAGGCGGATGTGTCTGTCTCCTGGTAGCACCTACATTTCTTTTTCTTTCTCCAGTGGAATCATGAGCTTTTTATTATCTCCTAACATTTTTATTATAAAAATTCAATGATGTATCAAAGTTGTATTTCATAATTGTGGAAGTTTGAATGTATGTCCTCCATAGACTCAGGTGTTTTATTAAAGCTTATAACTTGGATCTCCAGCCACTTGGTTGGAAGAAGTGTCACTGGGGGTGGATCCTGGGGTCCAGCCATAGGTGGGTTTGGGGAAGGATCTGATTTTCAATCTGAGCTCTGGCCAGGATGCCTGCTGGTTACTGCCCTTTTCTGCTGGTTGCCCTTGGTTTGGGGGCTGTCTGGTTGTTTCTCTCTGCTTGAACATACATATGGAAGTAGCTTCTCCCACCACTGTTGGAACTCCCCCCTAGAGCTGTAAGCTTGAAATAAATCTCTTCCTCTCCTAAACTGTATCTGTTTTGGATGTTCATCCCAGCAACATAAAATTGACTACAATAATGAACACTAGTATCTCCACCACTTAGAGTCTTCTATTGACATTTTACTTTATTTGCTTAATAACCTATCTATCTACATCTTACTCTGCACTCATTAACATATCGTATATTTCTGATGCATTGCAAAGTAGATGCTGACAGTAGAGAACACTGTATTTTGAAGGAGTAGAATCAAAGAATCTAATCCTGTAAGAATGCCTGGGAAAATTTACTACTTAAAAACAAGAAGGGCTGGAGAGACGGCTTAGGGGTTAAGGCGCCTGCCTGCTAAGCCTAAGAATACCGGTTAGATTCTCCAGGTCCCATTTAGCCAGATGCAAAGTGATGCAAGGGCGCAATGCCGCAATTGTCCACAAGGGGGCGCACAGGTCTAGAGTTCAGTCACAGCCGCTGAGAGGCTGCTGGCGCACCCATTCTCTATCTGTCCCTCTCTCTCTCTGACTCTCTCAAAAAAAAAAAAAAAAAAAAAACAAGAAGACCCAAGGAATAAGCACCTATTGAGTTATGCACAGAGATACCCATCACTCTTCACTTTTCAGGCTCTGGAAATAGTGTGTAAGCTGTTTCAGTGCCATGTCTATCAAGAGGAACCTAACCAAAGGCTTCAAATTCTGGAAACAGACTGTTAATTATAGAGAAATGATCTGTGCTCTAGATCATTGTTACTTGGAATGCTAGAATTCTAGAATCTCTTTTGTTTGTTTGTTTGATGTAGAGTCTCGCTGTAGCCTTGGCTGACCTGGAATTCACTATGTACTCTCAGGGTGGCCTTGAACTCACAGCACTCCTCCAGCCTCTGCCTCCCATGTGCTGGGACTAACGGCGTGTGCCACCATGCCCAGTTTAGAACAAAACCTTTTGTCCTTTGCTCTACATGCTAGTATTTGCAAAGTCCAAATATTCCTTGAGTGTAGAAGCACATGGCTCTCGACACCTTGCTCCTCTCATTGCAGAGTTTCACAGTTTTGTCCTGAAGATCAAATGCGAAAAATGGGACAGTGCTGTGCACAGCTCAGGCAGCCCTGGCAGGGGAAGTCATCAGGCAGTTTCTGTGAGGACACATGGCTGATGTCATGGGCCTCATGGCTGCCTCACTTTTTAGGTCAGTCAAAAAGGATTTCAAAGGTTAAAGGGACAGAATACTGGCAGCTGCCTTTACTCTTTTTCAGGAAGCCATGGTGTCAAGGATCTAGAAGGGCCTTGGTGTTGATCACATGGACTTATTTTCATTAGTGAAGAGTTTGTTTTGGAAATCATCCCAGCTTTAAAACAATGCTTCCATTAGCTGGGCACAGAACCTATAATTATCTGTCTCATCTGCCCAGTGCCAAAGTATTCTACAGACTGCTTCCCCTTCACCTTGGTGACACTGAAAGGAGAAAGACAGTAAAGAGGTGTGGGGAGTATTTTTCAATGGATAGAAATTCTTTTTTTTTAATTTATTATTTTTTATTGACTTTTATACTTACATACAAAAAAAAACCCTGATATTTCCCTTCCCTTCTTACAACAAGACATCAGCAGGTACTACCAATGAATGACTCGAAAGGTGATGGAAACCCTCTGCTTTATATGGGAAAAAAATTCTACAACAAGAATACCTAAGCTTGCAAGGTATAAAGTGGTACAGTTTCCTTTTCTGGATGAACACAAATCAAGAACGTGAGGGACAAGGCCAAAGCTAAGTAGGGTAACAAGAAAAAATAAAAGAAGTAGGACAACACGTTCATTATCAATTATTCTCATTGAGAACTTTGGGACTTAATTTAATGCACAAAGGGAATTGAGGAGAAGATCTAAAATCACCTGAACCCTCAAAAGCATCCTTTCCACTAGGAATCGGATAGAAGAGAGAACCAGGACAAGGACATTCTAAATTCCAAATCTAAGGACTGAAGTCTGTGAGGGGAATGAGGGTGGTGCGTGATTTGGCTAAAAGTACACTCGGCGTTGGGCATGTTTACAATGTGCACACCATTATACCTATGAGAAGACCATGAGAAGAAGCCTCACCTAGCTCCAAGACCAAAGCATCCTTTTCACATAGAAAAATGAGACTCAGAACAAGTCTCACTATTCTCACCCTATGGACGGAGAATCCCTAGCTCATGAACTGTCTGGTGGGAGGGCGACGATATGTCTTACAACTGATGTGGCCGCATCATGCTATCATCCTTAGACACCACGAAACACCCCAAACACACGAGTGCCCTAGGTTGATTCCACATTCACAATGCAACTTCTAATCATATCTGTCATCTGCTTTCCCGTATGCTGCATATACCATACCCTGGAAAGAAAAATATAAAGCTGCCCAGAAGGGTCAAAAACATATTTTCCTTGCTAGTGATCTTTCTTACTGTCATTGCAACAAATTGACTAAAGAAAGCACAAGCATTTCATACACACACATATATTCAACACATGTTGTAAGAGCAACACTTGCAAGTCTGAATTCATGGCATGCAGATATGTGTGTGAATGGTTATATGCTAACATTTTCATCATGCTCCAAATTAGACCTTTGCAATAGATCCAACTGGGCTCGTTGGTGTTGTTTTCTCATTTTAAGTCTACAAGTTTGCATAACTGCTACTGCCTCATTCATCATACCTGATTGTCCGGGAGGTGGGGCACCTGATGCTCCTCTTGGTAGACAAAGAAACACAGTCAGAACAGCAGCTCGGTTCCCAGCACAGGGTTCAATGGCTATGGGTTTAGGTGCCCCCTAGAAAAGACATTGCACTGTAAGTTCACAGAGGTGACATGGCACTGCTGATTGATTTTGCACTTTGTCCTTTAGTCAGCAAAACCACACACACCTACTTGGGGACACACCACGTGTCCCTTTAACCCCAAACTCCTGGCACAGTGTAGATGCAAACCAGCCTTCAGTTGAATGGGTGAGTGCATTTGTTACAACATGCAGCTGTGAGTCAGAGTTATGCAGCTATGGTTGCTTTTTCTCAATTCCTTCCTCTTGCCAATGATGTATGAATCTCCACTGATGGAAGAGATCACAATTTGACATATTCTATGACTTGTTCATATGCATATGCGTGGTGAAATTATTACTATATTCAAGCAAATTGATATCTCTATTACTTCACACAGTTACCTTCTCCATTTGTTTAAAACACCTAAAACCTATAATCTCAGCCTAATTTTAGCATGCTGTACTTTCTATCTGTAGAGTTATTTGTCTTATCATTGCAGTATTACACCTTTGACATCCAGCTTCCTATTCTCTCTCCCTCCCTGTCCATGATACAGCCATTTCATTCTCTGATTCTGTACATTTGCCTTAAAGAAAATTCACTTTTGGTTCATGTTAGCATATCTCTGGTATCATTTTGGTGAAATATATGTTTAATAATCATCCATCGATGTGCTTACATAAATAACATTACAGAGATAAGGTAAATGAATACATAATAAAGAAAGTAGTGCTATTAATATTTTACTGCTTTCTGATAATGGATTAGGTGCTCAAAGACCATTACATATGGTAGCTTACTCAGGAGGCAGAGGTAGGAAAATATCTGTGCATTTGAGGCCACCCTGACACTACATAGTGAATTCTAGGTCAGCCTGGGCTATAACAGGACTCTACCTCAAAAAATCAAAAACAAGTTATAATAAGTCTGTAAGATGAGAATCTTGAAGCAAGAAATTTAACTCTTGCTGAAAAGGACTGGGTAAGTTCAGTCATGCTGTTTCCTGAGTCTGTGTTCTTGATCATACAATGCAGCTTACGATACATGTGCATGCACCCTCACGCATGCACATGCACACATATGCACATACTCCTATATACCCTCCCTCCTCAGCTGCTTGCATTCAAACACACTCATGGACCTTGGGGTCAAATATACTATGACTTTTTTTTTTTTTTTTGGTTTTGCGAGGTAGGGTCTCACTCTGGTCCAGGCTAACCTGGAATTAACTATGTAGTCTCAGGGTGGCCTCGGACTCACGCCGATCCTCCTACCTCTGCCTCCCAAGTTCTGGGATTAAAGGCGTGAGCCACCACGCCCGGCTCAAATATACTATGACTTTTGAAACAGTGTAGATATCAGTTTAGCCTAGGAATGATGGTTTGGACTAAATTATTCCAATAACTTTTATAGAATAGTTGAAATATCAAAGGAGCATAACTGGATAATGGCAAAATAAAACAGAAGAAAAACTGAGTTAAGTAGAAGGAAAAACTATAATTATTAGAACAAACAATTTTTCCAGGTTTTTTTTCTATTGAATATATTTTCACTTTCAGAAGAAGCACAGACATATGTAGTCATTCACCTAGACTAGTCTAGAATATTGTCATTTCCAGAAAGTGTAATGAAGCATTAAAGATAAAATATGTCTCCTTTCATGTAAAACTTAAGACTGAATTCCTGGTGACATGGTTTTATGTGGTTATAAAAGACTTTTCCTTTATAGAAACATAAATCTCATCTTTTAAAAGTACCCTCATATAGATACATTTTGGGAGTTTTCAGTATAAAGGTGAAAGTGGTCATGGTGGTGGAAGAAAAGGGCATTAAAATGTTCCAGGAAAGTGCTACCAGCCCTGCTGCATTACTACATCAAGTTACCTGAGCTCTGGGTTTATACTTAAAAGCTTATGTTTAATTTAACAGACTTAGTTTGGAAAATGTTAAGCCAAAATCAGCATAAGTACACAGATATTATCCAATGATGTAAATATTTAGAGAATAGGCTTGTCATATTCCAAGACTAACAGAAAAATACTATGAACGTTTCTAACATATTTCTAGGAAACTAAAATTCAGGTTAATTTAATAAATACAAGGTATATGTAAAGGTCAATTTGTTAAAATATACTAAAATAATGCAAAATGAATTCATGGTTTAAAGACAGCAACATATTAGAAATGCCAAAATCATTTTCACAACGTCTAAGAAATAATTGATCATTTTTTACCAATAGACAAGTGTTTCTTTGTTTTATTATTTTGGTTCTAACAGACTAGCACTAGATTACTCCCAAATCATGTTTTAAAAACTTGATCTCAAAAATTAGAATAGGACAGCATGATAGGAACTCCAAAACCAAAAATGTCTAACTTTATTTAAAGAGTGTTCATTTGTCCTTACAGTTGAAAACTGTTCAACACATTACTCAGCAAAATCTTTGCTATACCAGTAACCTCAAGGACTTAAAACTCAATTTTGAGAGAAAACCAAAACATTTGTGTTGAAAACCTTTGTGCCTAAAACTAATGAGCTGCAGCAGGATGAACAGGAATACTGGTGATTGTTCAATAGTGTGAATGGAAGGGAACTTTGACTGCTAAATAAAATAGCAAAAAAAAAAAAAAAATTAGAATAGGAGCTGGAGAGATGGCTTAGTGGTTAAGTGCTTGCCCTGTGAAGCCTAAGGACTGCGGTTTGAGGCTCGATTCCCCAGTACCCACATAGGCCAGATGTGCAAGGTAGCTCATGCATCTGGAGTTCGTTTGCAGTGGTTGGAGGCCCTGGTGTGCCCATTCTCTCTCTCTCTCTCTCTCTCTCTCTCTCTCTTTCGACCTCTTTCCCACTCTGTCATGTCGCTCTCAAATAAATAAAAATAAAAGTAAATTATAATAGTTAAATTTTACTGTGAATAAAACAACTGTTGGTCAGGCATGATGGATTATGCCTTTAATCCCAGCACTTGGGAGGCAGAGGTAGGAAAATCATTGTGAGTTCGAGGCCACCCTGAGACTACAGAGTAACTTCCAGGACAGCCTAGAGAAGGTCTCTGCCTTAAAAAAAAAAAAAAAAAAAGAGTTGATGTAGCACAACTAATTCCTCTCAACTGAAATGTTTCTTCTGAAGGGAAGAAGGAGGTGCTCAGAGGTCAAATCTTAGAGAGCTAAAACTTAAAAGGTCACAGGACCACACCCCAGGTTAGAGGAATGATTACTGTTGAGGGCCGACTTTGACCAATGTTATGTTGTTATTGAAACATTCCCACTTAGGAGACCAAGTCTGGGAAAAGTGTTGCAATATCCGGCCCTGGAGATACCTAAAGGGGGAACAACTGCTTGGGAAGGGCCTCCTATCAGCTGCCTGCAGGTTGTACAGTGTGTCTGGGGGATGCAGCTTTGATAAGTTGTCGCCTATGCTGAGGTTGGGCTGTGCAGTGATGCAGCTGCCTTTGAGTCCTGGTGCAAGCCCTCAGCCTGATCCATAAGTAACCCCAATAAATGCATTGGTTCAGCGGAACTGGTTTTGGTGAAGTCGAGCTTTGGTCTGTCATCTGAGCCCTATCTGGGGTAAATAGACAATTGATATATATTTGTTTCTCCCCAGGGAAAAGTTTCCAGAAACAGCAGAGAAACAGTGATTCTTGGTGTGGGACACTGAAAGAAACCATAAATGATTTGGGAACACATCCGCTGGCCTTGTTGCCAGGCTACCTTCCTTCTGTTTTTAACACCAGCAGGAAAGGTTTTAAATATCAAATCCGGGTGCTTAAATATCAAAAGCATCAACTAAGAGGGAAAAAACCAACGTGACAAATATCTGTAAATTTCTGAGATGAGAGGTGGAATACTCCTAATTATTTAACACTTTGAACTTCAGAGATGAGCAACAGAGAAAGACAGTTAGGGAGTATCCTGACCATGGAAAAGGAGTAATGTCTACATAAAACGAATTCTGTAAAATCTTCCTTGGAATAATTCTCTTACTCTTAACTTCTGCTCCAATTGTAAAGAAAACATTAAAAAAGTCTTTGCGTTGGTAAGCCATGTAAAGGGAGATTATAATCCTATTTTAAAATCAAATTGGTTTAGGACTTGGTCTATTTTTAGCTATAAGAATTTTCAGAAAAGGATATTAACAAAGAGTGAATTATTCATTATGTTTAAAATATTAGGCACTAGCACTGCTCTTTGACACTTCTAAATGGAATTCACATAATTAAGAAAATATTTTCAAAGATTTTGTGGCAAATATTTTCAAGACGGGATTTTAAATGAAAATGGAAAGAGACACTTTATAGCACTTGAATATTACAACAAAAAATAGCAAAACCCCACAGATGAGAATATTTCGGATAGCCTGAGGTTTGGCAGTTGTTTGTGATAAATACATAACCATGAATCAAAATCACTTCACAATGACATAACATGTTCGCTGCACTGTGCAATTTATCATGCATTTTCCATGGCTGCCTTTGAAAGAGATAAGGCAAGGAAGGGTTTGTTTGCCCACAGCACTCAGCGACTGTGATTTACTTCCAGGCATTTTCATATTTGTTTGTTCTGCAAAAAGCTGGTGTTAGACCGTGCCAGAAAATATCACTGACAGTTATATAATTAGCAGTCCTTGTTTATTAAGCACACAGCACTCTTACAAAAGACTTATTTGGTTCACTCTGGTATTTTTGAAACTGTGGTACTCTTTCTTGATGGGCAATACATTTTATGTTAAACTCATTCCATTTTTTAGCTCTTAAAGACAAGTTACCAGAGAAACTTCTAGAATCATAAATACATTCAAGGTTATAGTTCTTAAAAGTTGTAATAATATGTTCTGAAAGTGAGACTGTCATTTGAGGCCAGCATCTGTCTTGGGAAACTACTGGGATGTAAATAACTGCAGGCTTAGAGCACTGATGGGCAGGAAACCCTGTGTTTCTTTCTTCCATTGGTCCTCTCAAGGGTGAGTGAATGAGTGAGTGCTTTGCTTAGAAGTCACACTGAGGTCCACCTCTGGAAACCCTGCCCGTACCCAGCAGTGTAGGATTTACAGAACTCACTGCTGTCTGGAGACCAGTTATTACAAAAGAGAGGGCAAGTCTAGTACATAAGACTCACACATTAAAAAGATGCTGCACCCTTCTTCAAAAACTTTCTGTACTTCCAAAGTAAGGTTTGCAAACTCAAAACTCAAGGCAGGCCCTACATTAGATTATTTATCTTCCAGAGTGCATTGTGCATGGTAAGTGAATGAGGGAATGGATGAATAAATAAGCTTACCACAAATGTCTAGGTGAGATAACTGTGAGGCTTAATAACTTTTTTTTTGAGAGAGTCAGAGAGAGAATGGGCGCTCCAGTGGCCTCTCAGCTGTTGTGAACAAACTCCAGACATATGCGCCCCCTTGTGGGCAAGTGCAGCATTGCGCTCTTGCATCATTGTGTCTGGCTAAACCTGGGAACTGGAGAATTGAACAGGTGTTCTTAGGCCTAGCAGGTAGGCGCTTTAACCACTAAGTCATCTCTCCAGCCCGAGGCTTAATAACTTGTATCCAGATTGTGATATTAAAGAAATAAGGGACCACTTGAAAATAATAACTGTTAACATATATTGAGTTTGTCTTAGACGCCTTGTGTCCTGCTAAGCATTTAACATGCACTATTGTATATAATCTATGTAGCAATCCTATTAAAGGGGAAGCTGTTATTTTCTGTTATACTGGTGAAGAAATTAGAATACAGGGAGGTCAGATGATATTCTCAGAATACTTATAGCTAGTGAGGGGCAGACTCAGGATTAGAGCTCAGATCTGATTTTAGAACATAGGTTCCTAATTTAGGTCCTAACTACAATATGACTAGCTTAATCAAGGTTATAAATATACAGTGTAACTAAAACGTATTAACTTAAAAAGCCAAGGAGTCTGTCATCTTGTCAGTTTGACTATAACTGGTAGAAACCAATGGAGGATTTCAGTTATAAAAATTACCTAAACGTTAGTTTAACTAAGGCCATGTTTTTTAAAAGTTAATACCAGCCTTACATGGTGGCACATGCCTTTTAACCAAGTACCTGGGAAGCAGAGGTAGGAGGATCACTGTGAGTTTGAGGCTTGTCTGAGACTACAGGGCAGCCTGGGACAAAGCAAGACCCTGCCTCAAAAAAGAAATAGCCAAACAGCAACAACAACCCAGTTAATACCATTTAATCCCGTTTTGCCTACATGGGACTAGCTTTCTAAACTATTGTGGTACAGGGAGAAATTGTAATGCAGCCAAACACAGGAAGAGTTCTGGCCAGCATGCAGGATGTGAGTCCAAGGGTCAGCTTTGTCACTCACTGTCTAGCTATGTGGTTCTGGACATCTTACTAAGTCACTTTCCCTCAATGGAAAATTAACAAGTTGGTTGGATGGATGTTAGGGTCCCTTTTCTATTTAACATTCTGTGACTATGATTTATGAACGACCTCCAGAATCTTTGACATACCAATATCTACTATGTCTAAGTATCATGAAATGTAAAATTTCCACTGCTTCATATTTTTTTCCCTTCTCAGGCATTTTAAATGGCACTTCTAATTTTAAAGAACATTATTATAACATAAGATGAATACATTATATAGGACTAAATGGCCACCATCACGTGCCAAAAAAGCAATTAGAAAATTGAGTCAAGGAATTAAGGATTAATGTGGATATGTTATACCTGTCAACTGTAATGAGTGTTTTGACAAGGAAAGAATAAAGTCTGACAGTATTCACAAATACTAATTTGATATATGAATGAAATATTAAAAACACAAAACAACTACACATTAATCACTCTAACATTTTGCTTCTAAAACATGTTTAATGCTGTTCTTATCTGAACCTATCTATAAATAAAAATGAGTCCTTTTCAGCAGCCTGCATGACTTGGTATTTGCAGTTTAATGAGTGTTTATATTGATATGAAATTTAGTTTTTAGTCACATAAGTAACATTGAATTAATTTACTGAGACTTGAATTAAATCAGCCCAGAGATTTGATACACTGCTAATCAAGTATGTTTGATTCCATAGGATGAACAAATACCAAGATTCCAGATCTCAAAAACACATTCCCTGATTTCACTGCTCAGTCTTGGGAAAGAATGAAGTCGCAAAGCATGTTCTTTCTTATTTACATTTTCATTTTCATGACATGACAAAGAACTAATGGGCTTAACTCACTGGAGAGCTTGTATATAAAAGAAATTAAGCTGATGGGCACTCTCAAAACAGGGTTAAATTACAATAGCACCATGGCCCAGGGAATGGATAAAGGAATGAAGCACAATAGTCACAGATGAGTGTTCTGCAGGCATTCTAATAGCAAATTGTTTTATATCTGTGGTAGTTTGAATGTGCAATGTCCCCCATAACCTCCTGTGTTTGTTATTAAGCCTCATACAAGCCTTTGGGAGGTAAAGCTTGCTGGAAGAGGTGTGTCATTGGGTGTGTGGACCTTGGGATTTCATAAGGTAGTCCCCTTTGCCAGAGCTAGCTCCCTCACACTTGCTCTTTCTTCACACAGCTGATGGTGCGACATCTGGCTGGCTGTTCTGCCATGCTTCCCCTGCCATGACGAGAGTTCCCCTTAAGCTGTAAGTTGAAATGAACCCTTTATTTTCAAAAGGTGCATCTGGTTGGGTGTTTTGTTTTTTTTCTTCTAGCAACAAGAAGGTACCAGTTATAATATCCTATCCAATTTTCTCCTTTGTTGAAATGCCTCCATGTTCAATCTCTGCTCTTACTGCACATATACACATGCCCAGAAACATGCATACTTGCTCAAGGTTGGTATCTGCACTATTCTATCTGGTTTAACTGAATTTTGCTGTTCTTTTAAAGTGTTCAGCAGGGATTTGAAGATGAAGAGGCTAGGTTGTGATGACAGCAGTTGGCTTACCTGTTTCCTCATGACATTTTGAGGCCAACACACACCCTTTTTGAAATATCATATAATCATGATTTGCTCAGAATTGGTTAAAAGCATGAATTCTGATAGGAGGCAATTTTGAACAGATGCATAAGAGGTAAGTCCTGGTAGTATTTTCCAAAAAAAAAAAAAAAAATGGAATATGATGTCAATGAAATAATTACCATACTTGGAAATTTAACAGTCTACACTTTTCTCCATTCTGTGTATAAATTTGTAAACTGAGGCCTTCTTTTTCTGGTCTTTAGAAGCAGTGCTGAGCAAGAGGCATATGTGTCTGCCAAATCAGTCAACTTTCCTTCTTGCTCATGCCCAGATCCGTGCTTTACTTCAGGCTGTTCTGCCCACTTACACTACCTGCTAGCACCCTTCCTTCCTGCAGGACCTTGCTCAATCCTTTCTACCTGCAAGAAGCTAGTCCGGGCCATCCTTAGTCACCCTGGGACACAGTCACTCTGCTGTCTCAATAGAGGAAATCACTGCTCTCTGCAACCACAGAGAGAGCATGGGGTAGGAGAGAACAATCTGAGCTGGAGCATGTGGGCTTGGGCTGCTCTCTCACCCGAGAGTAAGCTCGCTCTCAGCACTTCACCTCTCTTCCTTCAGGTTTCTCATTTGTGAAATGGAACAAAGATAATTTATAGCATTGTTTGGAGGTCTACAGAAATGTGGGTCATTACCTACAGTCTTGCAGCGAGTGCTCTATTAAGTTAGCTATTATGCTAGTCCTCACTTAGCTTTGGGACCGTTCCCTAGTTCATCTAAAGATGTTCAATTCAAAAGTAGCCATTCAAGGGCAGAAGACATAGTGTTAGAATTTCTCTTAACTGCTGGAAATGAGTGAATTAAGAAATTCAGGGGGCTGGGGAAATGGCTTAGTGGTTAAGGTGTTTGTCTGCTAAGCCTAAAGGACCCTGGTTTGATTTCCCAGGACCCACATAAGGGGTTGCATGTGCCTGGAGTTCATTTGCAGTGGCTGGAGGCCCCGGCACACCCATTTTCTCTCTCTCTCTCTCTCTCTGCCTCTTCCTCTTGATCTCATAAATAAATGAATAAATAATTTTTTTAAAAAAATAAGAAACAAATTCATGGGCTGAGTAGATAAAGTCCTTGCTACACAAGCTCAAGGAACAGCTTAGATGCCAAGCACCCCCACAAATTCCAGTCAAGCATGGTGGCCCCCTGAAATACCAGTGCTCAGGGAGAAGACATGATTTCTAGGATAACTTGCATAGCTAGATAGCTGGATCAGTGAGCTTTGACTTCCAGGGCCAGACCCGCCTCAGTAAATTAAAGGAACAGCAGACAAGGAAGACACCTGACAGCACCCTCTGGCCTGTACATGCAAGCAAGCACACAGACATGCATGCATGACCAAACATGTGCACACACATGCACACAAACACGCATACACCTACATACACACTATACACACATGCAAAAAGAAATTCAGCCACCAGGATACAATGCTGCTGATGGCTTACAGTATGGGGAGACTTGGATCCCAATGCCACATTTGGCATGTTAACCTTGTCACTAAGCATCTGTCCCATTTGCTCACGTTTGGACCTGTTATCATGAAGACCCTGAACTGTGACCGTTACATGCTGCACGGAATAGACATTCTTTGATATCTAAGATAGCAGTATTCAATAGATGCTTAATGACTACGTGGGCGTTTGTTTTGTGGCAAGATGTTATGAATAGAACCTCAGTCTAGAGTAGATATAAACAAATCTGTGGAGAGTTAGAAAATCGAGATCTTGGTATTATTCCCGGGGCTTGTCTTTTCCAAAACATATTATGATACTAATGCAAAATGTCAACTTAGTACTGTTGCTGACAGGCCAGTTCTACTTAAAGATAAACACACTAGGTCCTGGGATATAGTGCTATATCAGGTGCAGTCCCCTCTGTGGGGCCACATCCTTCACACTGACTGTAGCTCCGATGGACTTATCGATTTAGAGCTGAACGCTCTGACCGTTTTGGATGGAGGCCTGGGTCTGAAGGAGGTGGGGGAGGGTATGGAGGTAGAGGTGGGAAAAGCTGGAGAGGATGACTAGGAATTCTTCAAGACAATGAGGAAGAGTAGAGATTTTTGGAAGAAGAAAGACTGTGAACACACAGGTGGTAAGCCTTGCCTGGGAAAGTTCTAGATGTTTATAAACTGAGCCAAAGAAGTGTCCTATAAAAAAGGGGTGAGAAGACAGATAGGAAGACTGGGGAACTTGCACAAAGCTGGACTCTTTCATCAGTCCCCCGCATTCCTCCTGGTAGGATGGGCTCATGAGCACTTCAAATCCTGTGCCGGGGTGTTGAATGAATGGCTAGCAGTGTACAGCGAGCCTCTGCAACCTTCACAAAGACAGGCAGATCCTCCCAAACAGACTCCTCAGATCTCTCTATCAGGAACTCAGAGTGCTCCTTGTTAAACTCCTGGTGAAATCCGTTAGAACAAGTGCACATTATAACATTTACTTCTGAAACTTCAATCATAAAAGTAAATCAAGAAGCACTGTGAAAACGAAGCATCAGCAGAAAGAATGAAAGTGCAGATTTGGCAATATTCTTAATGAGGAATCAAATGTTAATAGATCCAGCATAATAAATGACCTTCCACTATGACGACCATGCCAATCGTAGCCTATTATAAATAAAAGATCTTGGACAAAGTGCTGCATGAAAGAACTTATGTAGCTTGTCACAGAGACATGGAACTACTATGGAGTCAAACTTTCCTGAATTCATTTGAGAATGAGTCATTTTGGGTGGCAGACTTCCTAGAACATTGAACACTAACCCTATAAAGACTAAAATTTTGCTATTTAGAGCATTTAAAAAATAGTGTGCAATCTCTTCTCAGCTTGAATGAGAAGTGTGGTGCTCCACAGTCAACATCACAGATAGCAATTTTCAGTGAATGCTGAAGACATATGGAGGTACCATTTTGTATATGAATGAGCACTAGAGCTAGACCCTTTTCTTCCCTCCCTTCCACACTGACCAGGAGCCTCGGGTGCCATCTTGCTTATTACTTATTTGTTTCTTTACATAGAGCCAGCTAAAGATGGTGCAGATTCCAGAAGACTACATGGATGATTTTTCACGAAACACATCAATGATGTAAAACTGAAAAGATTGTCTCAAGGACTTGGCCTTCCACAATCTCTTCTCTCTTGTTGCTGTGGATATGGTTAGTCATATCAATATCATCGGGAGTGCTGCCTATTCATCATTACCAAACCACAGACCACAGACTCCTTGACAGCTGGTAACAGTCCTGTGTTCCCTGAAGTCTGAAGGCAGATTAGCCTTTTCCATTTCAAGACTCGGACAATAGATTTTGAAAAAAAAATCTTACTATTGCATCCAGAAATACTTCATCAGACCCAAGTGACTTTATTGCATATAAATCAGAATTTGGGTTTAGATTTTATGGTAGTTTGAGCATTATTATTTAATGTTTCTTTCCTCTTTTTTCAGCTTTCTGTGCATATTATTATTTAACTTTTCTTTCTGTTTTTCAGCTTCTCAGTATGGTTATACTGAGGGTTATAAAAAGATAATATATAAATAAGATACAAAACATAGTAACTTGCAAAGGTATTTAAATTTTCATATCATGTCAAATAATTTGCAAATGTAATTTTTGTTAGTCAAAATCAATTGAATATAAGCAATTTTATATGGGTGAACCTTACATGCTCACTTTTCCCTTACTTAACTTTGTTTGGGTTGACTTATGATAGGGAAAGTAGGAAGGTTTATATGTCAAGATCTTTTCTTATCTTCCTCTCCCGAGTGAGTTTATTTTCTCAGGCTTGGTCCTGAAGTATGGAACCAGTATTGTAGTACCTATATCATTAAAGTTGGAACCAAGTTCCAAGTTCAGACATTAGCCTTTTGAAGGGAAGGTGATAGAAAGTTAGAAAGTTCTAAGGAAAAGCCATTTGAAAAGATACATATTCTACAGAAACCTTCCTGCTTGCATAGTGAAGACAAAACTATGTTATGGGTGGATATGTTCAAAAATGGCTCCTTGGTGTGTTCTTAAGGACCTCTGGTTAGCCTGGGAAGCCTCTTTTCCCACTTGCTCTCTCAGTATTTTGTTAAATTACTATTTCCAACATTTATATAATGAAGTGAGGTGGCAGAGAAATATAAGAAAAAGATGATGGAAAGCAGAGGGGGCTTTTCTGCTTTTAACAAGACATGCATGCAGTCCCACTGTGGGCACTGGGGCCATTTCCAAGCTTTCCTGTGCCCTGCGCGTAAGGATGGGATTTGCCACTCTTGTTCATGACCAGGGATGTGTAGAACCCTCATGTGGGCCAAACTAAATACATGTGAATGGCATTCCTTTCGGCTTTTCCTCAAATGTTCTGATAGTGTGAATTCAAACATTTCATTAGAACTTGCATTAGAAAGTGAAGTAGTAAGAGTGAATAAAAATATATATCTACAGAACTATTCCCCACCTCCCCCCGCCAAAAAAAGCTCCTTTTTCAGATTAACTAAAAATTAATGGCCAGAGTCTGTGTAATGATCCTTTCCCTGGTTTTATTTAAGCTGCTTTTCCAACTCCCTCTTGGTGCTAGTAATTATCTAATTGATTAAGCCTCAAGGAGCCTTTTGTCATTGGGTGTGTCCCAGTGCACACATCTGACTCACTGTGTGTGGTGGTTTGAATGGTTGTCCCCCAATAGATTCAGGAGTTGTTTTTTAAAAATATTTTATTTATTTATTCATTTGAGAGAGAGAGAGCGCACGACTAGGTGCACCAGGGCCACTGCAAATGAACTCCAGACACATGGGCCACCTTGTGTATCTGGATTACATGGGTACTGGGAAATAGTACCTGGGTCCTTAGGCTTCACAGGCAATCACCTTAACTGCTAAACCATCTCTCCAGCCCAGATTCAGTTTTATTAAAGCTTGTAATTTAGATCTCCAGCCTCCTGGCTGGAGGAGGTATCACTGAGCAGATCCTGGGGTCCAGACCTAAGGTGTTTGTTACTGCGGGCAGATCTGAATTCCAGCCTAAGATATGCAAAGTGCCAGGGAGCTCTGCCTGGGTTCCTGGAGTGTGCCTGCTTAAGCTGCTGGTTGGTTGCTTTTCTCTCTAGGCATTGACCTGTGAAAGTAGGCCAGCTTCTTCTGCCATTATGGAACTTTCCCGCTACTTGTAATCTTCAATATGTCCCTTCCTCCCCTAACTTGTGCCTGGTTTGGAAGTTCATCCCGGCAAGTGTGGCTGCCTACTACAGCATGTTTTGTTTAAGGAAGCCCAGCAGGATTATTAAAATACCCAAATCTAAAGACAGTACTGGTAGTTTCCTCATTTGGTTTCTGTAGTGGGTTACATGATTTCCATCTACCAGAATCTCAGAATGTGACCTTATTTGGAAATACAGTTACTATGGTTCAGAGCTGTAAATTGTCTCTAAAGCCTATGTGTAGAAGGTTTGAATCCTTCGTAGGAGTGTTCAGAGATGGGAGTCTCTGAAAAGTACATGGATCATGAGAGCCCTAACCTCATCAATGGACTAATTCACTGACTTTCATAGCTTCGTAGCTATTGGGAGATGGAGGACTCCCCCACCTCTCTCTCTCTCTCTCTTTCCCTTCCTCCCTACTTCCCTCCCTTCTTACTCTCTGCCTTCTTCCCTCCATTTCTCCTTCCCTGTTTTTCCCTCCCTCCACGAGGTTAGCAGCTTTGCTCCACCTTGGCACAGGCGCACTGCAATGGAGCAGGCCAACTATAGACAAAGACTTCTGAATCTGAACTAAAATAAAATTTTTGTGCTGTAAGTTTTCTCAGGTTTTTAATCATAGCAATGGAAAGCTGAGTAAGACAAGGGCCTTTGTAGTTGTTATTAATTAAGATTAGCTAAGACAGCACACTGAATTAGGGTACACCTGGCATCTCTTTAGGGAGAGTAGTGGTCACATGAGGGTGACTCACAGAAGTTAACACAGCAAGAAGACAGAGGCAGAGACTGGAGATGAGAGTCTACAGCAAGCAGTACTGATTTCTGCTAACAAACACTAGCAGCTAGGAGAGAATCAAGGAATAAATTCTCCATCAGAGCCTCTGAATGAATCAATTTTCATTTCAAGACTTCTGGCCCAAGTTGTTTTAAGCCAGTATGTTTGAGGAGGTTCCTTTTGGCAGCCTTGGGGAACTAAAACCATTTCCTTAGTCACAAACCAACCTCTACATAAAATGTACAGGCAATATTGATTGTCTGATATCTTGGTCTGTGGTTTCTGAAGTGACCATGTTATTGAAAGTGTGACCAATCCCAATACTCCAGTATGTTTCCTCAGTTTTGTATCGTTTTGCCACTTTTATTTGAGGAAACAGCAAAACATCACAGAGAAGGCCAGAGGTCAGTGGAGGAAGAAGCTCAGTGAGCTAGCAGAGTTTTGTAACCATCATACAATTCATTACACTCGTAAACTTGAGATTGTCATAATTGCTTCTTAGAATGTAGGCAGAGTCTATGATCTATGTCAGGTTACCTAGGAAACCAATTTTGGTTTGTGTGTAGCCGGTTATTGGGAAGTACCCTCAGGAATGACATCTGTATGGAGTGACACAGAGCAGGGAGTGAAGACCGCTTGGCATGCAGAGGCCTGCCTCCAAGTAGAGGGGTCTTTCCAAAGGCCTCTGACTTCCCCACGAGTGATGGAAGAGGGCCATGACTTTGGAGAACAGCCTTCCTGGAGAAGGTCTCTGCTCTGAGCCAGGAAGATGAGAGGCTCTCTCCTGAAGGAGCCACGCACTCTGGCACCACTACAGTACTCATAATTGTAGATAAAAATACTCATCAGTCTAGAAAGTGACTTTAGCCAGACCCCACACTTCATTTCTCACCGAGTTGTAAAAGGCTGCTATATTTTGCCATTACTAACCCTCTCAAAAGAGGGCTTGCTCTTCAGAATATAACCTTCTTAATTTTCCTACTCTGACTAGAATTTCCAGTAATTTTTCTCTTCAACAGAAGACAAAAACTATTATTTTAGTGCTAACTCCATGGCTAGGTCAACAATCTAAAAAACTGAGTACGCAGTAGTCAATATTCTATTTATTTTTTGCACTTGGTATTCAAATGAATCCCTCTCTTAGTTTTTGCTAACTCATGAAGCTTCCAGAGAAAGAGGTCATCCTTACTTGGCACGCAGATAAGATGGAGGGTGAGACCATTAATTATCTCGCCAAGGCTGGACAAAGTGTCGAGAAGAATGGCAGATGAGACACCGTTTCATTCCATTTGCCTACTAAGTCCTATTCCAACACCACGTCTTCCTCTCACTCCAGTAACACTGCCAAGTAATACTCATTGCATGCGCTGCTTGTTGAGCGCTCTTTGAGTACAAGGAGCACTTCAGCTGAAAAATCCATGCTGCACTGTTGCTAACTACTAAAGCAATGACCATCACCAAGGTTACAAACGTTTTTGTTTTGTTTTGTTTTTAAATTCAGAATAGGACAAAGCCATGTGTTGTTAAAAAGCAAACAAAACCCTTGGGGGAGAGAGGCATTTTCACCAATATTTTTGAAGTAGAGGTTGGCTCTTGTCACAGTAGGGCAGGAAGATACATATTGGAGTATTCTCACCTCAAACATACAAGCATGAGAGGAGGTAGTGAAACTGATGCAGGAGTGACAAGACTACGTGCTTACAATGTACACAGTCTGTTAGAGAGAAATACAAGGAGGATGCTTTCCTCATACAGTGTCTCTGCCAGGCACAACCGACATGTCTGCTGGGAATCTCCTTCTGGTCCAAGCAAATAGGACTGATTATCCAACTGGTCTAACTGGCAGGACAGAAGAATAAAGAAGCAGATAACCCACCTGGCAGAGAACTGGAAGTGGTAAGGACCCGTCAACCAGTGATCATCTTTGTTAGGATTCATGATAGTGTGCACATGGACTCCATTCAGTCCTACAGGTGCTTTTGACACTGTGAACAACGCTGCTCTAAGCATCAGACGCAGACTCATGAACCCAGCAGATAGGGTCTGCCCTTCATGGAAGGCAAAAGGACGGCTCAAACAATCAAAGAAGATACGAAGTCACCGCAAGTCAAGGAGAATCAAGAGCAATGGAGAGGGCTATATTAGAGAGGGCCAATTAGGAAGAGCTACACCACAGTGAGACTTGATGTTAGCCAAAGGTGTGACGTCAGGTAAAGTTACTGAAACCAAGAGGAGGCACTGATACAGGCAAAGTCTCTCTAGCCCCTCCTCCTCAGGAAGGGCTTGGAATGGTGTGTTCAAACACCAGCCAGCAGACCAGTGGGGGCTGGAGGGATCACTTTAGTGGTTAAGGCGTTTGCCTGCAAAGCCAAAGGACCCAGGTTCAATTCCCCAGGACCCACGTTGGCCAGATGCACAAGGGGGCGCATGTATTTGGAGTTCATTTGCAGTGGCTAGAGGCCCTGGTGCACCCATTTTCTCTCTCTCAAAAATAAATAAGTAAATAAATAAATAAAAATAAATTTTTTTAAAAAAAAGAACAATGGATTTTCTTGGTAAATGTATAGTGTGAGTGTATGTGTGTGTGTGCACACATGTGCAAGCATGTGTGTGCATGTGCATGCAAACATGTGTGTGTGCAAGTGTGTGTATGCATGCATGTGCACGTGTGTGTATGTTTGCATGTGCGTGTGTGCCTACACATGTGTGCACATGTATGTGCATGTGTTTTCTTTTTCTTCTCCACCATCACTTTGCTGCTTGAGTGCAGGAGGGGAGAAGCAAAAGAAACGTGCAAGGTTGACTTAATCAAAGCTAAAGTAAGTATGAAAAGTGAAAGAAGTAAGGCAAGATTCTTCTGGCTATAAACAAGGAAATATATGTAGGTATAAGGGGGAAAAAAGCCCAAAACTTGAGGGAAGTCATCACTGCTTAAAGAAAACTCTATAGAGGAGTAGAGGTTAGTGGAGTAAATGAGCTATAAACTGGGTGGAGCAGGAAAGAGCTGTGCAAGCTGTATCTGGAGGCAATGAGGGCATCAACTTCACAGGGTTACAGGGACCTGTGCTCTGCTGGGAGGAGGAAGGGCTGTAGGACCAGTAGTGGAGAGAACTTCAGGGGAAGTAGGTCCCTCAGGGGACTTCCAGTAGGCCAAAATAATGTATATTCCAATTAGTTGAAGAAGTTGAAAATATAGGACTTTGCCCAATTATAAATCATGAGCTCTGAAAACAAAGTAGAATGGCCCAAGGGGCAAGGAGAGCCAGGTGTTCAGGTCAGAAAAAGAGAGGTATCTAGTGGTATGGATTCAAACAAGCGTATGTACCAGTGCCCAGGGAAGTGGTTTGCAAAAGTTCCGAAGAAAAAGTCTGGCTATAACCCCATTGCTATAGAATCTAAAATAATATGGCTCAAAGGGATAGGGTGCTTTGAAATGTTATCAAAAACAGTAAAAAAAAAAAAAAAAAAAAGGGTAAGGAAGGAAAAGTGTGGTTGCTGATAGGGGTTGAGGGCACACAACTTCAGTCATTGAGGTCCAAGTTCGATGAAGAATAATGAGACAGCTGGCTTCTGGCACACACAGGCTGGTAGTCTGCTGGGCACAGGGGAAAGGTGTTCGAGTAGTAATGACACGGGTAGCTGGGGTGGGGGAGAGAGTTCAAAAGACCAGGCTCTGATCCACCGCCATCGAGAATCAATTCCTAAGTCTGCCACTTACTTTGTGAACGTGGGTATGGTTCTTAACTATCTGTGCTCAGTTTCCTTATCTGGAAAGTGACAAAAATTCTTAACATATACTTCATCATGTCATTATGAGAATTAAATCAATTGTTACTTATAAAGCATTTAGGATACAGCCTGGCATCGGGCAAGTGTCAAATAAATGTTAGCTATTACTATTTCACAGTGTCATTTTTAATGGTCTATTTAATTCACCAGACATTTTTTACTGTAAGAATAACTTATTCTTATAACTTATCCTAAGCCTTGTGATTTATGATGGGATAGCCTAGGGGCATATGTGAGTTCTGGTGTGACAAAAACTTGGTGGAAGCTCTTACAGGCAAGGTTTTCAGCTTAACAAAAAACTGAATTCTGGCTCTACTACTTAAAATACTGTGTGATTTTAGGCAACTAGTCAGATCTTTCCAGGCCCAAGAATCTTTAGTTATGAAAGGAAAATGATATCAGTGCCAATAACCCATAGAGTATCTGCAATGAGTAAAGGAGATAGCTTATATAAAGAACCTGACATATCATGTGGCATAAAGTAGACATTCAATAAATGTCACTTGTGTTATTCCTCCTTAATTAGAGGGAACTTTAACTTACCTGCTTATGACAACTGAGCACCATAAATTCTTAGTTTGCTATTTTAATTTCCCCTTTCCTTCTTGTCACGAGGAATTAAAAAAATACTTCACTACAATGAAATATGAGGGCATGAAAATACTTGTGATGTTTATTTTCCCATTAGAAGTGAATTAAACCTTGCTGCTTACCCGCCTTTCTCCACAATAGGTTTTTGTCTGTCAGGGCTGGGGCGGGCAGTCTGGGAGGTAGAGGGGCTAAGGCAGATTTGGCATTCAAAGCAGTGGCTATAGCCGGGCATGGTGGCTCACGCCTTTAATCCCAGCACTCGGGAGGCAGAGGTAGGAGGATCACCATGAGTTCGAGGCCACCCTGAAACAACATAATGAATTCCAGGTCTGCCTGGGCCAGAGTGAGACGCTACCTCTGAAAAAAAATTAAAAAAGGAAGCCAGATATCCAGAGACACAGAGGCTCCCAAAACCTCACCACTGAAGCAGAAGTAAAATGACCCCAATGTGGCTCAGGGAAACTCACGGAAGAGGGGGCAGAAAGATTGTTAGAGTCACAAGTTGGGGCTTTATGCACAGAGACTGGGGCATAGCCCCCAGAACTCTTGACTAACCTCACAATGCATGACCCACATTCCCCATTGATGAGGGTACCTTTGAAAGTGGGAGGACAGGGAGGAGGACAATGGAACCAATAATATGAATGTAAAATCAGAATAATATAAATAAAAAATATATATTTATAAAAAATAAATAAAATAAAATAAAATAAAAAAGAGAGACAGAGAGAATGAGAATCGGCAGTTCACCGTTTTTTCTTTTGTAAATTCAAAAATATTCTAAAACTAAGTATGATAATAAATAACATGTAAAAGAATTAAAAGCAACTTAAAGACATAAAATATTTGTAATTTCATACTTGAAAAAAAAAGAAAGAAAAAGAAAAACAGGAATGGCTGTGAAGCCGATGCAGGCAGAAGAAGTAAAGACAGAAGACACCTGGAGGACAGGTTGATTGTCCTGGATTTTGAAGTCAACTACACGACAATTGTGGCCATGCTGGAGTCCTAATGTTTTCTTTGCCTGTGGAAGGGAGTGGACAGGTCAGCAGACTGAACTCCAGTCTGTTGTGAGTACAGCAGCTGGCTTCTTTCCTCTCACTGATAGCATGCAAAGGACATGAGAGGCCACAGAAGACGGTGGGACTCCTGAGAGTTCAAGGTCTGAAGCTGGGAATCTTGAGACTTTGTAATGAATTGAAGAAATGAAGCAAGACCTAAAAGAATGTCAAGTTTGAGGACGTGTGCCTGAGTTTCCCTTCTGTCTCCCCATATTGCTCTAATTCTGGTGAACTTGGTTAATGGAGGTTCTGTAGGGGGGAAGGGGTGACTGCCAGCTCCAGACCAGGACTGGGACCCTGGACAGGAGCCAGCAGTATCGTGGAGTAAGGCCTGAGTCCAGCCCCTGCTTTCCTGTAGCTCTGCCCCAGGCTATAGTCTTAATTTGAAAAGGGCCACAGCTCACATCCGCTGAACTTAAAGGATTTAAAATAGAAACTTGAACTAATTTCTCCAATCATAGCAACCACAAGACATCAGATCTTCTTTGACTTTAGCTTCCCTCTCTTTATTTACCTGATAAAAGGGAAGCTAGAACCTGTTAATCTCGATAAATACATCCATGTTTTCCAAGAGCATCTAAGAAGACTATTTGAAAAGGATTAAATTGCTATTTGTCAAAGAATTAATCATACTTTTTTTGGTGTTCACTGTGAAGTGTCATAGTCTTAATGCTTTTAGTTAATAGCAGGTAGCTATAGCAATTCTAAAGTGTCTCTTTCGGTAATAAGAGTCTATAGTTTTTTATTTTATTTTAGAGAGAGCAAGAGCAAGAAAGAGAGAATTGGAGCACCAGGGCCTCAGCCACAGCAATCAAACTCCAGACACTTGTGCCACCTAGTGGGCATGTATAACCTTGCACTTGCCTCACCTTTCTGTGTCTGGCTTGTGTGGGGTCTAGAGAGTTGAACATGGGTCCTTAGGTTTTGCAGGCAAGTGCCTGGACTGCTAAGCCATCTCTTCAGCTCCCAGTTTTGTTTTTTGAACACCTGAATTGACAAACTCTTTAAAATTTTCCCTGAAAGTGGGTGGGTGGGGGGGAGAATCTTATGCGACCATGACAGTTCCTCCTGAGGTGACTAGGGGAAGGTTGACACTCTGAACCTCACAAATGCAAACTCTGTGGCTCTGAGAGTTCAGACTTCTTCACCCCACCCCACTTTACATCACCATAACATCTTTCCCACTGCAACTTTATCTGAGTGCTGTTGTATCACGCTGCTCTCAGCACAACTCGCCAAAAGCCTCTCGGGTTTCAGGAGAAGAGACAGACTGTTTTGGTCAAGAATTTTCATGGGGAAAACCTTAGCCATGATTGCTTCTCACTCATTTCCAAGTGCACCTGATTCCAGGCAAAAACCAGTCCCACCACTGCACCTTCATGTGAGCAGCAGCCGCTCTGCAGACATTGCTGCGCTTGGTGACAGAGCCTCCCTCTCTGTCTCTCTGTCAACTTTTAGGAATTGATGAACACACACCCAGTGTGAACTCTCATTGTCACAACTCATCCCACTCAAGCAGATGGTCAGACTAAAGCCCCTAAAGCTCACTGCTGCAAAGTCTCGGTAACAAGACAGCCATTCAATAAATGTTTATTGACCATGGCCTATGTGCAAGATGCTGTAGCCACGCCAGATTTCTTATTTCGCAGTGTGCTGCCCCATATAATGAGAAAATTGGTCTTGCTGAATTCCTAATGAAGAGATGCCTCAAATCGCACCTCAGCGGTTGCCAATGATGTAAGCAGCAAATACGAATTAATATTAGTTATGGCTGTCTGTACATAGTTTGAGTCCTGTGGAAGATGAACTACTTTTTACTAAAAACTTTTGTTTGTTCACTTGTACATCTATGCACCAAACATTTATTGAGCTCCTACCACATAAGGCATTGCAAATATATAGTTAGTGCTGCAGGCTTTTAGGCACTGTGAGAAAATTTGCAGTCAAACAATGGCCCATATTGTTGCAGGTCGGCTGATTAAGTAATAGGAGTTAACGTTCACTGCACTTAACTATGAAATTCGGTCAGACCCGGATAAAGATGAGTTCCATAATGGAACTAATTTATGGAAGATTAGTTGCATACAATTCAGAGAAAGTGTACCTAAAGAGCCTCATTCAAGACACCATTCTTAGAGCGAGCAGAGAACATGCCGAACCATTCAAAGCATTCCATCAGGGCCTTCTAGTGTTGCCGTTTTTTTACGCCTTAGCTCTTGGGAGATCTCCATTACTATAACAGAAGAGGAAATCTAGCCTGGGCCGACAACTCATGAAGGGGAATTCCTTGGAGGCAGAGGATAGAGGGAGTCTAGGGAAAGGGTAGCCTGTTTTTGGCTTTGAAAAGACTACTTCAGCCCAGGAAGAGGAAGAAGTTGTTTGTTCCGAGGCAGCCCTGTGCTGCTCTGTTCTTGTTGCAAGTGAGCAACAAGCACTTTGCCATCTATTTTGATTTTGCATGTCATTAATTTTTATTTGAAAGGTATATCCCTCAGTAACAAACAGAAAGGTAGTTATGCCAACTTGGAAACTAATATTGAGGTTTAAATACTGAAGTATATCAGCCTTTTGGGAAAACAAATAAGTTAGCCAACAAATATGGTTTATAAAAGTTGAGGATAAAATACACTGGTACTTGGGTTTATTTTCCACTGCTCATTTATCTTATGTCAAAACTGGTTACAGCCATTCTGGATGGACTCAGGTTGTATACGATATGAGTGCCACGACAACACTTGAACAGTATGGATCTCCTCGCACTCACTGGTCAACATGGAGAATCCTGAATGTCCACTACCTCAGCAATCTCATACGAAGTACCTACTTACTTTTCTTAAAACCCAATACAGGCTTTCAGAGAAAACACTCCAGAAGTTTTACTATAGATTGTTTTTATAAAATTTCTTCTACTATAGAATTTATTTTAAAAGGAAGAGAATATGTTTGCAGAAATTCTAAATTATTTTTTTAAGTTCTCCTTAAACCCGCATGTGTCCTACTGGTTAAAATTTCTCTTTGCTTTATTCCTACTGACTTGACCCCAATCAGCACCTGTCTCCTCTCATGTTCTCTTTCCTCACCCCTCCTCTTAAAACCTCTGATGCCTTCAACTCCCAACTAATGCATTTTTTTTAACTGGAGCAGGGAAATTTTGCAGGGACTGAGGACTATGTGTCCAGTCATTTCTTGCTTACACCACCCTTTCAACACTATGCCATGCCTCACTATCATTGTCCATGTGTGTCATAAATCATCACTTGTAGCTGCTGATCCTCCTATGACATCCAGGGAGGGGATTCTGCTCATGGAAAGCAGACAAAAGGAGGACTAGGAGAGTTTGGCCCTGGAGCAGTTAAGCCTCTGTCTTTGATCGAAGGCTCTCTCTTTCCTAAAAAATACCATGGGTGTATATACCTTTTGAGATTTCTAATTATACCAGGATTTGAAGAAGTGTAACAATGTGATATTACATTTTTTTATGAAAGGAATTTGGTAATGCTCTTTACAATTTATCAGATAACTTTTAAATGTGACCCACACAGTCTGGGACATGTGCATATTCTCACTACTTATAGCCTAGATGGTTGCTCCTCAGTAAACTACTGTGAAGTTTAGACTCACAGATGGTTCCGCCCAGGCTGATGAGGCAATAATAGAGATTACAGAGGCAAATGCCAGTGTCTTGAGAGTCCCTAAAGAATACAGAAATATTAAATGTTTAGTAAAACTCTGAGAAATGAGGAAACCTCCACTGCCAAAATAGGTGGTCAGCTGCCAGCACACCATGTACCAGAGTAAGAAGCAAACCCTGGCTGCAGCCACTGGCCTATCCAAACCTTTCCCTACAATTGAAATGTCGTTCAGAGAGAAGCAATTGACAAGCCATGAAGAACCTCCACTTTATTTCCTCAATTTTCATTTTCCACAGTGCATTTCCACCCAGCCTGAACAGCTGCATGCAGTCCACTGTTCCAAGTTGGAGCCAGGCGAGTGTGTCTCAGGACATTCGTTCCATCGCGCGTGAGCTGGGCCTTTACTCAGGGTTCTGCCCTCCACTCCATGCTGGCTGCTGCAGTTTTCTCTGGTCCACTACTCTTGGGTGCTGAGCAGGGGACAAGTCTGGGATACTGGATTCAGAGGCAGTCCCTTGGGACATTCTTTAACTATGATTTCATTGTGATCACTAATTGAGGCTAGTCTGAGTTTCATGTCTGACCACCTGCATGGTCACTGTGTCAGAATTTGATGACTGCCTTTGCTCTTATGTCATCTCCTATCCATGCCAACATGTGGCCCATGGAAGCCCTTCTGTTGACAAGGCAGCTCTCATCCCCTTTTCCGATTTCATATCTATCCCAGGCAGTAGTTTGGCACAGCTGTTGGGATGTGGTTAGGATTCCTTTGTCTGTGAGTAGAGTGAAACCCATACCACATTGTGCAATAAACTCATGATGTGGGCATTCCTTTATATAATCATCAACATTGCCACCAACCAATGCTCTGCCTCTGACCTCAAAGGGCTTTAGATAATGCAGCAAAACATGACAAATCGAATCTCTGAGACAGCTCGAGGTCTGCCAGCATTCTCTGTTAAATTGGTATGTGTACCCTTAGATTACATGTTAATTGTAGGCATCAAAAATACATATTTTAGGGCTGGAGAGATGGCTTAGTGGTTAAGGCGCCTGCCTCCTAAGCCTAAGAACACTGGTTCTAATCTCCAGTGGTTCCAATCTCCAGGTCCCACGTTTAGCCAGATGCAAAGTGACGCAAGGGCGCAATGCCGCACTTGCCCACAAGGGGGTGCACACATCTGGATTTCTTTCACAGTGGCTGAGAGACTGCTCGCACGCCCACTCTCTGTCTCCCTCTCTCTATCTTTCTGTCTGTCTCTCTGCCCAAAAATTAAAAAAAAAATTTTAAAAATTAAAAAATATATATATTTTAAACTATGAAGTCCCAGAGCTCAGGCTCAGGCTAGCATTATGACTTTCCTTTCTAGACACAATTAGCAAGGATGCGTCCTATGCAGTTGGAAGCCTGACCAGTGCTACTTTGTCTTTTATCTTATGGTTCCAGTGAGGCAAGCCCAACAGACTGGCCTTTTTTTTTTTTTTTTATGAGAGAGAGTGAGAGCAAGAGTGACAGTGAGAGAGAGAGAGAGGAAAGAGAGAGAGAGAAAGACAATTGGCACGCCAGGGCCTCCAACCACTATAATCGAACTCCAGACATGTTCGCCACCTAGTGGGCATGTGCGACCTTGTGCATGTGTCACCTTATGTATCTGGCTTGCATGGAATCTGGGGAGTTGAACATGGGTCCTTAGGCTTTGCAGGCAAGTGCATTAACTACTAAGCCATCTCTCCAGCCCAATTTCTACTTTTTATAGGACAATGGTATTGAACCATGTTATCTGATTCTGTGGGTCTTTGTATGCATAGGATAGTTTCATCTGGAGTTCTGACTCTTGCCATGTTAATATTCTGTAATACAGTACTAGAGAGGTAGTCATAATGCTCATCTCACCAATTTTTTGCAGTCTGTTTCTGGAGAGGATCCCTTTGATGACGTCTTATCTTTTGTCTATCTAAACAGAGGGTTCCAGTATCCAACAACTCAAGAGAAAGTCAGAGGGAAACTAAACTGATAAAAATGGAATATTTTATTGTTTGATGTATTTCTGGAATATATTAAGGATAAAGTTATAAATGGCATGACCATCCATAGATTCCCCATGAAACAAATTCCCAAGGAGCTTGTTTTTAACTAAATGTGTTTATTTCATCTAGGTTTAACCTTGCCGAAGGCTTTAAGACATCTAACAATAAACAGTCAAAAGCTAAAACAAAAAAAGTGATATACCAGCCTGTGTATAGTCATCACTTGCAGTGCCATTTCTGTATTAGACATCATGTTAGACTCTGTGCCTGCCATATTGAGTAGTTCCAGTGGGACACCTAAAGCAATAGAACATGGACCTGCATCTGTGCAAGCTTGAACAGCTTCACTAACTATGCAAGGGGGTTAACTGCCAAGGCCATGACCCTCCTAAAGAAGATGCCCTTTGGCCTGAATACTACATCTGAAATGACTGGAGTTTATCAATGTGTTGGAGGACCAGAGAGAACTCGGCCTGTGGGTTGGCCTATTAAACCACAAAGGTGATGAATAGAAAACAGATGAGAGATGATAAGACAGAGTAGACGTATATCAAAGGAATGTATGTGCCAGTCAAAGTCCAAGAACTTGTAACTTTAAGTATCTTATAGGTAATAGGAAGCCATGTGCAGCAGAGGAGGAAGATAGGCTGATTTAAAGATTTTTTTTGTCATGTTAATATTGTCTGACATAGAAAAATAGAACACACTATGGGCTTTAAAAGTATATTAGATGAGTAAACATATTTAAACTTTTCAACTATCTGTTTTTAAAATGAATTTAGTACTGTATATTCACTTGTACAAAGCAAAGGGTTTCATAATATTTCTGTTTGAGTATATCATGTATTTTGATGATATTCATTTCTCATTAACTTGGGTCATTGTATATTTAAGTTGTAGAATACATATTTGCTTCTATTTCAAAATTATACAGGCTATTACTGAGTTTCTAACTCCTTGCTTCAAACTTCAAGTTTGGCTTTCAGCTTCATGACCCTAGTATTTTATTTTTTATGATTTTTTTCAATAAAATATGTTATACATTGAATATATTCTCCTCATAACCCCATCCTTTTCTAAATTTCCTTTCTTCTTCCCATGAGTCCTTTTTGTTCCCCTAGACAACTTCACTTCTATTTTCATATCATACATCCCTATCAATATATGATTTTATGTATCAATGCAAAATCTAAGAACCAAAAATTAGAGAGAACATATGATTATTGTCCTTCTGAGATGGCTTCATTTGCTTAATATGATTATCTCCAGTTGAAGCAGCTGCATTTAACCTCCTTTTAAAAATGGAAGAATGTGACACACAGAGAGGCAGAAGCAAGGCGGCAAAGCTGGTCTGACAGAGTCAGGAGATTGTGAATGCAGAGCACAGGCTCTCCTCTCCATGAGGATAGATGGGGAGCTCCAGAGATGAGAGCAATGGGCTGGAGAGAGAAAACGATAGAACTGGACCCTGTGCCTCTTTGAAACTCATTTTTAATTGATACATAGTAATGGCATATATTTTTGGCTGGAGCATCACAATTCAATACATCTCTATACATGTGTAACTGATCAAGACAGGGTAGTTAGTATTTTTATCATTTCTTTAGGGCTTGAGCCTTCAAATCCCTCTCTTTTACTTCATAGACTACACAATGGATTGTGGTAAACTAAACACACACACATGCACACACATACATACACGAGTGTATTATTCTTATCTGCATATATTATTTTTTACCTGTTATACAGGATAAATACACAATGGAACATTATTTAGTCCTAAAAAAATTAAGTCCTGTCCTTTGTGGCAAAATATCTGGAACTGGAGGACTTTGTGGTAAGTAACATCAGACACAGAGAGACAGATACCACATGTTTGTACTCATATACAAAGATTCAAAAATGGATCTCAATTTATCCCATTGTAACAAAAACTACTACTCATATTAGAGTGCATTTAATGTGCATGAAGGTGACCTTTACTTGGGCGCAATACTGAAATGATAAAGAGGAAAGTGAATATCATGTTCTGATCATTTATGAAATTCTTGTCAACATTAAAGATACCGCAATTTTCAGAGTGAGGCTCTGAGAAATAGGTGATTCTGACTTGAGATTTGAAAGGGGATTTACATAAGGGATGAAAGGAAAGCAGACTATTGGGCTAAATTCTGAAAGCCATTTAAACACATGCCAGTTACCAACAAACAATGTCACTGCCTCCTCCCTCTGTGCTATTGCTCCACTTTAAATAGATTTTAAAATATTTATTTCCTAGAAATAGAATTCTACTTTGCAAATGAAAGAACAAGATGAGGTGGGGAAAGGCTGTTTATGAGATGAGGGAAAAATTTGTGTTTAGTTTTTGTGGCAAGGGCCAGTACCTTGGGTGGCTGAACATGAGACAATTTGCTTATTTTGGGAAACTATATATCTGCATTAGCTCTTTTCTAAACTCAAACTGTTTGGCCCATGTAGCACCACAAAGAGTGTGAGATGCCAAGAGAGACAGAGACAGAGAGACAGAAGACAGAGACAGAGATACAGATCATAGTTTAAGAGAGAGCTTTAATCAGGTAGAGTGTTGAAGAGTTAATGACAAAGGGGCAGGTTCCAGAAGGAATTGGGATGAAGTCTGTAGGACTAGAGGGTGAACTAAACAAATTGTACTGGTGGCACAGGAGGTAGGGGAGTCAAGAAACTTCTATTAACTCATCAGACATTGTGCGTGCCTAAATGTACTAGCAACTGGAAATAAGGACATTGTAAGGAAAGTTGTCTGTCTTCACAGAACTAATAGTGGAAAGAAAATATCCCCAGTGACACTGAGGCTGTCATATGAGAGCTGGCCACAGGTGAAAGCGGAGGAGGCAGGAATGACGAACAGATATGCAAATGACTGAGTGGAGTTTTGAACATACACAGTCTGTGGTGTCAGAGGGAGCCTGACGTAGAGACTTCTAGCAAGGATCTGCAAACTGTCTGAACTGACATTGCAGGTATACCAATGGTGGTTGAAATCTGATGAGATGGGACCACCTTGAGGGGTGAGTCAGATGGGGGATTAGGGAGGAAGACTGAGAAACAGTAATGGTGATCTTAAGGAAACTAACTGGAAACAGAAGAAGTTGTGATGGGATGGTCAGACAAAATAAAGTCTGGATAGAATGAGATCACGTAATGGGAGGCAAGATAATTTTCTAGTAATAGCGCATTTTCTTTGACTCTCTCACTGGTCAATAACCTCGGTGAGGGCAAGGCGATGGCTTAGTATGCTCATTTGTTTCCTTCCTAAAGTCCAGATTGACATCTGGTACAAGAATGCCACTTCAGATATACTGAATGACGTACTATAGGAATAACCTGCAGTACAGAATACTACAGCCAACACAAGTCATATTGGGGCTATAAAGTATCTACTCTTGAACTTCCTAATGAAGAGATCCCTAGTAGCATGAGGAAAGAGCACTGATGTTGCTGTAAGGGAAACTGATAAAATAAAATAAAGAAGGGCATAGCAAACATAATTTTATAAAATAACCCTTTTCTTTTTACTTTATTTTTTGAGGGAAGCCCAACAGACTGGCTTTTTTTTTTTAATGCAAGGGAGGAAGAGAGAGAGAGAGAGAGGGAGGGAAGGAGGGAGGGAGGGAGGGAAGGAGGGAGGGAGGGAGGGAGGGAGGGAGGGAAAGAGAATTGGTGGTGCCAGGACCTCCAGCCACTGCAATCAAACTCCAGATGTTTGCGCCCCCTTGAGTGCATTTGTGACCTTGCATTCTTGTGTCACTTTGTGCATCTGGGACCTGGATCTGGACAGTCGAACTCATATGAGTCCTTAGGCTTCACAGGCAAGTGCCTTAACCACTAAGCCATCTTTCCAGGCTCAAAATAACCTTTTTATGATGCTAATTTAGTTAACTGGACTAGAGTTATATTACAGTTACTGCTCAATGAATGCTAAACTTACATGACAACAAAATACAGAATAAAATAGTTGTGGCACAATAAAATATTTAAAAATTTATAAAAATAGAACATTCCACCATTAATATACTGTCAGGTCATTTTGTGAAGCAAACAGCTCTGTCACTTACCCTGAAGATAGATTAGCAACATAAGAGATAAGACATGGCTGCAGCATCACTGCACAGACCAAACAGAAATCTCCCCTCGAAGTTGAACAGCTCTGTGGTTTTGGTATTTACTCATGGAAGCTGAAAATATTGAGTAAAGAGTCAGCTCATGGCCAGAATTCTTTTTTGAATCAAATCAATCCTAGACTTCAGTTTTGACTTTAGAAAATTTGTTTCTAAACAAGCTCTTAGAAGCCCTGGAAAGCAGTAACAGGAAAGGCCATTTGCACAGACAAAAGGTGCAGTCAAAGGGGGTGGTGTGGAGATGGGGACTCTGTAATGGAGGATAGTTTTTTCTTTTCTTTTTGTTTCTTTTCTTTTTAAAATATATTTATTTATTTATTTATTTGAGAGAGAAAGAGAGAGAGAATTGGCACACCATGGCCTCCAGCCACTGCATATGAACTCCAGATGCATGCGCCCCCTTGTGCATCAAGCTTATGTGGGTCCTGGAGAATTGAACCGATATCATTTGGCTTTGAAGGCAAGCGCCTTAACTGCTAAGCCATCTCTCCAGCCCCTGAAGGTTTTCTTTTAGAATTTGTTATTAAATATTATCTTCCTGATGAGGAAAATTCTAGCTAATGACAAACAGAATTGTCAGTTGGAGCCATGATAACTTCAAGTATGTGTGACTATAGATTAAAAGATAAAACAAATGCAGCATAAAATCGATGGGATAAATTAAAAATGTGCATTGTAGGAAGTAGTCTATGTCCCAGGGTTATGACTCTGTCAATTAAGCTATAAGACCAAACGACAATAACAACAACAAAAATCTTTCATGGGCCATTTAGTTTAGACATTTAATGCTAGATATCACTTCAGTCCATGAAATATCATGACATGATTGCTTTCTGTTCTGTCTATACACGAGGAGGTGATTTGATTTCCCTAAACATAAAAGGTAGAAAACAGAAGACTAAACTGAAAAGTCTGACTGGTCACAATCACTCTCCAGTATTTTCCAGGGTTCATGTATTGATCTTTTACATCCTTCGTTAGCTATGGATACATTGTCTTTAAAGGGTAAGCCTGCGTTGTATTCATTCTTGCCTGTGCCCTAACACAATTTTTTATACCCAGTGGACCATAAATACAGGTTACCTATGCTCAAAGCCCTCAGGTGACATAGTGTCAGGAAATATATAACAACAAATGCTTTTGCAACTCTTTTCTGGAAATTCTCCTTAATAATGATAGTTCTGAACAAGCATTTTGCTCTCCAATTCTAAGACTCAAAGAAAAACCTTTTGTTCTTCTTTATTTAAATAAAATGGAGGCGGAGGCTAAGTTCTTGGCTTTAAAGATGCCTTTGCATCTCTGGGTTCCACTTTCTTGAGGGCCAGATGCATCCAAGTCACCGTGCAGAAGGCGTTATATGGATTCTGAAGTGGCTGCAGGAGAGTGCAGCACTGGGAGACGGAACGCAAGCTCTTCACTTCTACACTAGCCCGGGCTTCATGTTTATAGGATTTATTTCCTTATAAATTACTTAGCAGTTTTGTAGGAAAAAAGCAGTTCTGTAAAGGCATTTTTTCTATTTGCTGTAAGAGGAAAATTAAGCTTTACTAAATATCTGTTCTATTATATAACCTATCCGACATGCAAGTCTGGGCATGATTTGATTCAAACTGTCCGTAAGAGTTTTGGAGACCTTAACTCTTAGTAAGTGACACATTTCTCCCCTTCTCTCTTTCCTGTGTGATGGAGATGAACAAGAACAGGTGTAATAGCCAGAAGGAGCTCAGTGTGATGCCACAGTCCACTGTCCATCTCCATAACTCGAAGCAAATCACCTGACATCTTGCAAGGTAGTTGTGTTCCTTAAGTATGAGAATATTTAGCATGCCTAGTCCAGGGCTAGAACTTGCTAGGCAAATCTGTTTCCTTTCCCCTTAACATATGTATTTATCTGGCTTTCCCTGGTGTGTGTGGGTGTTACAGCTACACAAATTCTTCTAAGATATCCCACAGTGTTGCACGTACAGCAGGCATTCACTAAGTAGTCGCTGAATTAATGAAGAAATGACATAGTCCTTGCTTCTGCCGGAAATGCAGTGGTGGACTCCATGTCCCATTGTTTGGCATCACTGTTCTGGAACAACTGCCCAGAGTACTTAAGGATGCATTATAGTCAGGCTTCTCTTACAGAACAAGGTAGCCAATCTCTTGTGACCATAGACACAAAGAAACCTAGCAACTTGGCAGGTAGAACTAGATGTGAAGTGATTCGAGTTGGTACTCTCAGAGTTTTAGTGAAAACATGGATGCTTCTTTTTCTAGTGTCTCACCAGAGAGAGGTTTCTGTTTGCTTAAAATACTATTGGTTAGTTCCAAGGTTGTAATTCACTAGAACCGTTTCTGGATGGTGTTCCCAGAGATGACAATTAGTCCCACACTGGATGGTTATGTGGGATAATACTCAAGGTCCATGGAATTGGCTTGGTTACTTATTTATTCTATGCTTAACCAGCCATTTGAAGCCAAACCATGACATTTGCTTGTTTCTTGTATCAATAAGGATTGAACCCAGGGCTTCACACATGCTAGGCAAGCACTACCACCAAGATAAACGATCAGATATTTGAAACATGGGATTAAAAAAAAAAGACATATAAAATGTGTCCAGGATTCTATCACTCCCTCATGTTCCAGGCATTCTGAACTCTAAGCAGATCTAAGGGCTTCTCCCACTATTATACTTGGTCTTGGCACAAACTTCTGGTAATGAGAGTGGGATCTGCATTCTCAGCCACATCACTATTTCAAGTTGGGGCAGGGCTAGGCTGCTAACTGTGAGCATCATCAGGGACATTCACATTGGTGCTACCTCTTCCTCTTCCCCTGACCTTCCTGGCTAAGGCCCTCCCCTGGGGTTAATGTTCTGCAGCAACTTCAAGGGCATGTTGAACCTCATTGTATAGAATCACAGATACAAGAAAAAGTCTGCTCTTCCAGTTAGCAAATTTCACTGTTTAATATTTGGATCTGTATGATAGGTATGCTCATTTTCACATTGACGTGCACATCTGGCATGCTTGGTATGCTTTCAAAATTTTATAATAATAATTAAATTTTAAAAACATTAGGTTTTATAGTTTGATTTTAAAATACATACATATATAAAACTATCCTAAAATTCATTTGGCATCATAAAAATTCTTCAAGTAAACAAAGCAATTCTGAGCAACATAATAAGGCTGGCAGTATCACCATACCTGATTTTAAGATATATTACAGAACCATTGGGGGGGGAAACCCGCAGAGTGCTGGCACAAGAACAGGCACATGGATCAATGGAACAGAATAGAGGACATCTGATTTTTGACAAAAATGCCAAAAATATTAACTGAAGAAAAGACAACCTCTTTAAAAAATGGTGGGATGAAGCCTAACCCTATAACATTTGGTTCTGGCTTGCAACTCCTAGACCAGAAATGGTGACAATCCACATGGAGCTGTTGATCAGAGAGACTTATGAGGTCCCCAAACAAGACAGGCTTCTGTCAGAGAGCACTTGAATACCCACATGAGGTAAAAGGAAACACCCTATTGCCGAAGACACAACATGCTGCTGATGCAGAACATTGAGAGATCCGGCTGAATCTGAAAGGAAGCCAATTCCCATATGGTTAACCCATATAGTGCTGGAAAGTGCTACTATGTGAGCTGCTGGGGAGAAATAGCCAACAATGACATGAGCAAGCAGGGGACACTGCAATATGAAAACAACCAACCTGACAAGATGTACACACCTGTGCAATAGTGGCACATGGCCTAGGTGGGTAATCAATGGCTCTCTAGATGCTTTTGAGATTCACTCAGTGGAAAGGAACCCAGAGCTGGAAGTGGAAGCCAAGTCAGAACCCTAGGAGATCAAGACAATGGACTCCAGTGAGATGCTCCTAGTAGTCTTTGTCCAAAGTGAGGCTGCACCCATCAGCATCTCTCTAAATTAACAATGCCCCTTTAAACTACCCTGATCTCACTCTCCACTGGAGAATCTATTTTTCTTTTTTCAGAAAACAAGAACTGAGGACAACCATAATCTACCAACAAGCAAGAATAGACAGCTGACTCCCTGACAGAAGATGATTCACCCCTCACACAGCAGCCAGGGCCCAGGTGAAACCACAGAGGAACTGGCGAGATGAGCAAGTGTGCTGCTTCCATGGCGAGCCTGATAACCTGAGCCAGGATGATGCAGACAGACACTGAGGATGCTCAAAATGCGCCAAGGCAAAAATCCAGACACTGCTGAGAACTCAATATTGAAGTAGAATTAGAGAATGCCAACCAAAGCTCAGGGCAGTTTGCAGAGGAGCGGGTGGAAAGAATGCAACAGCCACAGGTGGGAAGGAATATCCAGAGACATAGCGCTCCCTACAATGATAGACTGCTGCTGCTAGAACTCATAACCTACAACTACATGGTGAAAACAGAAATCCTATGGGAACAGCCCTCAGTGGGGGCAGGGAGGGAGGAAATGATGGTACCAACATATGATGTGACCATACAAAGTTTCTACTTAATAAAAATAATAATAAATAATGGTGCCAGGAAAACTGGATATGTAGAAGGATGAAAATAGATAAGAGATAAGAAAAGAGATAAGGCTCTCTCTCCGTGCAGAAAAGTCAAGTCCAAATGGTTCAAAAACCTTAATATTAGACCTGAAACTCTGAAACTGCTAAAGGAAAAATTAGGGGAAACGCTTCAACATATTGGTGTAGGCAACAACTTGCTTGAATATAACTCCAGTCATTCAGAAAGTAAAACCACTAATCAGCCACTGGGACCTCATGAAATTAAAAAGCTTTTCTACAAAAAAGGACACTGTAAATAGAGCAAAGGAGCAACCTACAGAATGGGAGAAAATATTTGCCAGCTATATATCTGACAGTAGATTAATATCCAGGATATACAAAGAACTCAAAAAACTAAAAAAAAATAAGCAATCAAACAATCTAATAAAAAAAATGGGCTATGGAGCCAGGCATGGTGGCACATACCTTTTATCACAGCACTAGGGATGCAGAGGTAGGAGGATCACCATGAATTCGAGTTCATAGTGAATTCCAGGTCAGCCTGAGCTGGAGTGAGACCCTACCTTGGAAAACCAAAAAAAAAAAAAAAAAAAAAAAAAAAAAAAAAAGGGGTCTATGGAACTAAATGGAGAATTTTCAAAAGAAGAAATATGGATCATCAATAGCCACCAAAAAAAACATGTCCTATGTCCTTAGCCATCAGGGAAATGCAAATCAAAACTACTTTAACATGCCATCTCACTCCTGTCAGAACGACTATTATCAAGAAAACATAAGACAATCAATGCTGGTGAGGGTGAAATAAAAGAGAAACCCTTCTGCGCTGTTGGTGGGGATATAAAGGTACAACCGCTGTGAAAACTAGAGGTTCCTAAGAAAGCTAAAAATAGATTTCCCATGTGACCCAGCTATACCACTCCTTGGCATATACCCTAAGGACTCTACTGACTACTTTAGAGATACTTGCTCATCCATGTTTATTCCTATTCTGTTCACAATAGCGAGGAAACCAGCCTAGGTAACCTTCAACTGATGAATGGACAGTGAAGATGTAGCACATCTGCACAATTAAGATCTATGCATAGTGGTAAAGAAAAATGAAGTTATGAAATTTTCAGGGAAATGGATGCATCTGGGAAGGATTATACTAAGTGCAACAACCCAGGCCCAGAAAGTCAAACGTCACATGTTCTCTCTCATATGAGGATCCTAGCTACAAATGTTTAGATTTGTGTGTGAGTTATAGTAAAAGTCGGTAGTAGAGGCCAAGCATCTGGAAAGGGGTTTTAATGGGGTGCTCAGGGTTTAGGAAAGTCCTTGAACCCTATACCCTAGGTTGTGCCTAATTTTAATCAAAGAGTTGAATAAAATATGACTGAAAAGAATAATCATTAAATCATTATATTTATTGAGAGAAATACAGAGCCAAGGAAAGGCAACCACATGGCTAAAATCACATGTGGAGGGCCTGAGAAAACCATGGAAAGAAAAAAAAGTTCAAAGAACTCATGCCATGTGGGGAGCTGGAGGGGATAAAGAGCCCATGTGGAGAGTAAGGGCTAGGGGGCTTTCCTGTCTGCTGGGTGGCCCAGCTGGGTCTGGGCCAATCAGAAGAAAAACTCACCAACAGCTAGAAGTTCCCAGGTGGTCAGGCAGCTCAGAGAGCATGCCTTCCCCTCACAAATGTATTTTATAAACCTTATGTTGGTGGGCCCTGCCTTCTGGCTCAGGTGAATCAGGGAACAGCTTGTTGGTTAGGGCTAGGGGCTGTCTTAGGAAAAGGATAGCTCTAACACCAAGTTCTGGGGGCTGAACTTGACCAACCACAATATTTCCTAGGAAAGACCTCCCTCCTAGGATGAGGCCCAGGTTGTTTGTGGAAAAACAGGTCTGGTGAACTAGGCAAGAGATAAGAAGTCAGATCATCTTTAGTTTCTAGCAAGTGCAGACTTTATTGCCTTTTTCACTTTTAGGGGCTCAGTCACCTTAGCTGCCTACTCCCTCTCAGGGCTATGAGGAAGGGATGAGAGTAGGGCTAAAGAGGAGGGTATTGTAGATATGTAAGTAGAGGGTCAGATTACTGGGGGAGAGGAGGATGTTCTAAGTGGGATCAGGAGAAGGGGTGGAGGGAAAGAGTGAAAGGAAGGTTAATCTAAATTTAAGATGTTATGATCAGTCATATGTAAACCTTCTTTGCTAGCCAATATATATGCTAAAAATCAAGAGAGTATAGGCAGAGGTATCCTATAGATGTGGATAAGGGTGTGAACAGAAGCGGTAGGTTGTTATTAGCAAAATTTTAATGGCAGGGGTGGGATACCTTCCAGTGAGTGTGAGTCAGGGAGGTTCCTGATGCCCCCAAAACATTACAGGCCATTGCCAAGTCTCTTGGTTTCTCACCAGAACTAGATGGTAAGATCCTATTGCTGAACACTCCACATGTTTTGGCTTCAGTTTGCTGATAAATCTAGCAGGAGCTGAGCTGAAAACCTTTTCCCTGTTGACTAGCTGTCTGCTGGAAACAGCTATGCTGCATGCAGAGAGAGAGAGAATGGTGTTAAATAGCACTGGATCCTGTAAGCCTACAACTGGCCAGTTAGGCCAAATGTACCAACTGGTACAATAGTGGCAGATCTATTATAGGAGAAACCAGCTGCTCTCTGATTGGGTTGGCAGCCTGTTCCATAGGAGGGAATACACACCTGGTACTAAAAACCTAGTCAAAAGCCTATGGCTGGGGAGGTCATAAGCCCTAGGACAGGAATGACTGCTATTGTCTGGCTCAATGCCTATATTGTGCCCACCCAACTTCCCTCTAAGCACTTTTCATGTTTATGCTCATATATTAATTCTATTCTCACTTTAAAGAAGCTTCTCTTTTCTGATGGCAGTGACCACTGGAGTGATTCAAAAGTGACAGTGGGGTGTTTGGCACTCAGGGAGACATCTCTGTCATACCCTCCAAGGTTCAGGGTTCATTGTCAAAGATGTGGTGGAAGGAACGTAAGAGCCAAAGGAAGGGTAGTGCTTACAATGCACTCTTTCCAGACACAAAAATGACCTTGATATTTATGACCTCACAGTGGCTGACACTACCTACATAAGACCTGCATAATAGGAGAAAAAATGATGACATCAAAATAGAAGACAGAGTAATTGGAAAGAAGTGTTTCAATGGAGGGTGGATTTGGGAGGGAAATGGGGATCAGGGATGGGAATTATCCTTGTTTATTGTCTATATATAGAAGCTGTCAATAACATGCTTTTAAAAATTAAGATCTGTAGATGAATTTGCATGATTTAAATGATCACATAACACTTTTTCTTTTGTGTGTATGTGAGTGTGTGAGTGTGTGTACAATGGCAGAGGTGTGGCGGTCAGAGGATAACCTTGTCTTCCACTTTGTTTGTTGTTTGCCACTGCATATACCAGGCTAGCTAGTCCATGAGCTTTAGGATTCTCCTCTTTCGCCTACAAGTGTGTTGGGATTACAAACATCACAATAAGTACCCAGATTTTTGTGATTTCTAGAAATCCAAACACAGACCTTTAACACGTGCAGCCGGGGCTTTACCCACAGAGCCATCTCCCAAGCCCAAACTCTTATTAAAGGAATAGTTATAATACCATCTAGACAATGATAAATCCTGAGAAATGTCTTTGAATTAACTTTAATTAAGAATACAGTAAAGAAAAATCTTTAAAAAAAATCTGAGGTTTCACTAAATGGTGAAAGACTGAATGTGATCTTAAATGAGGCAAGGTTTCTGGCACAAGCCCCTTCAGGTCAGCAGTGTTCTAGGCATCTGAGCCAGTACAAGGCAGTAAAAGAAATACTAACCATACAAATATCAGAGAAAGGAACAAAACTGTGTTTATTTGAAGTGATTATTTATATAGGAAGTCCTAAGTAATCTGCAAAAAGCTATTAAATAACTTTAGCTTAATAAAGTCACAGTCACTAGGTCAATATAAAATAATTGAATTTCAATATTCAGTGGCCACAAGCATTTGGAAATTGAAATGGAAAAAGGTACCATTTATAATAGCATAAATAATTTAAGTACAATTTTAAAAATACTTCACTATGAAGCATTGCTAAGTTAAAGAAACCTAAATTAATGAAGTGGCATTACCACATTTTTTTATTAGAACAGATTCAACACTTTAGGTAACAGTTTTCCTCAGATCAACGCATAGATAAATTCCAATTCAGTCATAATCTCAAGTAGCTTTGGTTTGTTGTATTTGAAAAATTGATTCTAAAATTTACGAGAAAACGTAAAAGATCTAGATTATTCAAAACATTTGAAAAAGAAGTGTAAATTAGGATTAATGGAGTCAGCTCAGTGGCAAAAAGAGCGAGCCAAGGAGAACTAAATATATTGTCAATTGATGTGTAACAAAGTGGGCAAGATATACTGATGGGGCCAGGACAAGTGTGAGAACAATTAGGGATTCATATGAAAAAATAACTTCAGCCTTTATTCCATACTATTAAGAAAAACAAACAAAGCCCTCAAAATACAGTATAAACCTAGAACTAACAGTGAAGGCAACAAAACTTCTAGCAGGAAATATAAAATTTGTAATCTTGTGTTAGGCACCTATTTCTTAAACTTGACTTCAAAAACATAAGACATAGAAAGAAAAAAAAAAGGAACCAATTGAATATAAGCAGACATCAATGTTGTATTAGTGGCCAATCAGCAAATGATAAGATGTTCAACCTTAGTAGTTACCAGGGAAATGCAGTATCAAACCACTATAAGATACACAGTAAAATGATGAAAAATTTAACAGTATGGCCACTCCAAGTATTAACAGGATATGGAGCGATTGACACTTCATCTATTTCTGGTAGGACTGGACAGTGTCACAGCCCCTTGAGAACTGTTTGGCATTTTCCCGTAAAGTTAAATGTACTTATCTTTCAGTCTAGCAGTTCCACTCCAACATGTTACTAAATGAAATGGAGACTCATATTTGCTAAAAGGCCTGGATACAAAGGTTCAAGTAGCTTTATTCTGAATAGCTCCAAACTGGAAGCGAGTCAGAAGCCCATCATGTGGTGAATGGGTGAATTCTGGCACGCCCATGCTAAGAATATACTTCTTACATGAGGAAATCTACTTACAATAGAAATAAGTAAATTTTCTTCCTAGCACTAATTTAAGTGTTCTACACTGAACTACAATGAAAATGACATTGACATCATTGTGAAAATACTTTCAATGTCATTTCTAATTTGGGATTATGAAAATTTAGCAGCATTTTTAAAGTAATATATTTCTCAGTTGTAGTTCACTTAAGCCAGTACTAGGAATGAAGACAATATACAATTTGGTAGCAAATATATTTTAGTAACCTTGTTAATATTTTTTAAGTCACCCATTATTCTTCCTGAATGAAAAGTGACAGCTGAGTAATCCATAGGTCCCAGAGAAATCAGATAAGATGGAATGATGAAGATGCCACTCTTCAAAATGCCCTCTCACTCCTGAGAAACATATGAAAACTATGGAATTCTCATTTAAGAGGAGCTTTCATTAACTTGGGAAACTAAAAATGGCTTTTTCAAGGCAGTGCTAGTCACAAGACATGCTCATCTGAGCACAGAGACACACAGCAAGAGAGAACAAGGAGCCATTCCAGGCATGTCAACAGGAACTGCATTTGCATACTGTGTCACACAAAGCTGGAACTAAGGTTTGTTAATGTTATCAACCAGATAAACAATAGAGTCTTAAACCGGGCATGGTGGCGCACATCTTTAATCCCAGCACTCTGGAGGGAGGCAGACACAGGAGGATAACCGTGAGTTTGAGTCCACCCTGAGATTACATAGAGAGCTAGAATGAAACCCTACCTTGAAAAACCCATAAAACCCCAAAAACAATAGAGTTAGAGCTGTGCAGGTGTGAATTCTATGTTTCATTATGTGTGTAAAATGCAGTGCCACGTGACTACAGCATGAGCACAAGCAAACTGTATCAATGCAAACACACCAAGAAACTCAACGTGCAGCTTCACATGTAAATGCCAGTCACTCCTTTGCAGATCAGTCTGTTGCTAACATTCTTGCAAACATGTTCTCAATAAGTTCTGTGCAAGAAGAATCCTTGCTCACTGGAGTAAGTTATCAGGCACTTGGGATTTTTAGAGCCATAATAGTTGACTTAAAAGTATGCGAGTGAAGCCGGGCGTGGTGGCGCACGCCTTTAATCCCAGCACTCAGGAGGCAGAGGTAGGAGGATCGCCGAGAGTTCGAGGCCACCCTGAGACTACATAGTTAATTCCAGGTCAGCCTGGACCAGAGTGAGACCCTACCTTGCAAAACCAAAAAAAAAAAAAAAAAAAAAAAAAAAAAAAAAAAAAGTATGCGAGTGTATCTACACATGCCCTTTACAATCCCAGGTAAACCATTCACCCATCTGTAAAATGATTTTGAGACCCAGATAAAATAAAGAAAATCTGACATTATTTTTAAAACTCAAATTCTGTATGTGAAGATTTGACTTTGGTAGTTGTAGAAAGATAGCCAAATGAAGAAATGATTTCTCTTGAATTTTAATATTGGAGAAAACAGTGCCAAGTGTTGTCCGTAGTGATGTAGCACTGTCTATGTCCCATGTACCATATTTATTAACTCATTATCTTCACACCAACCCAAGAAGATGTGTTTTTATGTATAAAATATTAGATTAATTGCCCATTTCTAGCAAATAAATAGCCAGAATCCAATTTTATGCAGGTTAATAGAGTGTACTCTCTTTGATTGTTATGTTTTTCAAGGTAGGGTCTCACTCTAGCCCAGGCTGACCTGGAATTCACTATATAGTCTCAGGCTGGCCTTAAACTCACAGTGATCTTCCTACTTCAGAGTACTAAGTGCTGAGATTAAAGGTGTGTGCCACCATGCCCTAGAATATACATTTTTTTAACCATTAAACTGCATTTTCTAGAAAAATGACATTAATTAATTAATTAATTAATTAATGTTAACCACATATGATCAGCTTGATTCTTGGTCAAATTTGCCTTAAGAATTGAGAAACTTTATAGATTTTATGCCTTTATTTATTTATTTAGTACAAAAGTTATACAGCTTAATTTATTCTGATGAATGTTAGAGACTTGCAACTGTAGCATGTATTTATTCTTGCTGGCCACCCCTCTTTCATTTTATTAATTTCCTACAGGAAATTGCCAGTTAATAGAAAAAGCAATACTGGAACTGCCTCACATTCTATAGTTATTAATTAGAGCAAAGTCTGCATCAGTAACTTGGGTTACTAAAAATATGGAGTTAAACAAAGCTGACTGACTCTTGAAATGAAATTTCAACTTCAATAGTCTGTCTAAAAAGTTTATGCATTAAGATTCCACTTCTTCCCCTAAAGAATTCCTTGACAAAATACTTAGCGCATAAAGCAACCCAATATCCGACCATTCCCCACTAAGACTTCAGAAGTGAAAGGAATTCAAAAACACTGAAACAAATGAGTAAAGTTTAAATAAGTTTCAATCACTCCACTACATTCCTATCTACACATTATTACCCACAATCAATAAAGCAAGAAACTAGATCAACTATCTTATTAATTTTATATAATGGTTAGTAAACTTTAAAAAAACTGTACTATATAACTTTTAAATGTTTCTGATGGCTTTAGATCACACTGGATAATTTATCGTTTTATGTGGCATAAAGTGTTAGGTAAGTGGGAACCATGCTGGGAAAATGTACACAATTTCTGAATGTGAAAATCCATTCCATTGTAGAGCTTTCTTGCATGATATAAGGTTATTACTGGGATGATTTTGGAATCTAGTTTCTAAAAGCCTCTAACTGACATTCAGGCCAGATATGATGACTTCAAGACTCACAGGCTCCACCCAGTAGCCTGTCAATCTAAAGCTGTTTTGGGTCTGTCAACCCTCCAGTGTGTGTTAGCTCAATAGTCATGAAGCTGGTGCTGGAATGGAGTGAAAGAGTAGAAAGAAATACGGACTTACATAAATGCTTAACCTAACAGGGCTAAAACATGAGTGATAGGAAGTTCTGATGTATCTAGCTATTGTCTTATGTGTTTATGAAACCTTGCCTTGAAGAATTGTAAGTGGTAAACAGCGAGAACGGAACTGTAGAACAGACAACTCTAAGATGTAAGGAGTCATGACATTGTCTAAAACATGTAGCATCGTAAAGACAGTTCACTTTCCCCTGCAATAGGAGCACTGACCATGTTCTTTGAGATTAGTTCAATCTTTGTGACCAGTGAAATACGTGGGCTAATAAGGCCGTGCTGGATTGCTGGGCTTAGTAACTACAAAGGATCTTCTACTGTCATCACTGACAGATGGGAGTGGCAGTGTGAAAGGCTACCTGTTGAAGGATAAGTTTATGCATATTTTCCTACAAAAGAATAATGTGCTGAAATACATCTTTATTATCTAAACAAGGCAACATGTACACACAATTTATAATTATTCCCTAGGTTTAACCTATAAACTTTATAGACTAACCTATAAACTAATCTCCACTCAGACTTTCTCTAAACAGAGATGTGTTCCCAAGAAATTGCAGAGAATGAGTTCTTTACATATGTAGTAATATTTTCAAGATGACTTCCTTAAAATTTTAGTATATTTCACACTTGAGGGAAGAATGGAATGAGGGAATCTACTTCTACTATATAAAATTTCCCAGCCTATGAGAATGTCTAAGCTTTTATTCTAAGGTCCCTTGTTTGTGGTATGCACATGTCTCAGTCCATGTGGTCTGTATAAAGTTACCAAATAACAGCAAGTATTTATTGCTCATAGCTGCAGAGATTAAGCCTAAGATCAAGGCATGGGTGCTGGCAGGTACATGTGTGGTGAACAATCAATGCAACTAAATTTAAAAGGAAGTGCATCAAAATAGATAGAGAGCCCTAGCTAGGGAATGAGACATACATTGAAGGTAAGTTCTGGGCAACTTGTACTCACTGTGATTCTTGTGCCAACTATTTAACCTCTCCTACTTTAGGTGTGAGCTTTTGTAATAGGAACAACAGTCCCTGGGGGGATGAAGTCAGTTATGACAATTACCACAGTACCTGACACATAGTAAAAGTGAATTGAGAGTCAGCCGCATGCATCCAGTCCATGCATTTAAAATGGGCAAAAGAGTTGTCTGCTTTCCAGATATCACTTATCTTTATCCTCACTGGGGAGGCCATGACCTTAAGTAGTAAGGACACCTTTATAAATGCAAAAAAACCTATGATATAAAACTGAAATAGCTGGGCGTGGTGGTGCACGCCTTTAATCCCAGCACTCCGGAGGCAGAGGTAGGAGGATTGCTGTGAATTCAAGGCCACCCTGAGACTACATAGTAAAATCCAGGTCAGCCTGTGCTAGAGTGAAACCCTACCTTAAAAACCCAAAAAAGGGTATGGTGGCACACACCTTTAATCCCAGTATTCAGGAGGTAGAGGTAGAATGGCAGTGAGTTAAAGGCCACCCTGACACTACATAGTGAATTCTGGGTCAGCCTTGGCTAGAGTGAGACCCTACCTTGAAAAAAAACAAACAAACAAACAAACAAACAAAAAAAACCAAAGAAAAAAACTGAAATAAATTTCTTGTACATAACAAAGCACATCTGTCCAGATATGCTATTCAGTTGGAAGAATATTTGTATGTTTGTAATTATAGTTAATGTTTCTTAAAAGGAAAGTGGTCTATATTGAGAATTCCATTAAAATTCAATGTGTAATAAAGAATATGCCAGCTCAGAAAGATATACAAAAGCCCCTTTGTTTAAAATATATTTTAAAAAATACTAAGGAAAAAAATCAAGCAAACAAAGTTCTCACTATATTTCTATTGGAAAGCCTGCCAAGAGAAACTAACAAAAGAATGTTATTCGATTTTTTTTTTCATTAACAGTTTACCTAATAATGTTTTACCTGCAAGGTTACATCAAATCATTAAGTGTGATCTATGTGAAAATGTAGTCTTTGTTCATATTTAAGTAATGGGTTAATTCACCTTTCTTTAATGTCAGCTGGCTGATTTGTATCTTTGCAATATATTATATCCTTCAGGAATCATGATGCATCATTTAAAAATATTAACATATAAATTTTATTGTTTGAGGATTAGGACCAAAGAAATTCTGCCAAATTAATTTAGGTAAGTATACTAGATAAATAAATCAGCACCCTTTTACTTTTAAAAGCACTCCAAGCAATTTCAAGTCATTAAAAATACTTTTAGTAGCAACATTTTGCCTTTTAGTATGGTCTTAATGCTCGCACGACAGCGTCTCTGCTGCAGCTTTTATGATGTCCTGATGGCAGTAGCATTTCAGAAAACTACAAAGAAAATGAAAAGCAGGAGTAATTTTTGAACAAGTCTTCTAAATTGTTAAATCAAAAATGACATAAATGTTGTAAGCTCATATAAGTTCTAATTTTACATTTTTTCTTTCTTTTTTTTTGTCAAAAATTTGCTAGGAGAGAAACTCACTAAAAGGACATTTAAAACTGGCAACAAATTATAAAGGGGTTTGGAGCCCTGGACAGAGTTCAGGGAACAACAAATTACAAAAGGGTGAGTCCCTGGATAATATTCTGGGAAACTTTTCCCCATTTATCTGATTTGCTGAGTTATGAACTAGCCGTATAGTCTTGTGATTTAATTTCTCTTAAGTGTACAAATGTTTCCTATAGATGAATGTCATTATGTTTCATATCTATTTAGATTAAAAGCCAAATCCCATAAGGCAAGAAGCAGTCAATTATTTTCAGTTTTGCTGTTATTATGAAATATTGCTGTTTTTAAAAGGTACTTCTAGAGAACGAGAATTGTTCTCCGATATTTTAAAGTGAATTTTATGTGTCTGAATACCAGAGAGAAAATGATGTAATCATGAAATATAACTTCAAATGAATTGTATTTATAATGATTTTATAGTTTTCCCACTGTTTCTCAACAAAATGACTAATTCCTTTTCCCATTTCTGTGATTACTATTATAAAAACTGGACAGCAATGCTTTCTTTTCAAAGAAAAGTATGAAGAAATGTCAGAGCGTAGAACATAAAGCTCGAGACGTTTTCATTTCCTGAGCAAAATCAGGTGTTCTGTTTAATTCCACAAGCCCAAGAGGGGAATGGCTCCTAGAGCTTCCATGTGAAATGGTGGCTGCCCCACCCCGTAACATAATTGTTTCCTAAGACAAAGTGGGTTCACGGCTTCCTTTCTCAAGGGGGCTTGTCCTGGTAGTCTCTGGGCAAAAGAAGAACCATAGTGAGATGTTTACAAAGACTTGGGGGAAGGCAAGGATTTCTGGTTTAAAGTAGGTCTTCTAATGGGGAGGATTTGATTTGGCTTGGTGAAGGTACTGCGCAGTAATTTAAGACTGGAGCAATCACGAGGTAAGGTTTTCAAAATGAATCTTAGGCGGTAAAAAAAAAAAAATCACTTAATGCTATCTATTGAAGGATGGATTGTTTAATATCCCTCTAAATGGATTTTCAAAAAGTTCCTGAAAGTAATGAAACTGCTCTTTGCAGTCTTTATCTTTTTGGGCAAGAGTTTCTTGGAACTGTAGGATCATGTTGCTGAAGACAACTAAACAGTACAGTCATGTCCATGTAGACATGGGCTGTGCGGGTGGACATCATTTTGTTTCCTAACCAATATAGTCCCAGAACAATATCCACTATCTACAAATTAAATCATTAAAGAGTTTAGAAAAAGTGAACAATGAATGGTTATCTGTATAATTTGCATTTCAAATAAAGTAAGGCTCCAATATCTTTATTGCAAACAAAGGGCAGAATGGTTTGTTAAATACAATTAGAAGCTGAACAATTCACTGAATTTCAGTACCTTCTACACTGAAGTTTTATTTCTTTTTTTCCTCCTAATAATCTTTCCTCTCTCTCCTTGTTTCCTGACTGTCAGCACTTACCCAGTAAGACAGACTGTAGTTCCTAGAGGACTCAAAGTCTGACTCAAGGTCAAAACCAAGGATCATTTAGTTAGATGAGACAGGGGTTATCAAAAGCCTGAGGTAGCAATCAGTGGAAAGTACAGGAACTAAAGCAGGAGTGGAAGCCGTGCTCACCAGAGACAAGACACTGCCTGGGACTCTAGATGGCTAGGTCGAGGCTGAGATGCAGATCAGGACTAGGAGAACAAGAACTTCAGTGGAACATGTGGATGTGCCTCTGACTGAGCTAAAGGTCATTCACTTGCTTCTTCATAGACAATAAACTCGTCTGCCTGCTTGAGCTACTACAACAAAATGCCAGAGACTGGGAGACCTGAGCAAGAGACATTTATGCCTGCAGTTCTGAAGAATGGAAATCAGACAGGATGCTGACATGGTTGGGTTCTGGACAGGGACATTTTCCTGGCTTGCTGATGTCTGTTTGCCTTCTCCATAGCATCACAGGGGTTCAAGGAGAAGAGATTCCTCTCACAATCTTATCTAAACCTAACTTCTTCCTGGAGTCTCCACCTCTCAATACTATCCTATTAGGCGGTTGACTTCAACATATGGATTTTAGGGAGACACAAACATGCACCTTATAACTGTGCTAGAGGGAGTCCCTAGTCTAGAGGAGAATGAGGGAAAGATGGAGCAACGTACAAACATCTTTCATGAGCACTCCTGCACCTCTAGGATGGTGCTAACATGTATCATTTCCTGTTCTGTTACCTGTTTCTATCCTCAACTCTTCCTTACCCTGTCCGTCTTTAAATCAGGCACTCAGAGCTAGAGCTATCAGAAGAGCATGGGTACTAGAGGCAGGACTGCATTCAGTGCTAAGGTCTGACGCTGACTTAGCTGTGCAGTCTCAGGGAAGTGTCTCTCTTCTCTTGGCATCATAGTTTTCACTAACATAAGATAAATGTTAGTACCTACTGCTTACAGGTTTCTATGAGCACTATAGATAAAGCATGGAACTTGGTTGCCCTGGTGTGTAATCTATATCTATATATCTCTATCTCTACCGATCTATCTATCTATCTATCTATCTATCTATCTATCTATCTATCATCTATCTATCTATCATCTATCTATCTATCTATCATCTATCTATCTATCTATCTATCTATCTATCTATCATCTATCTAGCATCATCATCATCATCATTATTATTATTATTATTATTTATTATCTATCTATCTGTCATCTATCTAGCATCATCTATCTATCTATCATCTATCTATCTATCTATCTATCTATCATCTATCTATCATCTATCTATCGTTGGATCTTAGAAAATGGCACAGTTAATTTCTGTTGTAATGCAATAAGTAGTATCCAGAAAATTCAGCTGTGTAAAATGTAGAGTTAAGTAATGGCCAAGGTGAGATGGGTAGCTGGCCACCTGTGAGCTCTGAGTGGCTTTTTGATTCAATCCCACCTATCCTGGGATGAGGTTACTCTACTGGACTTGTGGGATGCAGCCATGATCCCAGGGATGTCTTGGAAATTTTCAAGGATTTTGTTGGCCTCACCCAGAGAAAATGAGTTGGGAGAATATAAGGTGTCTAAAGGTATCTTAATACTGAGTTAGTATTATCTGATTCTCCCCATATCTAGCATCACTCTCATCATGAGGAACTTGGAGCAAAAGGAAAAAGGATGGGGCAGGATCCAGTCACCAATCTTTCTGTGGTTGATTTCAAGTTACTATAACTCTAGTTATTGCCAAGTAAATTACTTCAAGATTCAGTATCATTTCAGTTAACAATATTAGTTGCATTAATAATGAATTAAAAAACACATACTTAGTACTTATTAAATGCAAAACAAATGGATAGCTGTGATGACTGTAAAGATGATTAAGACACCATCTCTGACTTAAAGAAAGCTTATGATTCTGTGTGCAGAGGGATCTTTATATTTAACTGAGACCAAAGAATTAATTCTTTCTAATGAGAGGGATCAAGAAAGACTTTCCAGAGAAGATGCCACTGTATCTGAGATTTGAAAGTAACTTTTCAATACTATGAGATGTAGTCAAGGTACAGTAGGATGGCTAAATGTACGGGGGAGGGGGGTGGGCAGGGTGCTCTGTAACAGAACAAAGCCAGTTTGGCTAGCATGTAGGACAGAAGTTCTTATGATATTTTGGAGATAACATGTACTTCAAAACTTCCATATTTTGCTTGGTGAAACATGAAAGCTACACAAGGTTCCTGAGTGTGAAGACACAACTGTAGCTCCAGAAGAAGACTGTAAGAGAAATTTCGAGCAGTGAGTTTGAAGCCTCTTGGAGTAAGTGAGAGAAGGCAGAACTTGGGGCGGGGTAACTAAAGGATAATTTAGTTCAATTAGAAAAAATAAACTGGAACAGGTTCCAGAAACAAGATTAACAATGTGGGAAAAGATAGAAGCTGGAGCGAGGATGGAACAAAGACGACTGAGGAGATTGGACCTTATGACTGGAGTCATTGCACTCACTGTTTCCCGAAGACACTATGATGTCACTCTTCCCATGTGCTGCAGCAGCCATGCCCCAGAAATCCTCCCTCACTTCTTTCAACCATTACTTGAAAGCTGCCCTTCCTAACATTCTATTTTATTTTAATTTTATAATTATTTTATAAATCTTCCATTGACATGCATTCATTGTGCATGGATTGCAGAAAAACATTTTCATTCATGTATAACATTTACTCTGACTAAACTGAATCCAATGTTCTGCCACTTTCCCCCTTTTCATTCTCACTAGCTCTCTTTCCTTTCCCAGCTTGTTTTGCTTCTATATTCATGTCATATATGTGCACAATGTACTGTTGATATAAATGATTTTATATAAATGCGCATAGTACATGTTATAAAGAGTAATTATATTTATATCCATATATATCATATATATCCATATATGAGAGGAAAATGTGGTATTTGTCTTTTAGAGTCTAGCTTATACCACTTAATACTATAATTTCCAGTTACATCCATTTTGCTGCAAACAAAATAATTGGATTTTGGGTTATGGCTAAATAGTCACATGGTGTGCATATGTCACATCACTTTTATCTGTATCTTGGTGATTGTGAGTACTGCTGCAATAAACATGGCACACAGGTATCTGTTCTGTATGACCACTTAGACTCCTTTGAATGCAGCTGAATCATATATTAGTTCTATTTTTAGGTTTTGGAGGAACTTTCATACTAATATCCAGAATGACTAGACTAATTTACATTCCCACCACAGTATGTAAGGGGCCTTTCTTACTTGTATACTCGCCAGTATTTTTTGTGAATCATTTTTTAAATAAAAACCATTTTTGCATCTTGGTAGATATGTGTGTGGTACGTGTGTGGGCATGCCTGTGCTGTGCACATGTGTGGCAGACAACTTCACATTGTTGGGATGAACATCCAAACCAGACACAGTTTATGGGAGTAAGGGATTTATTTCAACCTTATAGATCCAGGGGGAAGATAAAATGGTACAAGATGCTGGTCCTCATTCATACATCCATGCACAGAGATACCACCAAGCAGCCAGCACCACCAGCAAGCACCAACACTAGCACACAAACCCACCAGAGCAGACTGCTTTCTATACCTTTGGACTGGAATCAGACCCCCTCCCCAACACACCTTTGAGCTTGACCCCAGGATCCACCTCCAGTGACACTTCCTTCACCCAGGACCCTGGGGATCCAGGTTATAAGCTTAATAGAACACCTGAGTCTATGGGGGCATACATTCAAACTACTACCACAACATGCATGTAGAGGCCAGAGGTCAATGCTGGAAATCTTCTCAATCACTCTCCATCATAGTTTTTAAGACAGAATCTCTCTCACTAGATGTGGAGGTCACCCATTCAGGTAAACTAGCGAGCCAGCAAGCCCCAGGGACCCCTGACTCTCCTTTCTTACTGTTGAGATGACAGGGGCACCACTATGCTCAGCATTTATGTGTGTCCTGGGATTTGAACTCAGATCTTCATGTGTATCCAGCAAGTATGTTACCCGCTGTGCTATCTCCCCAGCCTAATGATAGTTAGACTATATAATATAATCTATATTAAATTGTGGCCTTTCTAAGACACACACATCTGCACACGTGCACGAATATTATTTTCTTATTGTTGTTGTTTTGAAACAGGATAGTCTTGTTCTGTGATCCCAGTTGGATTGTATTTCATACTGGGCTCAGGCTGGCATTGACTTTATAGCAATCTTTTTGCCTCAGTCTCCATAATGCTGGGATTACAGACTAAGCCACCATGCCAGTTCATATGAGGCCTTTTCATTTGTTGTTGGGTCTGCTCTGACATCCTCATTGTATGTCCACTGAAGGGCAGCAGGAGATTCTTGTGCACGGAAACTATGCTCCTGCCCAGGTAAGCCTCAGATGCCTAGAAAGGTATAATTTCTTTGGCATGTATCCCAAGTATCTGAGGAAATGAAAAACTACATCATGAATAAAAAAATGCCATACAGGTAAAGAGAGAAACCAGGAGAAAAGGTGTTATATTTTAGTACTTTTAAAGAGCACTTTTTTCTTGCTTTTTAAGCAACTGGCAGTGGAGTTCCACAAATTATGCAGCTGGATGCTGAGTTGTTTAGTAATTACATTTTGAAGTAATGGACAAATTTCCTAGGATGGAAATAAGCAAATGAAAGTTTGCTTTTGTGAATAGCAGGAACTAAAAGTAAGTGTCCTGTAGTTCATAATAAACCCTCTGGTTTTATTATTCTGATATAAGACTTCATTCCAAACATCATTTAGTATAATTATCTTTTAATTTGTCATATTCTGAGATTGGCTATAAGACAACATATATAGAAGTTAACATATTCATCTATGTTTAGAATGAAGAGAAAATATGGCATATTTTTGATCACTTCTGAGTTGTGACACTCGATGGGAAAAATCTGTGCATCTAACATTGTTTCTGATATCTGTGATTTCAAAATAAACCAATAGATTTGGTTCAGCGATCAGCATTTCATATATGGAAGGTTCAATCCCTGTAGAAAAATAAAAATCAAGTTCATTTTCTTATCCTTCAGAAACACATCCTCCATGGAAGACAACTGGCGAACTGCTCATGATTCACAGTCCTCTCTATTAATGAAGCACCAGAGAAGCTGGGATTACTGATAAGAGCTAAAGCCTGGACTTACAGAAGTTCTTAGATATCACTTGGCCAGTTTTACAAAAAAAAAAAAAAAAAAAAAAAAAAAAAAACCATTGTACAGGTCCTGCTTCCATGTGTCATGTTCTCTGCTAAGAGATGAGGATAAAAACATGCAAAATAAATGTGGCCTCTATCTATTGAAGAGGTACAAAACTCATGCCAAGTGAAAACGTGTGCATTCCTCCCCTCCTCTTTTATTTCCCGTCTCTTGTATTTCTGAATGATTCAATCATAAAGCCATTAGGCAAGGTAGACATCTAAACCAGAGGGAAAGGGAAGTCAGATTGTGTCAAACATGGCACTGGGGCCCTAATGAAGTCAGGAGGCAAGCATATTCAGGAAAGGATATGGTGTCCAAAATGTGGGTGGACAAGGAGGATATCCACAAGCAGTTGCCCCAGAAGAAAGAAGTCCCAAGCATGGAGAAGAACGTATTGCCATAGAGAAGCTGTGTGGGCTGATGCATCTGAAGCCTGGCAGGGTGGAAAGGGGATGAACATGTGCCAACTAAAACCTGAGTAGGGTGAGGATACTGAGGTAGCACCCAAGCAGAGTGAGGAGAATCCAACTTTGGGAGTGGCATGGCACAGAGCATAAATCATCCATGTGGGGCAGTGGTCAGCCATGCCTGGGGCATTGAAGACCATGTGGAAAAGGGAGTCTGTTCCAGGCCAGGAAGATAGCAAAGATGGGAGACTAACTACCTACAAGTATCTCTGTTCAACAGTAAAATGGAAAACAATCAGCAACAACAAAAAAGTAAACTGTATTAAGGATGATGGAAAGAAGGTTCAACATTTGACTGGAGAAAGGAGTTACAGATATGGAGAGGAGACATGAACCCTGGAAAGTGGGTTGGAGTTACAGCCATTAGTGTAAACTTACTGCTTTCAATTATAGATGAAGTCTAAATACCTATAAATGTACACACATGAATGCCCACTGAGAGGCTGGGGGAGATGCCACCTCTATAGAGTCAACATGCCTAATGCCAGACTGTGGCTTCTAAATAACATTCTTCACTGTGGGAACCAGGAGTATTTTGAGAAATGACTAGAACAGGGAAAAAAAAAAAAACCCCAAAAAAACACTAAATAAGACTGGAACATCTTATACCAGAAAGCAAGGAATTGCTCAAAAAATATGGACACTTACTGCAATAAAATGGACACCATCTTAAAGAAGCCCTTATCACTTAGATCTGAGCTGAGCATCAAAGACAGGAACATGGGCTCATTTCTGCCAAAAGGGATGCTGCTGTTATGGATGCCATTGCTGGAAGTCAATTATGAGGAGCCATTGAACAGATCAAAATGCATGGACTTCAAACATCCATTATAAAATACTTCCGTACAATCATCAGAACATCAAAGTGAATGGGAGAAGCATGAACGTTAAGGAAGACAGGAAAGTCTCCGCACTGAGGCACATGAACCAGTGCCTGCTTCTAAACTGGCCTCTGGCTACAATTCTGCCCTAAATAGTTGAGACACTTGATGAGACTTGAATGGGATATGAGGATTAGATGGGAGTAATGATGGTAATTTCTTCAATTTGATGGCTAGACTGGTTATCCAAGAAAATGTTCTTGTTTTTAATAACTATACACTAAACTACTGGGGACATTCACTATTGGTATGAATGCAAAAAGTTCTTTTTATAGGCTGGGGAGATGGCATAGTGAATAATGATCACTCAGTGGCTGTCATGTGCACAGGAGGACTTGAGTGCAGATTTCCAGATCCCATGTAAAACCCATGGAAGGCAGAAACAAGAGAATCTCCCAGAAACCTGAGGGCCAGCTAACCTGGCAAATGGAGACTGTGCCTTGAAGGACCAATGCCTTCAGGTTGCTCTCTGATCTGCGCACACAATCATATTGAAACCCTTGAACATGTATACACACATACATATACACACACTAAAATGTTCTTGTAAAAAGACTTGTAAATTTGTGACATTTTATACAGAAGCTTAATGTGACACAAGGCTTGATGTTTCCTGAGCCTGCAGAGTAAAGTCAATGCTGACCCAAAGCCAAGTGGGCTCCAACTTCTCAGAGCTATCTCATAAAACTGATATATACTGGACTATTGGTCAACCCTGGCTAGAAACCAATAATACTACAGTCAATATAATTTGTTTGGTGCTGATTTCTTCGATCAAAACTGATTAATTTACATCCCATAAAAGCATCCATTTAAGGAATGGATAGATATGTCATTGACTGCTCAGCACACTCTGAGTTGTGCCCCCATCACTAGAGCGTTCTTATCACTCCTCCCCAAATCCTCACACTCATGAACACTTGGTCTTCATTTCCATCTCTGACTTTATTTTTTATTCTACTGTTTTAACTTTAAGGCTCATTTTCTACTGGTACAGGATATGGGGCTTTAAGCAGTGGATAGTCAATTCATTTTTTATGAATGAGTGGAAGGATGAATGCATGACTATATTATCACCCGAAGGGTGTTACAGCCCAGTGTGACTGGGGTTTCTAAGGATTGTTTTCCATCTCTGCTGTCCATATTTTCATTAAAAAAATGGCCGTCTAGCATCTTGTTATAAAAGTAATGGGGCTTTCAGTTTCTTGATATCCAAAACCCATGTTATTACTTTTATTTTATCTATCTATCTACTATCATTTATCTATGAAAGAGTGTGAGAGAGAGAGACAGAGAAAATGGGGCCTGAACTGATGATGCACGTGCCCCCTTGTGCATCTGGCTTCCATGGGTAGTGGGGAATTGAATCAGGGTTCCTGAGCTTTGCAGGCATGAACCTTAGCCAGGGAGCCATCTCTCCAACGCCAGGATTACTTTTATTGTGAACTAGTAGAACATGGATGATGGACTATCTCATCAATATATTTTGGCAAGTGTTGAGGTCACCTTAACACAGGTAAAAATAATCAGCATAGTTGAACTTACAACCTTTGTCACATTAGTAACCTACCAACAATTTCAATGATGATGAACGAAACAAAATTCTTCAAAGACAAGATCACTTGATTACATATTTGAGCTGAAGACCAATATATGAGAGAAGATATTTCTTTAAGCATAACCTATGACAAAAACATAGTGGGGGCACAGATCTGAATAATTGTCAATTATTTTTCTATATATTATATTTTATTTTCACTTTAGTATAGCATGAACATTTTTTTTCATGATCAACTCAGTGTATAACACTCAAGAATAGTCATAAGGTTATTTTGTGGTAATTCTGGAAAATGTTTAAGCCTCTTCCTTAAATTATTTCCTGAATCTTACTTCTTATCTGGATATGATAATTGGCATAATTGCCATTCTTCCACATAATGCTTATTGTAAAGGTTAGGCAGTAACAAATCTCTCAAGGAACTTTAGTAATTTTTTAAAACAAAATAGGCAGTTTCTGAAACTGAAAATAGATACCTCACTTTACTTTTAAAGCTTTCTGTGTTTTTTAGTTTATTTCAACGTAAATTTATTAAGCGGAGGGCATAAGTAAGTTTGGTAGTCTAAAACAATAAAAATTGTACTTCAAAACCATAACTGAAGAATCTTAGCTATCTTTAAAGTATTGCTCTTGAAATAAGGAAAGAAATGCAAAACACTGAAGATGAGGACTAAATCAAAACCATCTAGTAACCATCTAGTAAGAGCTCCTTGGAGTGGAGGATGATTCAGAAGTTAAAGGTGCTTGCCTGCAAGGTCTGCCAGTCTGGGTTCAATTCCCCAGCCATCCACATGAAGTCATACTGGCATTCATTTGCAGCAGCAAGAGACCCTAGTGCAGCCAGATGCCTCACACACATTAATAAATTAATTTACACAAGGACTCTTAGGATCTGTTAAATCAGCTATTCCTCCACAGCCTTTGCTCTTAGTGAATACAGCCAGTGCAGAAGGAAGACAGAGTACTGGGAACACCCTATATGGGAAGTTAATTTAGATATGTATGGTTACGCTTACTGCACACTACTATAGACAGGTAAAATGGCAATATCCTTGACAGAAGTTTTAGATGCTACAACTAATATATGTTGATAGTGTAGTGATTGCCAAATCTGAGAATTCATTTTAGGGGCCAGTGACACGGTGATTGCAGCTATTGTAGAACTCAGATTATGGCTGAATGATACATCTAATTCTAACAACATGGAAAGAAAATGAGTGCAGTTCTCTGGGCTTTATAGTGTACTAAAGAACGGTGGACATTGTTCCACTAAAAATTCTGTAGACAAAAATAATAGCTAACTTCAAGTAGATGAGACTGAAGGACGCTGACAAATGACAGAGGTCCCAGTGACGATAAAGTTCCATTTGCATAACCCCTGATTACTCATTTTGATTGTCTATGAAATGATTGTGCACATTATTGAAAGAAAATGAGATCATCTGTGAAGCAGTATGCTTGCTGGAATCTTTAAAATACATCTAAATCTCAGCTGTGGCTTTCTATGTGACAACTCTGAGCAAAGCAAAGTCCCTGTGAGGACTGTATCAAAGGACAAAGACAATGAATGTTGGGGCTGACATCAGGTTTCTTTTTAGCAGAATAGCTAACAAATAATCGCTTTAGTTTGTTTCATGAATGAAAGAAACTGCCTACTATTTTCTCAATAGTTACTTTGGTTCCCGAGGGAAACAAAATTGGAAAATAAAATTGGAATACTTGATCAGTTGATCCTGATCTAAGTCAAAAGTAAAGATTGCCCTATTAAGGGGAAGAAACTTTAAAAAAAAATCTAGTAAAACTGAGTAAAAGAGCTTCAAGGAAATGCCAGTCTAAGGAGGAAAGGTTGAGAGAGGATTGGAGGTTGAGAATGAAATAGAGCAAAGGTGACTGCTGGGAGATGCAGCAAGTTTGTGTGGGTCTGAGTGAGCTTTGGGGACTGAGGGAATGACAGTGGATAAAGCATCTGCCATGTAAGCATGAGAACCAGAGTTTGAATCTCCAGAGGCCATTTGAACACTGGATGGGCTTCACTGCTTGCCTGTAATCCCATGGTTCTGGAGGTGCACATAGGAGATCCCTGGGGCAAACTGGCTAGCTAGATTAGCTGAGTCCAGAAAGCCTGGGTTCAAGTGGGAGACCTTGTGTACATAAATAAAATGGAGAGCCATTGAGGAGGTGACCCCACATCAATCTCTGTCCTCCACAAGCATACACATGCACATATACTGTGACGGGGTACTAAAGGTCCAAGAAATTCCTTGTACCCCAAACCCTAGGTTCATTTCTAATTTTTTTAAAAAATATTTTATTTTTATTTATTTATTTGACAAAGAAAGAGGGACAGAAAAAGAGAGAGACAGAATGGGCCTTTCAGGGCCTCCAGCCACTGCAAATGAACTCCAGACGTGTGCACCCCCTTGTGCATCTGGCTAACATGGGTCCTAGGGAATCGGACCTCGCTCCCTTGTCTTTGCAGGCAAATGACTTAGCCACTAAGCCACCCCTCCAGCCCACGTTTCTAATTTTAATCAAAGAATTGACTAAAAAATAAAACTAAGAAGGATAATTATTAAATTATTATATTCATTGAGGGAAGTTGGGCCAAGGAGAGGTACCCACGTAGCTAGAGATCCCACCTGGAGGGCCTGGGGAAAAATGCGAGCCAGCCCAGGCCCAGCCAAGGGAAAAACTCATTCACAGCTGGAAGTTACCATGTGATCAGAAAGAGATAGAGCCTGCCCTCCCCTGCAACCTCAGGGTGGTGGGCTGTCTTCCAGCTCAGGTGAATCAGAGGGACAGCTGGTTGGTTAGGGCTAGGGGCTGTCTCAGGAAGAGGCTAGCCCTGGCATCAAGTTCTGCCAGCTGAATTTGACTGACCACAGTGTTTAAATCCAATGAAAGACCTTCCTCTCAGGAGGGGTCCTGACTGTGGAAAAATAGGTCTGTGGCACTAGGCAAGACTTAAGAAGTCAGATCATCTTTGATTTCTAACAAGTAAAATCTTCCCTGCCCATTTCACCTTCAGGGGTTCAGTCACCCTAACTCTACCCCCTCTCAATACTAGTTCATATGTGTGCCCTCACCCACACAAAAAATATACACACTCAAAACAAAAACAAGAAGCAAAGAATGAGATTTGATCTGGGCCTTGCGGCCCAGTACTATAATCATAGCTACTGAAGATCACAGGTCCAAGGGCTGCCTGGTCAGAGCAAGTTCAAATCTAGCTTGGGTAAAATAATGAGACTCTGTCTCAAAATAATAAACAAAACAAACTTGTTTTTTAGCTTTTTGGCATTTTATTTATTCTTAGTATATTATTCTGGGTTTACATTCAGTACTGGTGAAAAAAGGGCTCATTTCAGATTACTCTGGAATAAGTCTAGAAATTCATCTGTACAATGAGCATTAGATATCATGGCTGGGTATTTTAACTGTAATGAATGAGTAAATTATCACTATTAGTGTGTGTATACAGAAATGATAAAACAATGGAGAAACCCCCTGATTACAAAAATTGAGACAGAAGCTGCATTGGGGTATTTTAGGAGCTTCTTATTTCTTGATGAGGTTTGGATACACATATGTGCTCACAGCTGTACACACTGTTTTGCATTCTCCTTATATGTGAACTATTTCACATGTAAGAGTGGAGAAAAGCATATGAACAAAGACAATAGGTATCAGGAAGAAAAGCAAGGCAGGGCAGAGTGTGTGGCATAGGGAAAGCAAAGTCACAATGTGCAAACCTGACTCCGCAAAACCTCACGGGAAGGTGATATCTGAAGCCTCGAGGGGAGAACGTGCTGAGGGAAAGGGTCATAGGAAAAGGAAACAGGAGGTTGAGATGGGAACATGCCATAGTATGTTTTTCTTAACATTACCTTGCCACTAGTCATATATGTGACAGTTCCTTAGTTCTCTTTTATGTCTTTGACTCCACTGGTTACTTCATGAATGCAAATCACATCGACGCTACATCCATCGGGGAGATGGCCGAATAAGAAGGAATGTGTCCAGTTCACCCCTAACATTCTGTTCTTCATTATTAATGGAAGTCCCATGTGTGCATAAAGTGTGCATGAGGTGATAGATTGAGACCAAGGGAAATTTTTTTTCCACTTTAAGCTTACTTAAAAAAGATATGAAAAGAATAAAGCTAGGAAAGCAAATGGAATATTATCTTAAACATGACATTTCTAAAAGCATTCATACTGTATCTCTAGAATCAAAACATTCAGTTTTTTTTTTTAAAAAGTGGTTACAAGTTTTTAAAGTTACATGAAACAGTATTTCATTTCTTCTCCCCTTCTCTACTCCCCCCGCCAATTTGAATGATATACCATTGACTGGATATAAGCTTAATTAAACTATTATGTGGCCACCGTTGGTTTATGAATTGACATTAAATCAGGTAAAACTCATCCACCAGAGTAAGATCTGCCAACACCTTGAGGATGTGTCATGACTCTCTGGAGACACGGCTGTTGTAGGAGCAAAACTTACTTGTGGCAGCTTTTGGAAACAAATAGTGCTTGAAAGTTACAATTTACCATGAACCAGCCAATTCCAGCTAGGGAGGCTCTTTCAAACCATGAGATAGTTTCCTTTTAACCAAAAAAAGCTATTTTGGGGACTTCTGGGTTCACCATGAGGTAGAGGCTGGGCATCATTTGTCAGATATCCTTCTCTCTCTGTCGAGAGAGGGACATGACATGGTGAATGGCACCTTACATCACATATTCTATGTTCCTCAAATGGATTTTAGAGACACAAATGAATAACAAAAAATGTTTTGAAAAATCATTTCAGAAATCACAGAGAAAATATTTAATAGAATAAAATTCTCTTAGAGCAAGAACATCTATATTTTCAGGCTAATGAGACTGTATTATATTGAGTTGAAGCAAACTCTGTTTATTCTTTATCTGTTGGGTAATTAATGCCCTTAATCCTGCTTTATTTTCCTTCAGTCATTGCTAATGTCAAAAAATAACCTTTGGGTTGTGTACTTATGTTGGATATCCTTTTCCAAATTTTAATCCCCATTTAAAGTGCTCAGCCATCATTGCAGATTTTCATGGTTTACGATTTACTTCAAGGGAGAGCATTCCCCTTATTGCTACACTTTTTCCCCCCCAGCTTACAAAGCAGGAGAGAGATCCTCATTAAAGCAAATGACAGACTAGGCAAGAGAATGATGAGAATAAGTCAAGGAAGGACAAAGAAATGTAAGCCTAAGGAAAAAATGACAAACACGTTTTCCTTCTCAATCTTGCTAACTCATTAATTATTCTGGTATAGTTGCCTCATACTGAGAAACTTTGAGCTTCTGCTCCTTAATTCACATAGGCAACTATTTGTGTTCAACACGCAATAAAACCCTTTTCGCGGTACTACTGGAGCTCTGGGAGGGTTCTGGGGACTGTTACCTCCGGGTGCTGTTACCACCAGCTCTCTATCTTTTGTGCTGTGTATACCCATCTTGAAATGTGTCAGGTCATGAAGCGTTTCGAGGGGCTCTCAGTTTGCTTGACAGCAGATTTAACATTTTCAGTATTTAGGGTACCAACTTTCTCGATACATTTTATTTTCTTGTTACTTGAGAGCTAAATTTGCTGAGTTGCTGTCAGATAAAACAGATTTTTCTCCCCTCCTGCCCCCGCCACCCATCCCAGTTTCTGCGTCTCATTTTCATGGACTAACACTTGGGTAACAAAGAGCCCAGAGTGAAGAGTGAAGCATCACCAGGCATGAAACCTTCAGCGACTAGCAACAACCTGCTAGCCCAGGAAGCTTAAGGCGAATTCCCTGAAACATTTAACTGAAATTCTGATCCTGAGGGGCTGGTCAGATGCAGTTGAAAACCAGTCCCCACCCTCCCAGCAACAAATGATGCTGAATCTTTCGTAACTACCTGCAAATTGGGTACTGATAACACCAACACAAAAATCACCACTCAAGAATGTTTTTACAGGAATGAAAAAACCTTTAAGCTCACAGTGCTCCAGACATGCAGGTAAGTTCACAGGCAGGCGTTTGGCAGGTTATTATCAGTGATAGGGAAGCCTCCCAATTGGCATCACTTTAGCATGGCTTGAAAGGATTCTGACAGCCTCTCACAGAACACTGCAGAGACACCAGGTAGGCTGAGGTTGTGGTTTGTTTTACTGTAATGTTGCCCAGACACATTGAAGTCCCTTGTCACTTTCCAGAGACTGGTTTTTCTGCCCAGTAGACACTGGTACCATTTTGGTGGATACAGTTTATATTCTTATAATTAGTTGTGGGCGCTAATAATTGCTTTTCTAATAACCTTCTTGAGAATGGATATTATCTCCTTGTCCCCACAAAAGCATATGAAATTGGCTAATTAGATCGTCGAGTAGGTAACTAGAAGTATAATTAGCCATTTGAGGGAACAATTAGCTGTCCCATCAATTTTTCACCCATAAAGGAAGGAAGCTTTGTTTTAATCCAGTTTAATTGATAATCTGAAACAAACAAAATAAAAAAACTGAACAAAACTTGAGGTTTTATGAAGGAAGGTGAATATTTACATGTGAGGAAATCTGGAATGTACTGTTCAAGTTGGGGCAGATGTGCCTTGTTTTAAAGGCATTACTGAAATGCTCTCCCAGTTTAAAAACCTTCCATGTAAAAAAGTTCAGTTAATTTTGATAGGTTTGGTATTCACAGAAGGTAAAAGGGGGTGACTCAGTCACCTCAAAGGATGTCCCGAGTACACAGAGCTACTGATAAGCCTACTATGTAATGTACATATGCATTGATTGCTTTTTTAGTTACTCATTAGTTACTTATTGCTGTGATCACAGAGTTGTCAGGAAGCAGTTTAAGGGAAGAACGACTGATTCTGGCGCACGCTCGCAGGGAATACAGTCCGTCATGGGGAAGGCAGGCAGCAGGTCACACTGCCTCCCAGTTAAGAAGCAGAGATCGTGAACAGGAAGTGGGGTTAGGTTCTTCTTGTTCCCAATGACTCACTTCCTCCAGCGAGGCTCCACCTCATAAAAGTTTCACAGCCTTCCCAAAACAAGGCCACCAGCCAGGGACCCGGTGTTTAAAAACATGAATCTATAGGGAACATTTCCTACTCAAACCACAACAGTGTATTTTTGTTAGGGGTATGGAAAAGTTTCCCAGCCTCCGAGGGCAGGAGCTGTGCACTACTGTTTTTCATGGCTGTGTAACTGATAAGCTCAAACTCAGTGGCTTTTAACAATAGAACTGGGCCAAATATTTGCTGTAAAAGTATGAGGACTTGAGTTCAGAACCTCCAAATTCACATAAAGCTGGATGTAGCAGGGCACACTTGTAATCCCAGTGTACCTAAAATGAGATGACAGGAAGAAGCAGGAAAATCCCTGGACGGTCATGGGCAAGCTCGCCTGGCATACTCAGTGATGAACAAGAGACCTGCCTCAAAGAAGGTGGAAGGTGAAGACCAACACCCAACGTTGTCTTCTAACCTTCCCATGAGTTCCACTGAACACAGCTGCCCCTCACATATAAATAATACACGCACATGTATACACAAAGAGTAAAAATACAGCACCACAGAACTTTACTTTCCTCAAAATTCGGGCAGACAGAAATCAGTTTCACTGGGCTGCAATGGAGGATCCTACAGGCCTGCACGCCTAAAGACCCTCAAGGGGGATCTGTTCCTGGCCTCTGATAGCATCTTCCATTTCTTGGCTTGCCTGCATTGCTCGTCTTGCCTCCATAGTCATACTGCTTGGTTTCTCTTATCAAGTCCTCCCCTGCCTTTGTTTCAAGACACATGGTTACATTTAGGGTCTGCCCGGCTATCTCAGGACAACCTTCCGTCTCAATGTTCTTAAGCCAATAATGTGTGTAAATACCCCTTTACCAAAACAGGTAAAAATTATGGGTTCTGTGAATTTAAGATACACTATTCTTTTTTATTTTTTTTTAATTATCTCATTTATTTAAGAGGGAGGGAGGAAGAGAGAGAGAGAGAAGAGGAAGATAGGAGACAGAGACAATGGGCATGCCAGGGCCTCCAGCCACTGAAAATGAACTCCCGATGCATGTGCCACCTCGTGCATTTGGCTTATAAAGGTATTGAGGAATTGAACTTGGGTTCTTAGGCTTTGAAGGCAAGTGCCTTAACTGCTAAGCCTTCTCTCTAGCCCCTAGGATATAGTATTCTTTCTGGAGGAGGTGAGGAGGGAAGAAAAGTTTTTACAACAAGAAGATATAAATAGAATATGAATTTGGAGCATGTTTGATTAAAAATATCAAGAAAGAAACATCTAATACAGTTTCTAAAGAGTTAGGTGGAATTTCAAAATGTATCATGGACTTTTCTGAAGACATGTAAACTCTTACAAGTGGATCCACAAGAGTGACAGATTCACTGGAGCAACAACAACAACAAAAAGCCCAGGTGGGGGAAAGGGCGGTACCACTACATAGGTTTCAATGATATGACAGACATATTTTCTAGGAGCCAAGCAGGTAAGGAATAGTATTCCTGGAATTAGCTGCATCAAGTGAAAATAATTAAAGCTACAAACATGACTCTTAGGAGCCTGGATGGGCGAATTCAGCTATATATTGATGTTGCAAATCCCCACTCTCAAGAGCTCAGAGAGTACAATGCGTTTATGGTCTTAGTTACCACTTCTCTTAAGAATGACCTTCAGTTACAAATAAGGCACACGACTGCTGAATGCAAAGACACTTCCACAGTCATGAGCAGGTTACACAGTGACTTTGCCATTGATTGATTTGTTAGAGTAACAAATCCCAGGCTGGGGAACCCTGGCAGAACACGGATTAACTACCAATTCAGAATCAGCTAAAGAAACTTGATATTTTCAACTTCCAGAAGTATTAACTATGAACAAAAACAAAGATTATTGTTTCACCACAGTCAGCGGCAGGCAGACAGATTAATCCAATGAACTAAAAACAATGTTTTACTGCTTCTGACCTCATCTTGGCAAAGTTCCCATCTCTAGAGGAACATAATGTTCAGATTTCTCAAGATGTAGCCATCAGCCTCTCTGTCAGTGTAAAGGTTGAACATTATAGAAACACAGTTGGAAAAGAGAGGGGATTGTAATTCAGACGGTAGGTCAAGTGAATAAGCCATCACCATAGCAATTGGACATTAGCGTTGTCAATCAAAAAGAGGATGACTGACAAGCAAGGTCTGTAAGGATGAACACTAGATTAAATGGTTCTTCTTCTCCCCCAATACACACAAACTCCAACCTTAGAACATAACCTTACTTGGAAATAGGGTCTCTGCAGACATATGTTGTGAATATGAAGTTATCCTGGACTACAGTGGGCTTAAAACTGATGATTTGATTCCTCCTGAGAAGGCCAGATGAGACACTCAAGGAGGAAGAGCATGTGGGAGTGAGGTGGCTACAAGCCAAGTACACTGAGGAACCACCCAAAGGCCTCACACCTTTTTTCTTTCTTTCTTTGCAAGCAGAGAGAGAGAGAGAGAGACAGAGAGAGAATGGGCACACCAGGGCCTCCAGCCACTGCAAATGAACTCCAGACACATGTGTCCCCTTGTGCATCTGGCATGCATGGGTACTGGGGAATCAAACCTGGGTCCTTTGGCTTTGCAGGCAAATACCTTAACCACTAAGCCATCTCTCCAGCCCAGCCTCACAGCTTAGTTTCAGACTTCTGGCCTCCACAACAGTGAGAACATAAATATTGGACTTTAAGCCACTTAGCCTGTGGTGATGTTATGGTAACCCTGAGAGACTGATAGAAATAGTTGGAAGGAAGCAAGAAAGTAATGCTGCTTTAACAAATATCTCTACATCTACCAATGGCTTTAGAGAGGGCTTGTGGGCAGAGACTGGGACAATTCTGAGGCACATGATACGAGAAGGCTAGATATCTTGTAGATGTCATGCTTTGGTGTAAAATGGGTGTCCCAGGTGGCTGGTGGGGGTGAGAGAAAGTGAGGAGAGCTTTAGAGATGCTCCTTTCCTCTTAAGGTGTGCATCCTTTATAAGAAAGAATACCATATGAAAGCCCACAAAGAAGGCATGTGAAGACCCAGGAAGAGTAGAGTGATGTGATGCTAAGCTAAGAAATCCCAATTGCCAGCAAGCACCAGGAGCTGGGAGAGGGGAGTGGGATGGACTCTCCCTCAGGGTCTCCAGAGGCATCAATGCTGCTGACTTCATTTTGGTCTTCTGGCTTCCAGAAATGGGAGAGAACACATTTATGTTATTTTTTTAAAAATTTTATTTATTTTTGGAGAGAGACATAGAGAGGACAGAGAGGGAGAAGGAGACAGATAGAGATGGGGGCGCCAGCAGTCTCAGCTGCTGTGACCGAAATTCAGATGTGTGTGTCCCCCTTGTGGGCAAGTGCAGCATTGTGCCCTTGTGTCACTTTGCATCTGGCTAAACGTGGAACCTGGAGATTGGAACTGCTGGAGATTGGAACCGGGTTCTTAGGCTTAGCAGGCAGGCGCCTTAACCACTAAGCCATCTCTCCAGCCCACATTTATGTTATTTCATGTCTTCAAGTTTGTGGTAATTTGTAGCAGCAGCCAGAGGAAACTAGTAAGAAACATTTTGCAATTGACACATGTCACTTGCCAACTCTCAGTTTAGGACCATCTGCTATAAGAAGTCCTGTATGACTTCACCACTCCATACCCTAAGCATGCTTTTATCATGAGACTTGGCATTTTGTGTGGCATTATCTCATCATCAATGAGTTCCCCAACAGTAGTCTGCAGATTTGAAAGCAGAGCCTGGGTCTTTTCCTATTGGTATCCACAGCATATAGAACTATGTCTCAAACCAAACTCTGTTCAATGTATACTTGTGTAAAAGTGTCCTTACATGATACAGTATTGTGTATAATGAACACACATATATATATGAATATGTATAATTAAAATAAAAATACCAATAATCTTAAGAGCTATTAGACCATGTGTGTCCTGATTTAGATAATATAGGGTTTTCTCCATTTTATTTTACAACACTATATGAGGTTTATTACTCCAATTTATAGAAAAGGAGTCTAAGATCCCATTAATCTTTTGCTTTAGCTCACAAAAGACATGAGACAAAGCTGGTTTCCAACACAGTTTTGACTGCTCATTACTTCATGCCTCCTTCTCATTATATGTGAGCTAGGGAATTCCTGTTTATCCCTTGTTAAGTAATTTACTTAGAAGCGTCAGGTAAAGAGTAACTGCTTTATGAGACTAAATGAAATTTATTTGAATGTTAAAACCCAAAGGTTATCTCAATAATATCTTACATTTGTAGGTGCTTTGCAATTTGTACATATTTTAACATTTATTACCATACTTAATATTCACAACAAACTCTGAGGAATTATTGTTCTATTTTGCAAAATGAGCCTGCTGAGGCAAATGGAGGCTAAATAATATGCTCACGGTTATTTAGGTAGTAATTCTGAGGAACTTGAACCTATCCTTCTCCAAATCGGAATTTTTTATTAGCTTACAACTGAGCTCCATACCCCTGTGGGTCTTTAGTGTGATTTTAGGAACATCTATTGCTCTTCTCTTTACTGTGTGCCCTTCATAAGCACCTCAGTATGGATGTGTGTGCACTTAATGCTATAAGGCAATGGGCATCAATAACCTCTGTCCACAAGGTACTGAGAAGGGGTGAGTTCAGCACCACCTGCACAGACCAAGAGGCTTTAGGTATACACGCCTCAATAGATTCAGTGCCTGCTTTTAGGAGAAATAAACCCATGCTCTAATCCAACCAGATCAACAAGTACTTTTCCATCTTTAAATACAATGTCCAAGATTTGGAGACTTTGGTTTTAGAGGCTAAATCATATGTACTGTATACAAATGCTTCTAGCAGATACTTGACTGGTTAAAAGATCAAGACTATCCAGAATCTTCCATCCCACTCCTGTTGTAGAAACACTGGGCAGCAAAAGATTGGGCCCGTGAGCAAACTCCTAGAAACCTTTTTGCTGGTTATAACCTTATACTTTTATGACTGCTGCTACATTAAAAGTCACCATTCAAGACATCTCAATGGTTATTATTGACTTCCAGATTGAAAATCTGAAGGCCAGAGAAGTAAAATGATTTTCCTAGAAGTCTTAACAGGGAGAGCAGTGAAGAAGGATTAAAACAAACACCTAATTTCAACTTCTGGGCCCTTTCTCTTTTCCAGGTCTGGAAGGGTCACGCTTTAGATAAGCACCATCATTTTTGCAGTTGGTAAGCCGGAGCCAGGTGGATGGAATCAGTGATATGATGATATGAACAATTAATTAAATGGCAAGTTGTGACTGTCTCAACATTTTTAAAAATTGTATTTATTTGTCAGTGTGTGTGTGTGTGTGTGTGTGTGTGTGGTGAAGGAGATGGGTGCACCACGGCCTCTTGCAGCTGCAAAAAAGACGCCAAACACTTATTCCACATTTGTGCTCATGCGCTTACACGAGTGGTTTGGGAATTGAACTTGGGCTGGCAGGCTTTGCAAGCAAGTACCTTTAATAGTTGAGCCATCTTCCCAGCCCCTGCCTTTTACATCACTGCAATGTATTAGGATCAGTTTGTTAATATACACAAAATCACAAATTATTTTGATTATATTGAGTTTATTTTCAGTGTGAGGAAACTCAACTCCATTATTGCAATATTGAGTCTTGTTCTTGAAAATAGTATACTGCTCCATTTACTAGGGCATTTTTGGTTCTTATATTTCTATGTTGTAGAATTCCTATGAATTTGGTGGTCTTGGTATTATTACAAATGACAGCTTTTAAAATACATTGTTGTTGGGCTGGAGAGATGGCTTAGCGGTTAAGGCACCTGCCTCCTAAGCCTAAGAACGCTGGTTCCAATCTCCAGCGGTTCCAATCACCAGGTCCCACGTTTAGCCAGATGCAAAGTGACGCAAGGGCGCAATGCCACACTTGACCACAAGGGGGCGCATGCATCTGGATTTCGTTCACAGCAGCTGAGAGGTTGCTGGCACGTTCATCTCTATCTGTCTTCCTCTCCCTCTCTCTCCGTCTCTCTCCAAAAAAAAAAAAAAAATACATTGTTGTTTTCCGCCATTTATTTTATTCTAAAGTCATAGATTAGATTTGACGTTCCCTTGGAAAGCCAAAGGAAATGCATAACAAGAGTGTTGGATAGAGAGATGAAACCATGCTTTGGGAGTTAGTGATCTCTTTATTTAGTTTTAAATTATACTTCATTTGTTCTGTGCACGCTACTTTATCACCTGTAATGTGGGACTAGTGTCACCACTTACAGCAAATGATACTGCCATTGCTGTTATTACTTAGATTCCACGCGCAGTGGTTAGTTACCCTCATAAACTGCTATTAATTGTGATTCTTTCTTTTGGATGCCTATTCAATCATATATATTTTAAAATATCAAGTGTCATGGCTTAAACTATGTATTATTATTATATTATTATTGACAAGTTACATCCTGACAGCCTTCCTAAAAGTCAAAGGAGCTTGAAATAGCTGATAAAATTCACTCCAAGACAATTAAAAACAATGTCTGAACAAGAAGTCCATACTCATACAAGCAAGGCCTAGAGATCATTTCTCAAAGGTTTAAGGTAAAATGGTTAATGTGCGTTAGCAGTAGGAAAATTCTGAAGTTCTTAGCAACCAAGATCAAAAGGGATTTTTACTGCTACACAAGACCAGCAGAATATTCCCTCAGAAAAGATCATTCTTTTCCAGCACCTGTCACATCAGTATACAGTGTATGCTTAGTGCTGGTTTTACAGACTGTTTTGAACCAGCTCTGGAAGAATGCTAAAGCAAAAACTCCTGCATTAAGTTGGGATATATCCTTAGGAAGTTAAGTTACAAGGTAGGCAACGAAAACACATTTTCTGATATTTTGATTTTTTTTTCAGGCACAATTAGTTGAATAATTTGGAGTGATAGACTTTAGGAAAAACACCAAAAAGAATCCATTTGCAAATCTTTTTAATGCTAAGCCTGCAAATACTGATGGTCCTAACTGGAGTTCTGGTGGGAGCTGAAAGCAAGTTAAGATGACTGCATGTGCCCTGAGTCCTGGTGGGCAGAGGGCCACGTGTGCAGAGACCATGCATTTGGATGATAGTGTATGTAGGAAATTAATAAAGTAACCTTCAGTGAGCCTTAATTGCCACCTTTGGGCCGATTATGCTCCCAGCTAGATCCATGCTCTAACCACTCAGCTGAACTATATCCACTCTTACCTTCCACTGCTGGACACGAGCACTGGGCGAGCCCACCAGTGGCTCACATTGAACAGGTCCAAAACTGAACTCATCCCCAAATCTGCTTGTACCTGCCTGACTTCCAGTTCTATGAGAGGCACCCGCAAACTACCAACTGTTAAACTTCAGTCTGAGAGATTTTTTTTTTCCATTGCCTTGGAAGCAGGTAACAATGGAGGTGCTGTTTATAATAAATTTAACAATAATGAGAATGATTGAATATTGTTTGTGTGCCTCTTATAATAAACTTTTTTGTTGTTAAAGTATTTGTATTTATTCATTTGTGAGGGGAGAGAGATGAAAGAGAGAGAGAGAGAACATGAATATGGGTGCACTAGGCCCTTCTGTCACTGTAAATGAACTCCAGACACATGTGCATCTGGCCTGATGTGGCTACTGGGGAATTGAACTTGGGCTTGCAGGCTTTGAAAGCAAGTGCCTTTAACCACTGAGCTATCTCTTCAACTGATACTTCATCGAATTCTTATAATTACCATGTGTTAGCAATCCTGTAAGGCGATGCTTTTATCCCCTGAAATACCTCTGTCAATGACTCTGGCTCAGAGCTCATCGCCTCTGATCACTGTGCTTGTCTCTAGCTCGTCATCCTTCTCAAGCTACCAGATTAAAAATAACAAGACAGTTTAGATCATTTCATTCCTCTTCTCAAAATCCTTCAATGGCTTCAGATTGCTAAAAGAATACAGTCCAGGATACCTAGTTCGGTGCTCAAGGCCTTGGTGGTCTGGCTCAATCTTACTCTTGGCCACTTTCTCTCCATCCAGGATACTGAACAATAGGAAGTCCACTCTGTGCCTCCTCTCCCACCCTCTCCTTTTTTCCCTCTCCTCCCCTCTTCTGCTCAGTCTTTTCCTTTTCCTTACTCTGTTTAGTGAATCTCTGTGCACATTCTATTTGTTTTTCCTTCTAGGCCAACATGACCTCCTTGCCTGCACACTTACTCTATCTCATACATCAACTCCAAGAAAACTGTGAGTTTCACCTGCACTTTACCTGTTGTCTTGTTCAGTGTCATTAACATTTGCCATGTTATACTAAATCGGTGACAGATTTGTTTTCCATTGGCTCTCCTGACAGAGTGTAAGCTTCACTAGGCTGGCACACTCAGCATCTCACTCTTTATTGCGCTGACACTTCTAGCTCTTACTCACATTTATTCTCAGCACCCACCTCACGCTCCTTAGTATCTAGATTCTTAATGAATTCAACTCAGAACAAAAATGGTTATTTTAAGAAATGGCTACAGATCTTCGCTGATTGCTGATAAATATTCAGTTCTCATTCTTTCCTCCTTTAGCAGTTCTGAAAGGTCTACCCCTGACCACTGCTCTCTATTTAACCGTGTTTGCCTGCCAGCAATACCACATGCTCTCAATAAGCTTCTTTCATGTTCTGAAGGGCTTCAGTGGGCACAGAATTCCACAAATTATTCATTTTAGATACAATGAATTTTTTCCTTTTCTGAACTTTCAGTTCATGCTATCTGCATTATTCATTTGATTCTTAATCATATACCTCTTTGTTACATGTTTTATATGTTAACTCATACATTGTTCTTTCTTTTCCAAGGGCTGGATGTTGCATCTTAACCACTTAACCACAAACTCTTGTGAGGGTTAGGATCATATATTGAGCTCCATTTTATTTCCCACAGCAGCTAGCACAAAGCTTTTGTTGTTGTTGTTGAATGAACCATTTTGTTGAAGAAAGCATATTCAGCTAAATTTTAAAGTGAATATCTTCTTTTTTGGCTGCGCTAGGGTTAAATTAAATTTAGGTTAAGCTAATCTTATATAACACATGGAGTATCTCCTTTCTTGATGTAAACTAGGGTTAAATTTAAATCTTATAAGATTATAAGACATGAAATATGGAATATCTCCTTTCTTGAGGTATACCAGGATAAATTTAAATTTGGGATGAGCTAATCTTATAAGACATGAATATCATGGTATTTAGACCAATTAATTTTCCATAGTGCCACCGAATTATTGTAAAATTTGAAGCTCTATAAAGACACTATTGCTTAGGAAAAACTTTTCATTCCTGGATAATACAGTTAAAGTCATGAGGCCATTTTGAAATCAATAGTTTGAATTTGGCAGTATTGTCAGTAAAATAATATGAATAAATAATTTGATTTCATTCAGCTACTACTGAACATAAAATTATTTTCAATTTAAAAGATTCACTTAAACTTTTGAATGTTTACTAGTTTCAAAACACCTCATATGTCCATTAATTCTTACATATCTATGCTAACTAATTCATATATCTACAGGATGTGGTCTTATTACTTTGCTGTTGTAGATGACAAAGATGTGAGCTAGGAACTTGGCGACAGTGGCAGAGACAGCAATGGCAGAACAGGAATTCAACTGCAGGCTGTCTGATTGTATTCACTATGTGAGCATCCTGAGGTGGTCCCAACCAGAAAAAAACAACCGCTCCCTTGTCTACTAATAAATGTTTTCCCAGCATGTCATTATGACAATGTTCCAGTGTGAAGAGAAGTTGAATGAACTTTGTACTAATCACTGACTACCTACCAGCCACTACAGCTCTCTATTGCTAATGCTCCGCTGTATCTCCTTTGTCATAACCTTATCACGGACCTCTCCAGTTGTCCACTCGCCAATCCATCCTTTTGTGAAATATATCAAGGGGAGCTTCAGGTATATGTGCAGTTCCTCTGTAAAATTTTCAGTATATATTGCTAATCATTGTTTTTTTTCCCCCTGAGAATTTCATTTTGAACAGGTGGAACTTATCTTCAGTTGATAGACTTTATTTAAAAAAAAAATGTTTATTTGCAAGAGAAAGGAGGAGGAGAGAGAGAGAAAGGATGGATACCCTGCGGCCTCTAGTCACTGCAAGTGAACTCCAGACTCATGTTCCAGCCATGTAGCAGACAGCTTCAGGTTCGCTGAGATGAACTTCCAGACCAGGCACAGTTATGGAGGAAGGGATATGATATTATTGAAGCTTACAGATCCAGGGGAAGTTCCATAATGGCAGGAGAAGCGGCCTGCCTTCACAGGGCCAAGCAGAGAGAGAAAAAGCCAAGCCGCCAGCTATACAGCACACTGGGCAAAACTACAGCCAAAAAGTCACAGCACACTGCAGGAACTCCTACTGGGCACACTTTGCATATCTTTACAATGGAATCTCAAACCCACCTCCACACCGGCCCCCAGTGACATTGCCTCTAGGAAGGTGATTGTAGATGCAAACTATAAAGTAATAAAACATTGACTATATTGGGAGCCATATATTCAAACTACCACAAGCCACTTCAGGCAGCTTTTATGTAGTAGAGAATCTAATCCTGGTAGTTAAGCTTTGCAGGCAAGCACTTTAATGGCTGAACCATCTCTTCCACCTGATAGACTTTTTTTAACATTCTTTTCTTGTTGTTGTCGTTGTTGGGGGTATGCACATGTATGTATCCTTGAAATACTCCATGTTCTCATGGGAGGCAGGGTATGCTCACCTGCAGTGGCCAATGGGGTTTTTAGCTGTCCCACTCCAATGCTCTTCCTCCTGCTCTTGTCTGAGCCTGAGTCTCTTACTGATTCCAGAGCTTGCCACTGTTTTTTTCACAAGCTTCAGCAATTCCAGGGGCTCTGCTCCCCTACGGGATGGGTTACAGGTGTAACATGGCCACATCTAGGTGTTTAACATGGGTTCTGGAATTTGAACTTGGGTGTCTTCAGGCTCCTTTAGGCCTTCATGCTTGCACAGTAAGTACACTTAACCACTGAGCCATTGCTCCAGTACTCAAACATCCTTTAGAAAATTTTTTCACTATGGCAATTCAAATACTAAAACCTTTATTGCAATATTTTTATGAACATATACCCAAGTGACACCAAGTGAGATGTGAAAGAGCTACCTGTCATGTTTCTTTAAATAGGATGAGCATTCTGCTGACCATGTGCACAGATGTAGGTAAAAACGAGTCAGTGATGTCATGATGGTTTTGTGGCAGTTAAAATTCATGAACTCATATAAAATGACAAAACAGATTACGTACAGTTTTCTTCAAACCCTCTGACAACTATACACATATGCATTCCACATGACTATGTAACTTACTCGCTTGTTTGTGTTTGCCAAGGATGTCTTATTTAAGCTGACATTGGCCTCCTAGCATCTCCCAAGCATTGCCTTAAGTTTTGTGAGAGTGCTGAGACAGGAAAACTGATGCACATTCTTTCTCACTGCTGATTCCTTCCAGGAAGCTGTTTCTGGTAGTGCCTATGATAATTGTCATGGTAACTGTGGGGTGGTTAGCAGAGTTGTATTTTTCTAAAATGTGACGCTTGGTTTTATCAGGATTCCCAGATAACTGATCTGCAGGAGGATTCCTGTTCTAGGCCTAGTGCCTGCTGGGAAGGGGTATATACTAGCTGTCACACTCACTAGCATGTTCAGTGTGTAAATCCCTCATTTATTCTTCTCTGAAGCAGGCCTGAGAGTTCAAATGCATCCATGCAGCTGAGTGGCCTAGATTAGAGCACCCCAGATTTCATTCACTCCACGTGCACATTTCTCTTCCACACTCTTGACACTTCAGCCAAGATTATAGAAGAAAAGTTTCTACTTTCAGTCTCAATGCTTGGTGGATGGAAGGCCTCCAGCAGACTCAGCAGGGGCTCTACTGAGGATGAGCTGACTTAGAACCTCAGAGGAGAATTCACCTAAGAATCTTCATTTTAAAAGCATTTACTTAGGGATTCTGATACACATTAAGTTTTGAGAGACACTTATTTACTACATCAACAAGAGAGAGAGAGAGAGACAGAGAGAGATTCCAAAAAGAATGTAAGACTCAGTTAACAAGGGCTTATGGGTCAAGTCTGATTTGAATATTTGAATAAAACTGGGCATGGTAGCTCACACCTATAATCCCAGAACTGGGACAACTGAGGTCAGAGAATTGCTGTGAGTTCAAGGCCAGGCAAGGGTACAGAGTAAGTTCCATGTCAGCCTAGGCTAGAGTGAAAAACAAACAAACAAAATCCATAATGAAGCTAAGTTGTTGGAAATGCTTACATTTTGTTCTTAATTAACTTCTTGGTATGTAGGACGTAGCTCTCACATCATGAAATACCTTTTCCCCTCATTCTGTACAGATTAAAAAAATATACAGCAAAAATAGATATTTAGGAAGTTTTAGAGCTTAAGTAGGCTTGAAGTGTAGCATATTTCTTCAGTGATGGTTCAAAGCACTTTAAAGAACTTTTGTTTGGTAGGTGGCTGAAGGATTTCAACAAATCTCTCTGGTATAAGTGATCATGAGCTAACAAAGTAATGTAATCATTTTTCATCTGTAATATAAGTGTGACTTGGTGTCTTCAGCAAGAGTAATATCAAACCAGAGAACAAGTTATGAAGCATCTGCTCCACTCACCACCACACTGTCAGACAACATAGACAACTACCAAGAAATGAGAGCCCTTTTCCCAGCCTTTCAGAGTATTATGGTCTATTTACAGGAATGAACTCTGGATAGAAAGAAATGTAAAAGAGAGAAATTGGTGTGCTGGGTGAGTGATACAGAAATGTGGGAAATGAAGAAAGAAATATCAACTACAAAGATTAGACATGGATGCACAAAATATTTCAACTCATCTTTGATATTATGAACAGTTCTGAGGAGAATAAGAAAACACTTAAGGCCAAGAGATTAGCAAGAATATGGCACCAAAGCATATCAGTATATGAATATGATGAGAGCAGAGGTCTGTCCTGAAGCTGAAGGGGGACCTAAGGATGAGAAGTGTGAATGTCACTTGATTTCAAAGGCATTTAAATGCCAGACTAAGGAATTTGAACTTTATAGGTCCTAGGGTCCCTTTGAGAGGTCTAGATTAAGAGGGTGATTGGACAGCATGATCAAATGGCATTCTCTTTCTCTAGAAAGATGTGTCTAGATGAAAGCTACCTTTTTTTAGACTAGTAGCTCTATCTAGAACAACATAACAGCATCTGAAGAGTACTTACTGTCAGCACTCATTCCAATGCATCATGCATGCATTATCTACAAATAAAGGGTTCTGTATCATCCCTGCAATGGGCCAGAGCCTGCTTGGAATACTTTGTGCTCACATACTTACCATCATAGTTCTGAGGGCCCAACATGTCATTTATCCTGCCTTTCTGAAAAGGGGTATTTCTTGTGTCCCATCCACAGAGATAAAGGGAAAGTATCTAAGAAAAGATGAAGTCTAGAGATGTAGTCTGACTTCTCACATCCTCCAGTTTTTTCATCTCTCTCTCTCTTTTTAAACCTCCAATGCATTCTCATGATGCTCAACAGTGCTTTAAATGATCTGAAACAATCTAACCTCTCATTTCAGCAGGGATTGGAGGGGGTGGCTCATCTTTGACGATTTCTTCCCAGACTAGTTAATCATAAACCTGGAAGCTCACGCCAGTTATTACTGTCCACTCAGCTCAACTGTCAGCAGGTACCTTGGTTCCTTTCTTCATGGTTCTCTTTGTGTATTGAGATATATTAGCTTCCTTGGAACATGGAAGCTTGGTTTTAAGAAGAAATATTTGATGAGATAAGATGGGAAGCTGTCAGCATCTTAAAATTAGAACTCTCAAAATGGCAGAGTTCATTTCTGTAGTCTATTAGTCAGTCACATATCCTACTCGAATTCAAGAGGAGGCAAGTTAGACCACATCTTTTCAAGAAGGATTTTCAAATAATCTGAAGGATGTTTCTTGAGACAAAATCTCCTTAAGTATCCCAGACTGCCCTGAACTTACTGTAATCCTCCTTTCTTGACTCCCCAGTGCTGGTATTACAGGCATGTGCCACCATTCACGGCTTATAGCCATATTTAATTCTAATTAAAATATAGATCATTTGGCACTTATCCATTATTATGAATGCTTATTTTGAATCTTTCGATTAAACAGGATATATTTTCCCAGGGAAGGTCAAAAGATACTTGCAGACAGATTTTGAGGTTAATCTTGTTAACTGGATGGGATCACTATGGAAACAAATGTTCAGGCAAATCTGGAAGGAATTCTCTACCTCAGGTTAATTGAGATGGTAAGACCTGCCCAAAAATATGGGGTCTCCATTCCACAGGCTGGTTTCTGCACTGTATAAAAAGGAGAAAGCTGGCTGAGAAGTAAAAGCACTCATAGTGCCTCTGCTTCCTGACTGGGGATATACTGTGACCAGCTACCTCAAGCTCCTTTCCCCATGACTTTTTCCACAACAGTGGACTGCATTCCTTGAACTGTAAGCAGAACTAAGTTCTTTGTCACTATGTTGCTTTTGTCTGGGTGTTTCGCTACATCACAAGGAAAAGTAACTAATGATATAACTGGCAGGTGATATCTAGCTACAGGTATAAATGTCAGATACTATCATATACTTTCTATTCTTGGAGTCAGGTGTCAACTTCATATAGTGAGTGATTGACTGATTGTGGCACTGGCTAGGTAATATTACATTCATGAATTATCACATTTATCTTGAGATATATGGCATTTATCATTATCTTACTGACTAAATCACAGTTGGATTGGCACAGCCACCAAGAAAGCAGCAGCATGTACACTGTTTATATAGCACACTAGCACATGCGTGTTCCTTCATAAAAACCATTTGGCTTTTCTGTAGATGCACTTTTCTCCTTCTTCTTTGCCTTAAGCAAACCATCATGCCAACTCCTTCAGATTTCTTACATATTTTGAAGTACATATTGTCTATTTGTCTTTTTGAGTTCAAACATCATAACTTCACATTGTGTCAGAAAGCTTCGGTTTCATGTTTGTTTTGTTATATTGAACTATAACTGGAAGGTTATGAAATCTTAAAAAGATTCAATTCAGAAGAATCATCCAACACCATAAAAAGGTAGTTACTGGGTAAACATTTCTTTATTGAAGAGAAAATACTGTTTCTTAAAGTCAAAATAATCTGTTTGTAATGGAGGACTTTGTGTACAACAAATTGAATTTGAGAAATGAATGCTATTTTATTTAAGGGTTTTCTGTGAAAATGGTAAAAGTATAATACTAGTTTGAAAAATACAGCCAATATTGAAAAGCTGATTCAACATTTTTAAATAAAACTATTCAGATGCAATGCTAGCAAGCTGCATAACTGAGGTGTGTTTCAAGAGGAGACACCGGAAGGCAAACATAAGTCAGCACTTAGAATTGCATTAACCACAATGTCATTACTAAGTAGATATGACTTTCAAAATAGGAGTTTTTAAGGGTTAGCTCTGATAAAAAAAGTTTATCAGCAGTGTTGATCATTATTTTTAAAGAATGTTAAATATTAAACAGCTAACCATTCAACCTCAATGCTGTTCATTTCTTAGCGAAAGTCTCATGACTATTAGTCAACAACATAAAGCCACTATTGTTTCATTCAGCTTCTGTTGATGCCTGGGGATGGAGTTGGACAGTCTTTCAGAAAAAGAATGCCATCAGTTACTCCAAACATCAAGGAGGAAAAGATTAGAAAGAGAGGTGATCAGCAATATGAGAGAGAGAGAACAGAAAAAGAAAAAGAGAGAGTAGATATCCTGGAGCCTTCCTTCAGTGGTGAAGTTAGTGCTTTTCTAATTATTTTGATGTGCCAACAAAAGATGAGAGACAAAAACATTTGATCAAAAAAGAAAAAAAATCATCCTACCAACTGGTCTAAAATTGAAACACCAGCTAGACAGGAAATGAATCCTAGCTCACATAGAACCATAGAATTGAATTGGAATAGGGGCCCTCTTCAATTCAAAGATGACTGTTATAAGAGGTGTTATAGCACCTTGCACTAATCTGTCCTTAGTTTTCATTAATCCACTTATAAGATTTTGCCCAGTCCATTATGATGCATGTCTGTCCTACCCCCAGACCTAGGGCTGGTGCAATAGCTGGATGTTCTAGGATGATGCTGGTTGGGGAAGCTATTGTGAGCACCCCTGGGCTGTTTATGGCCTGATGACTTGAGTCAGCAATAGTAAATGAAGAGTAGGCATTCAGCTTCAGTTTTAAGGGTGAGGGCATGAAATCCAAACCTCAGATGATTGGGTGGGGATTCTACACATCTCCACAGAAGGCAGACACAGAAGAGAGCAGCACTGAGAGGGGAGAGATAATTCACCAGTCAAGATATATTTAGGTAATCATTATTTTCTTGAGCAAGTTTAGAATTCACACCTAGACCACTGGATTGCATAAAATCAGGACAGCCTTCGTAAACATGTGACCTGTACTACTGCAAAGGCCCAGGTTTTATAAGGGCCCTGAACTAGGATAGATGCTTTGCTTTGAAAGACTTTTGAATTTTTTCTCAGTATTAGGGACTGAACTCAGGGCCTTGAACATGCTGGGTAAAAGTTTTTAATTTTAAACAAGAAGTGCCATATTTACTTTTTGCTCCACAAACTATGACTGGCTTATATACTATTTATCTATAGTGAGAGTGATTCTCTCTCACAATTCTCATACTTGAGCTTCCAGAGCATTTTTTTTTTTTTTTGGTGTATGTGTATATGTCTCCTTCGTACTCTAGAGAAACAAAATACATAATGTAGGAAGACTCCTGTGGACACATAAAATTTAAAGGCAAATGATGAATAAACCTAATGAGGAAATCTAAAAGGGATCTATCATTAACAGTAGGCATTTTGGGAAATATTTTTGGTTATGGAGTTTTCTCCATGTTTCCCATGAGTATAATGCCCACTTGACTTACTTTTACTGCCTGGGCTAAACAATGTTTAAAAAAGAGCCATCCATGCTATTCTTGTTCCCTACTTTAATTTTTTTTTCCATAGCAAAGGGAAGTCCCTCTTCCTGCTTCACCACAATAGTTTTCTTTACTAAATTTTCTCTAATGTTCTTTGCTAGCTTTCTTCATAGAAGAATGGCAAGAAAACCTTGTCTCCCCAATCAAATACCCATTGAAAATGTCTGTTGGCTTTGGTTGATTTTTTTCCTCTGTCACTAGCCACAATTTCCGAAGACAATTTCCCTTTATGCTCTTTTACACCACCCCCAGATCTCTCGTCTCTGGGCATAATGAATCTTAGTGCAGCTGAATCATGCAGGTCTGATTTAGCCTGCAAAAATGTCACTCAAAGCAAGCAAGATGTACTCTTTGGCCTTGAGAGCTCTAAGCTTCGATGAATCACAGGTTTAGTTTTTGCCAAATGAAAAGCAATTTCAATTGCAAAAAAAAAATATATCTGTAGAGATACTTATGGCTTTTAGCTCATTTGGAAAAATGTACTAAAATTGTTCAGGGAAGAGAAGATTTCTATTATATAAGTAACTCACTCTCTCTCTCAGATATATATATCTATATATATATATATATATATATATATATATATCTCTTATGAAATCATAAGAAGCCAGCAGTTACAGCATATTTTTTGATTAAAATATTTCTGCAGATTTTTCAAATATGTGTTATGTGTTAGTATTAGACTGATAAATTGCTTCCTCACATGAATCATGTCAGGTGTTAAGTATGCGGGTATTAGGGAACAATTCAGCCAGATTTGGTCAGGAAGATTTGGTAATTAGTAGACCAAATATTGAGTAACATATTATTTTTTCTAACTCTTACTTAAGCACCAGACACAGTATAACATGCTATTATGAATATTGCAATTAAGGATTTTGAAATTTCTGTTCTCGGGAAATAGATTTTTGTAACCTTTTTCATCTTGGAATTGCTTTGTTCTGTTCCTATGGCATTTCACCTTTAGCTGTATGATGGCCAAAGAGCTCATTTCCTATGAGGACTTCCTATCCTGACTTGTAAAGTGCAGCTCAAGACACTGCTCCATGTGTTCAGTCTATGCTGGCCGTCAGCTAATGTGAGACTGCTCTAAACAGTGGTTATCCAAGACAGTGGCAGTCCCATTAAGCTGTCTGATACATCTCATCTTATTTCTTTTAAACCCAAGATTGTTCTTGTTATGAACAATTTTTGTGGTGTGGAAAGAATTGTGAAGGAGTAAGCATTTCAGATCAGGCTATTACAGTAAAAATGAGTGTCCCAATCAAGCCACCCAGCTCTACACTGATTTACTACATCTGCGATCTTTTATATTTTTTAACTATTTGGAAAAGACAGAAAACTGTACCTGATTTCTCTCCTAGAATATTTGTAAGGAAGGAAAGAACAGAAATGAGTAAAACCAGCATATTAGATTCACAATCTGCTGAAACATAATAAAAAGGGCATTTGCTAAAAATGCTGAGAGATGATATAACTTAAAAGATTTAGGAGCAGAAAAGAACAAGAATACTATGAATGCTGGTCCTGGCTGCATCAGTAACCTTGGGAAAGTTATTCAATCCAAGTTGCTCAGATGTTGGTATAATACAAAAGTGCTTCTTGCCCAATGATAAGGTGACATACTTGATACAGAATGATAAATATTTTTTTAATTAACTGGGTGCTTCAATTCCTGTAAGATATAGCTTCCTAAAAGTTAATAATACTGCCGGGCGTGGTGGCGCACACCTTTGATCCCAGCACTTGGGAGTCAGAGGTGGGAGGATCACCATGAGTTCGAGGCCACCCTGAGACTACATAGTGAGTTCCAGGTCAGCCTGAGGTAGAGTGAAACCCTACCTCGAAAAAAAAAAAAAAAAGTTAATAATACCTTCCCCTTCATAAGATTAAAATTTGTACTTTTTTGGCATTGTTGTTTTGTTCTTCCAAGGTAGGGTCTCACTCTAGCTCAGGCTGACCTGGAATTCACTATGTAGTCTCAGGGTGGCCTCGAACTCACAGCAATCCTCCTACTTCTGCCTCTTGAGTACTGGGATTAAAGGCGTGCACCACCATGTCTGGCTGTTGTATTTTATATAAATCATTTTAATACATCTTATTTATTTTGAAATAAAGATACACTTTAAAATGGATAGTGGGGCTGGAGAGATGGTTTAGCAGTTAAGGCGTTTGCCTGCGGAGCCAAAGAACTCGGGTTCAATTCCCCAGGATCATGTAAGCCAGATGCACAAGGGGCACATGTGTCTGGAGTTTGTTTACAGTGGCTAGAGGACCTGATGTGCCCATTCTCTCTCTATCTGTCTCTCTTCTATCTCTCTCTGCTTGCAAATAAATAAATAAATAAAAAAAATTTTTAAAAGGGATAGTGTATGTTTTTAATTCACCTGCACTGGGTTTAAAGGGCATTTTCTTTTCAAATGCTTTCCATTATAATGATGTTTTATGCACACCAAGCAAATAAGTGCAATGAAAAAAGTCATCAATAATTTTTAAAGACCAAAATTAACAATGTAAATTGCAACTTTTATTCCCAGTGTTTTATTAAAGTTTAATGTAAACTCACCAGCTAACACTAAGACAACTTCAAACTTTCAATGTTTTGAAGCAGGCTGTTTTTAAATGTGAATATATTTTGGTAGACTGCAGCTTATTTTTAAAATCTACTGTTTGTTTTATTGATTTCAAATATGTAATTTTCTCAGCCTCAATTATTCCATGTGTGAGTAATAGAGGTTTAATTTTAATTTGTTAGAAGATCTATGCCTCAATATGCTTTTGACACACTGATTTGAAGAGGCTGATACTCACTTTGAATAAGTTTAATCAGTTAACTTTCTCAGTGGTCTTTTAAAACTATTTTTCTTTCTTTCAACAAACAGCTTAGAAAATATTGAGTATACAAATTTAGCCAATTCTCTACCACTGACTACAGTTCTGTGAGCTTGACTGATATATTCAGGTTGCTGGTTAACATGCCACCTTAACTCACAGCATACTTTTGGATATGCACTATAAATTTTATGAGATTTGGGCTTAAGATAGTATATTGACATAAACATTTCTATCATTATGTTTCTAAACTGGCATACATATTTGCATTTCCTTAGGACTTTCTCTGAACATTTTAAATATTAAAGAAAACAAAAAATTCTCCATGGGGGTATAATTTAAACTCCAGTTTTATGAAGCCCAAAGACTTGGAATTTTGAAAGTTCTTCCTTCCTAAAAATAATTAAATTAAGAATATAATTTTAAGAACCAATTTGGAAGAGACCTGTGCAAATGAGAGATCTTTAAGTGTCATTAGTTTCAAAAACAATTCACTATTGAGAAAGTTGTTGGACTCTTCCATATCAGTCAGAGAGAAGAACACAGAAATGCATCATTAGCAGTAAGAACAGGAGAAGTAAGAGCTATGGTTACAGAATCGTTAGGGTATACATTGGGGATTGGAAAGCTGATCACATATATGGTCTCATTAAATCCTTGCCACCACTTTATGAGGCTACTGTTATGTATCTTTACATAATTAATGAGGAAATTGATTTCAGAGAAATAGTGCAACCCAAGCCAGCCAGCTCAGTAAATCTAGAATGCAATCCAGGTATGAACAACTCAGTCTGTGATAGGCTCTTCCATCTATCTTCTCATAACAGCTGGTTACTGAAAACTATTTGGTGCCAGGCTCCATGGTAAATATATTTAATACTTTCAATAATTTGATTTTCAATCAATATAGTCATGTGACCAATAAGATGAGAATCTGATAGATCTGTGAGTGCATACTTGTTATAGTAGGCACACATATCATAAGAGTAATTCACAAAATTCCTTATGCATTTTTGCTTTTAACTGATCCCACTGTACTGTCCACATCTATGTAACTTTCAGCTATAATTACTTTGGGAACTGACAGAGTGCATTATTCAGCCACACAGCTTTATTAGGGTTGACTAACTTGTAAGAGCAAGTTTAATAATAATTAAGTCTAGCTTCTGGTCCCGATACATGAGGGGATGGTCATTATATATTACTTTTATAACTTTGAAACTGAAAAAGGAAGCCAGTATAAATGATCCTGGATGAACAGATGATTTCTCCCATCTAGCTACTCTGCTCCTCCCTTATGTTTGGCAATGTGATTGCCTTGGTTAATTCCTTTGTTATTGTCGTCATTTAATATAACGGTGACAAGTCATTAACCGATACATGCTTATTCATTTGTCTATATTTTTTTATGTAAGATACAGTTTCAATTTTTACATTAGTAAGAAAAAAAGATGAAAATGAGTCATGTAATGTGAGAGAACTTAATAATAAAAGTAATTTATAGAGCAACTGTCTTCTGTGAAAAACAAAGTACTTTGTGTTTTCTTGCTAATTCTCACAAGGGTACAATAAATGAAGCTAAATCTAATAAAATAATGTTACAAATTCCTTAATTTCAAAATTAAATGCAGTTATTATAAATTATAAGATTAAATTAGCAGCTAACAAGAATACCCATTTTAAACATAGTTAGGCATTATCACTAGCCACCTGACAATGCCAGGTAAAGTAAATGAGATACATGAGTTTATAATGGCTGGTGGACGCTGCTGACAGGAAGTACAATGGTGTCAGTTCTCTGTTCACGCAGGAGCCACCAGGGAATAGTGGCCAAAGCACAGTGCTTTCATTACCTCCTTGGAACAAGGAGATGAAATGCAATTTAAAAGACAAAAATTGTAGTGATTTCACAGGACCTTGATAGCATACCTTTTAAATTTCAAAACGATGTAAATAAATAAATCTAACAAGTAAAATACCAAATCTTAAAGCAAGAAATGAGAAACAGGCTTACAACATCTCTAAATGAGAACAAAGGATCAACAACATTGCTAAGCAATGCAATGGCCACTACTTCTCAGGGAGAGGTGATATATCTCACTTCTGCGTCTCATGAAGCAAAAGACTTTGTTTCAAACATATTTGTTGTTATTCCCTTTTACTATGGAAATAGATGAAGCTTAAAGAACTTGGGTAATTTACATCATCACAGAGCCAGAAACTGGAAAAAATGAACTCAAATCACAGGCTTTGCAGAAGACAAATAAGATACATTTTGATATTTGAGCTATCAGTCAGTCAGTCAGTTATGAAATGCATATATTTAATATCTTCCCATTAAAAAACTTACAAATACTTGGTTAGGAAGAAAAAATGAGGTAACTAAAACATCCATGAAAATGTTCAAACTGCTCAGCACCAATCCTATAATGAGCAAATTCCATATAGAATTAGACTCTTCAGTGATGCTCCGGAAATTCTATTAAGACACAAATCCCACCTGGTAATTTTGACCTGCAGCTAAGATTAGAACCCATGAAGTGAAATTGGTGAAGAACAATAAATTAAGAGACAATATAAAGAAAAGAAGAATGTGGAATAATGAGGATGGCACAAGCCTTGAAAGATGATGTTGGCTGGTAGGTAAAGGAATGGTTAGATGAAAATTCTAGGGAAAGAATATTGTGGACAAAATCAGAGGTGTCAGAATGAGCATGGTGCATATAGAAGTGAAGTCAGGAGGATGAACTGGTGAGGATAATACAGAGAGCTCGTGGAAAAATAATGTAGGCTTGATGTCTCAGTTAAGAGACCCTGAGCAGCCCAGATGAGAGAGGGAACTGCAGAAGATACTTTGCTACTGTAACGGGGTGCAGGAAAGTACTTTAACCCCAAACTATGGTTTGTTTCTAATTTTAATAAAAAAATTGAATAAAAAAGACTTAACAAGGATAATTGTTAGATTGTTATATGTATTGAGGGAGTACAGAGCCAAGGAAAGGTACCCACGTGGCTAGAGATCCCATATGGAGAGCCAGGGAAAACCGTGGAAAGAAAAGAGAGAAAAGAATGTTCAAGGAGCTCCTGCCATGTGGGAAGCTGGAGGGGGTAAAGGACCTCATGTGGAGAGTAAGGGCTGGGGGCTCTCCCGGCTGGGTCTGGGCTTGGGCCTGAACCTGGGTCTGGGCCTGGACCATGCTAGCCCAGGCCCAGCTGAGGGAAAAACTCACCCCTTAACGTTAGAGTGGTGGTCTGACTTTTGGCTCAAGTGAACCAGAGGGACAGCTGGTTGGTTAGGGCTAGGGGCAGTCTCTGGAAAAAGTTAGCCCTGACACCAAGTTCCAAGGGCTGAACTTGACCAACCACAATGTTTAAATCCTAAGAAAGACCCCCCTCCCAGGAGGTGTCCTGACTGTTAAAAAACAGGTCTAGGGAACTAGGCAAGAGATAAAAGGTCAGATCATGCTTGATTTCTAGCAAGTACATACTTTCTGCCATTTTCTTACTTCCAGGGGTCTAGTCACCCTAACAGTACCCCCTGCATTATGACAGTAAGTCTGGTTATAGCCCAGCAATATCTAGGGACAGGGAGCAGCAGCCAAGTAGATGACCGAGAAGTTGCTACCCTCCTAACTAGATTAGTGACAGCATTAACAAAAATGGGGCTTTTGGGATGAAAAGCAGTCTAAGAGAAGATAATAGACATGCATCAAAGAAATGAGTGAATGGCATGTCTATCTGGAATATACACAGGTGTGAAGGGAATTTTGTTGTTGTGATTTAAGGTTAGAGAGCTGAAGATATGCTCAGGGTACAAAATGATTATATTTAATATATGGGTGAGAACAGTTTGGGTAGATTACACAAGCTCTGAGAGGGGGAAACTCTTGGGACACTGTGAGTCACAAGACAGAGCAGTGGGTCATAAAACCTTCATGACAATTATCATAAGCCCTTATAATTCCAAGGGACTTTGAAGCTGAAAAAAAATAATTCTTGCAATAAATCAGAGATGTAGGAAAAGTAAATGTTATTATCCACAATTTTCAGATGAGTAAATTGCTGCTGGGAATTTATGTGACTTCCCCAAGGTAACACAACTAGAAATTAGGAAAGCCGACATTCAAATCCAAGTCTTTGACTCCAAATTTTATTCATTAATCAAGGTCAGTTTGCATCATTGTAGAAAAGATTCAGCCTCTGAATTTTAACCATCTAAGTATAAAGATACTTAGGTATTGTGAAAAGAAAAAGATGAGCAAAAAGTATTTTCCTATTTGATTGAAGATTTCATACTGTCGCCCTGACCTCTTAGCAACAGCAAGGAGATTTGTTATAGCAAACAAATGCCTTTGTATTACAGCAAACAAAAGTGACATCCAAATGTGAATTCACATGACAGCTGAAACTATGAGATACTACTTTTAACCATAAGATTGCAAAGAGAAAACCGCTAAAACATAAATATTCACAAGGTTGTAGGCAAAAAGCCACCCTCATTATGGTAGGGCCCTTGGGTGATACGTAACATTCCTAGCAGTCACTTCCTAACAGGGCAGTTAGTAGTGTCTGGAGACATGTGTGGTCATCATAACTGGGGGTATTAGTAGCATCTAGTGGTTAGAGGCCAGAGATGCAGCTCACTGCTTGTGACACACATCGCTACCCAGCCAAGAGTGTTGAAAGGTGTTTAGCAGAATCCACATTGAAGTTCTCTGCTCTACAAAGACCAATGCCTTCATATTTATCAAAATTACAAATGAGTTCTGCTGGAATGAACAGTTTCACTAGTGGAATTATACTTGTGCAAAATTCACTCATTGAACATTTATCCCAATATTTGAGATTACATCAGGGAACCAACTAAGGAAAATTCTCTGCTGTTTGAGTGAACATGACATGTAGGGTAGGAGCAGAAACTGACAATGAAAAGAGTAAGAAAAATAGGTAGTATTTTAGGTAAGACTAGAGAGGAGGGAAATAAAAGGTTAATGAGGAGAGATGTATAATAATATTATCTGAATGCAGTATAGTTTAATAGCTAAAATCTGGGGAAAAAAGCTCTATCCAGGAGGGGCTAGCTAAATACAGTATCATGGAACACTACAGAGCCAGGAAATATCCTTTACTGAATTTAACTCACAATGGATTATAGACCTAAATGTAAAATGCAAGTTTATGAAATTGCTAAAAGAAAACATAGGGGGAAACCTAGGTGACTATGAGATAGCATGACTTCTGCTACAGCACCAAAGGCAGGATCCAAGAAGAAACTGATAAACTGGACTTGATTAAAAATAACAGCTCTTCTTTATGAATAGCAAAGTTAACAAAATGAGAAGATAAGTGACACACTGAGAGAAAAATTATACAAAATAGACATAACAAGAACTGTTATGTAAACATAAAATGAACTTTGAAAACTCATCAATAAGAAGACAATGGGCCAAAGACTTTAACAGGTATCGCATTGAAGAAAATACAAATATTGGAAAAAGCATATTAAAAGATATGTCACACAATATGTCATCAGAGAAAAGCAAATTAAAACGGGAACTACATATACATTTATTAAACTGGTAAAAATTCAGATAGAAATAACATAAATGTTGGCAAGGATATCTATCTATCTATCTATCTATCTATCTATCATCTATCTATCATCTATCTATCTATCTTAGATGGACCCATTTTTATACTTTATTTATTTGTTTGTTTGTCTATGAAAGAGAGAGAGAATGGGTGCAGCAGGGCCTCTAGCCATTGTAAAACACTCCAGATGCATGCACCACCTTGTGCATCTGGCTTATGTGGGTACTGGGGAATTGAACCTGGTCTTCAGGCTTTGTAGGCAAGTACTCAATTTTAACTTGTTAAAACATGTTAAGGCACAAAGGTTCCCTCAGCATACTCTTGTCCAGGAAACTCTGTAGAGGTAATAAAATCCCTGAAGACCTTATTACTGAAGTTGGAACATCCACAAGCATAGGGACTAGGTCTCTGTATCTTTCATAGACTTAGCCTAGGCTTTGCTCCTCTTTTCTTTCACAGGATAGAACCTGACATCTAGTTAGAAATAAGTATTTTTGAAAATAAAGGATTAATGAAACTTATACCTATTTTTTTTCTCTGACCTAAGACATACTCTCCCAACATCCTTCATTGTCTTTGATCTTTTTCTTCCAATTTATTCCTGAGTTTCACCACTGGGTTTTCTCCAAAGCACAAATTAAATGTTCATAAAATCTTCTCAGTGTCCCACAGTCCTCAGCATGTAAGGTCTTTGTGACTACTTCCTTCTTTCCTTTCTTGCTGGTTTTTGGACTGTGTGAATCTTATACCTTAGTGGAAATAAATCTCCTGTGTGGAATGGCTTCTACAAGAGGCTCCCTTAAGATCCTGTTCCAATACTGTTCTCTTATTGACATACTTACTCTACTTCTCCTCTGAGCAAAATCATTTCCTCTTTTCTTTCTGTACATTTGTTTATTGTCACATGGACAAGTTTTGCTATCTTCCCCTCACAGATTACCTTTCTCAGGGCTAAGGCATGAGTTTTATTCATCTAGATTTTATGTATGGATATATATAGTCATTATTAAATGAATATTTTGGCAATTAGTACATGAAAAAAGCACAATTCCTAGATATAGCCCAATTTATATATAATACAGTTATAGGATTAAATGTACATGCCAGACAAAAAAATTCATTGATAAAAATTTGAATATAATATTTATTATTATTATAAATTTTATAATAGTTTGTAAGAATGATTTAAACTTTCACCATCCACATGGATTTTTGTCATATACTATTCAGATGCCAGAACTAAATAGCTTATTTCATATGATGCTCTAGCATTTATATATGGCCTATGTTAGTTTCTGAGATTTTTTGTTTGTTTGTTTGTTTTTCGAGGTAGGGTCTCACTCTGGCCCAGGCTGACCTGGAATTAACTATGTAGTCTCAGGGTGGCCTTGAACTCACGGCGATCCTCCTACCTCTGCCTCCCGAGTGCTGGGATTAAAGGCGTGCACCACCACGCCCGGCACACTTTGTATCTCTTTAGATTGAAATCTCAAACCCACCACCACACCTTAAGATCTACCCAGTGACACTGCCTCCAGCCAGGTGGCTGCAGATGCACAAACTACAAACTAATAAACCACTGAATACACTGGGGCCATCTATTCACACTGCCACACTATCTCTCTCTGAAAATTATTTTTAATATGATTTTCATATAATTTAAGGAGAGAGGTATTTTTTAGCTAACATAAAATTCTCAGAAACTGAGCCGGGCGTGGTGGCGCACGCCTTTAATCCCAGCACTCGGGAGGCAGAGGTAGGAGGATCGCCAAGAGTTCGAGGCCACCCTGAGACTACATAGTTAATTCCAGGTCAGCCTGGACCAGAGTGAGACCCTACCTTGAAAAACCAAAAAAAAAAAAAAAAAAAAAAAAAAAAAAGAGATACAAAGTGTGCCTAGCTGGAGCTCCTGAAGTATTCTGTGCTGTGTGGCTTTTGGCTTGTGGCTTTTCTATCTCTCTGCCTTGTCCTGTAAGAGCAGGCCAGTCTCTTCTGCCATTATGGAATGTCCCCTGGATCTATAAGCTTCACTAAATATCCCTTCCACCATAACTGTGCCTGGTCTGGAAGTTCATCTCAGCAAACCTGAAGCTGTCTGCTACAGATGGCTTAGAGGTTAAGCGCTTGCCTGTGAAGCCCAAGGATACCGATTTGAGGCTCGATTCCCCAGGACCCACGTAAGCCAGATGCACAAAGTGATGCATGCATCTGGAGTTCATTTACAGTGGCTAGAGGCCCTGGCACGCCTATTCTCTATCTATCTACTTCTTTCTCTCTGTGTCTGTCTGTCGCTCTCACTAAATAAATAAATAAACACAATATTTTTCAGCCCCCTAAGTTTATTTTTAAGAAAGTAATTCCTGAGTCCTTTTTTTAACATGCTGAGCTCTGCATCCCTGTGTTGCTTCCTCTTACATGGACTGCCTCATGGATGGATCTTGAACTGCGTGTTACTATAGAGGGAGCACTAACATTTCTGCCTTCAGGAAATCCGTCTCTTCTGTACTTCCCCATCACAGGGAAGCCATGCAAGTTCTACCAAAGCTGTCTCAAGATGGACAAGGCGATAAAAAATCCCCGCTTCAATAAGGAGTGATGAAACTTCCAGGCTCCATGATGCATCTGCTAACAGTTCTCAAAGCAAAAAGAAGGAAGCTTAGTCATAAAACCTCCTTTATCCAAGAAGGGTACTGCTGATAGAGTGATATGCCCACTAACCCCGTTTGTCCCTCTGCGCTACTGGGCGTGTCATACATGGAATGGGTCCTCATAAGCTTTGGTGAGGAAATGAATGCTGCCGATGTCTGCTCATTCCACATGCTTTGGATACGCCTTTATGATTACGTGCTCAGGTACTTGGAACATGGTCCTTTGAGGGGCAGAGAAAAGACCCCTGTGGCTGTGCTTCTGTAAAACTGCCATCTTCTCAGGGTGACAGGGATGTTTGTTGTTGGTTTCTTCTTTGTTCTCGGTATTATGCTACCTAGACCATGCATTTTTGTGCACTTGTTCCTTGTAATAGTTGAAGAATACTCATTATCGCGCCTGCTTTTAGTAAGGAGCACACAATTCAAAGAGCTGGAAACACTCCCCAAGACAAACAGTGTGAGTGAAAGAAAGCTACTTTACACCCAAACCTGTTTTACTCCCAGGTTCATTCTAAACACTCTTTCCAGCGCACAAACAAAAGCACCGCCATCACCAGCAGCAGCAACAAATGTGTTTTTATTTTGCCCGTCTTTTTTCTTTAAAGGCATTTCAATTCCTTCTGACAAGGACATGAGAATATGATAATATTGAAAGAAGTACCCTAGTGCACTCGAAATAGACATCACTGTTTAATCCTGTTTTACCAAGTGAAGAATTTAATTGCCAGAAATACTTATCAGGAAAATTATGTATGGCTTTGTCTCGTCAGCAGGTTGCAAATGGGTCTCCAGGTGGCACAATCAGGTCACACAGTACTGATGCATGCGAGCTCTAACATTTTGCTTCTCCCAGGCCAAGCCCTGTTCTCTGCCCTCCTTGCCTCTCAGATCATACTACCAGGAGATGCTAAAGGGTACCAACCAACAGGCAAACTTGTAAAGGGTAATTACTGTCATCTTTGCCATGGGCTTTAATATTATTCAAGGCCAATTCCAAGCACTTCACATAACATATTATTATAATAGAAGAAAAGTATTTTTTTTCCTAGGGAAACCAGCCTTTGCTATCATTTCAGCTTTCTTTTGATAATGTGAATTGATTTTTTTAAAAAGAGCTCCAACAGTTAGGTCTTTGAAACTCTACCTCAAATAGGTCAGAGTCTTACTTCCCCAGCTGCGTTGTACACCATGAAAGGCTGCCTGGGTTTTCTCAGGACTTTCCTCCTCTGGGGACCTCCTGTGGATCATTTCTCTTAGTAAAAAAGAATCCATTGACTGAGCCTATCCTAAAGCTAACAAACTGAGCTTTCCATGGGGAAACCACAGCAAATTGAGTGCAGTTATTGACCAGCCTTCTGTAGTTAAAAATACAACAAACTATACCTTGTCCAATTCACTCTTGAATTACTGGTCATTTCCATGCTCTGCTGGCAGTACTTACGGCTTGATAACCTTTTAGACAAGCAGAACAAAAAAGCTGCTGTAGACGCTATCATGCTTTTGTTCTGTGCTACGTGTGTGTGATAGTCATTCACAGGTAATACATAATAAGTGTTCTTATAAAATATGAAATGTACATTTTGCTTTCAAAGGAATTGTGTTTAAATTCAATGGCTTAGTTATACTAATGAAAATCCAACGTATTTGTCATCCTTTCAGTTGATGACAGATAGTAGGAGAGCATATGCCCTAATAAGTAATATAATTAAGCTATAAATTATTTCATTCAAGTATTTAAAAGTCACCTAGGCAACTATTTAGGGGCATTTAAAATTAGTTACAAGTTATTTTTTATATAAACTTCAATACCAATTAAAATGATGAAAATATATTTTCCCTCATACCTTGTTTTTTAAGAAAGAAAATATATCATCTAAAAATTGATAACTAGCCAAAAAGAAAATACATTTTTTGCTTCTAAAATTTGATAGACTTGTACAAACAAATCCAAAGCAATAAAACCCCAAACACAAATACATTTAGCACAAATTTATTCATTTGTTTTTGGTTGGGAGCATGGTGGGAACCATTAACTGAACTGGAGTGTGTGTGTGTGTGTGTGTGTGTGTGTGTGTGTGTGTCTATGTGTGTGCACACATGCTTTGAAGGGCACACACTGAGGAGGCTGAGGCAGAAGGATTACTGGAAGTCTAAGGATGAACAGGGTTACATAGTGCATTTCAGACCAGCCTAAGCCATTAGGTGAAATCTTATCTCAAATAAAGCAAATAAAAAAAACAAAAACAAAAAAAGAATCATTTCAATTTCATAGTTTAAAAAATCCTATTTACTCAAATATTTAGTGACTATAACATAAGATAAAAGCAGTAATCTTCACTTTTTATAAAAACATTAATCAGATTCCAACAAATTAAAATTTTCCGTGCTAAGATTTTAAAAAGGCTATCACTTTTTCTCCCTTATTTGTTTGTAATATCTGACTCATCTGCAAGAGGTATTTTTTTTTTTTTTTGGTTTTTCGAGGTACGGTTTCACTCTGGCCCAGGCTGACCTGGACTTCACTCTGTAGTCTCAGGGTGATCCTCCTACTTCTGCCTCCTGCGTGCTGGGATTAAAGGTGTGCGCCACCACGCCAGCTTGCAAGAGGTATTTTTGATTTCCATGAATGAAGCGGGGTGCTACTGACATCTAGGGCAGAGGATAGGAATGAGGCTGTTTACCCTACAGCACAGTCCACCAACACCCAGAATTACAGCCCACAGTGTCAACGGCGTCAAGCTGAGGAAGCGTGATTTAAAGATAAAGGTAAATCCAAACAGAAATGCAATTAAAAACCTAAATTTTCTCAACACAGAACACATTCAGTTTAGCTACCCTGTCCTGCATCTTCATCAACAATATAATATAATCAGCACTCATTTTCAGAGTGGTGAGGGTGAGCTCATTTTACTCATCTGCGAGATGAGCATGGTATAAATCCAGCGTTATTGCACTGCTGTGATTACAGAATGGAGCATTTAGGACTGCAAGACTGTACACATCTATTTTCATTGATGCTATTAAAATAATGGAAATAATCTTACAGAAACTGAGCTCATTCTATTATATGTACTCTTCTTGGTAAGTTACAGAACTGAATTAATGAATTTTAATATTTATACAAAACTAGAAGTTTATAGTGGTGAAAAATAAATTATATAGCTAATAGCAATGTGCATAACATGATAGCACATATAATTTACAACTTACGAATTAAGTTTCAGATTTACATCAATGGTGTATGTTATTATCTCGATCTTTCTAGATGAAGAAACTGAACTGTGAAGTAATTCACCCAATATCATACAACTAATAAATGGTTAAAGGGAGGTCTACCAGATTTTTCTTTATCTCTTGATCAGATCTTATTCAAAACAGAATGGTTCAATTGATCTAAGTATAGGAAGTATGATGTTTTTATGGAATGTCTATGATAAAGTGAACCAGATTAAAAAGATGACTAAGTTCCATACACTGTACTGAAAAGATAGCTCTGTTCTCAGTGAGGTCTCATACTCTGTTAGCCAAGGACCCATGGGTTGGCTGTTATGAGGAAGAGTCTAAGAATACTTTTTTTTTCTATCAAGCATTATTTACAGATTAAATAAATAGTGTATTTTGCTTATGTATGCTTTATTATTTTTCAAATGTTTGTACTTATATTGGGATACTTAAAGACAAATTCATCTTTAAATTCAGCTACTTTTACTGTAGCCTTTGACAATTGTATTTTAGCTAAATATCTTTATTTTTCCCTTTTATTATCAGTAGTATAATAAAACAACTAATGTAATTAAAGAAACTTGGGAGGAGAAAAATAAATGTTTCTTTACTTAACAGTAAAATCTTGAGTTGCATGACTGACTGCTTCACATGACTAATTATTCACACACATCACGTGTATAATTAAATGTTATTAATATATTTAAAATTTATGAATCAAATCATTCTAAATTTAAGTTTTAATGGTTATATATGGGCTTTTTGATAACTAGACATGTTGAAATTTATGAATCATCTCTGTAACAACTCTCTCATCTATTGATATGTCAAATAATATTTGTATCTTCAGGAAGCAAAACCTACATATTATAATAAAACAGACATAAACATTTCAGATTGGACAGTATGATAGAGAAAAGTTAAATAATAGCATTATTTTGCATAAACATATCATTTTTCTTCTACAGTTATTAAAAATTTAGTGTCCATTGGGTACTTATTGTCTGTTAAACGCAAAATCTATGGATACTTCTTCAAAAGTAAATAATTGATAACACACTGTGTAGTATGTTAATGTTTGTCTCCATGTAGGGAAACTACGGATGTATGGGTGATAAAACTGTGTATGATCTTGTCATGGTCAACAGTGTACTAATGTAATGATGTATACTAATCTATATAAATTTTATGCATCTAGTATTTATAGTACTAAATGTAATGCTCAATTCTGTTTTTCATGCATGTATGTACATGGGGAGAATTGAAAACTCATTTGATTTTATACTATTTGGAACAGATTCAGTCTTTTCCACAAAACTCTTCACCATCCCAGTACCAGGAAATTAAGATACCGTCCTTTCCTACTGATTGATAGGCCTACATTTTTCATTTAGCAAATGTCTACATATAACATCTAATATTTTTAATGTGCTTCATTTGAGATCTTCATTTTTAAATGATACTATCTCATATTATGTAACAATTACTTAGACTTGACCACCATTCAACCAACAACCTGCCTGTTAAAATCAATGACAGAAATTAGTGGATTTTATTATTTTACCTATGTCCTTCCCTGCTAGATTTTTGAGATGTTTGTGTACTATTTTATTGTGTTTTTTGTTTCCCTAGTGTAAAACAGTGTTCCCTGTACACTGAAGAACTCAATAAATCAATGTTTTAAAAAATATAAATGAAAATGGTTGACAGTAAATCTCCATTCAAATAGTTTGTTTGGATAGCAATGTTGAGTTAGCCATCTAAACACAGTGGCAGTGTCCAAAGAGGACTCTGAGGGCTGGCCACAGAAGATTTTCTTTTAATTTTTAAAAATTTTAATGATTAATTAATTAATTTGAGTGAGACAGAGAGAAAGAGGCAGAGAGAGAGAGAGAGAGAGAGAGCACACCAAGGCTTCCAGCCACTGCAAATGTACTCCAGATGCATGTGCCATCTTGTGCATCTGTCTTACATGGGTACTGGAGAATCAAGCCTTGAACCCAGGTCCTTAGGCTTTACAGGCAAGCGCTTAACCACTAAGCCATCTCTGCAGCCCCAGAAGATTTATTAACTCTATAAATTAGGAAGTTATTTTCTTAAGGTCACATAAGTAAAAAGTAGAACTGCAATTGGAATAATGTCTTTTAACTTTAAATTTAATGGTCTTTGCAGTTAGAGGTATAAGATTATTACATTTTTGGCCTTGATTTTATTTGTTTTTAGATACCACTCTTTCAATTCCAAAGCAAATTTTTGTATGAGAGATGTACATGCCATTAAGGTCTACACTTGAATGAAAATGAAATCAATCAATTAATTTTCACCAAAGGATTTTATGAGAACTGAAAGAACATTTATAAAGATCAGTTTTAAACATTACTCTGAAAGAATAATATTAATTATATGTCTGAAGTTGATATCTGATATAGGTTCTTTTTTGTTTGTTTGTTTTTTTAAGGTAAGGTTTCCCTCTAGACTAGGCTGACCTAGAATTCACTATGTAGTCTCAGGCTGGCCTCAAACTCACAGCAATCCTTCTGAGTTCTGGGATTAAAGGTGTGCACCATCATGCTCGGTGTGAAGTGGATATCTGTATGATCAGGTGTTAGTGCAAGTTTCTGCCCCTGATATCTCCAGGAAATGGCTAGACTATCTAAGTTTGTTTAATAGGACAAAGGAATGGGCAAGATGAAAGATATTCATGATAATGAGTGAGTTTTCTTTATTTTGAAATTCTTGATTTATTGTTTCTAATGATAAAAAGAAAATGAAATAGAAAATTGCTGTAACAAGATGGTTGTGATCCATTATATTTTTACATTTACAAAATTGAAGATCTATGTAACAAAGCCACTCTGCTAACATGTTGAATCTTTTCTAGGAGATATATTAATTAAGAACCACAATTTTCATTAGCCTCTGTAGTTGATTCCAAAAGACTTACTATAAAATATGTTATTTAAATCAACTTCACTATTATTGTATTTAAAATTATCATAGACTAATAAAATGTCTTATATATTTATTGCTATTCTATGTATCTACAATTTAAATATACATTATGTAAGCTTAATTCTACTTGTACTTTATACATGAAAACTCTGAACAGAGATGGAATGCTCATTTTCACAATTAAGGATCCTAAGGGAGCAAAGAAAAGTGCTGCTTGTGGAAGCTCGACATAATGCTGCATAATCGATTAGTTCACTAAAAGGCATCAGCCGTGCTCCCTTTGATGATAGATTAAGTAAATACAAGAGCAGACAGCACAAACATTACAGACAGTATATTACAAGTTGTAGTAAAGCCTAGGAAAATTGGTAATGCTCTAGAGCAAACAATGTCGATGAAAATGTTCTATGAGAAATGTATTCATAAAACAATTGAGCAAAAATGTTTCTATTAATTAAATAAGTGGTAAATAATAGTGATTTATAGGGTGAATTAAAGCCAAAATTATCTTCAGGCTTTTCCAGCGAGGGAAAAGTGATCTAGTTCTCTAAGAATAGCCAAAATGAGAAAGAATCCATTTAAATGTGAAATGAAAACATCCAGACAAGAAGAAACTATTATAATCCCTAATAATCACACCACCAGCAAATACAAGATGCAGCTGATTACTAGCAATGTCAAATGAATTATAGATCAGATAATACCTACTGTATAAAACACCCAAGAGCTTCAGAACAGGTAAGAGGATGTTCAGTGTTGATGGGTGCCCTGGGGTAAAGGTAACACTATGATGTACATGAGTTACATATATTTTACAGGCATTGTGTACAGATATCACAGGAGTGACTCTATGCTTATGGACTACAAAGAACAGATAGAAAAGTAGGCAGCTTTTACAATGGATCTGAATGTTTCTGTCCCACCAAACTTTGTGTGTGGAAACCTTACCCCCATTCTCTTAATGTGTTGGTATTAAAGAGTTGAGGCCTTTGGCAAGTGAGTAGAGATTAGTGTCTTTAGATAAAGACATAAGGGAGCTTGTTTGACACCCCCCCAAACCCACCATCCTATGAGGACCAGAAAGTGGATCCATTAGCTGATACGAAATCTACTTGACTTGGATTTCCCAGGCTCCAGGACTGAAAGAGGTAAACTAATGTTTCTTTATACAACCCTATTTCATTTTGTATGCAGTTTTTCTTGGAGCAGCCTGAATGGATGGAGGCAGCTCTACGAGACAGAGCCTTTGTCTCCGCTGACCTTATTTTCCCCACCTGTGATCACTGCTCACATTTTTTTCATTCTCCCTACTTCTCTAAAGTCAGAACAAGTTGCAGGCTTGTTACAACCACAAAGAATGAGATATTTGGGTCATATTATTCCACTTTTGCCCTGGTTAAAATAATTTCTTTTTTAATATTTAATATATATTTTTTATTTATATTATTCTGATTTTACATTCATAGTATTGGTTCCATTGTCCTCCTCCCTGTCCTCCCACTTTCAAAGGGACCCTCATCAATGGGGAATGTGGGTCATGCATTGTGAGGTTAGTCAAGAGTTCTGGAGGTATGCCCCAGTCTCTGTGCATAAAGCCCCAACTTGTGACTCTAACAATCTTTCCGCCCCCTCTTCTGCGAGTTTCCCTGAGCCACATTGGGGTCATTTTAGTTCTGCTTCAGTGATGAGGTTTTGGGAGCCTCTGTGTCTCTGGATATCTGGCTTAGTTGGAGTTGGATGTTCTCTGTGTTTATCTCCTTCAGCCTTTTTCTGGTGTCATGATAACCATGAACGCTGTATTCTTGCCCTTCCCCTGTGTTGTTCTATGGTTTTAATAAGCACTTGGCAAGCCTTCAAATTATTAGAATCTGAAGGCTGGGTGTGGTGGCGCATGCCTTAAATCCCAGCATTCTGGAGGCAGAGGTAGGAGGATCGCTGTGAGTTTGAGGCCAGCCTGAGACTACATAGTGAATTCCACATCAGCCTGGGCTACAGCAAGACCCTACCTTGAAAAAACAAAAACCAACAGCAACAAAAAAATTATTAGAATCTGTTCCCAGTGTCACCAATAAGCTACTGACCTCGTATTCATGTTCCCATCTGTAAGATGGGCCAGCACCTTGATCCCTTTCTGAACAAAGATGTAAGGAGGGCCGAGAAGAAAACAGGATCCAGCTGTTTGGAAGCATAGAGCACTACAGAAATGGATGGTGTTCTAGCTGCAAATAAAAGTAAGAAGGGTCATTATCATAGCCCCAGTCTGGAAGAGGGAGTAGAGATAATCAGACCAAAGCTGCTCTCCACAGAGGGCAGAACAGGAAAAGGCTGCAGGCTGCTGTATTTGGTTTCCTTTCTGTCTATAGCTACACTCCTTATCAAAGTGAATACTAACCTTACTGCTCATTAACACTGCCATGGTTTTCACAGTCTCATCTGCCTTATAATTGAAATTCTTATTGTAACAGCATTATCTTAATGTTATTGCTAGCTATGGAATGTCTTGTGAAGATCGCAGCATTAAAGTTAATTTGGCCCTGCATCTTGGGTAATGGATACTGTCTGAAATATAATAAAGTAGAGCTACTCATTCTTGGACTGAAATGTGTCAAGGTTACTTCCCCAATTACTGTAGTTTGTTATAAGTGACCCCCTAACATGGGTATCGTTTCTTCCATCTGATGAATCTCACATCGCCCATGGTAGTTTTTGTTAGAAAAATTAGAATTCCTAATGATGCACAGTTCCTTTTTTCTTTTTCTATTTTTTATTCTTAATTAAAACTGGTTATGCACTTGAGCTAAGTTTCCCAGTGAGAAAAATTAGATCAATGTTGTAATAAGAATTAAGAAAGTACTCTAAGGATTATAGCCAATGTGCAATTTAAAAATATATAATATAGTAAATAAAAAAAATTCAATGGCCTGTATTTTTAACTTAAATGGCTACTTCCATTAAGCAAAACCTGCAGTTCTTATAATTTAATGTCAGTACAGTTCTATTAAAGAAACTATATAGAAAGTATGCTAATAAAGTAAAATAATCTCATTTAATGAGCTTTCTTTTGCATTCAGGTACTGTGATTTTCCATCGCATATTGAATAAGTGTCTGGAATAGTGCACCTAGCAAATGCTTCACATGCAAACAGGTCATACTGAGAGGCTACTAAAACCTCAGAGATTAATACTAGAAATTAAAAATTTAAATTCTAACATTTTTAAATAATCATTTTCAATACTTATATGATAAATCAAAAACTCTGAGACTCAATTAAAATTTAATCTTTTGATGCCTGGGATTTGCATCAGAATATTCACTAGTGGGGCTGGAGGGAAGAGCTGATCAAGATGAAAGACTGGCTGAGAGTCCACAATTGTGGAAGCAGAGCGACACAATTCATTTCTCTATTTCTATGTATGCTCTGTGTTTTTATTATAAAAGTTAAAAATTAATCTGTGGTATTAATATTTTATTTCTTAATAAATGAAGTCATTTCACTGAAGAAGGCCTCACAGGAAGCTGGGAAGATTCAACTATTTATATTATGAGACTATGTTTTCAAAGTTACTTCTGATTCTTGTTGTCTATGTGCATACAAGATGCCTCCTTAGCTGTTTATCATCACGATTTGGATGATGAATGTCTTCCAACAATCCAAGATCCAAGTGTGGAAGGCTTGGTGACAAGGATGGCACTACTGGCAGCTGGACAGGCCTTTTGTGGCTGGGGGGTGGGGATTGGGACACTGACACATGCTCTCCAAACATGATTTGACTGTGACATGTTGGTAGTTATTGTGTGGCCACTTGAGCTATCATAATGGGGTTGGTACAAAGGGATCAAGTTAGGTCAGATCCACTCTCTTTTCTGTTGGTTCCTTTTGAGATGTGAAAGCTTGCTGCCACACATGGTCATGATGTCCTTGAGTTTACTGCTGTCACAAAAAGCTAAATCAATAAACAGTACCCAATTGTGGGATTTAAACCTCCAAAACTGTGAGCCAATAAGTATTTTTATCTTCAAATGTTAGGTGCCTCAAGCATTTTGTTGTAAAGAATGTAGAGTAACACATCTGTCTTTTAGTTTAGAGTATCCCTCAGTTCAGGTCTCCATACGGATGTCTAGAAAAATTAATATTTGAAGCTAAGCACAAGCTCTGCAGGGGTAAACTGTTGTCACCCATGTTGGAAAGTAATTGAAGTCTTCACAAAACCAAACATGAGACATCACCACATACCAGTTAGAATGACAAAAATAAAAAGTTCAACAAGATCCAGTGCTAGTGTGAAATGTGAAATAACTGGGGCCTTCATAAATCACGGGTAGGAATACAAATAGCAAATACCTTTGCGTAATTGTTAAGTATACATCTGCTGTGAGAGCCAAAAATCCTGACAGGTTTTAAACCAAGAGAAATAAAAATGTATTTCCTTAAAAATGCCAGGGTGCAAACATTAATGGCAACTTTCTTAATAATGGCTCTAAGACTGAAGAGATGGCTTAGCAGTTAAGGCACTAGCCTGCGAAGCCTAAGGATCAAGGTTCGATTCTCCAGGTCCCATGTAAGCCAGATGCAGAAGGGGGCGCATGCATCCGGAGTTCATTTTCAGTGGCTAGAGGCCCTGGTGCACCCACTCTCTCTCTCTCTCTCCCTGTCTCTGTCTCTAATAAATAAAGAAATAAAAATAAATCTTTGAAAGAAAATAATAGCTCTATATTGGAAATGAATGAATTTCCATTTGCTGATGACTGGACCAGTGCACAGTGGTGCACTGTACAAGAGAATGATCTCAGCAACCAAATCAACTACTGATGCAATCACAAGATGGACCGCAGAAGCATGGCGTAAAGTGAAAGAAGCTGGACACAAAAGACACGAGGGTATATGTCTCAATGTATATTATTCTTCTGAAAAGGATAAACTATATGTGCAGAAATGTTCAATGATTTCCAGAGGCATGAGACAGAAGGATGGGTTTGATGGAAAAGTGGCATGAGGGAATTTCTCTGTTGATGAATACATTCTATTTGTATGTGGGGCTGGTCACTGTTTGACTGTACACATAGAATGGAAAGAATGTAGAAATAAACATTTTTGTTATTTTCCAAACTTGTCATAATTAGAATATGTTAATTTATGTTCATAAGAATAAATGATTTAAAATTTAAAATCAGTCATAACTGATGTTATGACAATGTTATGATCTTGACAATTCATGAATGTGTAGAAAAATAATAACTATGTATAAATCACATTTCTTTTCCATAAGTGATGAGAACTATATAAATGCATTTATATATGCATATCCTCATACCTAATTTAATAAGAGTAAAAGGCTAAGTAAAATATTTTGCTAATCAAATGTTATAATAGATATTCATATGCCAATGTAACTATAAAATATCATGTAAGTAGTTACAAAAAAAATCAAACTTTCTTTTATGACTAAAGGTATTTTGGGATCTTATGATATTTCCAATTTCCCATCACTACATCATTAATTGTGATACAAGAGGAAGTGTGCTGTAACAACCAGTGCGTGTGAGAGAAAGAAGTAGTAGTAAGTCGAAAGAAATTCAAGCACAGAGGTAATATTAGTCCCCAACAGCAGCTTAAACACATCAATGGAACATAGTATCATTTCAAAGCAATATTCTGGAGTTTCATATTCAATATCTACTTCAAAATTTTGAAAGTGATTGATCAGACAAGAACAAAAAGTTGTAGTTTTAATAATGCCCAATACTTATCTATACCTACTTATTTTGAGCAAACATTCGCTTATACCTACTTTTCCCCTGAAATAAAGATATATGTGTAGATGTTTACAACAAACTGTTTCAACATCACCTTTCAAAAAGATTTGGTCTCTTCATTCAAAATCACCAATTCCTCTTAACAAACTTAACTTATTGATTGATTGATTGATTGATTGATTGATTTTGTGTGTATGGTGACCACGAATGTTTGCTGGGTGGACAGGCAGAGGGCAGATTTGACATCTGGTGTCTTCTTTAATTAATCTTTTTTTTTCCCTCAGGCAGAATCTCTCACTTGAACCCAGAGCTCACTGATTTGGCTAGCACCCCCAATAACATGCCCAGTCTCTGCCCTCCTGTGTTGGGATTACAGGTTGGCTGCTATGACTACCTGGCATTTTCATGGGTGCTTGGAATCTGGACTCTAGTCCTCACCTTCCCAGGGCAAGCACTTCATCTACTTAACTATCTCCCCAGCCCCTACTGTTCTTTACTATTATTCTATCTTTTAATGTCTGGGACATTGTGTGTATAGTCTAACAAATTGAATCATATAAGAAGGTTGCAAAATTGAGTAATTTTAGTAATTTTAGAACATAGGCCTACCAAGTAAGTAAGGAAAAATAAGTGGGTATAACAACTTTATATCTCAAATACCTAAGATCTTAAATCCTGAATATCCCCCACCTTCCTAATTGACTTGTTATTCACTGGGATAGGGTTTGTGTACTCTCATTTTAATTTCTGCATCCTCAGTGCTTGATGTGTGGAAATACACAGTAAATGGGTTATTAAGTAAATAGTGAATTAACTAATTAATAACTCTCTATTCCTATCACTACTGTTGGCCACAGACATTTGCTTAATACCATCAACCCTCTGCTACCTACCAACATCAATTTAACGTCCTCAGCAGTATCCTCTATCTCTGCAAACAAACTCCAGATACAGGCACCACCTTGTGCAACTGGCTTACATGGGTCCTGGGGAACTGAATCTGAGTCCTTTGGCTTTGCAGGCAAGTGCCTTAACTGTTAAGCCATCTCTCCAGCCCTGAAATTTCTTATTAGCTTAATTCTTTATCCTTATCTTGCTTTCTGTAGTCCACATTGCCTATTTTGTTTGCTTCTGACATTAGTTTGAAAAATATTACAATACAACATGGTTGGCTCTACTGAAAGGTATGCTCTCTAGACCTGTTTGGGCTCTCAGTATTAAAAAGAAATGTTTTTATCATCTTAAAGTAATGTTTCTCATGACATTTCCACTCATTCATTCATTTATTTTACAAACATGAAGAATTAGTTGAATTGTACCACATAAGAAAATTCTTGTAGACCAAAGAAACAACAGAATCAAAGCATAAAGTACAGGGATTTGTGTTGTATTCGTTGGGGTAAAAAGGTAAGAAATGCCTGGCAAATTAGCTCTCCCTCACTGTGATAAAGGTCTATGAGAAAAAAACTTTTGGGAGGAAATAGTTATTTGGCTCATGCTTCATGGCTGTGGGACCTCATCTCTGTGGGGCTGTGATAAGCCTGAACATCACTTTGGAGAGCACATGGTAGTGCAAAGCTGCTTGCCTCATATAGCAATCAAGAAAGTGGGGCACTCAGGATAAGATATTTTATTTTTCCAGAAAGGAACACATGACAATTTTTACTTTGCATTAGTGTGACATTATTGGTTCTTAGCTTCTACACATACACACACACACACACACACACACACACACACACACACACACATTATCTAGCTTTACATTGCTGATAAAATCTCATATTTTATTTTCTAAGATTTCCTTTGGACTTAAAACCATTTTATGGAATTTGTACAGTCAGTTATTACACTGAGGATACAAACTTGATAAGATTTTTCTACTAATGTGTATTATGGAAAGAAGAAAATACAAGATATTTTAGTAACTGATTTCACATAAAGATAGTGAAATGTACTAAAGAAAAGCATAAATTTAGTGTTAGTGCCACTGTCTTAGGAAATGATAGCTTAATAAAATATTTAAACAGAAATCAAATAACTAGTGAAACATAACAAATTCTTTAAGATGATTTGAAATGTTAAAAATGGAGCAATAATGTTATCACTAGTTTTGTTGATATTACTGAGAAAAAAGTATTAATTAATGCTATTATTAATGTATCTCAATTAATATGAAATAATTGATATTGATACTCCTCTATCAAAGGCATTCGTCAGCATGCACAGGAATGTGCGTTAACTGGTTTGGCAGGACTTTATGTTTCACATATTGTGAGATGATTTAGGAGATAGATTCACAGAGCCAGCTCATTCTGTTATCAAGAGCTGTGAAGACTGGGTTAGGGGAATGTTGGAAATTCAATGTTCTTTACCCATAGCTGAAACACTGCCCAAGAATTACTGAACTGTTTTTTATGACTTACACATATTTTTGAAAATGAGAATAAATACTCTTTTATTCTTTGTTTTACTGTTATTTTTCTGAACATCTATTTAGGATATAAAAGTATATACATACATACATACATGCATGCATACATACATAATGTATAATGACCAAGTCATTAACATTTTAATCTTCTTAGTACTACTTTATGTTTAGAGACATCAATCTCTTCTCAATTTTCATAAAATGTGTAATGGGCTATTGTATGAACCAGTCACCTCCTTCCTTCTATGTTTTTTTTTTTTTTTTTTTTTGAGGTAGGGTCTCACTCTGGTCCAGACTGACCTAGAATTAACTATGTAGTTTCAGGGTGGCCTCGAATTCCTAGTGATCCCCCTACCTCTGCCTCCCAAGTGCTGGGATTAAAGGTGTGCACCACCACACCTGGCTTTAGTTCTGACTATGCTTTGATGCCTGCCCAAGTGCTGGTCTCTTCTATTAAAGGTGTGTGTGAGAGACCACCACACCTGTGTTTGGGGCTTTAGTTCTGAGAGAGAGAGAAAGGGAGAGAGAGGTGATGCCTATATTCAACCTGCTCTGCTACTATTTCTTGTCTCTTCTACGTTTTAGAAATCAATATTAAACATGCGTATGTGTGTGAGAGACAGAGAGAGAGAAAAGGGAGAGAGAGGTGTTGTGCTGTGTTGGGGTGTGTGTGTATGCACATGTGTATGTGTGTGAGAGACACAGAGAGAGGTGTTGTGCTGTGTTGGAGAAAGAGGAGAGAGAGAGGTGTTGTGCTGTGTTGGGGTGTGTGTGTATGCACATGTGTATGTGTGTGAGAGACACAGAGAGAGAGAAAGGGAGAGAGAGGTGTTGTGCTGTGTTGGGGTGTGTGTGTATGCACATGTGTATGTGTGTGAGAGACACAGAGAGAGAGAAAGGGAGAGAGAGGTGTTGTGCTGTGTTGAGATGACAGAGAGAGAGAGAAAGGGAGAGAGAGGTGTTGTGCTGTGTTGGGGTGTGTGTGTCTGCACATGTGTATGTGGCCATGTGGTGCCCCGTTGCTTGCCTGTGTTTACTAGAGAGAAACATGGAGTCTCCCTCCATCACTCTTCCTTGAGTCAGAATCTCTTTTTATAGATTCCAGAGTTTGACTTTTTTTGTGCGTGTGTGAGCCCTAGGTATCTTCTCGTTTCCATGAGTCAGAGGTTACAGATGTGCAGTCACTCCCAGCTGTTTCTATGGGCTTTGGGGATGAAACTCAATGGTTCTCTTAAGCCTCCTCAAGCCCTCTTGCTTGGACAGGAAGTGCTCTTTGCTAGCTTCTACATATGGATCCACACCTGGCTTATTTCATTCACTCAGCATGTCCTTTGGCAGAATATCACTTTTAAGGTTGAATAATTAGGTGCATGTAAGTACCACCTGTTCTTTACTACTTATGAATTGATGTGCATTAAGGGTTATTATATATCTTAATTATTGTTAAGAGTTTTTTGAGCAATATTCATACTTTTTTCCATAATGGTGGTATGAATTTGCACTCTTACCAATAATATAAAAAAGTTCTTTTTTCTCCATGTTCTCACTACTATTTGTTATCTTTCATCTTTTTTGATAAATCATTATAACTGGGGTAAGATCATCTCTCAGTGCAATTATAATTTGTATTTTTGTGACAGTTTATGATTTTTTTAGAGAGAGAGACACACAGAGAGAGAGATAGAGAGAGAGGGAGAAGGAGACAGAGATAGGCCGCCAGCAGCCTCTCAGCTGCTGTGAACGAAATCCAGATGTGTGCGCCGCCTTGTGGTCAAGTGCGGCATTGCGCCCTTGCGTCACTTGGCATCTTACTAAACGTGGGACCTGGAGGTTGGAACCGCTGGAGATTGGAACCAGCGTTCTTAGGCTTAGGAGGCAGGCGCCTTAACTGCTAAGCCATCTCTCCAGCCCTGCTTATAATTTTTGAACATTGTTTTTCATAAACTAGTTGGCACCTCCAGTTTCTTCTTTTGAGAACTATGTAGCTAGTTCACTGGCTCATTTTCTAAACTAGATTTATGGTAGCTTTGTTGTTGAGATTTTTTTTTATTCCTGTATGTATTCTGATTATTGATCCTTTGTCAGATGAACAATTTGCAAAAGCTTTGTCCTACTCTGTAGGTTGTCTCTGTACTCTGTTGTTCTGTAGATGCTTCTGCATGTGATATAATATCATGTGTGTCTTTTTGCTCTTGTTGTCTGCTTTTAGGGGCTTTTCCAAAAAAAATCATTGCCTATGCTGGTGCTAGGCAGTGTTTCTCTTGAATTTTCTCCTGTAGTTTCATGGTTTTAGGTCTTTACTCCATTTTGAGTTGATTTTTGTATAGGGTCCAAGGGGATAGGGGCCAAGTTTCATTCTCCTGCATGTGAATATCCAGTTTTCCTAGAACTGTTTATGTAGGAAGCTGTCTTTTTCCAACATATGGCACCTTTATCAAGAACCAGCAGACTACAGATATCTGAATTTATTTCCCAGTTCCCTATGATTTCACTACTCTGTTGGCTTTTACACAGCAATAAACTGTCTTCATTACTATAACCCTTAGTATGACTTAAGCTCAGGTATTGTGGTGTCTCCAAGCTTTGTTCCTTTGCTCACAATATATTTAGATATTTAAGGGTCTTCTATATGCATTTTGATTTTTTTTATTTTTGAAAAAACACCATTGATATTTTCATGGAGGCTGAAATGAATCTGTTAATCACTTTGGGCAATACAGACATTTTAATCATTTTAATTTTTCTAATTCATGAACATGAGAGGTCCTTCATTTTCATGCCTTCCTCAATTTTTCTCATGTACAATGTGCTTTCATTAAAAAAAAAAATACAAATTGGTAGAAACCTCAAAATAAACCTCACTGTAATGTTTTAAAAAATAATAAAAATACTATTAGAAAGAAATAACAAAATTTCTGGTAGTGAACATTTATGGATTGTGGGATTATGGAAATCTCGATTTTTATTATTTCTACATTAATTTCTTTGTATAGTGAGGATGTATTATTTACATAATAGAAAATAAAGGAGTGAGAGAGATGACTCAGCAGGTAGAAGTGTTTGTTGAGCAGACCTAAGGAACTGAGTTCAGAAACCACCAGGCATTGTCGTACACAGCTTTCATCCCAGCACTGAAGAGGGTGGAGACAGGAGGAGGGCTGAGACTTCCAGTGTTCACTAATGGGGAGCTCTGACAGAGTGACAGTCTGTCTCAGAGAAATAATGTGGAAGAATAATAGGGGAGGACAACTGATAACTGCCACTGGCTTTCACAGTGTACACTCATACTCAGATTGCACACACTTATGTGCACATACCATGCACACACACACACACCCCACACTATACACATCAAAATAATTAGCCATGACTTAATTTTAAAAATCAGATATCACAACATGAATATAATACTAATGCATAAGAAACTAGGAATATGAAAGAGGTCCAACTCTAGAACAATGGTCCACAAAGCTTGGCAAGGCAAGAATGAAGAGCTTGGGAGCCTGTTGCTGTGCCCTGGAGCAGACAGTGGGCACCGTGCTGACCAACAATGCTCTCAACATGAGAGTGGCATCACTGTGCCTGCCTTAGATGTCAATGACACATTTGTCACTTCAGGACAGATGTTCCTTACATAATGTAATAAACTGAAATTTCTCAAGTCAGAGAACACAGTTCAATGTAATGTCAAAAGTCACACTGTTGGGGCTAATTTTATAGAGTAAGTAGACTCCTAATTAGATTATTTCTATTCTACAGGATGAATGAATCCATAAACACTTCATTTTTCTAACCAATATTTTTTGAGCAAAGAAAACACTCCAAAACTATACTTTTAAGTGTGGAAAACACAGACTTAAGTATTTAAGATGAAAATTTCACTATAAACTGGTTAAATACATGCATAGAACACTAATAAAATTATGAATTTCACCAAAATTAATCATGCTGGTACAATGTTGTTAATAACTCTACTTCCATTTTAAACATTGTTTCTAAAGCAAGCAAGAAATTTGATAATTTATTAGCATAGAAATAACTATAAAGTTATTTTTGGTGAAACTTCTAATATAAAAATAATAGGAAGCTTACATATGTGCTGAATTTACTGTAGTTTGGAACATCAATCTGATTTTTAAAATATTTTTTCTTTATTTGAAGAAGAGATAGAATAGGTGCGCGAGGGCCTCTAGCCACTGTAAAAAAAACTCCAGATGCATGTGCCCCCTTGTGTGTTTGGCTTATGTGGGTCCTGGAGAACAGCATCTGAGTCCTTAGGCTTCACAGGCTAGTGCCTGCACCACTGAGCTATCTCCCCAGCCCTTCATCTTTTTTTTTTTAAATAGAAATTTAGATTGCAGTTGGTCAGAGCTAGAATTTTGTGATGAACTAACACAGCCTATTATCTATTTGAATTTGATTATTTGAACATCTGGCAAAGAATATTACATGAATTTAAGTCAATGCTCATTGTGGTGGTTTAAATTAGGTGTCCCCTGTAAATTCATATGTTTTGGTTACTTCATTTCCAGTTAGTGGCACTTTGGGAGATGTAGCCATGCTGGAGGAGAGGGGTTGTTAGAGGCAGGCTAATGGGTGTTATATCTAGCTCCCCTTGGTCAGTGTTCAGTTTACCCTCTTGAAGCTGTTTCCACCTGTTGTGGTCGAGGTGATGTCCAGCCTCTGCTCATTCCATGCTTTCCCTGCCATAGTGAACCTTCCCCTCTATTCCATGAGTCAAAATAAAGCCTTTCCTTCCACAAACTGCTTTTGGTTGGATGCTTTATCCCACCAATGTGAAGGTAATTTCCAAATTCATTAATAACTTTCTTTTCTCTTTTTATTTTTTGTTTTGTTTTGTTTATTGAGGTAGGGTCTTGCTCTAGCACAGGCTGACCTGGAATTCATTATGTAGTCTCAAGGTAGCCTTGAACTCATTGTGATCCTCCTACCTTTGCCTCCTGAGTGCTGGGATTAAAGGAGTGTGCCACTATGCCTGGTTCATTAATAACTTTCTAAGAAAAAGAAAATTTTATAGTTATATAATGGTATGAGATCTTAGTCTCAATTAAACTAAAATCAGCATGGATAAAGAATGGTGCAGGTAAGAAATCCTCAGAAAGTTCTGATATTCTACACTGTGATTCTTGCTTCCTGGTGACCAAATTTTCAATCTTGAAAAAGGTCTCCAAGCCTTAGTTTTCTCAAATAAGGGGGGAGAGAAGGGAGAGGTCACCTGCTCTGTTCATTTTGTAAGACTAGCCTAGGGCTTAAATGACATGGAGAAAATATTATGTAAATAAATTTTGAAAAGTATCATTTCAGGGCTGGAGAGATGGTTCAGAAGTTAAAGGCACTCACTTGAAAAGTATGACAGCCCAGTTTCAATTTCCCAATGTTCATGTAAAGCAGATACCCAAATGGTATATGTATGTGGAGTTCGTTTGCAGTGGCAAGACCAGCACTTGGGAAACAGAGGTAGGAGGATCGCCATGAGTTTGAGGCCACCCTGAGAGTATATAGTAAATTCCAAGTCAGCCTGTGCTAGAGCAAGACCCTACCTTAAAAATAAATAAATAAAAAAAATAAAAATAAAAGAAGCCCTGGTGTGCCCATCCCCCCCCTCCATTTCAAATTTAGTTTAAGCATTTCAATTATCCCTATGACCTGGGAAGATCGAGTCCAAGCTCTTTCCTTTGGCATATACACCCTCATTTATAGTAAGCAGACCTCTCTCCAGTGCATGTTTCATGTAATCTTCTAGAATATACTGCAAAGTCATTCATAGTTTAAGAACTGAAATGTGGATTAATCATGATGGTGAAAAGTAAAGGAACATCAGAATATACATAATATGCATGAGAGTTTCTGTATCCTAATTCACAAAGAGTGATTAGAAATGTTCATTTTGAATAATTGGTAAAAATTTAAGCCCTCAATATATGTCAAGTCAAATTTAAGATGACAAAATGGAAAAAAAAAAAGACCCAGATTTTATACTTTGATTTTTTTGCTTATATTTTCCTCATAAAATAGTGCATATACTTATAAAAAGGATAATGCAGTGATGTAAAAGGAAAATTGCATATGTACCACCTAACCAACTAATGAACAAATCCATTACAGTTGGTCACAGAAGCATTTTCTAGTTTTTCCTAAGTAGTGGGTTGAGAGCAATTGGCTTAAAAGTAGCATAACTAAAAGCAGAAACAGAATTAGCATCCTAGAGAAAGTTATCCATAGCACTGAAAGACATATAAAATTGCACAGCACCACTGTTCCCTCTCCTCACAAAATGAATAAGGGATGCATACACCCTTAAACAGTCTCAACATACCGTAATTCCAACGTAAATGTGAATAACTTACTAGTGACAAAAATCATATGATACTTCTGCTGTGACTCCAGCAATAATACCTCTGATTGTTGACTAAAAGAAGATGGAGTTCCTGAAGTGTGCTGTGTGGTTTTTGGCTTCTCTCTTTTTGCTTGGACCTGTGGAAGCACGCCATCTTCTTCTGCCATTATCGAACTTCCCCTGGATCTGTAAGCTTCAATAAATATCCCTTCCTCCATAACTGAGCCTGGTCTGGAAGTTCATCTCAGTGAACCTGAAGCTATATATATATACTTTTTCTTTTACTCATAAAGATCTTGCACAATAAAGTTGTCATAAAAATTGAGCAAACAGCAAACACATTTTTGGGAACACATATACTTCATACAGTAGGATATTCTTGTGTATTGCAGTACAAAGTAGATGAATAAAAGGTAATTAATTTATTACTATACCCTACATTTTTCCTAGCCTGTGTAGAAGTGCAACCCAAGAGTAGCACATAAGGGTCAAATTTAATATAAATGAAATCCATCCCTTAAATAATCACATTATGAATAGTCAAGATTTGTTTACATAACACTAGTAGCTTGCTAACTCATTGCTTTTTGTTGAATCTAAATATTAAATTTTAAGAAAAACCTAGTGGAAGAACTTTAAACTTGTTTTGATATTTAGATTTATATAAAACCCTTAATATGATTTCAGAATAGGCCCAGCCTTCAGAATTTTCCATGTAAGCAAATCAATAAACCACAGCATACTGAGTTATGTGTATAAAGAAGTGATGTGGGTAAGGTTTTTCTGTGCTCTATCAGTGAAAAATAAAAAACATACATATAGACCAGGCAAATAACTTCCTAATAGTAGTAATTATTAAAGTGCTTAGCAAATTGGAGATAAAATATAATTGTAGACATTCTGCTTCTACCTTTATTATTTTCTAAAAAATTTCAAAGGAAGAAATTAGCAGTTAGCTGCTGAGACTCAGGTGTTTACTTTTAACAGTAAGAAGTAAACAATCAATTGAAACTCTAAAAATATCTACTGAACAATGTTTTTAGCTTGAATTTATTTTAAAAATATTCTAAGTTCATAATTAATTTGAGATCATTGGACATATATGGCCATTGAGGATTTTTAAATATTAGAAGACATAATTATTTGTCAAATGGAGGAAATCTGACATTGAATTTAGGTTTCTAAACACAGGACACAACTAACACAAATGCTACATTAGTATGGCAAATGTTAAGACCCTGCCTAGTCCCCAAAATTAATGTACAGAATCAATAGAGTCTCTTTCAAAAGTAAAGCAGAATTCGTGGCAGAAATTTAAAAGGGGGTTGCATTTGTTATTTTACTCATTGCTATGATCACATATGTGACAGGAAGGAAGACATGGCTTATTCTGCTTTACAGTTCCAAGGGGATACATCCCCTTACAGAGTTAGAAGCAGGACCTCCAGAAGCATCTTTATATACATAAACAACCAGGAAGCTGGCTGTTTATACTAAAACCATGGTCAAGATGCCGAGGGTGAACAGGAACTGGGGCTAGGCTGTAAAGCATCAAAGCCTCTCCCTGATGATCTACTTCTTCTAGCACGGCTCCACTTCCTAGAAGTTCCACCACCTTGCCAAGCATCACTGACAGCTGGGGACCAAGAACTCCAACACATGAGCCTGTGGGCTATATTAAATATTCAAACCATAACATGGGTCCTAAACTTTATATGAAAATCCAAGGGGCCAAACGAGCCCAAATAATTTTTTATAAAGAACAGTCAGATGACTTCTGATTCAAAAATATGCCACAGAGAAACAGTGATCAAGCTGCATGGAGGATGTGCTCCCACGTTGTGAAGGGAAGGAAAACAAAAAGCTATCAGAAAAGACTGGATTGTTCAAAATACAGAAATCTATGAAGACAGGAAGGAGACTGGAGCATGCCTGGGGGGAGGGCAAGAGAAGAGAGAACTGGGGGAACATGTGCGTGAGTGCTGATGAGTCACGTCTCTGCAATTCTGCGCAGATAATAAAAACCACTGTGTTCACTTAAAGTGTGTGGACTGTGCACTATGTGATTACACTTCAATAAAGCTTTTTAAAAATACCTCACATTAATGATTAGAACTTAACTCTCAGATAAAATGGGCTTTGCTAAATGGGAGTTTGCATTTAATTATTTTTTCCTTTGATATCTTAAAATTACATTGCTGAAAAGAAGTGGTACAGAGAAGTTACAGGCATACACCAGTTATTCAGAGAACTGAGTAATAATGTAAGTAAAATAAGAATCTCAATATTAACATAATTCTTTAAAGGTTGATATATAGAAACCACTAATACCAAGATTTCTCCAGCCAGAGTCACTTGTCTCCTGCCGTGATAGTAGATATGAAGATAACAGAAAAGAGGGAGGAAAGATGATTAATCTCAGAGACACACTCACTAATTCCTCCAGCATTTTAATAACCCCAATAAAACTAGAATGTTAGCAGACTTCTAGGAGGAAGAAATGATATCCACACCTTGCCTTGGATGAATTGCTATCTCTCCTGTCTGCTGTGGGGTGGGGAAGGAGAAGACACAGGCTGTACTAACCCAAGTCTGGAGACTCACAGCAGCATGATGTTGTAGCTGAGTTGGGGTGAGGAATTTCCCAGCCAGGCATGCACCACTGAACAACTGCTAAGCATGCACTCTGCCCCACCTCAACTACCGACTTGTCAATTATGTTACTTCAGGTGTACAAATTGTACCATATGGGCAAAAATGTGAATACATATTTAATCATTACATATATATTTTCAAAATATGGAATATATACACACACATACATTTGAGCAAACTTTAAGAACAAATGAGAATTAAGTGTAATCTTTGCAATATTCTCAAAAGAAATGAATACTGTTTACAAAGAATAAGAAAAACTGATGCCAGCTAAAGGTAATTAAGTAATTTTTAAACTACTGAAGAAACTTTGAACTTAGAATTTTATGCACAAACTGTTATTACATGTAAAAATGAATGCATACATACTAAATTTCTAGTCTCAAGAATATCACATAAAATTTTGCTTACATTTTAGATATCTATAGTAATGAAACAATGAAAGATATGCATGACCAAATAACTAGAAATAAAAACATGTTCATTGTTATTTAAATGTGATATAATAAAGAAAAAAAGTATATCTGTATTACCTGAATGAAAACTGCTAGCTATTTTTGACACTGAAAATCAGAAACAAGGAATTAACTTTACTTGAGGTGAGCAGTAGAGGAGTATGTATTAATATGGTTTAGACACCATGAGAGGAAAACAACCGTTACTATGGGTCATGATATGTAAGAAGCACCAATAGAAACAGAGACATTGACTATACAATACATCGTTTACTAGGTAAATACCAATTTATCTCAAAGAAGCTGTGGAAAGATTGAGAAAGAAGGAAGCTTAGTAACAATTTTCTCCCCCTTTTCTCTCTCTCTCTCTCTCTCTCTCTCTCTCTCTCTCACACACACACACACACACACACACACACACACACACACAAGCAGCTAAAATAAACCTTGGTAGAATCATACATTTTTGACCAACGTAGCCAAGATAGATATCCAAAAGACAGACTGAGAGCAAGTGGGAATGGAAAGCTGCCTTTTCTACAGATCGGTTGTAACACAGGACCCAGAGAAGTGGTGAACAGGAGAATGAAGGAAAGACCACATTTGTTAAGTATATAAAAGAAAATTTAAGGTACAAATTAGAAGGAGGGGATGGGAAGGTGACTCAGCAGGTAAGAACACCTACAGTGCAAGCATGTGGGCCTGAGAGGCCTGATCTGCCCTGAGGTTGATCCCCAGCACTCACATAAACAGCTGTGTATGCCTGTAACCCTGGTTCTGCGGGGTGGACACTGGAGAATCCTGGGGCTCACTGGTCAGCCAGTCAGAATGAAAAACAGCAGCTCTGGGATCAAGTGAGAGATTCTGTCTCAAGAACACACACAGAGGAGGCACAGAGGTTGATACCCGAGGCTCTCTGGCCTTTGCACACATGCACATGGGATGTGCACATCTGTACACACAAGTGTACATACCACACACATACAGTACACATAAATAACCATGATACAGTAAATAAATAAAAATCTTAGCTACAAATGTATAGACCTGTGTGTGAACAAGAAACAAAAATCGGTAGCAGAAGCCAGTAAGCTGATAAAAGGCTATAAGGGAGGGAGGAGAGGGAAGGACTTAAGTGGATGGTATTATATATATGTAAGTAGAAGAATAGATTACAGGGAGGGGAAAGGCCTAAGTGAGGCCAGGGGAAGAGAATGTATAAAAGAAGGATGGCGGGAGGGTCAATCAAAATTCAAGATAGTCTGAATAAGATTTATGTAAACCTACTTTTTTGAATAATGGCACATCCAGAAGCTATAGATTGTTAGTAGAAAATTTTCAGTGCCTGGGATGGGATACTTTCCAGTGAGTTGTTGGCCAAGGAGGTCCCTGAAGCCTCCAAAACATTAAAGGCTATTGCCAAGGTCCTTGGTTTCCATTGAGAAACAGATGGTAAGACCCTATTGCTGAAGACATCTCTTGCCTGAGTGGCAAGGTCACTGAGAAAGCAAGCTGGTGCTGAGCAGAAAACCTTCTCCCTGTAGACCAGCCAACTGAAAGCTGGAAAAGCTGCACTGCATGCAGCCGTATGGGAGACAGAAGTCATCAGCAGTGAAAACAGTGGACACTGGAAAACTCAAGTTTGGCCAGACAGGCCCAATGACCGAATGGGTGCTATAGTGGAATGTCTGCTCTTGGGGAACCAACTGTTCCCTAATTGGACTGAAGGCCCTCTCTATGGGAGGGAATACATGCCTGGTACTGAAAAAACTAATCAAAAGTCTATGGCAGGGGAGGTCATGAGCCTTAGGGGTATAAAGCCTGCTCTTGTCTGGGTAATGTATGTATTATTCCCACCAAATTACCTTGAAAGCACTACACTTAATGTTCATATTCACATATTAATGCTACTCTCACTTCTGGTTAGAGAAGCTTTTCTTTTCAGATAGTGATGACCACTGGGATGACCCAAAAGGCAACATAGTGCTGAGAAGAAGGGACAGAGGAGTGCCCAGCACTGAAACATCTCTGTCACACCCTCTAAGGCTCAGGATCCATTGCGGAAGAGTTGGCGGATAGAATGTAGGAGCCAAAGGAAGTGTACCACTCCTTACAATGCAACTGTCCAGGCAGAAATTGGCCTCGATATCCATGACCTCACAGTGCCTAGCAATACCTTCGCAAGACCCTCATAATAGGAGAAAAAGATGATGACATCAAATTAAAAGAGAGACTAATAGAGAGAGGGAGGGGATATGATGGAGAGTGGAGTTCTGAAGGGGAATGGGGGGAGGGAAATATCATGGTTTATTGTCTGTAAGTATAGAAGTTGCCAATAAAAATAATTTTTAAAAATTTGGCAAATCTAGAACAAGCAGATTGAATGATTCTGAACACATACATCTAACAATACATTCTAGAACACAATCAAGAGGCATCTGAGAAACTGGTGAGATATTGACATGTTATATTTGTTCTTATATGTGAATTTTCTAGTTCTTTGAATATTTCTTGGTCTTTATACATTTTCTTTGTTCTTATTCATTACTTTTTGTTTGTTTGTTTGTTTTTTTTTTTTTTTTTTTTTTCCGAGGTAGGCTTTCAATCTAGCCCTGACTGACCTGGAATTTACTATACAGTCTAAGGGTGGCCTTGAACTCATGGTGTTCGTCCTACCTCAGCCTCCCGAGTGCTGGTATTAAAGGTGTGTGGCACCACACCCGGCTTTATACATTACTTATATTCATTTACCATTGTTAATTGAATTTTAGCCTTATTTTAAAATGTAAACAGAGGTAGAGAAAAGAGAATTTGGATTTAAATAGTTTAGGTTTTCTGCTAAAGGTTTTAGACTAACATTATTTGATGAGAGGGACAAAAATGAAGTTTCAGGGATGGAGAAATGGCTTTGCAGTTATGGCACTTGATAGTGAAGCTTAATGACCCATGTTCCACAACCCAGATCCCACATAAGCCAGATGCACAAGGTGATGAATGTGCAAGGTCGCACACGTGTGTCTGGACTTCAATTATAGTGGCTGGAGGCACTGTCACACAAATTCTCCCTCTCTCTCTCTCTCTCTTTCTTTCTCACTCTTGCTTTCTCTCAAAAAAGGCCAATCTGTTAGGCTTGCTTCAAAAAAATAAAGTGAAGTTTCAGCATGTGCTACAACTTCTATTTCATAGTTCCATCTCTTTTCTGATTTCTCCCAAATACTACAAACCAGGAACATGAGTTTCCTGATGCTCTAAGCTTTCAAGGCATACTGTAACCTGGTGTAGTGAGAAGTTAAGCACACCAAATCCAAACACACATAAATGTTTTTTTTTTTTTTTTTTCCTTCAGAACTGGTACTTCTGGCTGGAGAGATGGCTTAGTGGATAAGACACTTGCCTGCAAAGCCAAAGGAACCAGGTTTGATTCCCCAGGAACAATATAAGCCAGATGCACAAGGTGGTGTACATGTCTGGAGTTCGTTTGCAGTGGCTGGAGTCCCTGGCACACCCATTCTCTCTCTCTCTCTATTTCTCTCTCTCTTCCCCTCAAATAATAAATAGAAAATAAAATGCTTTAAAAATGGTGCTTTGCATATTATCCATGAAGTCATGAAATATAATTTAGTTCATTTTTTTAATAACCAAAAATGCCATAGAAAAAAAATCTATTCTATTTGTACCTAAATTTTTTGGGAGGAGGGTGTCTATTCTTATATTCCTTGCTTTTCTTGAAAAAAAAAATAATCTGAAGAGAACAGCCTATAATTAGTCAAGTAAAGGCATGTTTATAAAAAGGAATAATATTTTGGTTCTAGAGTTTTGTAATCGTCCTACTTAAATTATGTACCATAAATATAAAATATATAAATAAAGCAATAACCACACAATTAAATTAGAATTCTTCAAAATTCTTTGACTAGTCACTTAATCACAATCTGTGCATTTTTTTCCTCTTTGAAATTTTTAAATATCAGAAACCATTTCCTGCTATATTTCAGGATTCTCGCATGACACTGACTTGTACAGAATGATTTTTGTTTTACCCCAATGTTTCACCATAGTGCACTTGCAACAAAGGAGTAATCAGTCATTCTCCACAAATAAAAATATTCAGTCTATTTTATACTTCTCGACATTAAAAAGCAAAACTATGTAATTAAAATGCAGCTCATTTCCAATCTTTTTTTTTTGTAGTAAACTTAGCCAGTACAGGTAGATGGAATTGTTAACTAAGGGCCACGGGGTTCTCTGAGGACTACATACAGGTGCTGGTTCTTCCATCACAACTATATCGTAAAGTCCTTCCACTCCTATCTGTCAGGTAAAGGCTGCCAGGTGAGCAGTCTGTCACTCTTGCCTAGGCTAATAGATTCTCCAGTGGCTTTTGTTACAGCTCATGTCATACCATTAAAACAGTGTGCCTTCAAAACGGCGTAACATATGCAGCTGAATCTTGTCAACGCTAGATAATCAGGCACCGTGTGACTTTACAAGCAGATGCAGATTAGAGAAGCAATATACGTATGCAAATCACAGTGGTCCCCATCCAGCACCACTGTTCCTACCTCTAATGGCCCTCGCAGAAAGTCTGTTTGTTCAGCTCCTACTTCCAGTGCTACATCAACAGAAGCAAAGGGACGGCTGGCCATCTGCTGTCGTTCTCGAAGCAGTTGCTGGAGGGGGTTAAAAATGATCTGTTTTAAAACAGGCTTAAAAGCACATTAAACTCAATAACATTGGTTTCATTTTTCAACAAATGGCACTGAAAATTTAGGAACTGTTTCATACACAGATCCTTATCTAGAGAAGTAAAGATGAAAATTGTCTTCTCACTATGGCCTGGATTATACTTCCATGGAGGCTGAAATGTATAGTGCTCACCAATAGCTTTTCCCATGGCCTCCATGCACACGGCTTAATAAAATGCATTCAAAAAGCACTTTGCAGACCTCAGATGAGCTGCTACTGAAATACAAGGTTCTGTTCTGATGATAGCAAGGCCACGTTTTCACACTCACAGTAATCCAGGCTTTGTCTTTAGCAGAAAGGAAACCACACTAAAAATGTTTAGGAAATGATAATGAAAAGTTGTCAAAAAACATTGTTAGAGATTAAAGGAACATATTGCCTGTAAAGACTAAGTTTTTAAGACATCTAGATCCTTGTCGATTGCTATGGAACCACTGAGGATGGCTAGTGGCAATGCTCACAACTTTATCCAAAGCCTCTGTATTTGTTATTTAAGATGAACAATGATTATTAAGGAGCAGAAGTGTTGAGCCAGGACCTCTACAGCACCACTAGGAATCATTTCTTTTTTCTTGTGCTTATTCTGGGATTTGCCTAAACTAAATCAATTAACTAGCCAGTCACAACCAGCTGCCTAGCTAATTTATATTGCTGCTTTTCCTTGTAATTATAATATTCACTAAGACGTGTTAAGAAAAAAAAAATGATGACCAGCACTAGAATTTGCCATTCTTGCCCCTCTCATTCTATACAGCTAATAAAACTATTATTAAATATTAAGAGGATGAGGGCTGCAATTAAAAACTCTTTCAAATGAGAAGAAAATTCCACGACTGTGGAAGGCAGATCTTTGGACAGCATCTTGATTGGTTTCATTATTTACAGAACTCTTTAGAGATTCCAGGACATTAGCTGAAGAATGGTACCTACTTGGCTTTGAATGTGAATGGGTGAAGCCCTGCGAGGCTTCATTCACAAAGTCATTTGGTGAATGAGGAAGGAGCATGAGGTTTAAGACTCCTAGTGTTTACCATTTGTATGTGTGTCACACTTGGGACACGGCAGAGAAAGCGCTCATAAGTGAGAGTCACAAACATGACTTAAGGATTTGCTTTTTCATCATTATGAACAACATCTACCTGATAATGTGGTGTGGAGATAATGCAAACTTTGAGGACTAGTTTAACTTCTTACAGTGCATTTTTCTAGAAGTTATGGTCCACAGCAAAGAGTTAAGGTAATATCAATTCAAAATCATATGGTTACAAATAGAATATGGATTGAACATCATCTCACTTTTGAGTGGCTAAAAATGTGTATGAAGAAGGCAGGCATGGGGCTGTTTCAAAGGCAAGCCATGCTAAAGGCTGGAGGCGTGATTTGTTGCTGGTATAAAGCTATGCATGGCATCTTGACAAGCACAATCTACCTCTAAATTCAAGTTCATGGTCAAGCACAGCTTTCTAGGATTTGTATTAAGTTTTCTCCACTTCTGTTATTCCCCTTGGCTTATCAATGATATCTCATATGGTTAAAATATTTTTTTTTAACAAATGGACCTTATCATTTCCTTATCTGACCTTTTCTGAACACAAAAATAAAAGATCTACAAAATACTTAATGAATACAAAACATTAAGGAATAATTAATGAATATTAACTACCACAAATTATAATGCAAATTGTTAAGTAGTTCAGGTTTACAACCCTGGGAACAATTGAGTATACAGGGATATAATATATTATTGAGATCCCCAACACTCAGAATCAAGAACTGATATTTTGGTTCAAATTTAAATGTACAATGCAAAGGGATTTTTAAAGATTCAGGTTTGCTTTCTGAGTTTTGAATTCTGATCACTTGATAAGAACTGAATGACTACCACAGTCCTTTGTGAAGAGAAGAAAAATATCATCCTTACCCAGACCTTAACACTAGAGTTTGTATAACAAAATGTGGCAAAATGATAATTATAGGACAAGATAGGGAACATGTGAAAATATGGAACTCAACAAGTGAACTCATCATGGACCGCGTGGAGGAGCTGGGGTCCGTATGCAAGATTCTAACTGAGGCAGCTCAGTCTCTGTCTTGACCGACACATGTTCCTCACTGTGGAACTTAGGAAGGGCAAGCTGGCTTCCTCATGAAAAGTCTTCTCTGGGTTGCTGGTTCTGACTGCAATTCTCTTTGCTACCAGTGACTGGTTCTCAAGTATTTCCTTAGACATTGCCCACCATGTTGCCAATTAGCATCTGAACGTGTTACTTCCTGAATTTTGTAAGGACAAAAGGGAAGGTCAATGTCATGCTGACAACTTAAGTTTTCTTAAAACTCAGTATAAATAGTAGAGTCAGAAAGATCTGCATTTCAATATCAGTTTCTCCACTTCTTAGTAATGTGAGATTAAACCAAACTAAGCCTCAGTTTCCCTCATCTGTAAAGTGGGTATAATGAAGGCCCTACATCTACATCTGTGGGTTTTCTACATAGGGGCTATTGGTATGTAGTCAAATTATGCTTTCAAATACTTACTCTTTCTTAAAAATGGGAATAACAATTTCTTCAAGTCATAAGATTAGACCTAGAGAGAATAGACTTGGCTCAGTTAGACCCTGGCTCTCGCTGATTTATTTAGGAATCGTTGACTGTTACAATTATTATGTTGGATTTCAGGCACTAATTTTGTCTTTGAAGATGGCTCACTAATTATCACAGGCCCATTTTCTTCAGCACTGGTGACACATTTTGCTCTACTGGTCTCCCTTTTACCAAATGTTGCAAATTTATGAGACAGTTGGAAAATGTCATTATTGTGCTAAAACGAAGTTAGATTTGGAACTGCTTTCTGCCATTTGTGACTAAGAATGATAAAAACTCAACCTGAAAATGAGGAGAAAACATAAAATACTTTCTCAAAACATTTTTGAAATATATTTTCTCTGATTCTGGCTTTTTCTTGTCTAGAACTTTAACATCTGTGCATTTATAAGAACCCGTACAGCAGATATGTCTGTTTATAACTGATCTGTTTCTGCCAATTATTCAGCAGACAATAAAACCAGAAGAACAAGTCGATCATGATACAATGGATTGTCATCATGCTGCCATAAGTGTTGCTGTGAAGAAAATGAACTATTTATGGTATCAGTATGATACTACTTCACAGGGCCATGCTTTTTCTAGAATTGTCTTTAAGGCAAAAATCTATTTTTAGGTATTTCTCATCTCCCTTAGTTGGTATTCAATAGCATTTGCTAAATGAATAGTGATGTGTCAATAAATCAAAGCATACAATCTTGCTGCATTTGAAAGTGGAAATGCTTTGACAAAATTGGTTGTAATTATGAGTAACTTTTAAAACTATGAAACATCTTTTGATCTTATAGCATATATGTCTTATCCTACAAAACAGGGAGATATTTATTTTTTTTAGAAAGGGACAATTCTGTAGACTTGAATTTCAAATAAATATCCAGGTTCATAATCAATGTTCTTTATCTACCTAGATGAGAACCAATACTACAAAGACTATGGGAAAGAGGCCACAAATCATCATAATATATAAATATCTCTAGTAACAATTATATTCCTAAGATTTTTGGAAAGATGTAAAAGGAATCATCAAAAAGATTCTGTGTTGGTCTTGAGGTTACATAGTAAAATGAACAAAATTTCTGAACTAGAGATTAAAGTATAGTTAATAAAATATGATACTAGTTCTTAATACTAACACATTTAACACACAATAAACAAGTGCAAGTTTGAAAAGGGAGGGAAATATTGGTATATTTTAATGTCACTGAATTAGGAAAATGTAATCGCTCATCATTTTCTATAACTATATCTGCAAGGTACACTGTACAAATTCTTGTTCAATTCATTGAAATCTTCTACTTCCACTTTAACAGTCTGAAACTGGTTTCCTTAGCCATGGCAGTGGCTATGGAAATATCACAGCAGACTATCTTCATTCAAATTATTTCTGCTACTTTTTTCTGTACTTCTACAATTGTCAAACTATTGGTAATATACTTATGCTTAGAAACAATATTTTCCTTTTATTCTTCAAGGTTCGTCTGTGCAGTGTGGTGAATAAACATGTATGTGCCCATGCTATCCTCAGCTTTCAAATGACTCAAGTCTTATCTTTTTGCAGGTAGATGGTTCAGGTACAAAGTGTTGCAACTTGATCAGCAAAGCACCTGTGCTCAAACTTCCCTTGTTCTCTCTTAACACTGGCTACTAGACAGGCGAGGAACAGGGACAGGGGGAATATTTCAGAAATTTTATTAAAATATCAATTAACTAGAAATATAACATATCAGCAAATATATATAACAGAAGGGAAAACACTCTAAAGGCAAGACTACCTTAGACTTCTTAATAAGAATTTAAAAATTCTTTTAAAGGCAAAAATGGGCTCAAAGCTCAACCACCTAATTCTACCATTTCCTTTCCTTTTTTTTCCCCATAGCTCAGTGGTTCTGAAACTTTGTTTTTATGAAAACATTTGTATATAGACAATGCACCCATACTCTATATTGAATGATTTTGTCTGTGTAATATATCAGTATTACATATTAACTTTATGCTATAGCTTCCATGTAAATGTAGTCACATGAAACACAAGCAATTGCCAATAAAACACGAGTAAGGTGATACAAACATGGCAGACAGTATCCCCATCATGTCTATGTAGCAAGGTCTTTAAAAGCTTTTGATTGATGGGAAATAAATAACACATACCTCACATTTATAAGTATAAACATTCTATGTAAGAAAATTGTGTAGATTAATATGCAATGTCAAAGAAACTGAAACAGATCTTCCTTTTCTACATATGCATGATCATGCAGTCTTAGTTCAGCATGGGCCAAAGGTGTGCTTCTCCCAATAGGACTCTGAATCCAAGGAAGTGGAGGGACACCTGACAATTGGTCAGTGATATATCAAGCACTGGAAGTGTCTGTGAAAAACAAGTTTAATTTAATAGGCATAGGATTCTCCCAATATCTGACTTGTGCTCAACACAAAAGGTATGTTTCGAAGTACCAAAAAGGTTCCTTCTCAAACAAATCATGCTTCATTTCAATGTGCAGGCCTTGTGCAACTATTTGTTCGCAAAGATTGAACAGATTTATGGCACAGAGCAAAAAGCAACAAGAAAATGAGACAATATCTCTATCAAATGGTCACACCAATGCCAGAAACTGCATGTTTGCTAACATGTCTTCCTATATTATGAAATAGATTGAGAAAGAATTAGAAGCTCATTACTCCTCTGCACGTGGAACACTGACGGGGCAACACAGCTAATTTCTTGCTTTTCTCAACTGTGTCTACAGGCTTCACTTATAAACAATACCAAAATGTGAACAGTCTTCTCAAACTAAATAACTTACGTGTCCATACAACTCTGTGTTCATACAATGTTATTTCTATGCATACTTACTCTTATTTCTTTATTTCTTTTTCTTATTTATTTATTATTCTTCATTATACTTGGTGGCATAGCCTATCTGTCCAACAATGAGAAAGGCTGCACTGTAAACCATGTAGCAGATGTGTTCATGTTCTACACAGGAAAATAATTCTCGAGTCTTATTGCCTTATCCAGAAGTCTCATTAAGTAATGGTGACAAATTATGAAGGTCTTCCTCTCCTGACGTTGCAAAGGATGATCTTGAAGAATTTAAACTAAATTTTTAAGCTAAATTTTGTTCTCTTTTAAACATAAAAGTCTATTCTTAGAACAATTTGATGGACAATGTGTTTATATCTGGACTAATTTTATTAAACATTTTTTACGTTAATTATTCATTAATTGAACATATTTGAAATGAGCCCTACTGGAGCCAGGTGCTTTTAACAGACCTGACGTGTGAGGCAACTGACAGTTCAGGAACTTTTTTCACACTACCAAATTCATTGCGGGCAGCTCTCTAGGCTGAACAATGAGAAGCCTTGCATCAAAGGAGGTGGAAGGCAAGGACAAATACCTGAACGTTGTCCTCTGACCTTTACATATGACGTGGAATGCATTACACACACACACACACACACACACACACACACACACACACGACTTTATTTGGTCACACAAATTCTACACCTCTAGCCAAGCTCCACCTTGTAGTTCAGCAGTAGACAGGGCTTCAAACTCATGGTTGGCTGTACAGCTCAACCCAAGACGTCCCAGGGTGGCATGATGAAGAAGGAACTAGTGAATTGTGCGAGCTTTGTAATGCCCCATTCAGGAAACACTCACAGGACTTTCCAGAAGTCATCACATTGCACAATGAAGCCAGGAAATACGAGGGGACAAATGGAGTATCAGGGGAGTGGAACAAAGGAAAACAGAAAGGGAAATTTCAAGGAGAAAACCCAGCATGTTCAAGGTTGCACAGCTAAACTGGAGCTTAGCATTTGCAGGAAACAGGAAGAAGGCTGTCGTAGGAAGGCAGATGTGAACAGCGTAGTGGTCAAAGGATATCATGGGCTTTACCAAAGTTAAGAGAATTCGAAATATACCTTTATACCAGGAAGCACACAGGAGTTAAACAAACCAGGCTTATTATTTAAAAAAAAAAAATAATAATTTCTCAGAGCTAGACATAAAGCTCAGTGGGTAAAGAGCTTGCTTTGCAAAGATGATGATCTCTTCCAGTAAAAGCCAGGGATGGTGGCAGGTGCAAGGCACCATCTGAGGGGCAGAGACGAGTGGATCCCCGAGCTCTCAGGCCAGCCAGTCTAGCCTAAATGTTGAGCTTCAGGCCAATATTTGCTCAGAAAGAGGTAGTCAATATTCCTGGAGATAACAATGGAGTATGCCCACACACATGGATGCACACACATATGAAAACACACTCATGCTCACACAAATGTACTCATACACATATGGACATGCAGACACACTGCACATATTTACATACAAAACAGACAAAAATAACAATCTCTTTTTATAATTTTCAGACAATTCACTGCAATAGAGATAAAAGTAGCTTGCAACCAATAGGCACAAGTAATGGGCTTTTGATTCTCAAATAAAGTAACAATGCATAACCAAGAAAACAGCAATAGTAGTTAATATCAAACACAATGAACCTCGCTCTCCCAATAAGTAGCAAAAGGTCAATTCTGTATGTAACCTTCTTTAATACAAAAGGCCAGATGGTTGTAATTTATCCGAACAAATCAAAATGAACAAAAGGATGAGTGCTGAAAAGGTCATTTAAAAGCTAGATCCTCAGAATGGATGTTTAATACATATGACTTTCAAAGAGCAAAAATGAAAACCTGGATAATTTCAATTTTTAAGACCTGCACTTGAAAGAAAAATGCCTTTACAGAATACCTTCACAGTGATCCTGAGGGACAGGAATTTTCCCAAGTTATTCACCCAAGATGCATGAGAAATGCTTTTCCTGCTTCCAGGAAGAAGAATGGATGCCTTACATACAGGAGCTGTGCACATGACCAAGTCTATCTAGATGAGTGGAAATACAAAAGCAGCTCATGGTGACAGAAGTGACACACTGATGACTCTTGGTCTGTCAGTATAAAGCTTAGAGCAACTCTTCAGCAGTCTCCCTTCTCCACTTAAAAATTAATTTGCCACCATATTCTCCAATATCAAGCTCCCACCAAATGTGGGCTAGAAGAGGGCCCACGCGTATAAAATTCTCTCTAAAATAACAATAGCCATTCCATCTATCTAGTACTAACTTCTTTCTCCATTGGAGAATTTGCTTCTCTTTTTCAGATGTACAATGAACCTGTAGGGAGGATCAATCAGCCTATTGCACTTCACCAGGGCCCCAGCTGAAACCATAGAGTAACAGGGGTGGTGGGGGGTGGGGGGAGAGGGGCGGATGGGCAAGAGTGCAGCTTTCTTGATGAACCCAACAGCAGAACAAGGCTGAAGGAGATAAACATAGAGAACATTCAAGTCCTACTAAGCTAGCTATCCAGAAACACAGAGACTCCCTAGACCTCATCTCTGAAGTAGAACTAAAATGAATCCAACGTGGCTCTGGGAAATTCACAGAAGGGGCAGAAAGAGTGTTAGAGCCACAAGTTGGGTCATTGCGCAGAGACTTTGACTCTCCCCCATAGCTGTTGGCTACCCCCATAATGCACAACCCACACTCCCCAATGAGGAGAGTCCCTTCAGAGGTCAGGGAGGAGGCTACTGGAGGCACCAACATGAATGTAAAATTTAAAAATTTTTTAAAAGATGTAAGAATGATATAAAAAAGAAAAAAAAAGAATTAATTTGGAAAAGAAAACTACAGCCTCCTGATTCTGGAATTCAAGTCAGTGGTCAAGATTCAGCTCTGATCTGCAACCTGCCAGCTTTTAGGTTATGAAATCCCAAAAATATAACATAAAGCCTGCTGTTTTTTTTATTATGTGTCCAGGGATTGGTGTTGAACATTTTAGTAGTCTATCAGTCTGGAGTTCTTTAAGAGGTGTTTAACTCTCCATACATATATAAATAATCAAAACACTTGATGCTTCCTCGTGATCAATATAATAATTTTTTTTTTTTAAAGAAATGGTATTTTTCTATTAGCTATTGGAGTAATTTTCAGCTAAATATTGAAGAAACTTAAAAATGGTTCTTTTCAAAAATGTTCCTTGGTTAAGTATGACATCTGCTAATTATAATTTTTGAAGTCTCCATTGGAATATTCCTATGATTTTCATCGAAAGACTATTGTGATAAAAATCATGCTATAAATATTTTCAAGAAACTAATTTCAGGTTTTGGAATTTTAAGTGTGAAGAATAGTTTGAAGCTGGGTGTGGTGGTCCACAACTTTAGTCCTATCACAAGAGAGGCTGAGGTCAGTGGATCCCTGTGAGTGTGAGGTCAGCCTAGTGCTATAGAGTGAGTCCCAGGTCATCCTGAGTTTCACTACCTCAAATCAAACAAAAAATGGATTTTGGTACATAGCAGATTACTCTGCATTCCTATAAATTGACTTATGTACTTGAAATAGTGAGTTCAAGAACAAAATAGGAATGCAAGGAAGCCAGTGGTTCTAACAGGAATACTGGATTAAGAGTCACTGTTAAAGTAGGAAGGCCAGGGGCCACTGAGTCCAATGTTCCCATCAGAGCAGGGTCAAAAGTGCTATGGCTTTTTAACCAGTGGGTCAGCCTGCATTACCCAGTGATGAGATTAAAAAGATCCTCTTTTTCGCAAGTGCCACAACACTCATTAATATTTTGTTATGCTGAAAAAAATGTGGTCTTGGGATCTTTTTTGACCATTAAAGTTCAGCAAAATACTTCTTATTTTACTTAAAATCATACAACATACTTTAATTTTTGAAAATTATCTCAAATATCCCATTTAAAGAGATCTAATACCATAACACTTGTCATTCACTTAGGTAACTACTACTCATGAAATATGCTGGTCCTCTGCAAAGAGGACCAGGCACACAGTCTGCCTTGAGGTGCTTAACTTGTCTCCTGAGTAGGGCAGAGCCATTTCTTATGGAACACAGCCTCCACTGCTTTGTTCCTCAAGGATCCTCTTAACACATAAAATGAATAGAATATTGTGCATGGGATCTGGCCAGTGTAGAATATGACAAAGACATTTCTCTTTATCTAGATTAGCTCATATTCTTTTACTTTTGGGGGGGAGGGAGAGACACAGAGAGAGACAGAGAGAGAGAGAGGAAAACAGATAGAGATGGGCGCACCAGCAGTCTCTCAGCTGCTGCTAACGAAATCCAGATGCTTGCGCCCCCTTGTGGTCAAGTGTGGCATTGTGCCCTTTCATCACTTTGCATCTGGCTAAACATGGGACCTGGAGATTGGAACCAGTGTTCTTAGGCTTAGAAGGCAGGCACCTTAACCACTAAGCCATCTCTCCAGCCCTTCTTTTATGACTACTTTTGTTTTGCTCTTTGAATTCTTCTTATGTTTTTGGCTTTAATCAGTTTCCAGATATTTCTGACATGAACTTTGGTCAATACAAGTTTTCACTAGCTAGCAGTTCTGTGAGTAAATTGTTTTAAATTAATTTCAGAACTTCCCAATTGTGTTTATAAAATACTCACTTTAAAAAAAAAATTAGAGAGAGAGAGAAGGAGAGAGAGAGACACTGTAATCAGACACTGTAATCAAACTCCAGACACTTGTGCCACCTAGTGGGCATGTGTGACCTTGCGCTTGCCTCACCTTTGTGCATCTGGCTTAAGTGGGACCTGGAGGGCCAAACATGGGTCTTTAGGTTTCACAGGCAAGAGCATTAACCACTAAGCTATTTCTCCAGGCCACAATGTTCACTTTAAAAAAATATTATTTTCCCTTGCAGGTAGAATTCTCTTTCAGCCCTTACTTTCTCATATGTTGATTGTCTCTCCTCATATGGTCATTTGTGTTGACACCCTATTCCATTCTTTTATTATGTGGGCAGAGAAACATCAAGACCATAATATGGCAACCTTTTGGTAACCCAAGGCAAATCACAAAAGCCAAGAATAGAAAGCCTGGTGATTTTTCATATTTCCTGCATATGGTGATATCAAGAGATGAAGCATACAAGTTACCTGGATTTAAAAGCGCTGAGCTTACTTTCACACACTATGTCTGCTGTGGGAGGAAAGAAGCCTAGGACACTTACAAGTTCTCAAGCTAAGAAATTAGATACATTGTCGGTTTTCAAACTTTGTGAAGCCAGCCTTTGTCCATGGTTCTGTACACAGAGCATGAGGAGTGGGACTCAAGCACAGTGCAACTGACAGACCCCAGTTCTTCACTGCTGGAAAACCCATGAGCAACTGGCGGCTAAGTGACTTTCTTGGTTCATTCGCTCTGCCTCAAACTCTGCAGCCTGCAGCCTCTCCCACTGGATCTTCATGACTTCTTCTGCTAATTGGTCTGTTTTCCTGAATTAAGTGATTTTTGATGTATTACTTCTGCCTAAACATACATAGCCCCTTAACAATTATCCTTTATTTATTTTTTTTTTTTTGAGGCAAAGCCCAACAGACTGGCCCCTTTTATTTTATGTGCAAGAGAGGGGGGAGAGAGTAAGAGAGAATCGGCACACCAGGGCCTCTGGCCACTGCAGTCGTACTCTAGACATGTACGCCACCTAGTGGGCATGTGTGACCTTGCACACTTGTCTTACCTTTGTGCATCTGGACCTGGAGAGTTGAACATGAGTCCTTAGGCTTGTCAGGCAAGTGCCTTAACCACTAAGTCATCTCTCCAGCTCTCCTTTATTCTCATACAATATATTTCCCTGTATCAATTTGCCCATAGACTTCTATATTTTATAACATAATAAAGACATTTATTTCTTGCTTGAAGAAAAATTTAACTGGATCAAGGAAAATAAATGAATCTTTTATTACCTTATTAAAGCCCTTTTTCTAGAAATGGACACTTACCTAGCCATCAAACATGAATCTATTGAATTGTTGAGTCTCTGGTAAGGCTTCCCTTAAGTAGGCCCTCCTTATCTACCTGAAGCTATAGTATATAATAAATTTATTATTGATCCTACTTAACGCAATGAATTTGCAAATTAAGTAAGCTACTCTGCTTCTTGAGATGTGGGGATATAACAGATAATCTGGAAACACAATCATTGGCTTCCCCAGGGCCAAACCAACAGGTGCACCTGTTAACAAGCCAGGGTTGCCGTGGTAGTGATCTCATTGGGCCGAAAGGAAAGCCTAGAAATTGTTGAGTAGCAGCATTTGCTGCTATTGATCTCAAGTGACACTGGCATTAGGCCTAGCTGGCCAATACTAGTTCCTTTACCTAAAATTTCATTCTTATGTCACCACTCAATCTAAGTTTTAAATCTGTCACAAATATAAACACACACACAGTAATATCTTTCCTATTACCACTTTTATTTTTTATATAAACACACACAGTAATATCTTTCCTATTATCACTTTTCTTTTTTATATAAACACACACACAGTAATATCTTTCCTATTATCACTTTTCTTTTTAATATAAACACACACACACAGTAATATCTTTCCTATTACCACTTTTCTTTTTTCTCTATTGCATTCTTTACTACTGTACACGCTACTTATTTTGATTATTATTTGTTCAAAATCTGTCTCCCTGATGGTAGTAAAGGAATTTTCTCTTATGCTTACATCGTATCACCTCAAAAGTATCTGGCCCATAATAGATGCTCAATAGGTAGTAGTTGAACTGAATAATTCATTTAGGACCTAGAAAGCACTTGATGAACTTAAGAATGATATGTTTGGAACCCAGACTCAAGCTGATTCTGCCATGTGGATTGAAGCTGTCTCTGAACTGGTTAATTAACTATGAGAGACATTTTTTTTCCTGAGAAGTAAGTCATAAATATATGAGTGGCAACAACTACAGGAAAATAAGACTGAAGTGTCTTTTGATCACAGCTTAGTATAAACCGCTATTCAATGTATACAATCACTCTACCTTTTTAGTATTTGGGTAAATAGAAACTAAATAAAAATATTTTAATATATCTACAGTCTGAGGGAACAATTGAATCTGTATATGTGCTTGAGAATAATAAATTACAAATGTATAAATTTTGTAAAATGACAGCACTGATTTGCCAAGAAACACAGATTCATAATACAAAAACTAACCACTGCTCATATCTGATGTAAACTCATAGGTCACGACTTTTGAACAATTTAGATAACCTGGCATGTTTAAACCAGTACTTTTAGTCTAACATTCTTTCTTCAACACAGAACTAGGTTTTTCCCGCATAATTATACATGTGATAAATCTGGTGGGAGCATCTCTTGCTATGAGATTGACCTGTTTTCTAAACTTGATGGGTAGGGGACCAGTAGTATGAAATGTATTGATTTGTACTCTGTGAAACCAAAGCAATGAAAAGCTTGGTATTGAACTAATACACCTGTATGGATTCTGTAGGAAATCACCCAATTCTAATGAGAAATATGATGATCTTAACCCTTCCATTGAATAGGGTTTGATTATAGTGAAGACTATGGAAAAATAAAAATACTGAAGAATGGTTTGGAGGCTTTATTGAAAAACATTTAACTCACAAAGGCAAAATTACTTTGCTTCTGGAATTATGGGCTTAACTTGAAAACAGATATAATCTTTTAAACTTGAATAATTGTTCCTTAGGAATTGTGTGAAACGAGGAGACTGTTCAATCAGGAATGGTTCTCTGTTATTGGGATTTAATTATTGAAGTATCTATCTTTAATTTTGAACTAGTTAGTTAATGTGGCCAAAATATTAGATATAATTTAATTTAGTAAATAAAGAATAGATTTCCAGCTATTAATAGATGTAATAAACAGAGTTATCCTCTTGCACTTTGAAATAAGGAAGAGAGTTACCCTGGTAAGTTGCTCATCGTCTCCCTCAGGATGTACAATCACTTCTATGATAGCCTTAAGTCTATGGACAAAGAAAAGAAGAAGCAGGGTAAAGGTAGAGAGGAAAGCCTTTCACTTACTCATATTTCAATGAGGCATATTCTCCATAAATGCATGTGTAGCTCCTCTACTGTCCTTTGCTTGTTCTTCCAGGAGGCAGAGGGTTGAGTTCTACTCATGCACTGGCATGTGCTCCACAGGTCTGTCCCTCTTCCCCTCAGAACCTAGTCTATGTGCAGAAATTTTGGATTTTTCAAGACTACAGAGGACAAAATGTCTCACATTATCCACTGCATATAAGAAAATCTAATTCTGGAGTTCAAAATCAGTACACTCATTTGGATTATGGAACTTTTAACAGCAATAAAGAAGATGTGCTGAACAGTGCAGGTTAAGTATTTAGTTCCTATTTGTTAGAACACAGAGAAGAAATAACTAATTTTTGCCTCACCTAAAACACCAATCATTACTCTATTACTCATGTTTCTATCTACTCTAAAAGAGTATTAGATTTTTCTAATGTCTTGCTGAAGTCAAGACATAACACATCTATAGCATACCCTTGCTATGTCAGTCGTGCTATCTTAACAAAAAAAGAAAGAAAGAAATCAGATGTGAAGATTTAAATCACTTATGGTTTTAAGATTTCTAGTATCATTGTTTTTCCTGAGAATATGAGTGTAAATGATTGATCAAGATAGTTTATTTTAGCATCCCTTTCCATGACAGCAAAGAGATATTTTCTATGAATATTGTGATACTAAACTTGGTAAAATCTGGGCCATGTATGTGTCTCCCTTCTGTTCCTTTTCCTTACTATTATATACTCTAAACTGGCATGATCAAGTTTCTTCTCCCAGGACTTCGGTACATCATTCCTCTTCAGTATTCTCCATCTTTTGTAACCTGGAGTTGCTAGCAAATCAAATCAAGAATGGATCACAACCTCAGCATTCCATGAAAAGAACCAGTTTCTATTTCCCAACAATTACTGTATCTTGAGGCCACGTTTGTAACTTATCTGTAGGACAATTTGTCATAAATCATGCATTCATGATTACAAATACTTTCAGCTCAAAGGAGATATTTTGGAATGAACCCAAGTTTCCTACTCATTAGAACTACCATCTCTAAAATGTAAATAATCTAATTTGTGGATGCCTTTTCCATTTACTGTACTCTGATCAATACTGTCTTGGCTCAGAATCATAGAGCCATGTCAGGAGTATCCCATTATCAAACTAAAAATGTTGATAAAATACATATTTCAAAGATCCTAAATCTCATTCAAGTCTCTGTTTTCAATATGATGTCATCTTGTTCTTTTAATAGATTGTGAGTGACTTCCTTTGATGAAGAATGCTATATATTATACTGAATTGTTGAGATCCCTCACAATGCAAGGTGTTCTGCTAAGGTTGGCAAGACTAGAAAGAAACAGGATAGATTGCTTATCTTCCAAATTTAATAATGCTGAGAAAATTGAGATTTAAAACTCAAATGTTAGAGTAGAAGATTCTAACAACAAAGTAAGACAGCTATGCAAATGTGTAATTGCCTGTCAGGCAAGTGGCATTGACAACTGGACAGGTGCTCAGGTCTTGAGGAGTATCTGTGAGACAAAGCTTGCACTCAAAGGATGTACAGTTTGAATAACTACATTATGATAATTAAATGATAATTTTAGTCAGAATAATTTGTTTATTTCACTTTCTCTAAGTTTTGTGAGACTGAATTAAGTCCCTTGTTTCTTCATACTACAAATTCTTAAACATTGTTTCTTCTTATTTGTCACTCTAAATATTGCTTTTCTTTCTTTCCTTCTTCTATCTCAAATTTCTGAATTCCATAAATTTAATTGCCCTACTTTTCTCTACCCTTTTAGTTATTCTAAGCACAGGAATTTAAGTTTTCATATGCTATGTACACTGGAGGAAGTTTATGATCCTGGTATTTGAAAAACTTAGTTACATTTGTATCATCCTTAAAGTTGACATAACCATCCTCATCAGACATTGCAAGATAGAGTAGGTAGACATAGAAGACTTTGTTAATTAAGAAACCCCCGTAATGCACGACCCACATTCCCCAATGAGGAGGGTCCCTTTGAAGGGGAGAAGACAGGAAGGAAGCTACCAAAGACACCAACATGAATGTAAAATTAAAATACATAAAAAAATTTAAAAAAGAAACTATCTATGTTCACTGACAATTTGAAGGGCAAGCAAGTCAAAAATATATAAATCACTACAATATGATTTTAGCATTCATAATATTGAAAATTTAGCTCATCTTTGCTACTTTTCAAGCATATCTGCACTGAATAAGTAATAAAAATAATGAACACAGCACAGATTATCAAACAGTCCACTGAATGTCATAGTTAACAAAATGCATGATTGTATTGTCTTTCTGAGACAATTAAGTAAACAGTTAAAATTTACTTTCCCAAATCACTTCCTTCTTGCTTGAAAAAAAGTGAGATTAACCAAGCAAAATTAATTTAATTTAAATATTGTCTTAACCTTAAAAAGTGAACTGAATCCATATTTTAATTCAAGTAAGAAGCTGCTTTAAGCTCATCAGCCTAAGTAATACATACATACCACAGACGTTAGCAAAATACACAGAGCCAATGAGGGTTTAAACGCTACCCTTGAGCAATTCTTTTGCTAACATTTCAGCTTGAACTTGCAATAACATTTGTGATAATTCACTGTATCCTGCTGACTTTAAACATTTAATTTAAACATTTAATTGGAAATAATGCATGCATACCTTCACAGAATAATATACCAATCTAGCAAGTCTTTCTCTAATGCATAAAGAAAAAGAAAGAAGAAAGAAAGAGGAAAGAAAGAAGAACAGAAAATATAGTGTCATTGAAAAGTTGCTTTCCTACCTTAGGAAGATTTTGTAACCCTTTCAAAATAAGAACATTGAAAAGGAAACAAGAGTTTTCAAATAGGTTTTCTATTCTCTATCATATAACTTTCCGTTAAAGTGATAATTCTCTTAGGAAGATCACACTTTTGATAGTGGCTGTTTCTTCACAATAAGCCTGTATGTTCTGGCTCCAATTTTCTAAGGAAAAAATGAGCCACAGAGCAAATGTAGGACATGCTTTTAAGGGATAAAGGACATAAAAGTGTACTTAACAGTGCCATTTTTATTCTCACTAATCTACTCAAAAAAAGAAATTATGAAAAGCTGGGCATGGTGGTGCATGCCTTTAATCCCAGCATTTGGGAGGCAAAGGTAGGAGTGCTACGAGTTCGAGGCCACCCAGAGACTACATAGTGAATTCCAGGTCAGCCTGGGCTAGCGTGAGACCCTCCCTCAAAAAACCAAAAATCTGGGCTGGAGAGATGGCTTAGCGGTTAAGGCGCATGCCTACAAAGCCTAAGAACCCAGTTCAATTCTCCAGGTCCCACGTAGCTAGATGCACATGGTGGCACATGTGTCTGGAGTTCGTTTGCAGTGGCTAGAGGCCCTGGTGTGCCCATTATTTCTCACTCACTCTCTTATCTCTCTTTCCCTCTCCCTGTCTCTAAATAAAAATAAGTCTTAAAGAAAAAACGTGGGACTTGAAGAATCGAACATGCATTCTTAGGCTTCGCAGGCAGGCGCCTTAACCTAAGCCATCTCTCCAGCCCAAGGGTTATGTTCTTAAGTCCCTAGAAGCAGGAGACAGGGACTGCCATGCAGGGCCATGAAGGGTAGAATTAGAGTTGTTCAGGAGGGAGAAAGTGAGAGGGAAAGCAGTGGGGGGGGGGCTAGGGAGCGAGACATAAAAAGGGAGGGAAAGAGATAGGGAGACAGAAGGAGAGGAAAAGAGAGGAAGAGAGAAAGAGAGCAAGAGAGAGACAAAAATATGGAGAGGAAAGGGTTAATCAAAATCTAAGAGGGTATGAATAAGTCATATGGAAACCTATTTTTTTGGACAATGAAACACCCAGAAGCCATAGATTGTTACTAGAAAATTTTCAGTGCCAAGAATAGGATACCTTCCAGCAAGTTGTTGGCCAAGAAGGTCACTGATGCCCCCAAAACATTATAGGCCATTGCCAAGGCCCTTGGTTTCCCACCAGGAATAGATGGTAAGACCCTATTGCTGAAGACTCCACATACGTGAGCTGCAGGTCACTGAGAAATCCTGCTGAAGCTGAGATGAAAACTTTCTCCTTGCAGACTAGCTGACAGAAAGCTGGAACAAGCTATGTTGCTTGCAGCTCCCTGGGACAGAGAAGACATCACTGGAGGTAAAAAACAGTGGACACTGCAAGCCTTAAGTTGGGCTAGGCAGGCCAAATGAGCCAATAGGTGCAATAGTGACATGTCTGTTATGGGGGAAACCAACTATGCTCTAATTGGACTGGAGGCCCGCTCCACTGGAGGGACCACATGCCTGATACTGAAAAACTATGATGGGGGAAGTCATGAGCCCTAGGGGTGTAATGTCTGTTGGTGTCTTGCTAAATGTATATATTATGCTCACCAAACTGCCCAGTAAGCACTTTTCTTAATGTCCACACCCATATATTAATGCTACTCTCATTTTTGGTTAGAGGGGGTTCTCTTTTCAGATGGTGGTGACCTTGGGATGACTCAAAAGGCACCAAAGTGCTAAGAAAAGTGACAGAGGAGTGCTCAGCACTGAAACATCTCTATCACACCTTCTAAGGCTCAGGGTCCATTGCAGAAGAGGTGGCGGAAAGAATATAAGAGCCAAAGGAAGGGTAGGACTCCTTACAATATACTCTTCCACACAAAATGGCCTGGATATTCATGACCTCACAGCGCCTGACACTACCTACACAAGACCATCATAATAGGAAGAAAAGATGATGGCATCAAAATAAAAGAGAGACTGAGAGGGGGAGGGGATATGATGGAGAGTGGAGTTGTGAAGGGGAAAGTGAGGGGGGGAGGGAATTATCATTGTTTATTGTCTATAATTGTGGAAGTTGTCAATAATAAAAAATTAATTAGTTGTGAAGTTTGACACACAAAAATATCTTGTTATCTTGTAAATTTCTGTATCCACTAAAAATTGAATTTATCCTCCCAAATACTTCCCTCTCCCAATATTAGTACTAATTTGACCAATGATTTTCTATACATTTTATTATATATGTAACTTAAATAAAAAGGAAGAAGTTATTATAAAATGAGTTCATAAACAAGAATACATCAAGGTCTGAAGAGGTGGCTCACCCATTAGAGGTACTTGCTTCCGCAGCTTGACTGCCTGAGGTCGATTCCCCAGTATCCATATAAAAGCAGATGTACCAAGTGGTCTATACATCGGATGCATCTGGAGTCATTCTCAATGGCAAGAGGCTTTGGCATACCCATTCTCTCTCCCCTCCCCCATTAAATACCATGACACCTATATCTACAACTGTATCTTTACACTTGCTAAATAGGACATAAATTTTAATCCATATAAATTTATATTTTCTTATTTTTTTCTCTAAAAGGAGAGAGGAAATATTGGGCATTATTTTGATGGGCCTTTGAATTATTTATAGTTACTTTTAGAATTTAAATTTTGGGAAATCAAAGAGTATTAAGTTAATGGCTTTTGCTAATTTAGAAAATGAATCAATGTAGGCATGTTGTTTACACTACACATTGCATGATAAAAGGTGAAAGTGGTAATGATTCTACTTGCCTGGGATAAAAGTATTAGTGAAACAAGTTCTAGGAGAAATCTTACATGTACAAAGTTTCAAGTGATATAAGTAATTGACCATTCTCAATGTGATTTGAGAAGTTACCAGAAAACAATAACAGAATGCAGAATTTGTCTGTGGCCATACCACCCTGCATGTGTCCAATCTTGTCTGATCTCGGAAGCGAAACAGGGTCGGGCCTGGTTAGTACTTGGAAGGGAGAGTGCAGCACTGGAAGAATCTTCCATGAAACAGAGATGCAATTACTCGTTGATATGATAGCTAGATAGAGTAGCTATCGTTCACAAAGGCCATTCAAGTGCTCACAGGACAGCTCTCACATCTGATTATGTGTTCTTCTCTTCAGGACTGATGGGTGTGATAAAAGCCCAGCTGATTCCAAACTGTGCAGTGAGATAACAGGCTCCTAATGGGTGGCATGATCTACTTAGGTACTGAAGTAATTGAGATTAGGACTAAGAACATACAGACTAAGTTTGATGCCTGATGGTCCATGTGATACAGGTAAAGTGTCTTCACATGTTTCTTTGTCTGAATTTTGCAATGGATCTAAAATATAAAGACAATGTAGATATTTGCTGAATTCATGGAAAAATTGAAACTATATCAGAAAACAGTTTATTGTGTGATTTGGTCAAACATCACCAGGTATCAGGTTGAAAAATGGTTCCCAGGTATGCCCTGATTCTGAATATGTGATGACATTAAGGGTTATGAAATGGGGAGACTTTTGTGGATTTTCTGGATGGGTGCCTACCTGTGTTCTTACAAGACATGGGCAGAAAATTTCATTACTGAAAAGAAAGGTAAAGGCAAGGTGGCCATGCTGCCAGGTAGAGTGTCTGAAGATGAAGAAGCCAAGGAACAGAAGAAACAGCTTGAGAAACTAGAAAATGAAAATTTTTCTCCCCCGCAGCCAATGAAGGAGATACGCCCTGCACAGAGAAGCCAGATATAGACTTCTGTCCTCCAGAACTGTGAGCAGAAGGACAGTTTTAATCCACCGAGTTCATGGCTACTATGTCACCACAGTCAGTGGGCACCAACACAGAAGCTAAGGGGAAGAGGGCCCATGCCAGGCAAGAGAGACATTAGCAGAAGACATGAAAACTATTAATTCTGTGTCCAGGTCAGATACTAAATGTTACCATACCTCACAACAAGCAATGTACCAATTCTCTAATTTCTTCTTCAAACACTAGAACAAATCAGCAATGTTGAATGCCAGCAAACCACCATGAAAGAGAATTACAGATCCTTTGGGCTGTAGAAGTGGTTAAGGCATGTGCCTACAAAGCCAAAGTGCCCTGGTTTGTTTCCCCAGGACCCACGTAAGTCAGATACATAGGGAAGCACGTATGTCTAGAATTTGTTTGCAGTGGCTGGAGGCCCTGGC